>CP136061.1:12574308-13201339 GCA_032622095.1 Siphonodentalium dalli
CGAATATGGCCGCCAAAGTATGGAAAATGGTAAATATTACACCAGCATGTCTTGCAATCGCTTACAAGTTGTGTTGATGTATAAAATGGGCTATTCTGCATTCTATACATTGAATACTAACATGTCTGATGCACCATGGTTAATTGTTACTATTTTCACCACTGACATCGTCAAAAATATTGGACTTTTCTCTAAAAAAAACTTGACATAAATATTGTCAAAAATTCAGTTTTCAGGTTTGGACCAATTTTTTCTGGTAAAATATAACTATCTTTGGATTGAAAGGTGTTTATTGTTTTTGGTCTATCTTAAATGTGTCACACTACAGTGTTTATGGACCAAATTGCTCAAGATGGCTTCCAAAATGTTAAATTCTAATTTTTTACATATATCCCGAACATTCTCTGCATTATCCGAAAAGGTAGCAAATTGTGACTCACTTGGTTATTATACGTGTTGACAACTACATGTTCTATTCCCAGTGACAAATTCATTTTAAAGTATGTAATTTTGCCGAGAACCTCTTTTGTGATTTTGGCCATATTTATTGAAAGGAAATGGGCAGAACTTTGAGACAGAACTGAGATGGACCATAATCTTTTGCTATTCTGGTTCATTATGATAAAAAATGTCAACAGGATACAGTGTGGATGCCAAGATCGTAGCCAGGGAGTTACTCTGTGATCATATGTGAGGTGAATAGGTATGCAGGGAGTTAGTGTATGTCATGACTGATGTGAGTAGGTATACAATGAGTGACTATATGGTTATGAGTGGGTTGTCCATTGTAAGATGCATCTAGGTGTACAGGGAGAGGTCATGGTCAGATGTGAGGTGAATCGGTATGCATGGAGTGACTGTATGGTGTATGATTGTGTATATCCAGTACGGGTGCACCCGGTGTTCCTGTATGATCATTGGTGTGGTGTATGGATATAGCTACATGGTCATCTATGTGTTGATTATGTATATATGGAGTGACTATAGGTCATGGGTGGGATGTACATGCGTTGTCTGTATGATCATGGATGGGGTGTGTGGATAAATAGGTAGTGATTTTATGGTTACGGGTAATGTGTATATGTATACATGGAATGACTGTACGGTCATGATTGAATATGAATACCTGGAGTAAGCTGGGTGGACATTATCGAGCGTGTGGGTACATAGGGAGTGTCCTTGTGGTAACGGGTGGGATGTATATTTATATATATCGTGGATGTATTATCATTGGTGGGTCTATATGGCTCAGCTGTATTATCATGGATGGCGTGTATGATTATACAGTGAATTGCTGAATTGTCATGTGTGAGGTGTATATGCAAGTATGGATTGTTTGAGTGGTCGTATGTGCGGGTTTTTTGTATATCTGGAAGGGCTGAATGGCCATTAGTGAGGTTTACATGTATACCTGGAGTGAATTTATGGTCTAGGGTGGGCTGCATATGTATATCGAGTGGTTATATGACTATGAGTGTCGAATAGGTATACAGGTAGTGACCGTTTGGTTAACGGTGAGATGATTACATGTAGGTATACAAGTAGTGACTGTATGATCATAAATGTAATGAACATCTATACAGGGGGTGACAGGCGTATGAGTATACATGCACCTGGTGTTCCTGTTTGGTGACTCATGTCGGTATCGTCATGTGTAGGTTATACCAGTACACACACGTGTTGTTTTATTGTCATGGGCGAGGGATATGTGTATATAGCGAGTGGCTATATGGCCATGGATGAGGTGCATATGCATACATGGAGTGACGCTGACATGGCTGTGGTGTATTAGTATATCTTTAGTGGCTATTCGGTTATGGTGTGACAAATAGGGATACAGGGATTGACATGGCCAATGTTGAGGTGAATATGTATACAAGGATTGACCATGATCGTGTATGAATGTTTTGAATAGGTACACACGGGGTGACTATATGGCCATAGGTCAGGTGAAGGAGTATACCAGGTAACATGGGTGAGGGTATGTGTATGGAGCGAGTGGCTATATGGCCATTGGTGATGTGCATATGTATACCGGAGTGACTTTATGGTCATTGTTGTGGTGTTGATGTATATATTGATTGTATATTTGACCATGCGTTTGGAGAATAGGTATACATGGATGATGACCTTATGGCCAATGGTGAGATGAATGGGTATACAAGGAGTGACTATATGGTTATGGGTCATGTTTAGGAGTATACCCGGTGTGCCTGCATTGTGACGCGTGGCTGTATGGTCATCCGTGGTCATGGGTCAGGTGTACATGTATACATTGGGTCACTATATTGTTATGTCTGTGGTGTTTATGTATATATGTAATGACTGTGTGATAATGGGTGGCTATCGCTTTCCATGATATGACATGACCTCTCTATTGATTAACATATCCTGGAGTTATTGTGGAAATCGATAGCCGCCCAAGGTACACATGTACAACCCACCCATTACCCCAGTCACTCCATATGTACATAAACACCACACAAATGACAACACAGTCACCCACTTTATACACGTACATGTACTAGTACACCTGATCATACAGCCATACTTGGTTATACCCGTACATACCACAAATGACGATACAGCCACGGGTCACCATGCATGAACACCAGGTATACACCTACACCCGACACATGATCATATAGTCACTCTATGTATACATATTCACTACATTCACGATCATACAGTCACTCATTGTATACATATTCACCTCACCATGGACCATACCGCCCCTATGTGTATACCTATTCGCCATACACATGACCATAGAGTCAATCCAGGTATACATATGCACATCACCAATGGTGATCCCTTCCAGATATACCAATATCCGCACATACGACCACTCATAAGTTCCATACTTGCCATACTCATACACGCCATCCATGATAATAAATCTACTCCCCATACACCACCAATGATAACACATCCACAACATATATAAATATACGTCCCACCGTTACCAACAGGGCACTCCCTTTATACCCACACATCATTCATGACCATACAATAACTCCGTGTATACCTAATATCCTCATCTATGATCATAGAGTATTAAACTCCCTGGCTGCCATCTTGGCTTCCACCCTGTATCCAGTTGATAAATTTTTATCATAATGGGCCAGAATACCCACATATCATGGTTCATCTCAGTTCCGTCTCAAAGTTCTGCCCATTCCCTTTCAATAATATGGCCAGAATCACAAAAGAGGTTCTCCGCAAAATTCCATACTGCAACTTTAAAATTAATTTGTCATGCCCCATACGGAACTGGGACAAACATAATAGAACGTAGTTGTCAGTTAATTACATTGTAACTAACACGTACAATAACCAAGTGAGTCACAATTTGCCACCTTTTTCGGTTAATGCAGAGAATAATGTTCGGGTTATGTTAACTTTTAACTTTTTACAAATTTGGTTGCCATTTTGGAAGCCATCTTGAGCAATTTAGTCTATAAACACCGTAGTGTGACACATTTAAGATAGACCAAAACAATAAACACCTTATAGTTACATTTTACTTGAATAAATGGTCGAATCCTGAAGAAAATTTGTGCCGATATTTATGTCAAGTTTGTGAGAGAAAATCCAATATTTCTGGTGATGTCAGTGGTGACAATAGTAAAAATGATCCATGGTGCATCAGACATGTTAGTATGCAATGTATAGAAAACAGATTAGCCAATTGTGTACATCAACCACAACTTGTAAGCGATTGCAGGACACCCTGGGCCAATATTTACCATTTTCCATATTTTGGCGGCCATTTTCGCAGCCATTTTGAGCCAAGGTAAGATTTATGGTTCCAGAGATTTGGGATATTCATAGGTAATGATATGCCTCACTTACATTACAATATTCTTTTCATTTCTTGTTGAAATATGACTAGAATCCCAATTGTGATTTTATTTTATTTTGTACTGCGTTCTGTAAAATCAAATTTTTGAGGGATCGGAAGGGGCTAGGACCCCAATAATTGCATATTTAATTGCTCCAATGATCAGTTAATATACAAAACACAAAATAAAGTTGCATTACTCAACCAGTTCCAAACAGCATGAATTGATCTAGAAGATATTTGTGAAAAAATGTCATTTTCAACTTCCGGCGGCCATTTTGGCGGCCATCTTGGATGTTGAGTTTCAATTTTGGCCCAAAAAAGTGTCATTATGTCTTAGCTTCACGAAAATATATACATTTGTATACGTTTTACTTGATTTTCCCACTATAATTTTCATAAAACTGGCTCACTTACAGTTCTAGAAAATGGATCGGGTTGTGTGGGGGGGGGGGGGGGGGTGGGTGTAACAAGTCTCGTTCTTATCAGAAAACGACATGAATATATATTTCTTAAGTTGATTGTATCGATTTAGGGATGTATTGGTTGTAATAGTGCAACGTTCCAGGGGTGTACACACATATACATACGTTGGACGAATGCAATCATGTAAATAAAAGTGATTTTTTACGTTTTGAGGGGTGACCCGATGACCCCCTTCTTATCTCAAAACCCCAGGAAAAGTTGCTTCTTAAGTTGTGTTTTTATAATTAGTATATATCAAAGTACTTTGAGACCAAAAATTATGGATGTACGCGAAAGTATAAAAAAAAGTGAAAAATCACGTTTTGGGGTTCAGCATGGGACCCCCTTTCTTATCTGAAAACCCCAGGAAAATCCCTTTCTTAAGTTGTGTTTTCTTAATCAGTACACTTAGGAGTATCATCAAACCAAAATTCATCGATGTACGCGGAAGTGTAAATAGAAGTGATTTTTGGCACTTTTTGGGGTTCAGCGGCCCCTAAACCCCAGGAATGCGCAACTTAAGAAATCGGTTTTTCAGAATGTTCCATTATTGGTACCAACTTTAGGGGGTCAAACCTTTTGTACGCAAAAGTGTAAATAGAACATATGCGGGCTCCCTAACTAACAGTTTCGACGAAAAAAAAAACTCGCATTAATAAAGAAATAAATACTTGGCCCATCGGTGTTATGTGTATAGTCGAAAATAAACCCAGAAGCTGCTACTTTGAACAAATTCATTACAAATACAGCTGTCCACGCTCCCAAGTACAATCGTTTTTAATTTAGACAAGATGACAGATAATATATATACACGATGACAGATAATATATAGACAAGATGACAGATAATATATATACACGATGACAGATAATATATATACACGATGACAGATAATATATATACACGATGACAGATAATATATATACATGATGAGGTTACAGATAATATGTATATACACGATGAAGTGACATATAATATATATACATGATGAGGTTACAGATAATATGTATATACACGATGAAGTGACAGATAATATATATACACGATGACAGATAATATATATACATGATGAGGTTACAGATAATATGTATATACACGATGAAGTGACATATAATATATATACATGATGAAGTTACAGATAATATGTATATACACGATGAAGTGACATATAATATATATACATGATGAGGTTACAGATAATATGTATATACACGATGAAGTGACATATAATATATATACACGATGACAGATAATATATATACACGATGACAGATAATATATATACACGATGACAGATAATATATATACACGATGACAGATAATATATATACACGATGACAGATAATATATATACACGATGACAGATAATATATATACACGATGACAGATAATATATATACACGATGAGAGATAATATATATACACGATGACAGATAATATATATACACGATGACAGATAATATATATACATGATGAGGTTACAGATAATATATATACATGGTGAGGTTACAGATAATATATATACATGATGAGGTTACAGATAATATATATACATGATGACAGATAATATATATACATGATGAGGTTACAGATAATATATATACACGATGAAGTGACAGATAATATATATACATGATGAGGTTACAGATAATATGTATATTCACGATGAAGTGACATATAATATATATACATGATGAGGTTACAGATAATATGTATATACACGATGAAGTGACATATAATATATATACATGATGAGGTTACAGATAATATATATACACGATGACAGATAATATATACTACATGATGACAGATAATATATATACACGATGACAGATAATATATATACACGATGACAGATAATATATATACACGATGACAGATAATATATATACATGATGACAAATAATATATATACATGATGACAGATAATATATATACACGATGACAGATAATATATATACATGATGACAGATAATATATATACATGATGAGGTTACAGATAATATATATACATGATGAGGTTACAGATAATATATATACATGATGACAGATAATATATATACATGATGAGGCTACAGATAATATGTATATTCACGATGAAGTGACATATAATATATATACATGATGAGGTTACAGATAATATGTATATACACGATGAAGTGACATATAATATATATACATGATGAGGTTACAGATAATATATATACACGATGAAGTGACAGATAATATATATACATGATGAGGTTACAGATAATATGTATATACACGATGAAGTGACAAATAATATATATATATATATATATATATATATATATATATATATATATATATATATATATATATGACAGATAATATATATACACGATGACAGATAATATACGATAATTTCCGAGCTGCGTGAAATGTTGCGAAAACACTGTGCCAGTGCATTCGCTTATATATGCGAGTCTCCCATAGGGCACCTCGCATATATTAGAGAATACATTGGCCTAACAGTAAGCCAGTGTATTCTTTATATATATGTGATGATCCCTACACTGTTAGAAAAAATACCGTCGCTTTAACGGTCTGAGACCGCGCAACATCGCTGCCAACATTTGACCGTTAAACATACGGTCAGGCCGTAGCATGTTCCACGGTATAAAACCGTTTAAGTAACTGGCAGACCGTAACCAGTAATTGTCAGACCGTTGTATTTGTTTACGGTTCAACACCGTTTAATTAATATCAAGACCGTAACTAATAAAGGTCAGACCAGTGGTATTTTCCATGGGTCAACACCAATTTTTTTCTCTTAATATGCTAATTTGCCATAGAATTTCCCGGTAGGCATTACGATTCATATGTTTTTGAATGGTCGAAACTAGTATTATTCGTAACTGAAAAATACATCTTAGTTCTTATGTTATGATCATAGTTTTGATGAAATGTAAATCCTCAATGCATAAAGTGATAGACGATACTTATGAAACTTTGCAGTTTGTAGAGGATCAAGCTTGTTATCTGCCTTGTAGAATTTAATCCGGAAAAAGACTGCACACGCGTAATGTGTTCGCCTTTCACTAACTAATCTATACATATGGCTGTAAATAAAAAAAACAATACTATAGTAATAGCTGATAAGCCAACTCATCACTATTCAGTTATGAGTAATACTAATTTCGACCATTCTAAAACATGAATCGGCATGCCCTTTTAAGCCATAAAAAGAACAAAGCTACATGTTTCACAGTTAAGACTCAACTTGATGTACATGTAAAAGTAAAATCTCTTAATGGCATACTTTTTGGTAACATGTAAGGCGTGAAATTGTCCAGTCACTTGTAAACACAGTTTTTGTTTTAACAGGTGAATCCGTACATCATGACAATACAGTACCAGTCAGAAGAAGTGGTATTTTTAGGTGCACCTTTATTGCGATATTGAGAGTGCTTAATTTAGAAAAAGGCGTGATTATAGCACAATACAAAAAATTTGTCGCGCTTATTATTGCAATATTGAATGCAAAATATTGCGATACTAAATGCGCTAAATTTCATAGAGACCCGATAGTGTTATTATTATATTAGATAAATACTTTGCATATAGTGTACATGTACATAGAGTGTACATATAGCGTTTACAACTATAATTATATACATATCTAAAACATTGATTTAAATGTCACAATTTTGAGCGCAAGATGTCGCAATATTAAGCGCAAAATATTTAGATACTAAGCGCAAAATATTGCAATAATATCGCAAGCGACATGCTTATAAGCGTTTCCACTTGCAATATTATTGAGATATTGGGCGCGAAAATAGCGCACTTAATATACCATTTCTTTTTACTGGTACTGTATATCAATAACAGCTAGTTGGGATTGGAACCTTCAAGACAACAGCAGATCCCATAATAACTGTGCGCAATGACTTGGCGACAATGTTCTCCTATAGTCGGAAATTTTCTATGAAATTTTAAAGCATGATGCATCAAACTGTATACTGGTATCACAACACTTAGTATCAATATCAGTGAGTCCGCCAAAGATAGTTTGATAAGAACATCCAACCAATAGTGTACTCCTGGTAAATTGTCGTAATAACTTGACGAAAACATGGCGAATGATGACAATGTCTCATATCCACACGTTTCAATGAAAATTGTTGAACACGGGATGAATTGGTCCATGTAATTGTAAAGTTGGAATGGTAGATATGTGGTCATCCGTCATTGCGCGGCGTCAGTTCATTGTTTACGGTGTTGTTGTTGACATTGAAGCTCTTGTGAATTACACTGGTGCGTACAGTACATGTACATGCATATCCTCTCTTGTAAATGTACATGCGTGTGCTTTGAAACAATCAGATTCAGAACACTGTCAACTGGCTTGTCAACATTCTGATAGTAATAGCTGCTCGTTGAGTCGTTGTTGTTATTATTGTCACTATTGGTTGACATCGAAGCCCGTGTTAATTGTACCTGTATCTTCTAGTGTCAGTAAATGTGCCAGTGTCACAACACTGTCAATTTCAACACCAGCACTGAGTCGAATGAAATCAGACCCCGGATCATGCCATGATTGATTGACATGAATCTCTACTCTCGAGTTTAGTGGAAATTGTCAATGATTAAGCCGGTTTTCGCAGAATTGAAACGTGTCCGGTTATCAAAGGAACCGAAATCAGACCGTTTTAACAACTGTTCACAATAGAAAAGGTAACAGTTTCCCAAAAAACAATAGTTTGCTATCAAATACGCAACGCCAACGATAAATGGCGAATAAATGATGTGAGTGCTAAGGTGACACTCCACAGTTTCATTGAAATTTATCTGGATTATGATCCCAAACCATATAGACAATATATATATGCCTGAATTAGTACAGAATAGGCATTCAGAATTTGATACACAATTCCATAATATATATGGGCTATCAAGAATTATGGCCCTTGATCTGTTGATCGAAAATGTGATATTTATTCAATAAATGACCAAAATATTGCATTTTCATACCCAAGGGGCACGAATACCAGATTTTTTCAAGCATGGTCACCTATGTTGGTTCAAAGGCCTCTGGCTTTCAACATCAATGTGAAAATTTTCAAACTTCCGCCGTTTACAATTCCGGAAAATCAATTTTTAATGCAGATGACAAATTTTGGGAGCTAAAAAATTGACCCAGTATCTAGAGCCACTGTTTCGCAGAAAACGCTACTGCTGTCTATGGGTGGGGTCAAGGTCACTTGCACTTAATTTGTTCATCAGTCTAGAACACCTTCTAAAATTACACAAATTCATATCCCACCTTGTCTCAATATACATACCACATGAATGGTGCCAGAAACCACTAGCACTTTATATCTATAAAATCACCCCCACTGATCATTCGAAACTGTGGAGTGTCACCTAAAGCGGGAACGTAACCCCGGAATGAGAATAACGTACTCATGAATATTCGTACCGACCTGCATAACACAGAATCAATGCCGGATTAATAATACATTAAATATCAGAGTAAGATTCAGTCATACTGTATGGAGTTATTGCCGTATATAATATGGTCGTCGATAAATATACTATTGAATTTTGACGGCATGACTTTGAATCACGAAAATATTTAATTTTGACAAGTTTCATGGGCACATAAAATAACTGTAAAAAACCGTCAAACTGATGAAACGGTATGGGACGGTCCGAAACAGTGTATAGTTGGGAGACTCGCATATATTTAAGAGAATGCACTGATATAATATTTTAATGCTGCACCAGCGCATCTCCCGTCATGATAAGGTTAAACAACAACAAACCGCTCTAAATTAAAACGAATTCCCTGAATTTTGTGACGACCATATCGTTTCAGCGCACTCGGTTCAAACACGCCCTATTTGGCAGAATAAAATTTCTGCCCGGAGCAATATCGGCGCCAAAATTAAAAGCCTCCGTAACCCACGAGTGTTCAAACATTTCACACTGAGTCAGGACATTTAATATTTGAAATTGACTCATTTCAACAATCCACTTGATTGGCAGTTATGAATCCCTTTGACGGGGTTTGTGTGTTTTGTGTAAATGCCTCTCTCTCATCCCAATTGACTCGTTGCACTCTGTTATTAAGGCTTTTGTATAAGGAAAACGCAATGTTAAATATTGGGACCCACATACGTCCTCTATGACGTTTTAGCGATTTTAGGCCGCCATTATTTATTTAAACAGACGGGGGAGAAACGTATTCTCCGGTTAATTGATGTCAGAGTTGATGCTGTATTATTTCCAGGCCGCGTCACTGAGTTAACCCTTTACCCAACAAACCGGCCAGAACCGGCCAAATAAAGCTTCAACAGCCTAAAATATCTTCGGTCTGTCTCAATAAAACCATACACATATGGATAGCATTGGAACCGGCTCCTTGACCACATTGTGATAGTTACAGTTAGCCCTGTGCCAATGCATTCTCTTATATATGCGAGTCGACCATAGGTCGCCTCGCATATATAAGAGAATGCATTGGCCTAAAAAAAATCTTTTTTTAACACTTTTTACCATTTTTTCTTACATTCTTTAACAATTTTATAATTTTTAATGTGTTAAGCCAATGCATTCTCTTATATATGCGAGGCGACCTATGGTCGACTCGCATATATAAGAGAATGCATTGGCACAGGGCCGTTCTGTTGGGTAAAGGGTTAAAGGGGGGGGGGGGTAAATGTTAAAATTAACCATTTCTATACTAAAGCACCATCGACGAGTAGTTATCCCATTGGAAATATTCAGACAATAAGCTTATCCCTTTCTATACTAAAGCATCATTGACGAGTAGTCATCCCATAGGAAATGTTCAGATAATAAGCTTAACCCTCTATACTAAATCATTATTAACGAATAGTCATCCCGTAGGAAATGTTCAGGTAATAAGTTAAACCCTTTCTATACTAAAGCATCATTGATGAGTAGTTATCCCATAGGAAATATTCAGATAATAAGATTAACCCTTTATGTACTAAATCACCATTGAAGAGTAGTTATCCCATAGGAAATATTCAGATAATAAGTTTAACCCTCTATACTAAATCATTATTAACGAATAGTCATACCGTAGGAAATGTTCAGGTAATAAGTTAAACCCTTTCTATACTAAAGCATCATTGATGAGTAGTTATCCCATAGGAAATATTCAGATAATAAGATTAACCCTTTATGTACTAAATCACCATTGAAGAGTAGTTATCCCATAGGAAATATTCAGATAATAAGTTTAACCCTCTATACTAAATCATTATTAACGAATAGTCATACCGTAGGAAATGTTCAGATAATAAGTTAAACCCTTTCTATACTAAAGCACCATTGACGAGTAGTTATCCCATAGGAAATATTCAGATAATAAGATTAACCCTTTCTATACTAAAGCCCCATTGACGAGTAGTTATCCCATAGGAAATATTCAGATAATAAGTTTAACCCTCTATACTAAATCATTATTAACGAATAGTCATACCGTAGGAAATGTTCAGATAATAAGTTAAACCCTTTCTATACTAAAGCATCATTGACGAGTAGTCATCCCATAGGAAATGTTCAGATAATAAGCTTAACCCTCTATACTAAATCATTATTAACGAATAGTCATCCCGTAGGAAATGTTCAGGTAATAAGTTAAACCCTTTCTATACTAAAGCATCATTGATGAGTAGTTATCCCATAGGAAATATTCAGATAATAAGATTAACCCTTTATGTACTAAATCACCATTGAAGAGTAGTTATCCCATAGGAAATATTCAGATAATAAGTTTAACCCTCTATACTAAATCATTATTAACGAATAGTCATACCGTAGGAAATGTTCAGATAATAAGTTAAACCCTTTCTATACTAAAGCACCATTGATGAGTAGTTATCCCATAGGAAATATTCAGATAATAAGATTAACCCTTTATGTACTAAATCACCATTGAAGAGTAGTTATCCCATAGGAAATATTCAGATAATAAGTTTAACCCTCTATACTAAATCATTATTAACGAATAGTCATACCGTAGGAAATGTTCAGATAATAAGTTAAACCCTTTCTATACTAAAGCACCATTGACGAGTAGTTATCCCATAGGAAATATTCAGATAATAAGTTTAACCCTCTCTATACTAAAGATTCATTGATGAGTATAGTTAAATAGGAAATGTTCAGATAATAAGTTAAACCCTTTCTATACTAAAGCACCATTGACGAGTAGTCATCCCATAGGAAATATTCAGATAATAAATTTAACCCTTTCTATACTAAAGCATCATTGATGAGTTGTTACCTCATAGGAAATGTTCAGATAATAAGTTTAACCCTTTCTATACTAAAGTATCATTGATGAGTAGTTATCCCATAGGAAATGTTCAAATAATAAGTTTAACCCTTTCTATACTAAACATCATTGATGAGTAGTTATCCCATTGGAAATGTTCAGATAATAAGTTTAACCCTTTCTATACTAGATCATTATTAACGAGTAGTCACCCCGTGGGAAATGTTCAGATAATAAATTTAACTATTTCAATACTAAAGCATTATTGACGAGTAGTTATCCCATAGGAAATGTTCAGATAATAAGTTTAACTCTGTCTATGCTAAAGCATCATTGATGAGTAGTTATCCCATAGGAAATGTTCAGATAATAAGTTTAATTCGTTCTATACTAAAGCATCATGGAAGAGTAGTTATCCCCTATGAAATGTTCAGATAATAAGTTAAACCCTTTCTATACTAAAGCATCATTGACGAGTAGTCATCCCGTATGAAATATTCAGATAATAAGTTAAACAGTTTCTATACTAAAGCATCATTGAAGAGTAGTTATCCCGTAGGAAATGTTAAGATAATAAGTTTTAACTATTTCAATACTAAAGCATCATTGACGAGTAGTCTTCCCGTAGGAAATGTTCAGATAATAAGTTTAACTATTTCAATACTAAAGCATTATTGACGAGTAGTAATCCCATAGGAAATATAACAATACTAATACTACTTACTACTACTACTAATAATAATAATAATAATAATAATAATAATAATAATAATAATACAGTTTTATATAGCGATTAACCAATTACGTGCTCTAATACGCTTTTAAACATTACAATATTACCCCAGTCATTTGTACAAGCCAACCAATGAACCAGCTGCAGCTAGTGCAGGAGCTGCTCTAGTTTGGTCAGAACAACATGCTCTGATACTCAACAGTACAACACGTTGATTGGTACTCGTTCAACACATGAGTGGTGCGAAGCAGACACAGTACGAGCTACCTTCCTCAAGAGTCACAACTTGGTGCGGGATTTAAAACAGCGAACAATCCAATAATTGCACACCAGACCACCCTACTGTGCAATAGATTATTAAAGAACACGTTTTAACAAAGCAATATATTCCCTGAGTTGTTTATTCAGAACAAGTCATAACATCAGAACGTTTCCATGATATGAATGGCTGGACATAATCATAATAATCATAATAAATAAAACAGAACGAGTCAGATATAGACTCTCAGTTCCGGTACATACCTACACTTGATTTTAGAATAACATAATATAACTAACATAATGTTCACGGAAGGTCGGTATTGAATTTGAAGTCATTGAAGTGGCAATCTAATAGTATCTTAAACATTCCCTCAGATCGCATGTAAGTTCATTGATCAAAGTATTTATAAGGAAATAATTTCAGTACTATAGAAGCTACAATGTCATCCCCAACCAGGGCTGCAGCTACATGATTGGTTGGAGTGGTGTCGGGATATATTTTTCAATAGTTTGATATTTCAACCAGTATTTAGTGTGAAATATGGAACGTTTAGAACAAAATTCGAATAATTGTGTACGTTCAGCCAAATGGTAATCAGGTAAGAACTTACAAACAGTTGTAAACTTTGAGGTAGCATTGGAAAATTCAGACCGGTGGGGTGCGAATGGACTTTCTCGAACTTTTGAAGCTGGTCAAACATAGACCATCTAGCCTCGTCTCTGGCATCGATGCTTACACATATTCTGAAAATGAAATGAAATAGAAACAATGTAAGATATTTTGGATAATTGGCATATTGGACATATACCATCGCTCTCTGTAGGCATGAAAACCTGGAAAGCATATCCAAACAAATATAGCTTATTCTATTGGCCTAGGGATGCATGTGGCTATATGCGGATCGTGGTATCAAGCTCGACGGGACTGGTCTTATTTACGACCAATTATGTACGTTGAAATTATTATGAACTGTTGACAAAATTTAATGTCAGCCCAATTCCTCTCTATTTTTGAAAAAAAAGTTAAATTCCTGTATATATCTATATTAATTAATATGATTATTTTGAATCAATATGTGGACACATCCTACTTGCAGTCAAACAAAGGGCTTTTCCTCGTCGGGGTTTACATGAAAAGTATACGCCATATATAAGTTAAATGGGTGTAATTCAGTTTATGACCTTGTAATATTTTCATTATAATAACCCTTCATAATAATGAACATTCATAAAAAAAACACGACTCCTATCCGAAATAGGTAATTATAAGACATTTATAACTCGTTTTTGTTTTCCCACTGAAAATTTGATTGGAATACATAACATAGAAAATAGAATATCAAATTTGTTCACTTTATTCGTAAATAAATCGGCATATGGCAATATAAATTCGCGCTCATACCACATTGTAACAAATCATAAATGATGTCTCTCTTCCCATTAGTTTCACTGTTTCGTGTCATTGTGATGACAGGCTGTACATATAGTACCACACACGAACCTACAAATGTTCGACTAAAAGATGATATATAGTAATTGGTATATCACAAGTGGGCAACGCATGTAAAAACTGTCCGGGTACCAGAAGAAAGAAATATACCCCATTTATTGATATCCAATCAGATAATGAGGACAATTTTAAATGGCTTTCCATGCATAATTCCACAGTTACAATGAACTGCAATACCTGTTTCATATGGATATAGAATAATCAATATCATATATTTCCCTTACCCTCGAAAGGAAAATCGTCGCATCGTTTTAGTTGCATGTCCGTACATCCGCTTATTTGTTAAGCTACATTCACGCAGATGCCAAAAATCATTTGGCAAATTGTCATCAAATTCCTCATAGGTGGCTATCTATTATATATTTTTGGGTGACACATTTTGGAATTACAGAATATGTGTTTATTGAAGATTGTGTTATCGCTTAAATATATTAGAGCTGAGAAATACATGGCTGATTCTTGACAGATATTTGAATGCGAATTTAGAGAAATGTATAGTTAGTTGCATAATCTCCCTGCATGCTACTGGTAAATGGTAAATTAAGTAGTTTATCGTTTAGGGTGGATACACACATGCATCTCATTTACGTCCATGCTAGAACCGCCCTGAACAGAATAACCCTAACCATGCTATAGAACCGCTCTGAACAGAATAACCCTAACCATGCTAGAACCGCTCTGAACAGAATAACCCTAACCATGCTATAGAACCGCTCTGAACAGAATAACCCTAACCATGCTATAGAACCGCTCTGAACAGAATAACCCTAACCATGCTATAGAACCGCCCTGAACAGAATAACCCTAACCATGCTATAACCGCCCTGAACAGAATAACCCTAACCATGTATTTTACATGGCCACACCAATAATTGACAAAATTAATCACCTGCGCGCGAGAGGTCAATTTCCCCAGTGAGTAGTTATAAGCCATTATCAAACAAACTGCCATCAAGAAATTTCAGGCCAGTCATAAACATGTCTTCTTTCATGGATGCCGAAATGAGTAATTCTTGTCTGATACATGTTGCTGTTTTTCACGAGTTATAATTCATTTCGAAAAGTGGATTAGAGCCGGTCGATTTTATTCTTGATTTGTTTCTGTCATTTCTTGGAAACAGGGTCATCCAAAACAAAAATAAAATATGCAGAATTATTTTATAGGATGATCCCAGCTTGTTGAGATTTCTCTGATAATTTGAGAGCGAGCTCATGTGATAACATTAATTCAATTGGGATTGCGAATATTGATTATAGCGCCAAAAAATAATGCAGGTACAGCGTTGAAATTAAAAAGAGTGACACCCCCCCCCCCCCCATTTATATATATATGTTTCTCAAGCCAAAGGTTGAACAAGCTCCTAACTGTCACAAGCTTGAATTATAACATTTTCGACCATAATCCATGATTGGGGGAGGGGCTGGTTCTCGAAAGCTTCCAATAATTAAGGGAGTTAATTGAATGTATCAGCCGGGATTATCTGGGCAAGAATTACAATATAGTGTTTTACTTAAATATTCCATAGTTGTAAATTTTGCGTATACATGTATAACTGTATAACACAAGAGAGGAAAGGTGACGTAGTTGGAAACTCGTAGCTAGGCAACACTTTCGCCGAATGAAGACAAACAGCAACACCATGCATTCAAATTTAAAGCTGTATAATATGTTCATAATTATATGAATAGCATAAATTGCTGCATATTAGATTAATCACTCGTAGAAAACAGACACGACAGACATGACTACGATATTTATAAAGCAGGGTGTCAGGACTCAGTGTGCTGCATGCACACCCCCCCCCCCCCCGGTCGAGAAAATATGCAATGGTGAATTCGGTAGCTTCTGGGATAATATAGCTACCCGTGCATGTTGGGGGTCATAGCCCCCTGCGTTGGGGAAGAGGCCATCACTGGTATTAACATCAATAGAAGACTGACAATGATTTAAACAGAATGTCGACCATTTGAGTTATCGCGCGAATAATTATTTTAAGCGGCCTGACGACTTCGTCCGATTCAACGGCTCTTCAGCGGTTCAGAGTTTAACTCACTGTGGTCAAACACAGTCGCAATGATTGGGTTGTCAGCGGACACATATTACACGGTGTGTATGATCCATGTAAAACGCCAAATACACGATATTTAAAGAGATTACATGCATGTGTGTATCCACCCTTAGCATACACCATCCTCCACGATGAAGTGTCCATACAATTTTGGTGGTATTTTCCTGATTTGTTACGCGAACTTTTAGTTAGAAACGTTCACTTTAGATGTTATATAATTCCATGGCCAATTGCCTCAGAAAAGCCACCAGCCTGCGTCTCACAACGGTCACAACTGAAGATATGTGGGCATGTCGTCAGAAGTATATATATATAGCACCTGGAATTACAAAATACTTTCTTTTTCTTGTACTGGAAATTGGGCCAATATAAAAATGGCTATACATGTATATACACCCCATATACCCGGTTTAGTCCCCTCCTGATTGTTTTTCTTTGGATAGTTTAGATGTAAACTTTTTCTTATGCCTTAATCGTCAAATGACGTTTCAATGACACATTAATCAGTCTATTATGATAAAGAAATATATGCAACTGACCATGGTCAGACTTGGATATCAGTGTCGCGTGTATATTGTATAAGACAGCGCTTAAAGATCATGTTGTAGCCCGGGAAATATAAAGATCCATAACCGTCACCGCCACGCAGAAATATAATGAAGAGCATATATAATTTGCGATAAATTGTGGAGGGTACTCTTCAGTTGAATCACGACTAAGCGGACAGATATTTAGCGACTAATGATTGAATTTTTTGGGACTAACCTGACCGTAATTTCGAAGCTGGTGCCTGTATATAAATTGGAAATTTGGAATACTGAGACATTCCATGGCAATACTCCATATATGCATTTGTGGGAGGAGGACCGGCGCTTCGATCGGTATAATGGTTGTGGCAAATAGTTGTTGAGATGATTGTGAAAATTTACATTTTCTGGGATATTTTGTGGAAGAAATCGTCGCGCGGCGATGATTAAATTGCATTTGTTCCGTGGTAGAGCACTGACAACTGATTCTAACTGACCGTAGGGGGTCGAATATTAGTGACGAAATATTCATTCACCTTAAACTGTTTAGAAGTGGTGTCTAGATGTGTTTATTAGTAGCAAAAACGGTGTCAGAAAGTGTCTGCAAACTTTGACAACACAAATTCATCGGTTCGAACTCTACGACTTCCGGTTTTCGTTTGTGTCCGTTGATCCACTGTGATTAATCCACGTACATAGTTTGAATTTTATCCGATGAGTTATCATCCGGTCAGAAAGGGCCATAATTCCGCCAGAAATGATCGAAACGAACCCAAATTCGAACTTGTCCTGCTATATTTTCACGTGATTAACCACATACTAAATTTGAAAGCGACCAGACAACAATATCATGAGTTAACGCCCGGTCAACAAAATATTCAGCAATTGCCAAGTCGATGACAAGGCATAGCTCCGTCAAAAATAGTAATCAATTCATAACTTGACCGGTAGTTTCGAGTGATTAATCCACATATTAAATTTGAAAGCAATCGGATGAACATAACCTGAGTTATCACTTATCACCCTAACAAAATAATTAAACCCGACCTAAATTCGAATTTCACTGGTATTTACGGAATTTTTCGACTGCAAACTCAAACTTTACAACTGTTGGAAAGTTAAACCTAACACGGCCCATGTATTGTCGGAATTTTCCTACTGGTTATCCTTTGAGTCAAAAAATTTACTGAACTTACAAAAGTATTCGAATTTTGTTCTATAAACGTTCCAAAATGCACACTAAATACTGGTTGAAATATCAAACTATTGAAAAAATTCCATTCCACCCCAGCAACCTTGTCACTACTATTTATTAATAGACACGACTACTATTCTGATTGGTAAAAGAACAAAGTCTGTCTATATATTACTATTGTCTGGGGTGACATTGTAGCATTCTAGTACTGAACTTCCATAAGTCATAATTAATTTTCTTTATAATTACCATGTTGCTTGCGTCGTTCGTGGAGCACATGCATTAGTGTATTTTGCACTAACCCGTTGCATATATTCTGTTGAGTATAAAAGGAGCCGCTCCCATAAATGGTCGGATTTATGGTACAGACCCCTTTTAATCAAAAGAAACATAAATTATAATTTATAAAACATTAAAAAAATATATATATATGCATTTAAAAATAAAAAAGATCACTTCGTTCAATTTGTCTCCGAACAAAGCACCGCGCATTATCAATAGCAAACAATGATCATGTTTTATGCTATCGACCAAATTCCATGCAGCGCCCTCTACGTTATCACTGCGCTATAGCACTGCCACAAGGGTGGTACTTTGCAGACCGATACATCTATTTTTCCACATCGTCGGAACTATATTTAGTCACCTATTATCTTATTTTGACCACCAAAAGTTTGCAGTAATGCTAATTCCTTCGGTATTGATAAAATAATATAGACTGAGCCAGACATAGACAATTTTAATCTTAAAACATAAGAACTAAGAACACGTAAGAAATCCTGACCAAATATCATTATGGCAGTGATATCTCAGCGAAGTGATGGGAGATAACTCTGCCTGGAGTTTGACCCCAGACTAGAGCATAACGAATAATATCGACTAGATATTTGTCACAAATCTTCGAAAAGGGGGCGGGTCAGTGTAAATAAACCGGAATTTTTTTGAAAAAATGGGGGTGGTGGGTGCCAGAAATGGTCAAAGCGTCTACATGTCCGAAACAATTACGGCAGTTAAAGAATTCGTCGAGAATCGCAACTCAAGTGATTAGTTTCAAATGAAATATAAAGTTTCATAATTGTAAGAATGTTTTTCTTCAAGAAGATACATAGATTAGATTAGATTAGATTTTATTTGATGACTAGACAATACATGTGGAAACATTTGAGACAAAAACGAGTTTAACAATATTGTATGATGTATATATAACATAGCAGTTTTGAATAACATATGAAGTGTTGAATAATATATGAAGTGTTGAATAATATATGAAGTGTTGTGATACCGCAGAAAGGTGTTGGAATGACAAATTTTATTGAGGCTGTCACTGACGAGAAATAAAAAAATATTCCATATGTACAGGCTAACCATCGGGGGTACACAGAAAGCACTTTAAGTAGGCTTATTTCCGTTGTGGTCCCCAGGGGCAGCCCGTATTATTTCCGTTGTGGTCCCCGGAGGCAGCCCGGTCAGGAGAAAAAATGATATTGTGATTTAAATATTCTCTCTGAATAAAAGATTCCATAGTAAATGTAAGAATCAATTAAAAATCCTTCTAAAATATATATGATCCGGATTGAAAAATTCAGATAAATATGATAAATCTAGTAAGATTATGGTTCCATGTAAAGGAGTAGAGGTGAACATTTAAAATAAAAAAATATCCAGTACGACATATAAAGTACGGTGACTTACAAAAACATATACAGTAGGGCGATATATACAATACGGAGACATAACACATACAGTACGGCAACATATACAATACGGCGACGTATAAAAAACATACACAGTACAGTGACATATACAGTATGGCGACTTATAAAAACATATACAGTACGGCGACATATACAGTACGGGGACATATACAATACGGCGACATATACAATACGGCGACTTACAAAAACATATACAGTACGGCGACATATACAATACGGCGACTTACAAAAACATATACAATACGGCGACATATACAATACGGCGACTTACAAAAACATATACAGTACGGCGACATATACAGTACGGCGACTTTTAAAAACATATACAGTACGGCGAATTTCTCAGATTTCGAAAATGAGATATATGCATTGGCATACATAAAATATCATCGGTGTGATTAATATACAGGTGTGATTAATATACAGGTGGGATTAATATACAGGTGTGATTAATATACAGTTGGGATTAATATACAGGTGGGATTAATATACAGGTGGGATGAAGGTGGGATTAATATACATGTGTGATTAATATACAGTTGGGATTAATATACAGGTGGGATTAATATACAGGTGTGATTAATATACAGTTGGGATTAATATACAGGTGGGATTAATATACAGGTGGGATGAAGGTGTGATTAATATACAGGTGTGATTAATATACAGTTGGGATTAATATACAGGTGGGATTAATATACAGGTGTGATTAATATACAGGTGGGATTAATATACAGTTGTGATTAATATACAGGTGGGATTAATATACAGGTGTGATTAATATACAGGTGGGATTAACATACAGTTGGGATTAATATACAGTTGGGATTAAGGATTAATATGCAGGTGTGATTAATATACAGTTGGGATTAATATACAGTTGCGATTAATATAACAGGTGGGATTAAAATACAGGTGCGATTAATGTACAGGTGGGATTAATATATATGTGGTATTAATATACAGTTGGTATTAATATACAGGTGGGATTAAAATACAGGTGTGATTAATGTACAGGTGGGATTAATATACATGTGGTATTAATATACAGTTGGGATTAATATACAGGTGGGATTAATATACAGGTGGGATGAATATACAGGTGTGATTAATATAGTTGGTATTAATATACAGGTGTGATTAATATACATGTGGTATTAATATACAGTTGGGATTAATGTACAGGTGAGATCAATATTCAGTTGAGATTAATATACAGGTGGGATTAATATACAGTTTGGATTAATATACAGGTGGGATTAATATACAGTTGGGATTAATATACATTTGGGATTAATATAGTTGGGATTGATATAGAGTTGGGATTAGGGAATAATATACAGTTGGGATTGATATACAGTTGGGATTAAGGATTAATATGCATGTGTGATGAATATACAGTTGGGATTAATATACAGGTGTGATTAATATAACAGGTGGGATTAAAATACAGGTGTGATTAATGTACAGGTGGGATTAATATACATGTGGTATTAATATACAGTTGGGATTAATATACAAGTGGGATTAATATACAGGTGAGATGAATATAGTTTGGATAAATATAGAGGTGTGATTAATATAGTTGGGATTAATATAGAGGTGTGACTAATATACAGTTGGGATTAATATACAGGTGTGATTAATATACTGTTGGGATTAATATACAGATGGGATTAATATACCGGCGGGAATCGTGGTATTAATATGTAGTTGATTCTAAGTTAAGCCGAGTTCACACACTGGCAAGTTTATCTTCTTTTTTTTTTTTTTTTCTTTTGCATGCATGCATTGCGTAATAAATAAACTATTATGGTGTATGAATATGAATGTCAACATACATTTAACATGCGCCTTTACTAAAGCTAACCTCATGAGAAGTGAATGTCTGTACTTTCACATGTAACAGTGAAATTTGCATTTAAATACCTGTATAACTGATTCTTGCGAGATATCTGAATCCTATGTTTACAACAATTGTATAGCAGCATCGTTACATGTAGAACTGCACAATGTTTTACTTCTCATTGGTGTAGATTCGTTGTATTAGCATGTTTGCGTTACTTTATTGACACAGTATAGCTTTCAATATCGCAATGCCTGCAAACTAATGCCAGATGTATACGTGTCCGGGTGGACACGCGGCCGTATAGACAATGCCAACAAATACCTTATAGTATAAGCATGGCCCTGTGTATCTGGTGGTGGAACAACTGTCACCATGCATAGCGCCGCCTTATCGACAGTAAGGGTACATGTAGTGTTTTGAGTAGTTGGGTCCGAATATATACTGGATCGTTTCAAAGTGATCAATATTAGTGTTGTTCTCTCTACACACAATTAATATTCACAAAACGCCGCGAAAACGATACGAGTGCATGCAAAGTTAGATCACGTGATTCCTACGACTGACCTCACGCTGACCCTCCACCAATCAGATTAATCTTCCGGAGATGGCGACCATGCATCATTTCTTTGTCAAGTTGTCCACTGCGGCGCTAGTTTTTGTCCTTGGCGACAGGGGGAGTAATCGCTATTCGCATGGTAGGGAAATCTTCTATGATAAATTAGTCACATGATATCTCGCCAGGGTGCACAATTCTGCAGTTAATTGTTACGCACGGAGCACGCGCTGCATTATTTTGAAATCGTAGATAAACAGATGAGTTTATATGGTATAGGTAGTTATGTTCTTAGCGTCAATTTTCTGCAAGAATTTATAATTTATTTGTCACACGTCCACGGGGCATGTTTCCAATAAAGTTAGATCCGGTGTGTAGACGTGGCTTCGGTTACTTATCCATTATGCTCTAGTCTAGTTGTATTCCTTCGGTCAAACTAATGAGGTTTAAAGGGAGACTATATCTAAATTTCCAGTATATGAGCGAAATTCGTTTAATCTGAAGTAAACATGAACATTAACAATATGCCACGTGTGAGTGTCGATGGAACCATCGACGTATATTATAATTAAATATAGATCGATGATGGAACAATCGACGTATATTATAATTAAATATATATCGATGATGGTACAATCGACGTATATTATAATTAAATATAGATCGATGATGGAACAATCGACGTATATTATAATTAAATATAGATCGATGATGGAACAATCGACGTATATTATAATTAAATATAGATCGATGATGGAACAATCGACGTATTATTTGCAAGAAAATGTTTGTGTATCAGGTGTAATTGATCAAAATATATCTACTGTCACTTTTAGTACAATATTCGAATCACTCAATGATCACAATTTACGGATGAAACAAAAAACCGGAATAAGATCGCCAAAAAGATCTTCTGATTCTTCCAGACGAATGTGTCAAATAAAATGTTAGATTTACGTCACCACATCGAGGTATTAATATTTTTTTTGGATAAATCTTGAATTTTGATGTCTTGAATTTTGATGTCATATATTTCGTGATTGCTTTTTCTGCATGGCGTGTGCTAATTTCGAATTGTTCCAATTTAATTACCGCCCGTTACATCAAGTTGTGGTTACGTCGCAAAACCTGAAACTTCTATTGACAAAAATAAATTGTTGAATAATTATAGACGAAATTCTAGAGATCCATTTGTCCAAGATTGGCATTCCGCTATATATGAGTAACTCAGGGAAAGGAAATTCATATCGGCGGCGAACCATTATTCGACAATAGAGACCGGACGATGGAACAAAACTCCACAGTCTGAGCGCAAATGCACGTTTTGTGAAATGAATGCTATTGGCGATGAATACCACGTATTACTTGAATGTCCAGAACTAGCTCATATTATAAACAGAAAAAGGTACATTAAGAAATCTTATTGGAACTTCCATAATCAGAGAAAACTTACCATTCTTCTTTCAAATAGCAAACCAAATATAATTCGAAACTTGTGTAAATTTATTTGCCACATCAATGAAAGAGCTAATTGCTCTCCTGTGTAATTATTATCTTGTGTAGTTATATTATCTGTGTAATTATTATCTCATCTTGATCGTCTGTGGTCGCGAGCAATGATATGTTTTGAATCTATGTTTATGCATATTTATATATATTCTTAAAATCATGTATTTGGTAGAAGAATTAAAATGAATCTGAATCTAATATATCGAGTCATAAACTATTTAATACAATGTCCATATTGGTACATGTTGTTTTTGTGTATGGGGCGCCTTTCTTCTATTTATTCCCTATTTAGTGATATCAATAATAAATTTTAAGATATCACTAAATGAATATGTGATATCACAAAATTAATTTAAGATATCACTAACTCATTTTTTGATATCACAAAATCGAATATATGACATCACAAAATAGTAAGCATTTAGTGATATCAACAATTTAATTTTTTTTATATCATAAACTCATTTGATGACATCAATTAATATTTTCTGATATCACTAAATGCATTTAGTGATCTAAATAGTATTTTCATCCGAATTATTGGTATCACAAAATGAATATATGATAATATCACAAATTCGAATAAGTGATATAACAAATTCAATGTATATGATATGATAAAATCGAATATGTGATACCACTAAATGCTTACTATTTTATAATATCATACATTCGGTTTTGTGATATCATATATTCATTTTTTGATACCTTACTCATATTTATATTCTCGCAGTACTATTTTTCGCGCACCCGTCGGTGCGCGAATTTAAAACTGAGCGAAAAATAATACGACTTCTGAGTTTAAACTAATTAACCAGATCGAAGGTTGTGTTGGTCAGATAATGAGTTACACACATTACGAAAGGTTGGACGCCGAATAAACAATTATAAGCCTATGGGTGTAGGCCTATATTTTCATTCGGTCAACGAATTAAAAACATTCAAAACTATTACTAAATGCCAAGCGATGTACAAATAATGCTTGTAAGAAATACACATATTCTAGATTGCATGTGCATATAAATTGTGATAGTATTTAAACGTTCGTTTTAATAAAAGGAAATAGTGCCAGGTGACTTTGACTTCCGGTTTGTCGTCTGTTTACATTCCATACGCTACGTCTCAAAATACTATGGCTTCCAATATTTTTCTCACAAACTATAAATGAATGAAGAGGTTGAAAAGGTATGTCATAAATATACGCCAATAAATACGCCAAAGAGTCTTTATTTATCTTGGACTATTTCTTTATGCTGGGAAACAACGCATAGTTACGTGAAATGTCATCGCATGCCTTATAGAAGCCGATGTTAGTTTCGCGTGCCATTTGTTGATTTACGTATGTTTTGTCGAGATTTTGTATCATATAATAAATAGAATCTGCAACTCGTCCCCAGTTTATAGCGGAATTTACAAAATTCGTCCAGTAAATAGGTCTGGATCTTGCCAAAGACTCGTCCAGACCTAATTTACTGGACTCGTACCTATATACGAGCGCCTGTGGCGCATAAGATACTATGGGTGGCGGGATGGGATGATGGGTGGGTACTACATATATACGAGCGCCTGCGGCGCATAAGATACTATGGGTGGCGGGATGGGGTGGTGAGTGGGTACTACCTATATACGAGCGCCTGCGGCGCATAAGATACTATGGGTGGCGGGATGGGATGATGGCTGGGTACTATATATACCTATATACGAGCGCCTGTTGCGCATAAGATATGGGTGGCGGGACGGGATGGTATGTGGGTACTACCTATATACGGGCGCCTGTGGCGCATAAGATACTATGGGTGGCGGGATGGGATGATGGGTGGGTACTACCTACCTATATACGAGCGCCTGCGGCGCATAAGATACTATGGGTGGCGGGATGGGATGATAGGTGGGTACAACCTATATACGAGAGCCTGCGGCGCATAAGATACTATGGGTGGCGGGATGGGGTGGTGGGTGGGTACTACCTATATACGAGCGCCTGCGGCGCATAAGATACTATGGGTGGCGGGATGGGGTGGTGGGTGGGTACTACCTATATACGAGCGCCTGCGGCGCATAATATAATATGGGTGACGGGATGGGATGATGGGTGGGTACTACCTATATACGAGCGCCTGCGGCGCATAAGATACTATGGGTGGCGGGATGGGGTGGTGGGTGGGTACTACCTATATACGAGAGCCTGCGGTGCATAAGATACTATGGGTGGCGGGATGGGGTGGTGGGTGGGTACTACCTATATACGAGAGCCTGCGGTGCATAAGATACTATGGGTGGCGGGATGGGATGATGGGTGGGTACTACCTATATACGAGAGCCTGCGGTGCATAAGATACTATGGGTGGCGGGATGGGGTGGTGGGTGGGTACTACCTATATACGAGAGCCGGCGGTGCATAAGATACTATGGGTGGCGGGATGGGATGATGGGTGGGTACTACCTGTATACGAGCGCCTGCGGCGCATAAGATACTATGGGTGGCGGGATGGGATGATGGGTGGGTACTACCTATATACGGGCGCATAAGATACTATGGGTGGCGGGATGGGGTGGTGGGTGGGTACTACCTATATACGAGCGCCTGCGGCGCATAAGATACTATGGGTGGCGGGATGGGATGATGGGTGGGTACTACCTATATACGAAAATCCGCTATAAACTGGGGATTCGTTGTAGATCCTCAATATATTAATAAATACATTAATAACTGTTTGAAATAATTCGCTATATGTATAAAACAGTTCTATAAGAACAAGAACATTGAAGGTGGAAACTATACTATTATTTTGGGAAAGTGTGCAACCCATGGATGATCTGAAGAGAGTTCCTCGAACATCTTGGCTTTATGATGAGTATACCACAACGCATCAAGCGTTAGCATTTGAGTGATAATGTATTCCACGGTAACCTGTTCTAGCTGATACAATACGAGTTTTGAGTGAAGAATACATATTATAATGAGCATCGACACCTATATATATATATATATATATACTGTACAAATAAGGAACATCTGCAGCATGTACGCACGGTCACGGTGGCTAACGTCTCGGACGTGACAATGCACAAGAATACTCATTATTAAGAAGGTGTTTAAAACGAAAATTATATGGGATAGGTTACATAACAAGTAAATAACGAGTCTTAGTTGCAGCGTATGCGGTGACAGGTTGAATATGATAAGGGGTGGGTTACACACAAGCCTTGACATAGTGTGTCTGTCATTTGCAGAATGAGGTCCCCAGAGGGTGAATTTAGTGATGCTACCCCGCATAGCGGGATAGCATCACCAAATTCACCCTCTGGGAACATCATTCTGCTGAGGTGTAAGCAGAATGGGGTCCCCAGTGGGTGAATTTGGTGATGCTAGCCCGCTATATGTGTCAAGGCTTGGTTACACAGCAGGCACGCCTTGGCTTTCAGTTGCATCATTATATGAATTCGATGTCAGGTTGAATCCATATATCACATTCATTTGGGTTGAACCTTTCATGGCGGGAGCTGCGCTGATACAGCATTAACCCTTTACCCAACAGAACGGCCCTGTGCCAATGCATTCTCTTATATATGCGAGTCGACCATAGGTCGCCTCGCATATATAAGAGAATGCATTGGCTTAACACATTCAAAATTATAAAATTGTTAAAGAATGTAAGAAAAAATGGTAAAAAGTATTAAAAAAAGATTTTTTTTAGGCCAATGCATTCTCTTATATATGCGAGGCGACCTATGGTCGACTCGCATATATAAGAGAATGCATTGGCACAGGGCATAACTGTAACTATCACAATGTGGTCAAGGAGCCGGTTCCAATGATATCCATATTTGTATGGTTCTATTGAGACAGACCCAAGATATTTTAGGCTGTTGAAGCTTTATTTGGCCGGTTTGTTGGGTAAAGGGTTAAAGATCATGTATCAGTGCATTTTTATAGATACGAGTCCCACAAAGAGACCCTCGCGTATATAAGAGAGTGCACTGGCTTGCAATGTCAATGTAAATATTGTTAGGTCAAGGTATTCTCTTGTATGTGAGAGGCTCCCATAGGGAGCCTCGCACATATAAGAGAATGCATTGGCACAGGGTTTTCGCAACATTTCAGGAAGCTCCAGTCATGGGAGGGTTAATATACATATTGATTATACCAAGGGTGCCTTCAAACACTTGTCAGTTTCATGGTAGCTTTTGTAGAAAACCATATGGTGCCAGATATGGAAACATGCATGAATATAAAATGAATGTGTACCACAGATAACCAGAGATGTAAAATATCTGGAGTTCCATATATGTAGATTATGCCATGAATCTCTACTATGATCATACTCCATCAGTACAAAACCTTGGCAAAGTTTTGACAGGGAACCTTATACAGACGAAAACATAACGCGGTGAATACACTTCAAAGTTATTTTAAAGCCATTATACAATGTTGTGTACAGTATATGTGTTTTTTCTTCTACGAGTCCAGGTGGTGGTGAAAAGTCATATTGGACGAGACACGCAGTGTGGTGTAAACATATTTTATTCCAATAAAAATAATAACATATTTAAACATTTGACAAACATTTTACAGTAAGTTTGCTCGCAGTGTCGAGTCCAATGTGACTTTTTACCACAACCTGGACGAGTACAAGAATATAAAGTTGTTATACAATGTTGTGTACAGTATGTGTTTTTCTTGTACTCGTCCAGGTTGTGGTGAAAAGTCATATTGGACGAGCTACGCAGTGTCGATTCCAATGACTTTTCATCACAACCAGCTGGACGAGTACAAGAAAAACTCATATATATATACTGCACACAACATTGTATAATGATATTTTTATTCATCCAAATTTTGGGAATAAAACTTTAGTGGTTATTTCTGGTATTTGTCGGCACTTAAAGGTACTCAATCCGATTAAACACCCCTAAATTACTATTTCTTTAATTGGCTTCGGGGGTAAAAAATATTTGAATCGAGTCGAGGAACCTACCCATTAAAACTCAGAGTGATCAGATATCGATTTTTAAAGTATGTTATTTCTATTGTTTGTGGTCCAGAAACACGCCGTCAAATGGATGGTCTCGGGTCAAAATTACGGATGAAGATGGATAACTTTAAAAAACAAGTGGCAATACGGCTAAATATCGTGAATACTCAAGTGATAATACGGCCATATTTCATATAATAAAATGCACGTTTTGGGAAATTTGATACCATAGTTGACAGTGGTTTGCATTATTTTCTTGCAATTAATCGATTCTGATAACTGAAGCGTATTTTGAAGAAATGTTGTTGTATATTGATGATATGGGGACCCTCTGATCGGATTGAGTACCTTTAATTCTCTATAAAAGCCTGTATTTGATCTTCAGAAAGCATGATTTGGAACAGTAAACACGGAAATGAAAAAAAAACTCAATGCGGAAGTGAAACGTCTGCTAAATCCACCAGTGTTGCTCGCGCATCACAATTTCACCGATTAATTTCGCAATAGTTAATTCGTGACGTCATAGAGTCCCAATAAAAAGTCATATTGGAATCACTGAACTAACTTGTTTCCCATAGGCGACAGTGTTAACGCTTCGGCCAAATTCACTGAATTAAAGCCTGCAGGCCATACCAGTGATGCTTACCCAGCTAGATTGACACCAGTTGATCACGAAAATGCAAGAAAAATCATAGGTCATGTGTTTACTTTTTAAAATAAATCCCCAAGTTTACGACAGGGCTATCCCAGCCAAATTTGATCTGGAAAAACCCAGAACTACAGCAGCTAGTTAAATAAATTTCCCGCCCACAAAAATCCATTCCCCCATTCATTCACCAGTTTAAATTATTTAGATATGATGTACAAATCAAATAAACGCGATGTCATCCTTTAATAACGTGTCGCATGTATCAGGTGAAGGTCATTCTTCAGTTACCCTCACCTTTAGTATTCCACGGTGTACTCGCTCCCCGACTCTAGAACACATTTAGCTCCCCGATTCCTATTGCACACTTGGGAGTCCAATAATTATGACATTCGGGAGTCCAATGTGACTTTTTCCGGGACTATCACGTGGCGGCTTTTTGCCCAATCGGCAAGTGTTATTTAAGGGATGGATAATAATATGGGATATGGGGTTATATATGGTATTCTATGTTCCGATATTGAACATCCAGTGCCACGTGTTACTGAGATTGGTTACCATTAGATACCTAATCTCGAACCCCGATTGGATATTGTTTGCTATATAATCCTTGGCGTTTTGGCTGAAGCAAACGAGATATAATAGTCGGATTCCTTATGTCGAAAAAAATGGTCGCGCGTTTTCGGAATGTTAAAAGCGATGTGAGAACAGTTTCTATACCACCAGTGTGTCTATTTTTAGAATCTACCTGTTTCCAGCTTGATATTTTAGTGGAAACAGGTTTGTGTGAGGCTTTTGTTTGTGCACCCCTCTATTTTTTCCCGTCCACCTGGTAATAAAAAACATGCTATTACGCATAGCAAGTTCGGTAAGTGGCTTTCTTTGTTCTTAGAAATCGAAAAACATGGAGAGATCTTGCCACAAATTACTTAATTACATATCTTAACGTGGAATTTTATCATAAAATCATCAGATGAATTGTATTTATGACTGCATTTTCAATTTTCTTTCCCAAATATTAAGGTATTGTATATTCTTAAAATCAGCTACATCACATATAGACGAACATGAACAATCAACAAGGATATCTTAATCATATGCCACAAACAAAACTTCGATACATCGATTTTTGGTAAAGATATCGCAGAAAAGCTAACCCTACCCCCACCCTCGCTGATTTCACAAGTCAGATTCCTTTGGTCGAAAACAACGATCGCGCAATTTAGGATTGTCTAAACCGACATGCGAACGGTTTATTTATCAATAGCGTGTCTACTTTCAGAGTTTACCTGTGTCCAGTTGAAATTTTATTGGAAAAAAGTGTTTTGGACTGTTTTAAGAATTTAAAGAGCGTTTGCTTATTATACAAATGTTAATCCTCATAACTAACCTTCTGGTGGATGTGCGAGTTGAAATTAACAAAAGTATCAAATATGGCGGTTCTACTTTCAGAGTCTACTTGTTTCCAGTCTGACATTTTAGTGGAAATAAATTGTTTGGACGGTTTTAAAACTTTAACGAGCGTTTCCTGATTATACAGATATTAACTAACACGATTAGCTTTTTCATGAATGGTGCGAGTTGAAATTATGCACATATGTCAAGTATGACTCTGAAATGTATTTTTGAGAATGGTGTCGTCAGATAAGTCTCCACGGGAAGTGTACTACAGTTGCGAACAAAACTAACGTTGGACCCTATATAGAGTTTGACAATTTACTCAAATGTTCAGTGGTGGAACTTAATGGCTATCATATATGCATGGCTCTTACATGTAATCTATCGTAACCAAATTCACTTGCAATATAGTCAGGACACCAGATACAATAGTTGATAAAAAATGTGGTTCACATCAATCATATACATCACAATCACGTGCTTCAGTGATAATGTCCACTATTCTACAGATGTAATGTCTATCATGACTAAATTTCAGGATGTCGTTGTAAAATTGATTGATGTTGTTTTTTTTCTCATAAATTTACAACATTAATGTTTATTGCCAGGACGAAGTACCGCTTAAAGGTACTCAACCCGTAAAGAGGGTCCCCATCTCAACAGATTCCAACAACAACAATCCGATCGGAGGGTCCTATATTACTATTTCTTTGGCTTTGGGGGTAAAAAATATTTGATTCGAGTCGAGGAACCCATCAAACAAAGCTCAGAGTTATTAGATATTGATTTTTGAAATTTGTTATAAACTCGAGATGAGTACTGCTAACTGCCGTAATCTGCTCTGGATGTGTTCTCCAAATCTATTCAAACAGACAAGGATGGATAACTCTATAATCAAGTGGTAATAATTGACTACGTACTGGGCCAGGAAGAATTCCCGATAATGAAAAATAATAGATTTCTAAAATCGATATCTAACAAATCTGAGCTTTGATGGGTGACTTCCTCGACTCGAATCAAATATTTTTGACCCCCGAAGCCATTTAAATAGTAATTGAGAGGAGTTTTAACGGGTTGAGTACCTTTAATATGGAGTTGTGTGCTAACAATTCTGCGAGTCATATTTATGTAAGTGTCAGTCAAAACTTTTAGGACATGGGAATATTTTTTTTATTAATTACTTTAAATAACTAATTGTGATATACGATCGTCAGTCCCATTGTTGTAATGGAAGCGGATAGAGATGATATGGTTGTAGTTGTCCACCATCTTGGTATGAGCCACGGTTAAGAAAATGTAAGGAGAACATTGTTTTGATATAACTCGTTGGACAACACCGACCCTGTATTTAAAACAGCAGCATTTGCCTTTTTGTTTGGTGGTCGTGAGTTCAAACCATGTATGGCCCGTAAAACAAATTAAGTAATCACCCCTTTCACCAACCCGATCCAAAGTTGCCGCCACTGGGGGTGGGTCACATAGGGCACCCACGGCATCAGTATATCTTGGGGCCACCCTACAGCACCAATTATACCACATCAAACAGTTAAGGGGCCGAGATATTGTATAGGTGCCATATTTGAACCCATCTGGGGCGGCCATTTTGGATCGGGGATGGTGAAAGCGGGTGAATATTTAGTTTGTCTCATCAGGGGTCACCATACAACACACTGTATTCGACCTAAAATGGGGGGGGGGGGGGCAATTGCATGGTACCATATATGGACCCCTCTGATCAGTTATCATTTTCGCTCGAATGGGTTGAAGGTGTGAAAAATTAGCTTGCTTTGCGAGCCACCATACAACACCCTTTATTTGATCTATATCGGTCAAGTGACCGAGAAATAATGTGTACCCTATTTGACCCCTTCTGAGCGGCGACCATTTTGGATCGGGTATGGTTGAAAGGTGTGAATATTTATAAGTTTGTTTTTGGGCTCACCCTACAAAACCCCCTATTTGACTTAAATCGGCCAATATGCCGAGTGAAATGGCATTCCCATTCGATCCCTTGTGGTAAAAACTAATGGATAATCAGTTTGTCTTGGAGCCACCTGACCCGTGTTTCCCCGTTCTCTCTGGGCTAGTTTATATCGGACGTTCATATCCCCATAGAGCCCGGGTCCCACGCCATAAGGGGTTTATAGTAGCTTCTCTGCTATATCGTACGCATTGTTTCTAAAACATCATCAAGTGTAACCATACCGTAAAGGTATCTGGATATATGCAAAGGTCAATCAGGTATAATTCGACACGAATTAGCATTTCGTGGCCACGAAATAAAAAAAAAACAATTTCCCATGTCCTAAACCATCCACCGTAGCTTATGGATCATTCTGTTTTAGTATTAAATATGGAGAAACCCGATCAGCATCAATGTAACAACTACAACAACTCATCTATGACAATGATATGTTTAGCCATACATGTGGATAGGGTGGTATTGTTAAAATGTTAAACAATGTTATCAATTCCATATGTATTGCTAAATATTGCTGGGCATATATAGATGGTTGTTCTATAATTCCTGGTCGGGTTTATCAAAATTGGGAGTTTAAATTATGTTCATCTGATGATAAAGAAAACACTTTCTCCGCCCACTCGATATACATCCCCCGGGATACATGTTTCACATACTAAATTAGCACCTTAGTCAATATAACAAATCACTCCCTCAAATCCTTTGCCACAAGAATAAAAACAAATTGTCAGTATAAATAGGCAAGACATCTCTGGACACTTTCTAAGAGATAATTTATTTATAAGAAGATATATATGTGCATTATGTGCTTGGTCTTATATATAGCACAACACAGTAAGATGCAAGTGACACAGTGTGGGGACAACACTGTGTCGAAGAACATAGTTGAGGGGACCCTTCCATCACCCTTCATAATGTATCATGACTCCATTTGGTGTGAACAAACCGGGCCATCGACTGATGCTTAATGGATCGTTCTCTCCCCGCCCCCCCCCCAATAATATACTTGCATGACTTTGAACCTATCAACACTCTGGGCCGTGGTATTTTCCCATAAATTAGATAGTGTCTATAGTCGGATGGTATTGGTTATGTTCAAATGGTGACACAGATATGAAACTGTACATGTTAGTGCCCCATGGGCCATTGATCATTATAAGATCGAGAAACCTAGTCTAGAAAATTACCGGGAATTCACTGGAAATTGCAATTGTAGCTGATCGTAATTAAACGTTTGCGTTTCCGATGCAGTTAATACCGAATTTGAGATATACCTGGCCGTCAAAGTGAACCATGCATATGTCTTATTTAAGGTTAGCAACGGTTGCTAATCAAATGCCACAATGGTGTACTAATCATCCATTCGTATTGCTTTTAATTTAGTCAGTGTCTAATTACATGGTGCTGGTTTTGTTCAAAGTTGGGCACACGTATGTCTAAAACTATGCAGCCATGCTCTGCATAGGCCATTGATCATTATAAGATCGGGAGACTTTGCCACTGCTTCCGATAGCTCCTTAGTAACGGTTACTAAGCACCTACTCGGAATTTGCAGGAAAATGCAAATATGGTTGATATCTGTTTAACTCATTAAGCTCTACTTTAGTGGAAATTCGAATTTACTTGATTTTCACAGCTAAACACGAAGAGTGGCGATTAACTGTGGTCAGAATATTGATGGCGAATATTGGGTTTCAGTCGCTGTACTGAAGGTGGCCAAATGTCGCTGGCGTGGGAAGTGTGAAAGCAAAGCCTATACCGCTATAGTAAAGATCTCAGCTGCACCAAAATGTCCATTTATCAGTAGCACAAATCCTGCGAAAACACAGATTCTCTCAGTGCACGTGGGATAGACTCCGATAATAATATAATATGTAACCACACCGTGAACAGTCTTGTTGTGATTATTTTCGTTTGATTCAACAGGCTGCATATTACAAAACCATTCGACACTTACTTTTGCCAATTACTGTATCTTGAGGCATAACTATATCATATATTGCATCTATTAAATCACGGATAGCTACAGTGGGCCAAACACGAGTGTTAGTCTACATATACAGTTGCGCACGATTGCCAATAAGTGATATTACAAACAACGTTTGGGCATAACACGAAATTCTCCATAGGGTTAGGTGTCAAATTTTGATCGCAACTACCTAGCAAGAATCATCTGATCACATCCATTCTTTTTTAAACTACGTCTGTGTTTCATACTTGGTATTTTTTTTAGGAATATCAGTACGCGCATATCATAATACGCAAAATGGCGCCATTTATCCAAAGTACTAGAATCCCCATAGGGCTCAGTGTTAAATTTTGATCACAACTGTAGCCAACAAGAATGAACCGATCACATCAACATTTTCAAAAATACATATAACGGTCATATCTAGTAGTTTGGAGAAGTTTCAAATCGCACCGATCACCATACGCCAGCTGGCACCATCTATCGTTTTCTGTAAATACGAAACGCTCTCTAAATTATGTTGACCACGATTTAGGCCGACCCGCCAAAATTCAAGAATGGAAACAAGTGAATCCTGAAAACACACCTACTAGGCATACACAATCCGTTTTCAGATCGCTTTTAACAAACCAAAAATGCAAAATGACATAAGGAATCCGACTATAAATTAAAGTGCAGAAGGGGCCGTCTTTATTGAGGGAAATGTTTAGATAATAAGTTTAACAAACGACGGTGATGCCTGATGTGTTTAACCCTTCCACGAATGGAGTTTCCTGAAATTTTGAGAAAAATCATGCGACAATGTATTTTCTTATATATATTCTTATATAAAACATTGGCTCAACAATATTTACCTTGACATTGTAAATTGTACGCGAGGCTCCCCATGGGACACTCCAATACATAAGAGAATGCACTGGAACATTGAGGTTTATTGTGTAACCAGCGCAGCTCCCGCCATGAAAGGGTTAATGCCAAATTCGTGACATTAATACCCTCTAGAAAACATTGTTCCTTTCTCTCCAATAAATCTTTTTGAACACCATCCACGGTCGGATACCGATATTACGTCATCGAACAATGTCTATAATGATCGTGGTGATATTTACAGAGCAAACTAAAGCAACAATTGTGACCACGGGTGGTCCAAGTTAACAGCATGCACACGTTTATGTCGCAATACCACACAATAGTGCACTGTTGTTCATCTGTTCCCCGAAGATCATTCCTGTCCAGTTTTATGTTCCACTTCGAAGGTGATTTTTGTTTACCTTCTCAGCCATTTTTTTGGACAAGATGGAGGCACCCGCACAAAACAAGTTGAGCTGGACAACAATTTATCGAAGTGAGATTTGTCGTCGTTCACATTGATGCTCCGTAGATAATACTGAACGACTATGTATGGACGCTCCGTAGATAATACTCAACGATTATGTATGGAAATTATTTGGTTGCATGTTCTTAGACATACCGAAAATGACACTGATCACTAACAAATCTCACAGTTTTCTTCAGTGACCACAGTTACTGGACATAAAGTCCCAAAAATAAGGGTTTAATCGAGTTTATAAATCGGTATCACAATATAAAGAGCTCTTTATATTGGGATACCGATTTATAAACTCGATTAAACCCTTATTTTTGGGACTTTATGTCCAGTAACTATGCAGTGACCGACAAAATAGTGGAAAGGGCTCTTGCATAAATTAGTCCTGCAAATCTACGAGTGTGAAATAACGATAAAACACATGACTGCAGGCGCCCCTCGATCATTAGAGTATAGAGTTTAGTATACCCCATCCCACCACCCATAGTATCTTATGCGCCGCATGACTACTGCTACTGCCCACATAAATAATATATATAAGATAATGATGAGAATCTTATGCGCCGGAGGCGCCCCTCGATCATAAGAGTATAGTTTAGTATTCCCGCCCACCACCCCATCCCATCTACACTAACTGTTATCGTTGGGACGATTTCCCACGGACAACATCCCCAACAGAAAACAAATAGGCCTGAATAATCATAAGTTATACGAACTTCCGGGTTGTACCGTCCAATATGCTCCGTGTTGTACCGTCCAATATACTCCGGTTTGTACAGTCCAATATGCTCCGATGTGTACCGTCCAATATGCTCCGTTTTCTATCTAATTAAGTACATCATGTGTGTATAATAACTGGTTGTCGAAGTAGGAGGGAATAGGACCCGAATCCGATGCGTTTTAAGCACTCAGACATTTGATTAAAGACATATTATGTACTTGTTCGGGTGCGTGAACCTGATCAGTTAGTATCCAGGTGCTATGCCAACTGGAGGAATGTACCATTCAACTAACATCGCCGAAAATCTGAAACGAATCCACCGTACCACTCCATAGAAAACATCGTCTGAACTACGCGCAAATGTCAATATTTACTACTCGATTCGGGACGCATCTATCGGCGATAAACTAACGAAAACGATTTCGCCATCGAGAGTCACTGCATTTAATTAAAATATAAGAATGACGGTGTGTGTTGTCATTTGGATATAATGTTTGTAAAAAATACTACTTTGAACAAGATTATTCTCCATTTATATTTTATCACCCTACTGGAGTGTTTCACATCACTTTAAGACGCGAATTCGATTAAATGCCACTTGAGAGCAAAAGAGCGAAATAACAGTTCGACATGCACGATCTGTATTCATTTATGATCCACAAAATGACCAAAATACATATTAACAAATTCGCCTGCAAGCCATTTTTTCTCGTTTTTCCACATTTTCAACTTCAATTTCAAGATCTGAATCGAAGTGGAACATAAAACGGGACAGGAATGATCTTCGGGGAACAGATGGACAACAGTGTGGTGGCCAAACCATGATGAATCCTAATCAACCAACATATAACCAACAAGAGCATGCTGTCGGGGCGTGGCATAATATGCCCGTTTCTGGAGTAGAGTGGGCATGTAGACAGAACCAATATTTGAACTTGATTTGCATACCAAATTTGGTTCAGTTCACTTGATTCAATCTAAAGTTATCATCCGGAAATCGTAAATCAGGTAAAATCTAAGTCGAAAAAGGGGCATAACTCAGTCAAAATCATGCGGACGAAACCCATATTCGAACATGATCTGTATTGTGGTGTGGTAAACTAACATACCAAATTTGGTTCAGTTCACTTGATTCAATCTAAAGTTATCCGGAAACCAAAAGCGGACTGACGGACGACGGACGGACGGACAAACCATTTACATAATACGACGTTTTTTTTCAAACGTTTTCATACACTATGGAGATCCGCTCCTCGAAATCTCATTCCGCCAGAGCAAATGCCGATTCCGTCGTGTGTTGTGTGTTCCGCTTGTCGACTGAGCAAATTTAAAATATACCAGCCGAAAAACTTAAAAACACAGATATAATGCATGTTTAATAACATGTTATGTTAAGGTTTACCTCTAGCTTCAACCGGGACATGTTCCCCATAATTTTGTTGCTTAAAAAGCCAGCAAAATGGTGTAATCGGTCATTTATGTTTTCGCTCTGATTCCCGCCCGGTATGTTCCGTTGTCGCCCGATTAAGTTCATTTGCCGCCCGAGCAATGTTCTTTAGATTTCAACTAGAAACATCCAGTTTTTCTAATGTTAAACGTCTCCATATGACGGCCCTTATAGCTTTTGTCTTCAAAATGATGACGATTGTATTAAAGGGGCATGCATTCAGACTCTTTATGCAGTACATTTTCGGATAATGTTATCAAATGTTATCAATGTCTTCATTTTCCTGATATAAACAGTATTCATCGTTGAAAACTTTCCTACGTCAGTTTCGCGACGGAAGTCGCTCATTTTACTTTGAAATTGTGCTGAGCGATCGATATATCGATTAGCAGGGCAAATAATCAACGATGATACGAGAAGATAACTATGGTTTTTGACTGAAAACGAGAATTATCATGAACGGGTACTAGCAAATACCGATTGGAAAATCGATATATACGTGTACTCATACCCACGAGTGATATAATGTGTTCAGTCAAAAGCAATAGGTTTCCTTTTTGATATATTGCGGTTTCATGATTTCAATTATTGGTGTCAGGCGATTGTTTTGCCGCATTAACTGTAGACCGAATTGCACTTAAGAATATTCCTTATTGCGCTTAAACGCAATTAGAGATTCCTTATTGATCTTATGAGAGCAATAAGATCTTCTCTTATTGTGCTTAAGCTCAATTAGAATTTTCCTTATTGCACTTAAGACTCCTTATTGCGCTTAAGCGAAATAAGACATTTCTTTATTGCACCTAAGCGCAATTACATCTGTGGCTCCTCATTCTTATTGCGCTGAACCGCAATTAATATCTCCATCATGAGATCACCCCTCTGTGCAAATAGTAGAATCCGAATAGCCTATATATGCGTGGACAGTCACCAGGTCACAAATAAACTCCACCCATTGCACTATATATGGACTGCACCATTTGAATTAGCGTTTATGTAATGTAGCTAATTGTACTTACGCGTAGTAAGGAATATTTTGATTTCCACTTAAGTCCAATTAGCTCTTATTGCACTTAAGTGCAATAATAATATTCCTTATTGCGCTTTTAAAGTGATATTGGAGATTCCTTTTTGTGCTTAAGATCAATAAGATATGCTTTATTGTGCTTAAACGCAATAAAATATTCGCTTAGGCGCAATTATATATTTCCTTATTGCGCTTAAGCGCAATTAGATCTTCCCTTATTGCGCTTAAGCGCAATTAGAGATTCCTTATTGCGCTTAAAGGTGCATAGTCGGAATTAACACTCGTACACTTACTATTTCCTAGGCTTCGGTGGTCAAAAATATTTGATTCGAGTCGAGGAACCCACCCATCAAAGTTCAGAGTGTTCAAATATCGATTTTTTGAAATATATTATTTTTTACCAACGACAATTTTGAGTGACCCAGTAAAAGGTCAATGAGAAGACGGTCTCGGACCGAATTGCGGATGAAGATGGATAGCTCTAAAATCAAGTGGCTTTTTGTGTCAAATAATTGACAAACAGGCAAAATTTCATTGAACAAAATGTTTATACATAACAGGTTTTGGGCAATTTTGTACAATAGTTGACAATATTTTTGGGCAATTAATCGATTCTGATAACTGGAGCAGCATTTAAAAAAATGTTGTTGTTGTTGGAATCTGATGACCATCGAATTGAGTACCTTTAAGCTCAATTATTTATTAACGGTCAATTTGACTTCCCATATATACATGCACATGTATGTTTGGTCTTTTAATAAAGTACCTCAAGATATTATAGGAAAATAAAAATAAAAAAAACATCACATAAAAATCAACACCATAGTGAGGTTGTAGATCTGTCTTAGTATAAGACACTAATTCATTGTACTTAGTTAATCATTATATGTTTGACTACCGGCCAGAGGTTTCGCTTGGACCCGGGATCGATTCACCCCGATCCTCGACAAAAACAAAAGTCGGGAGGTCCGAGCGTTCCTATATAAAGTACTGTGAATGCCTCGCTGAGGTGTCGTGAAGCGGTAATCCTCTCCCGCCCAGTGTCATGTACAGGGATGACACTGGTTTGATCACGCCGTCCTATCGGGTGGGGACGTTAATGGCTGTCCCGTGTACAACCATGTGTGCACGTTAAAGAACCCTACTGTGGGCAACGATCCACAGGTTAATGGCAAACTTCCTGCCTAAATTCCCCCCTTCGGGGCGTAAGTTGATAGACATTTCAGGTGATGGCGTAATAGAGTTATCTCTCTTCAATCTACATAACTGTGTGTATATATATAGTACATTGTAGCATTCAATTGTGTGATGCAGTAATGGGACGTTTCAGCAACGCCGGCGGGTACGCTTACATGTGCGGCAACACAGATCAAAGGCTTTTTGAGTTTGAGGTCCACTGTGCGCAGGTCAAAGGCTGATTTCAGGTCTACTGTGGCTTCGCATGTAGAGGGTGACGTTACGATATAAAATACATGTGTTTGTATAATATAGTACATTGTAGGATTCTACCCCATCTGATGGGGGTGCGCCGACAAGTCAACGGCGGAATTTACTCATAACATACATATAGGACAATTTACAGAACCGCCATAGAGCTAGCAAAATGAAGCAATTAATTGGATTACAGTAAACATTTATCCATGTCAGGAATCGGAATGCTGAAAATGTGCATGTCATGAATCGGAACACTCCGAAAACAGAATCGGAACGTAGGGTAGTGTTACTTTTAAGGCAATATGTCAAGCTAAAATCGCGTATTTTGATCAATTGTATTTTTAAAGTAACGATGGGTTGTTTGTGGATACACGTAAGCAATTTGTTCTACAAAACATTAACTTTTTCGCTTCGAAATTCACATTTGTACACCATAATTTTCTTTTGTGTGTGTGGATTTGAGTGAGCAACCCTTGTAATTTAGTTCAGCGTGCTATATATGGGACTAAAGAATAAGTAAGTGAAGAGTAGAATACCTTAGAAACAAATCCTAACATTTGAATATGTCATCCCACGAGATGCTCCCTCGTTATACACCAATTAGTAAACATGGTCGTGGAAAATCAAGCAAAACGTTCGCGGAATTAGATCTTATACCACTCGGAATGGGAATTTTGCTCGGGCGGAATGAGATTTCGAGGAGCATATCCTCCACAGTGATATAAAAACTACGAGATCAAACAGCATCCAGAACGTTTCTATATTTAGGATGGGATTTTCCAGCAAAAATGGCGAAACGCGATCGTTCCAAGGTCAAGTTTTCTATGTGCTTTGAGAACAATTCCCGCACTAAAACATAATGACAGAATGGGAAATCAGAGCAGTAGTTTTTTTGAAGTTTTTCGCAAGCTACTCGTAAAATTGCATCAAATTAGAACTCTTGTGTTTGACTTGCCGTTCCGAGTTGTGACAATGTTGTACACGTGTGTTTATACGTTTGTGTTGGTAAAATAATCGGAGAACCAAATCACACCGTTTCGAAATATAGTTCTTCGGTTTTAGTGGACTTTTCAAACATAAGGTCCAGAATTTATACAATTTTTTTTCTCGATATTTTGTGTGCTTAACAAGGGCAGCATGTTGCTCTGTTCGCTTAGTATATATTTTAATATCGCGGAAGTCCACTAAATGTGGGTAAAATGTCGCCGGTAGCAGCGGTCTTACCAATTTGTTAAGGGAGGTAAACCCTGCATGGAGTTTGGCTTGGAGGGTGACTTGGGAGAGGACCCGCATTGAGGGTGACTGGGTAGAGGACCAACCTAGAGGGTGACTCCGACAGCCTGGACGTGACGGGAGAGGACCAGCCTAGAGAGCGACTTGGGAGAGGACCAGCCTAGAGTCCTGACGACTTGGGAGAGGACCAGCCTAGAGGGCAACTTGGGAGACATCTTCTCCATAATATATTTTGTCCCAGGGAGAAGTGATTTCTTTATCTTACTACAGTATGCACGTGTCCAAACAGCATATTTAAACTGATTATAATGGCATAGTTACTCATTATAATGGTGCTATAAATGGAAACTTCTAAGCTGGTCTCTGAACTCTGTTGTGGAAGCCCCACAAAGTAAAACTCCACTTTGTTTTATAACTTCACATGTTGTATATACGTTAATAATAAATAAATATGTTTATATTAAACGTTAAATCTCGCATAATGTATAATCAGGTGTGCTCATATATTACAATCGTCCTCATCCATCATCAGATGGAGAAATGTTTGTAGTGAGGTCTGTGAGCGAACTCTCAACCACTTGGTTAACAACACAACTTGATTATAAGTGTATCATCAGCATTGAAAAAAGAGTATTTCAGGCCATTTGATATATGTAACTTGATAGACCTGGCAAATATGGACATAGCTGTCGCCTTGAGAGGGAATTTATGACACCTACATTTTTGGTTAGTGTAAATACTTAACTTTCGGAATCCGTATGTTGGAATTGTCAGGTATTGTATTGGGATACATGAATATTAATGAATTGTCAGGTATTGTATTGGGATACATGAATATTAATGAGTTTGTATTGTATTGGGATACATGAATATTAATGAGTTTGTATTGTATTGGGATACATGAATATTAATGAGTTTGTATTGTATTGGGATACATGAATATTAATGAGTTTGTAATGTATTGGGATACATGAATATTAATGAGTTTGTATTGTATTGGGATACATGAATATTAATGAGTTTGTATTGTATTGGGATACATGAATATTAATGAGTTTGTAATGTATTGGGATACATGAATATTAATGAGTTTGTATTGTATTGGGATACATGAATATTAATGAGTTTGTAATGTATTGGGATACATGAATATTAATGAGTTTGTATTGTATTGGGATACATGAATATTAATGATTTTTCACAAAAAAATGAGATTCTCCCTTCATCTCTGAAATCATGTGGAATGCCGGTGTCATCAAACGTAGTTAAAAGTAATGAGACGGTGTCTGGATATTTATCAGACTGTGTAAGTGCCTATCAAAACAATCACTACATTTGGTACCAACATGAATTTTGTGATAAAATATGGACAAATGTACCCGAATTGGTTAATCATGTTATTCCCGATTGCATTTTGATACATAAAGTCCTAGAGAATGCCACAATCTGCCTAAGTACCATGCTAGATTTAATATAACCCGCATATATCCAGGGTTTCCGCTATATCGGCACAGGGTCCCCTTGACGGCCCCGTTCCCCTCGCCAAGTTTTCCCCTCCTGCCATACCCCAGGACATACTGCATGTCTATAAAGGTATAAAGATGTTTAAAACTTCTGAATTTTGTTGGAATAGTACTAAGGAATTTTAAAAGGTGAATTTATTTTATATCTTGTGAGTGTACACTCTAAACGCGTTGTTAAATTGAAACAGGAAGTGATCAGAACTGACATCGCTAGGAGCTATGCCTTTGAGGTCGGTTAGTTACGTTGCGGTTGTATGTAATCAGCCTTAATATATTCCGATTACGTTATGCATCCGAAACATCTGCTGTGTCTTCCACAGTGAGTCTTTTAACATTAACGAGCACGTTTAACTCGGGATTAAAATTACTGGTTTTCTGTACATGTACTTCGTAAATTAATATATATCTAATAAATTTACTAGTTTTAAAGTTACAGGTACATGTATAAGGTTTGATATCTTGGCACTTGGGCAGAAATGGAACAAAACAATCTGCCGTTTCTACTCTCACACGATTCTATTGGCCGATATAACGAAAGTAGTTCAACCAGTGCTAAAAGTAAAACAGGCTACTTTTACCTGGATTTTTCCCCTTGACGGCTACCGGCCCCATTCCCCTACCCCTAGCGGAAACCCTGATATATCGTTTATTCATTTCTCAAAGGCAGTCTTACAATGTCAACATACACACTTAATGGACTAACTGCTTCTTTAGACAAGTATGTATACTGAATGGCATAAAGAACAAACTGACGTCCATTTTGTTTAGTTAGATAATCATGATAATTGGGAAATACTTTGCACGACTTCGCGGTGATGGTGTTAATTGAGATATGACAGATTTAGCTATTTCCATCCATGTACCGGCCACCGTATTGGCAGCCATTTTGAGGTTAGTAGGTAATGTTTTAACCCTTTACCCAACAAACCGGCCAAAACCGGCCAAATAAAGCTTCAACAGCCTAAAATATCTTCGGTCTGTCTCAATAGAACCATACAAATATGGATATCATTGGAACCGGCTCCTTGACCACATTGTGATGGTTACAGTTATGCCCTGTGCCAATGCATTCTCTTATATATGCGAGTCGACCATAGGTCGCCTCGCATATATAAGAGAATGCATTGGCCTAATTTTAACACTTTTTACCATTTTTTCTTACATTCTTTAACAATTTTATAATTTTTAATGTGTTAAGCCAATGCATTCTCTTATATATGCGAGGCGACCTATGGTCGACTCGCATATATAAGAGAATGCATTGGCACAGGGCCCTTCTGTTGGGTAAAGGTCTCCGACTGCCTGAAATTATCGTACATACCAATTATCTCCACCCATGCTACATTATTTTCATTATGCCTTCCGAGAAGATGAAAAAAATAACAAAATTTGATAAATTATTGAGGTCAGGAGGCGTATAGTGGGATATTTTCACTTTAATGTTTGAGTCTGTGGATCGGGAACTATATACTAAATTGGCGAGAAAAAAGTCTGACAAATCCAATATACGGATTACAAAAGTATTTACGTTATCCGAATACATAGGTCTCATAAATTCCCTCTCGAGCTGACACCTATGTCCATATTTGCCTAGACTATGAGTTTCATGAGCCCAATCTCCATCACTCCTTCTTCTCGCTCTCCATTCTCCATCACTCCTTCTTCTCGCTCTCTTTCAGACTTTGACGGTACCTTGAAAAGAAAAAAAATTAATTATTATATTTTCATTAACTTTTTCTGCTGAAATAAAATTTGTATCCCAACTCCCAGAAACTTCTAGTGTTATCCTACTCCCAAAGGTTTATCCTAATCCCAGCGATGATGAATTATTTACCCCAACCTCGCAAGCACCAAGCCTGTGTTTAGTGTGCCTGTCATTTGCAGAATGAGGTCCCAGAGGGTGAATTTAGTGACGCTATTCCGCATAGCGGGCTAGCATCACTAAATTCACCCTCTGGGGACCTCATTCGGCCGAGGCCTCATCTTCTCTGGAAAGTTTCTTTATTATCAAATTTCTATAGAAACTTCTTGACATAGATTTTATTTCTTTTTTAGTTTAGTTTCTCTATATCCCCAAATTGGCAGACAACACAATGCATAATCAAGGTTTCCAATGGGTGTACATCACAATAGTCACCATTTTGGAACTTCAATCTGAGTCTATGTCTCCCATAGCAGATGAGGCCATGTAGAATGAGGTCCCCAGAGGGTGAATTTGGTGATGCTAGCCAACTATGCAGGATAACGTCACTAAATTCACCCTCTGGGGACCTCATCCTGCAAATGACATGCACACTAAACACAGGCTTGGCGAGCACCAGCCACCAGGGTTCCCACTGTCATACGCCAAAAAAATTCATTTCGCCTAAGTTTTTCTTTCCCCCAAAATCGGAAATCTAATTAAATAAAAGGTTGCAGACCCCACATCCCCCGAATCGATGTGGCTTTTTGGGACGTTGGCTTTTATTAAGAACAAAGAATTCAAATTCTGGCAATATTTGACTCAAACTACATGTAGATGATGACCTGCATGTTCTCAAAGGTGAGCCACTCACCAAGTACTGTATCAAGATATTCTTTTGAAGAATGCTCAATTTATCATTGACACAACACAAATGTTATTTCTAAATGGAATAAAATAGAACAACATGCCAAATATCAAGAAATTCTGTTGGAATATTGCTCAAGTTACTGTGCTAGAAAATAAGAAAACAGGGCTTTCTAAGTCGAATAAGGGGCATAACTCCTTCAAAAATAATCGAACTTGGCATGCGCCTTCTCAAATTGGAACCACATACCAAATATCAAGTAATTCTTTTGAATTTTGTTAAGTTACCATTCAGACACCAGGAAAACAGCGATTCTATCAAGAAATTCTCTTGAATATTGCTCAAGTTATCATGCAAACAAGGATGTGGCCACTGATTATAAATTTATAGGGGACAATCAGGGGCATAACGCCATCAAAAATCATCGGACCACAACCACATTTGAACATTGTCTGTGTCTTCTCAAATGCGAACCACGCACCAAATATCAAGAAATTCTTTTGAATATTACTCAAGTTATCATGCGGACAAGGATGTGGATTCACGGACGAACGGACGTGCTGATTATAATAGTCCTCCGAAATTTTTTGGGGGACAAAAGGGGCATAACTTCGTAAATATATCATCGGACCGTGACTACATTTGAACATGACCTGCATATTCTCAAATGTGAACCACATACCAAATATCAAGAAATTCTGTTGATTACTCAAGTTATCAAGAAGACAAGGATGTGGATTCACGGATGCATGCATGGGCTTGGAGATTATAATAGTTCTCCAAAAAAAAAATTCAGAGGAAAAAAATCCAAATTGATTTTGTGACAGGAGTGACATGAGAATCAAATTATTAAATATATAGTAAGATCATCTGCTAATTGATTAGGTGATACAAGCCACTCATGGCAGTGCACTATCAAACATTGGGCCACCAAATACAAATAAATCAGTAAATGAGGATTATCACAATGAATCCTTTGTCTGTCATAAGACTGAATGGTACTGGTAGTCTGGTAGATGGTGGATAGTGGTATATTGTCAAATAACAATGGTGGGATTAACCCTTTACCCAACAAACCGGCCAAAAACGCCCAAATAAAGCTTCAACAGCCTAAAATATCCTCGGTCTGTCTCAATAACACCATACAAATATCATATCATTGGAACCGGTTCATTGACCACATTGTGATGGTTACAGTTATGCCTGTGCCAATGCATTATCTTATATATGCGAGTCGACCATAGGTCGCCTCGCATATATAAGAGAATGCATTGGCCTAAAAAAAATTAAAAATTTAACACTTTTTACCATTTTTTCTTACATTCTTTAACAATTTTATAATTTTTTCTTACATTTTTTTAACAATTTTTATAATATTTTTCTACATTCTTTGACAATTTTATGGTTGACTCGCATATATAAGAGAATGCATTGGCACAGGGCCGTTCTGTTGGGTAAAGGGTTAAACAAGTCTAGATATGGTATTTGAAGGTATGGACCTAATAATATCGAATGTTAGATGTTAAATAAAACAAAAACATGTATTAACTGTGAGACCAGAAAATGAGGATTTAATTTGGCCAAAAAAAATCTAAATTTGCCAAAAGATTTTTCGGCTCACGTGAACACTGGCGAGCACATTCTGAATTACGTTACTTGAAATCAATGAATGAAATGACGTCATTTTCCTTATATGGAGGTAGTGTCATTGTGTGTCATATTATAGGGAGCCTGTACTCCAATTTCAACAAATTCACAGTAACAACAGCGATCTAATATCGATTATATTTTTTAAAATAATTAATTTGAGTTAAAGTTGTTTGTTGAAAACGTTCCGGTTAGCAGGCTGCATAAAAATCAAATTTAATGATTTAATATAAATTAGTTTATGGCTGGAGTCATAAATTAAGTTACAAATTTCCATATATGCGAAGTAACAACAATTAATTAACAGATATGAATTGGGTAACATGTAACACACATCGCGTAAAAATCTATGTCAAGACGGGCAGCAACTCAAGCTGCTCACTATAGAATAAAAATAATAAATTTCTGGGAGAAATATGCATGTAATGTAATATTTTATTTGATACATTTGCCTAAAATTTGTATGAGAATATCTCGATATTCTCAATGTTAGCCTTCTATTGTTTGCATTCCGGTTTTGCTGCCAACTGCAAAATATTTGTGTTAAAAGCACAATGATTCGAATTATTATGATTAATAACCCGGGGTTCACACTATATATGTCCGTTCTTGTAAAAACAGTGAGACTGTGAGATGCAGGTAAACAGATATCACACTTCTGCAGGATCACATGAAAAACACGCAGTCATTACTTCACATCCCATTGCATTCACTCGAATAGAGGTGTGAACAAGGAGTTCCACATCCTTTTATGTTATTTATTTCATACCTCTTATCCAACAACAAAGATGTGAATAATCTGTGTATGGTTCACAACAATATTAACATATATAAAGGTGTATAGTATATAAATAATAAAAAATAATAAAAAGCAATATATATTTGTTCATTGTTTTATTTTCATCATACAGTGCAAGTAAAACGAGTATCTCTGTCATTTGTCATCGTCCTTCATTAACCCTTTACCCAACAGAAGGGCCCTGTGCCAATGCATTCTCTTATATATGCGAGTCGACCATAGGTCGCCTCGCATATATAAGAGAATGCATTGGCTTAACACATTAAAAATTATAAAATTGTTAAAGAATGTAAGAAAAAATGGTAAAAAGTGTTAATTTTTTTTTTTTTAGGCCAATGCATTCTCTTATATATGCGAGGCGACCTATGGTCGACTCGCATATATAAGAGAATGCATTGGCACAGGGCATAACTGTAACTATCACAATGTGGTCAAGGAGCCGGTTCCAATGATATCCATATTTGTATGGTTCTATTGAGACAGACCGAAGATATTTTAGGCTGTTGAAGCTTTATTTGGCCGGTTTTGGCCGGTTTGTTGGGTAAAGGGTTAATGCAATATGCTGGAGATTCTTCTCTTCCACAGAATACCAGAACATGATTGTACTTACCTCCCAAATGCTCAAAATTGGGGGCCTCGAGGACAACCCCAATGTTTGTTTGAGGGGAAAAAACCAAGACTGTACTAACCTTCAAGGATGGGCTTACTAACGGGTGTAGCTTTTTTGTACTAATAGCTTTTTTGTTTTTTGCTTATTTTATTTTGAATTTTTTTACATAAAAAGGTTGGCTTTTTGGTCTAGGGGAGATAATTACATTCTTTTGATTCAAAACTAAATTCAGCTGTTTTGCCACTAAAAGTAGAGTTATTGCTCTTGAATCACAATCGAGCTGTCTGTATTATCCACAAAAAAAAATAGTTTTCAGGCAATTATTTTAAAGAAATATGATAGGACTAGCTGATGTGCACGACTTTGTGTGGGCTATTCCAGGCTATTCCAGGCTATTCAGGGATTTCTTTCTGATCGCCTCCATCTGGCAGAATATGTGGCGTTTTCACTTTTAATAGTACAGCAATTTGAACAATACTAGGAAGTATACTTCCTACAAATCATAAGTGCACAATTACCTAGATAAATCAACAAGACTCCGAAGTATACTTCCTACAAATCATAAGTGCACAATTACCTAGATAAATCAACAAGACTCCGAAGTATACTTCCTACAAATCATAAGTGCACAATTACCTAGATAAATCAACAAGACTTTTGCAATGAAACACGGAATCAAAATTAACCACAGTTGAAATATAAAAAATCCCCAGTCACAGCCGGGTCACAGCCAGACCTGTTAACCCTCCCGGATTGTGCGGGAGACTCCCGGATTTGAGCACGATCTCCCGCACTCCCGGACAGGCATGACAATCTCCCGGATTCAGCTGCTGTAGAAAATCACAAAAAAATAATCTCTTTATTGTATATATTTGACCAGTAGACAGGCTATCAAGTATCAACACATCCCTGATATCGGACTGTGACATCATTGTGGCAATTAACACCCATGATTAATCTGCTGACATAAAACAACATTGTTCGCACAGCAGAGGCACCGGACAATAAAACAACAAACACCTTCTAAGTTCTATTGAACGGGATCACCTTACAGAACAAAGGTGACCTGTTTTCAATCAGCAACCCACTAGAGATAAGCCCTGAGGTTATATGAAACTACCATTAAAGTTTATTGGTCTAATAAAATTCAAAAGTTCTGGCTTTAAACTTTGGGAATCCGTTCCTGAGTTGTACTTTTTAATGTGACATTTGAAATCTCGCGAGATATAATTTAAATCGAAACTAGTTTACAGTTTAATATTGATATACGTACTCCGGCAGCTTACGATATTTCCTCTTTAAATGAGACAATAAAAGTAAAAACTACTCAGTAAATATTTTTCTTAAGAATACTTGTTAATTTGCCATCAAACTTGCATGTTTCTGCATGATAGCTGATCATATTTTTTTGGTCAAAATTATGAAAATGCAAAAGGAATCTGAAGGAATAATTTTTTTTAAATCTCCCGGATGATGACCACAATCTCACGGAAAAGCGTGACCAATCTCCCGGAAAATATTTTGTGAGGTTAACAGGTCTGGTCACAGCTACATGGTGCATGATAAGTTGCAGCTAGCCAATCAAAATCGATAATTGGATATCAATAAGCTAGTGAAACAACGCTATCTAAAGTAAGATAACGACATCGTATTTCACTGTGTCTTCTAAGAGATAAATACAACGATCTACGTTATTAAGTAAGATAATGACATCGTATTTCATTGTGTCTTCTAAGAGATAAATACAACGACCTACGTTATTAAGTAAGATAACGACATCGTATTTCACTGTGTCTTCTAAGAGATAAATACAACAATCTACGTTTCGGTAAATTCCTGCTATTTTATGGGCAAGCATATAATAGTTAGAACCGCATGAGTGTCTGGATTTTGACGAAATTATCGCACGAGATTTGTTGGCGGAGCGATACCTCGAGTGCGGGACGCAGTCCCGCACGAGAGGTATCGCATTCCGCCAACAAATCGAGTGCGATAATTCGTCAAAATCCAGACACTCATGCGGTTCTATTTTTATTACATATCTCCGTATCATAGTAAGTTGACTCACAATCGTACATCTCCGGTACAGAACATGTGAATTTAATTGAGTTTTAACACTGAATGAAATAGTTCCGTCGACAGATTGCACTAGTGCGATTCTGAGAATTATCACACGCCTGGAAACTTGTGCAATCATGCGAATTACATTGATAGATATGTAATAAAAGATACTACTACACTGTACAAGTCTGCAAATAGCATGTGTCTAACCCATAGAGAGCCCCACATAGACTGGAGCAGACAACACTCTGTAGTGCATGCTTCCATCTGTGTGAGGCTCCCTGTGGGTTAAACATTAAAGTTTATTAGTGAGGTTTGAGATGGATGTCTTATACATTACTGTACAAGTCTGCAAATAGCGTGTCTGTCATTTGCAGAATGAGGTCCCCAGAGGGTGAATTTAGTGACGCTACCCCCGCATAGCGGGCTAGCATCACTAAATTCACCCTCTGGGGACCTCATTCTGCTTAGGCCCTCAACTGCTATGGCAGACCTAGGATCAGATTGAAGTTCCCCAGTTGAAGTTGGTGATGTTCACCCATTGGGTGCCTCGATTATGGATTTTATCTTCTGCAAATTAGGGGATATAGAAACTTCCCAGATGGGAAAACGTAACTAAAAACAATGTTAATTTGATACCATAGATACTTCCCAGAAGGTGAGGCCTAAGCAGAATGAGGTCCCCAGAGGGTGAATTTAGTGATGCTAGCCCGCTATGCGGGATAGCGTCACTAAATTCACCCTCTGGGGACCGCATTCTGCAAATGACAGACACGCTATTTGCAGGCTTGACACTGTACTGAAGAAGTGAACTATTTTACTCACTGATAAATTTTTGATAATTGATAGTATCCTGTTAGGCCCACGAATATGTTGACAGCGAATAAGTTGTAGTTCTTTGGTGTGATTACCATAGAATATCTGGACCATATTGTTCCTAAAATGGAAGAGAAATGAAGGGTCATGGGTGATGTAAAACTTAAAAAGAATTGCTATGAATTCATTAAAGATGTATTCAGCGCAGCAGACCTTCAGTTACAACAACAACATACAAAACTAATTTAAAACAATTTTTTGCTCAGAAAGAATGGTGCAATCAAATGCGACATATAAACTACTGTATAAAAGCCAAGTGTGTGTGTCTGTTTGTAACTAAAGTAACCATTTTCGTGCGTCGAAAAAATTTTCAGTCTCATATCCAATTGCACCCAAATTTTAGAATTTGCCAAATATTATCCCTTATAGTATCATTTTCTGCAACATTGACTGAATCTTGTGTTTCGACACCCGCGGTTTGATATCGATAGAAAAGCAGTTAGTTAATAAATATACTCTCATCTCTATTGTGGGTTATCATACAACACTAAACCAATCACCGAACAATAACATGATAGAAGGGTTGCTTCATCAGATGGGCGCATCTCAAGAGGATTAGCTATGTAAACACCATCACACTAAATACGGGTAATCCCTCCACCCATCGATACTAATGCTATCAGATGCATCTTAATGGAGGTGTTAACTTTTCCGAAACCATATAAAACACAACTACTATAATTCCATTGTAATCATTTCCTAAAATGAATAGTATTGATTAACCAATATTTTTTTAAACTTTATTGAGGAATTAACGAGAGGCCGATCACGATCGGCAGATGTTTAACCCATACCTTGGCGATAGCGATTAGCTATTTTTATAAATTTTATAAATCCTTACATCAACCTTTTCATGAGTGCTAAAGTTTCAACAATTCACACTTAATATAGTGATCATGTGAAAAATATTTAGTTATCACATTGTGTCAACAGGATTGGCGGAGGATGTTAATATTTTTAAGCAAATAAACCAAATGACCCTCACTATGCAGGTTAGGGGTGTGTTCTTGTCAACTATGCCAAGAACTACATGTATAAACATAGTCAATGGAAATATTTGAGTTATCAAATCGGATAGAATAGGGTTAATCTTACCCAAACTAATGAACTGATAAACACAAAATAGTCTATACAAAGCATGTCATTGGATTTAGAAACCCATACAATAAGTCAGTCTCAAGAATACCAGCACCATTAATATTACCCTGGAGCCCAAATGCAACTGAGGGAATTTCAAAATAAGACATTTCCTCTAATGATGAATATATAATTGGTGATTTATTGAAACCCTTACTGAACCTGGATCAAAGTGAAAGGGATAATATTATATCTGTCAATCGCATAATATGTGTCTATGGAATGGTTTAATTTTAATCCCAAATCCATGCAAATCAAAAGTGGATCACCATCAACCTGGACATAATATAGGAGAATGATCAAACGAAAAGCTTCAAAACCATATGATGTGTGGAGAGGGTTAATCATTTGCAATGACATCACATCATGGAACTGAGGAATGTGTGGATTAATTTTTGTCTAAGATAAGACAACAGTGTATGTAGACAACAATGTCTGTAAAACATCCCTACAAATTAAGTAACAATGGACTATTCCAATTTAATATTTTAGAATAGGTGTCCTATAGTGTTTACATAAACTTTAGTAATGAACCTGTTTCAGCAAAGGGGTTAACTTAATATTGCACAGAAAACAGCACTCCACCAGATATCCATCAATCAATTTGACATTAATATGATAACAAATCCTGCCAGCCAGGAGTACCACTATCAGGCTTTATAGCATGTCCATAGACATAGTGATAATTAACTCATTTCAATAACACATGGTCTGCCAGATATGTTGTCTTAAAATTCCCAGCAGTAATTATTTGAATTATAAAGGGTCAAAAAACTCTGTTAAAATATATCGGATCAAACCCATATTCGAACTCGATCTGTAGTTAGGGGTGATAAATTCATATACCAAATTTGGTGCTGATCAGATGAAAAATGTTTTGAGTCATAGCAGCTTGGGTGAATTCTAAGTAAACATAAGAGTGAAAAGGGTTAATTAAACAATACCAAAAACCATACAGACTAAGAACGTGCTAAGAAAAACCTAGGTAAGAAATATGAGGCAGATCAGAAGAAATATGTTCAACTTATTGCATTGGATAGCATGTGTGTAAAGGGTTAATTATTTTCTAAACCGATCAACCAATCAATACCAAAAACTATACAGATGAGGGGCATGTCATCATAAACCTACATATCAAATATGAACACAATCGGACAAAATATACTTTGGTTATAGCATCGGATTTTTGTTTTTTTAATTTTATTTTCGAAAAAGGGTCATAACTCCTTCAAAATAAATCGGATCAAACCCATATTCGAACTCGATCTGTATTTTGGGCTCTGAAACTCGCATACCAAATTTGGTTCCAATCAGATACAAAATGTTTGAGTTATGGCAGAATGCGTTAATTCTAAGTTGAAAAAGGGCCATAACTCTGTAACAAAATATCGGATCAAACCCAAATTCGAACTCGATCTGTATTTTAGGCTGAGAAACCCATATACAAAATTTGGTTTCGATCGGATAGAAAATGTTTGAGTTATCGCATTACTCGTAAAGTGTCTACGGACAGACAGACGGACGGACAGACAGACGGACAGACAGACGGACAGACGGACCAACGACGAGTGGTCAATCCGGGCAACGACACTATGTTTACCATACTATGGTATGGGTAAACATAAAAAGTGACTTGCCAACTTTTGCCAAATGAAAATATTTTTTGCCAAATGTGGCCCTGAACGCAGGTATTATTATTATTTTTCTGGGCTTATTTCCAGACTTGATCCCTTTCAGCAGATCGTGCGCATATGATCCCTGGGATGGGCGGTCCCTTGAGAATACTCACCTGTGGCTGCCAGGGCACCGGACTGAAACATACTGAGCCTCTCTGGTGGCCTCATGATGTCACCAATACCAGCACCGACCAGGCCCTAGAATTATAATAATAATAATAATACTATGAATGAATGTCACCAATACCAGCACCGACCAGGCCCTAGAATTATAATAATAATAATAATAATACTATGAATGAATGTCACCAATACCAGCACCGACCAGGCCCTAGAATTATAATAATAATAATAATAATACTATGAATGAATGTCACCAATACCAGCACCGACCAGGCCCTAGAATTATAATAATAATAATAATACTATGAATGAATGTCACCAATACAAGCACCGACCACGCCCTAGAATTATAATAATAATAATAATACTATGAATGAATGTCACCAATACCAGCACCGACCAGGCCCTAGAATTATAATAATAATAATAATACTATGAATGAATGTCACCAATACCAGCACCGACCAGGCCCTAGAATTATAATAATAATAATAATAATACTATGAATGAATGTCACCAATACAAGCACCGACCAGGCCCTAGAATTATAATAATAATAATAATACTATGAATGAATGTCACCAATACCAGCACCGACCAGGCCCTAGAATTATTATAATAATAATAATAATAATACTATGAATGAATGTCACCAATACCAGCACCGACCAGGCCCTAGAATTATAATAATAATAATAATAATAATACTATGAATGAATGTCACCAATACAAGCACCGACCAGGCCCTAGAATTATAATAATAATAATAATACTATGAATGAATGTCACCAATACCAGCACCGACCAGGCCCTAGAATTATAATAATAATAATAATACTATGAATGAATGTCACCAATACCAGCACCGACCAGGCCCTAGAATTATAATAATAATAATACTATGAATGAATGTCACCAATACCAGCACCGACCAGGCCCTAGAATTATTATAATAATAATAATACTATGAATGAATGTCACCAATACAAGCACCGACCAGGCCCTAGAATTATAATAATAATAATAATACTATGAATGAATGTCACCAATACCAGCACCGACCAGGCCCTAGAATTATTATAATAATAATAATAATAATACTATGAATGAATGTCACCAATACCAGCACCGACCAGGCCCTAGAATTATAATAATAATAATAATAATAATACTATGAATGAATGTCACCAATACAAGCACCGACCAGGCCCTAGAATTATAATAATAATAATAATACTATGAATGAATGTCACCAATACCAGCACCGACCAGGCCCTAGAATTATAATAATAATAATAATACTATGAATGAATGTCACCAATACCAGCACCGACCAGGCCCTAGAATTATAATAATAATAATAATACTATGAATGAATGTCACCAATACCAGCACCGACCAGGCCCTAGAATTATTATAATAATAATAATACTATGAATGAATGTCACCAATACAAGCACCGACCAGGCCCTAGAATTATAATAATAATAATAATAATAATAATACTATGAATGAATGTCACCAATACAAGCACCGACCAGGCCCTAGAATTATAATAATAATAATAATAATACTATGAATGAATGTCACCAATACAAGCACCGACCAGGCCCTAGAATTATAATAATAATAATAATACTATGAATGAATGTCACCAATACAAGCACCGACCAGGCCCTAGAATTATAATAATAATAATAATAATACTATGAATGAATGTCACCAATACCAGCACCGACCAGGCCCTAGAAGTATAATAATAATAATAATAATAATACTATGAATGAATGTCACCAATACAAGCACCGACCAGGCCCTAGAAGTATAATAATAATAATAATAATACTATGAATGAATGTCACCAATACAAGCACCGACCAGGCCCTAGAATTATAATAATAATACTATGAATGAATGTCACCAATACAAGCACCGACCAGGCCCTAGAATTATAATAATAATAATAATAATACTATGAATGAATGTCACCAATACCAGCACCGACCAGGCCCTAGAAGTATAATAATATTAATAATAATAATACTATGAATGAATGTCACCAATACAAGCACCGACCAGGCCCTAGAATTATAATAATAATAATAATAATAATAATACTATGAATGAATGTCACCAATACCAGCACCGACCACGCCCTAGAAGTATAATAATAATAATAATAATAATACTATGAATGAATGTCACCAATACAAGCACCGACCACGCCCTAGAAGTATAATAATAATAATAATAATACTATGAATGAATGTCACCAATACCAGCACCGACCAGGCCCTAGAATTATAATAATAATAATAATAATAATACTATGAATGAATGTCACCAATACAAGCACCGACCAGGCCCTAGAATTATAATAATAATAATAATAATACTATGAATGAATGTCACCAATACAAGCACCGACCAGGCCCTAGAATTATAATAATAATAATAATAATACTATGAATGAATGTCACCAATACCAGCACCGACCAGGCCCTAGAATTATAATAATAATAATAATAATAATACTATGAATGAATGTCACCAATACCAGCACCGACCAGGCCCTAGAATTATAATAATAATAATAATAATAATACTATGAATGAATGTCACCAATACAAGCACCGACCAGGCCCTAGAATTATAATAATAATAATAATAATAATACTATGAATGAATGTCACCAATACCAGCACCGACCAGGCCCTAGAATTATAATAATAATAATAATACTATGAATGAATGTCACCAATACAAGCACCGACCAGGCCCTAGAATTATAATAATAATAATAATAATAATACTATGAATGAATGTCACCAATACCAGCACCGACCAGGCCCTAGAATTATAATAATAATAATAATACTATGAATGAATGTCACCAATACAAGCACCGACCAGGCCCTAGAATTATAATAATAATAATAATAATAATACTATGAATGAATGTCACCAATACCAGCACCGACCAGGCCCTAGAATTATAATAATAATAATAATAATAATACTATGAATGAATGTCACCAATACCAGCACCGACCAGGCCCTAGAATTATAATAATAATAATAATAATAATACTATGAATGAATGTCACCAATACCAGCACCGACCAGGCCCTAGAATTATAATAATAATAATAATAATAATACTATGAATGAATGTCACCAATAGCAGCACCGACCACGCCCTAGAATTATAATAATAATAATAATACTATGAATGAATGTCACCAATACCAGCACCGACCACGCCCTAGAATTATAATAATAATAATAATAATAATACTATGAATGAATGTCACCAATACCAGCACCGACCACGCCCTAGAATTATAATAATAATAATAATACTATGAATGAATGTCACCAATACCAGCACCGACCAGGCCCTAGAATTATAATAATAATAATAATACTATGAATGAATATCACCAATACCAGCACCGACCAGGCCCTAGAATTATAATAATAATAATAATAATATGAATGAATGTATACTTTATTGACTGACCACTATCCAGCGATGTTTGTCATGACATGCAACAAAATAATGACAACAAACAGGCATACTGACAAATAACATACATGTTTACATACCTAATATTAGCATTTGAATTTAGGAATTATTAGATGACCTGATTCAGTGATTATGTGCATGTACGTTTTGTATCCCTAGGTGTTTCTGGACAAAGAATTCTTTTCAAAAGTTGCAATGATGCATCTGTATTTGGGACTAAGCCCTGAATATCCAATTCTATACCCATTTTATCTATCAGATTTGGTCTGTGTTTAGCAAACTAATAATATAATATTTCTATAGTGCTGTATGCTAGAAGGCCCACAGTGCTTGCATTCCTCCCAATACTCTGCACACTCTCAAACATCATTATATCTAAACAGACAAAATATAAACAATAAATACCTGAGTGTTTATACAATAACGGCAAAATTAACCGGATTATATATAAACACACAAAATATAAACAATAAATACCTGAGTGTTTATACAATAACGGCAACATTAACCTGATTATATCTAACACACAAAATATACACAATAAATACCTCAGTGCTTGCAAAGATTCATCATGAATTCAATGTATTGCGATACCCTTTCAAACGGTATGTGTTTCGTATCATGTCATGTGTATCGCCATACATGAAATCAAGTAATGTCTGAAGATGGGATAGTGTAAAAAAAATATCACAAAACCTGCGATAATCTCTCAAGTTTATATGTATACTATGTATATTTGACTCATCTAGCCAACAATTGAACTCCATTTTAGTTTAAAATTAACTCTACCTCCAGTAATAAACTTGTTGTTTCTGGTAATTCAGGCAGTGTTCATTTGGAAACACTAATTTAGTGTATCGTGATATTTATCGTATCATTGATCATGTATCGTGATATGTATCATATCATGACCAAGTGTATCGTTGGAGCCCTATTTATTTCCCGACTGTTTAGAGCTATTTCACTGTAGAGCATATAATAAAACTTTGGATATTTACAATTGTTATTTCAAAAGGATATGTCTGAAATTCTAAGAGATTTCTCCTTTTCCATATTCAGCCATATGCATGGTATTTGTACACCCAGATGGGCCACATCCCACAATATATTTGATTGAGAGACGAATCAAATTTAGTACCGTTATAGAAGTACAATCTAATTTAGGATTATTGAATATTCAATGAAGCATATAGAAGAGTGTCGTCTGCTCATGTTTGTCTGGGGCTCTATATGGGTGAAATTATAAAATTGTTAAAGAATACAAGAAAAAATTATTAAAATTGTAAAAAATTGTTAGGCCAATGCATTCTCTTATATATGCGAGGCGACCTATGGTCGACTCGAATATATAAGAGAATGCATTGGCACAGGGTAAAAATTTCATTTGTTACATATATCACATGTATCAAACAGAGGTAAATGAACATTTAAATGTCGAAGTATTTATTGAGCAAACCAAAAAACAATGGTATATGCCAGTACAATAATGTGAATATACATGTATATATAACCACAATGTGCAATATGATGAATATTAGTAATAAAGCTGTACAATAGTATAAGATTAACTAGATTAGGCCGTAGATGCTTTTATAAATTTGCATATATGTTTTGCAGGTAGATACTGGTTTCATGAGGCTTTCTAAACATTAAGAGAAAGAATCCTTGATCATTCAGTCAATTGTTGTACATTATATCTAAATTAAGTTCTAATTTTTGGAGCATGGTAGCCCATTCATTTGTATATTTCTTGTAGAACAAGAAAAAATGTAATACTAGATCTCAACATGAAGAGATATATATATAGTAAAATCCAAGACGGCTGCTGAAATTCAAAATATTTGATAGCTCCCATCTAATGGTCACCCCGAAGGTCACCCCGAAGATTAATATGAAGTTTGGTGACAAACAAATGAGGGATGTGGTCTGTAGAGTGTACCAAAGGATTTAGTCATGCAAAGAGTAAACTCTAATATGACTGCCGGCGGCCATGTTTTTCATAAAAAATAATTTTGATAGCTCCTATCTAGAGGTGATCCAAATCACCTCCTGTAAATTTTCAAAACAATACTCCAATAAATGCGGGCTGTAGGGACACAGGGTGCAACGATGGATTCAAATTTGAAATCCAAGAATTGAAGTTGGTGACCATGTTTTGTGAGGAATTTCAGAAAAAAAAATTGATGGCTCCATTCTAGAGGTCACCCCGAAGATCCAGATGACGTTTGGTGATGATAGGATGAGGATATGGTCTATACGTGTATTGATAATGTACATTATAGTGTATGACATGGGCAGAGTTAAAACACTCCTCGCTCACGAGTGATACAGAACACGTGTGCCACAGAGCCCTTAAATTGAACCTGAAAAAATGTCAGTTCGGAGTAGACTCTGTGAACTTCCTAGGAGATAAACTTACGGAAGCTGGTTCATTGCCTGATCTATTTAAAGTCTGTGCGATATCAGAAATGCCGTACCCGACATGTAAAACGGATTTACAGAGATTTCTAGGAATGGTAACTTTATGGGAAAGTTTATTCCGAACATGTCAGCAAATACTTCGTCGTTGAGATCATTGTTACAGGAGAAAAATGACTGGCAATGGACTCATGAACATGTCCGTGAATTTAAGTACTTGCAGACAGTACTTATGAAAGAACCTGTTCTTAAATATTTCCATCCTAAGCTGGAAACAAATGTGTCAACGGACTCCTCAAGAAATGGAACCGGGTGTGTGTTGTTACAGAAATATAATGACTCATGGCAACCAGTCGCATATGCATCACGCAGTTTGACAGATGCAGTGTTCGAGAAGGAAATGCTTGGCATTCTGCATGGTTGTATTAAGTTCCAGCAATATATATATATAAGAAACCAGTGACAATCGAAACGGACAGTAAACCCATAGTTGCCATACATGGGAAGAATATTAAGGATGTGACACCACATATCCAAAGAATGATGCTGAAATTACAGAAGTATGACCTGAATTTCCAGTACACGCCAGGGAAACTTGTTATAGCAGACACACTATCGCGAGCCTACCTACCTCACGTTAGTTCTGATATTGAGTTGTCATAGGAATTGGATATGTGTGTCGATTCCATAAGATCATCTCTACCAATTTCTGACAAAAAATGGAAGGAATTCGAGGAAGCCACAGCAGCAGATTCCACATTATTATCGATAAGTTGCAAAGAGGTGATTTGAAATTAAATCACCCATACTGTAATTTCGTCATAAATGGTGTGTTGTTTAAGCAAGATCATGTTGTGGTTCCGATTTCATTGCGCCGTGATATGATCACGCGAGTGCACCAAGGTCATCTTGGTATCGAAAAGTGTCAACGTCGTGCTAGAGATGTGTTCTAGTGGCCTAAAATGAATGGCGATATCGAATTTGAAGTATCCAATTGTGCCACCTGTCAAAAATATCGCTATCAACAGCAACGTGAGCCAATGGTTGCTCATGATGTGCCAAATTCTCCTTGCAGCAACGTTGGCGTTGACCTTTTCCAATTGAGTGGGAAAGATTATGTGATTGTGATTGATTATAACTCTAATTTTCCAGAAATTGCGATGTTACCCAACATAACATCGCAATCAGTGATTACGCAAATGAAGTCAATCTTCTCACGACATGGAATACCCTAAATTGTGATGTCAGATTCGGGATCCCAATTCACGTCAGCCGAATTTTAAAAGTTCGCGATGGATTATGAGTTCGAAGTAAACGTTTCATCTCCATATAATCATCAATCGAATGGGAAAGCAGAAAAGGGTGTGCAAATCGTAAAGAGGCTACTAAAGAAGGCAATGGACACCAACACCGACCCTTATCTGGCATATACTGGCATATAGAACAGCCCCGCTGGAATGTGGACTTTCCCCGGCTGAAATACTAAATGGTAGGAAGTTACGTACAACACTTCCAAACCTCAAACCTGTATTTACTGATCCGAAGCTGAAACAATCTAATATTAACAGTCGTCAGAAATCGAACTATGATAAACATTCTAAGGAACTAAAATGTTTGGAAATTGCTGACACTGTTAGATTATCTACACCAGCGGGCAAATGGAACATTAAGGAAACTGCTGTTGATAAATTGTCAGACAGACGCTATCGCATACTATCAGAAGCAGGTCGCTATTTTGTGCGCAATCGCAGAGATTTGCTGTACACAAAAGAACAGTTCTCTTATCAGCCAGACACGGCCTTGACCGATACAAGTCCGGTACCAGATGCTGACGGCGTGTCCCACAGTGCTAATGACATACCGCCTGTCAGTTATGAACAATTAAATACAGGCTCCACCAATTTAGCCACACGTTCAGGTCATGTTATTCAGAGACCAAAGAGATACATTGAACAATTTTAGGGTGGAAGTGTATTGATAATGTACATTATAGTGTATGACATGGGCAGAGTTAAAACACTCCTCGCTCACGAGTGATACAGAACACGTGTGCCACAGAGCCACTCGGCAGTTGTAAAATACTTAAGATAGATTAAAGACGTATATACTAGGCCAAAATTAATAAATTGTTTGTTTGTCCACACCCCTATCCGGTGGGTAGGTAGGTAGGGACTTTTTATTTTTTTTGCAAGGTGGAATGGCATACTAAGGGTCCCCTCCATGGTGCAGGCCGAGGATATCAATATTAATAAATAGTCAGGGATTAATTTGATAACAAATTAAATATTTAATAGTTGGAAAAACACAACAAGAACAATAAATAATTATGCTGTTCAGTCACAGTTGCTGGAGTTTCTGACCAAAATGAGCTTCTCAGATAACATACCACTGGCAATAGTTAAAAAAACAAAAAACAAAAACAAAAATTCGTTTTTAGCGATCTGAATAAAGAATTTCCAGTCGGGCGTTAAAATCGAGTCGGTCGGGGCGAGGACAAACAAATACCTTTTTAATTATGGCCCTATAACTCACACTCTCTCTCAAAACAATACAATGCGGTGTGCCAAATGATTTAGTCTTGCAAAGAGTAATATGCTGGCAGCCATATTTTCCATCGAAAATCAGTCAAAATCGATAGCTCCTATCTAGAGGTTATCCTAAACATGCCTGTAAATTTTCAAAAATATTCTCCAATAAATGTGGACTGCAGGGTGCGGCAATGGATTGAAATTTGATATCCAAGATGGCTGCTGGTGGCCACGTTTTTTAACAAATTTCGGAAAAAATTGATCTAGAGGTCACCCAAAAGATCCATATGAAGTTTGGTGATGATCAGATGAAAGATGTGGTCTGTAGGGTGCGGCAAAGGAAATTGTTGGATGCATGCACACACAGACGTTAACCCATGGTTAACTTCGTCAAGTTGAGCTAAAATAAATTGCTTGATTTACATCCAAGCCTTGAAATAGGGTGTCTGTCATTTGCAGAATGAGGTCCCCAGAGGGTGAATTTAGTGATGCTACCCCGCATAGCGGGCTAGCATAACCAAATTCACCCTCTGGGGACCTCATTCTGCTTACACCTCTATTATGATCAATATATATTGGACAATATATATCACCTTGTCTATTATATATTTTGGGAAATCTGTGCGAGGGTGTGTCTGTCTGTGTGTTCGCGATGGACTCGAAAACGGCCGAGCCGATTTCGATGAAACTTGGTATGTGGGGGTACATTCGGCCCGGGGAGTGGCATGGGCCTATTAATTTGCCCGTGCGACGTGACCTTGAAATCGGGTCATTTCAAGGTCCAACGCCCGAGTATCACGGGATTTCGATGAAAATTAGTGTCTAGGGATACTTTCGTATGGAGAGTGTCGTAAGCCTATTCGTTTCCCGTGCGACGTGACCTTGACCTTGAAATAGGGTCAATTCAAGGTCAAATCGCGAATTTTTATGGGATTTTGACAAAATTTGATACGTGGGGTAGGTTACTTTTGTCCACTGAGTGTTTTGGACGGGTCAAATTGTGACCCCGACCTGACCTTGACCTTCAAAATGATCAATTCGAGGTCAAATCGGGTAAAACAGGATGGATTTCGACGGGTACTTTTGTCGGGTACTTTTGTCCGGGCATTGTTTTGGACGGGTCAAATCGTGACCCCACCTGACCTTGACCTTCAAAATGGACAATTCAAGGTCAAATCGCGCAATTCGCCTAAAAGCAGAGGGGAAACAGCCCGGATGAAGTCGGGTCCACCAGCTAGTATTATATAAGATAGGATACTGCTTCAATATCGAGAACTGTCCATGACCATTTATGTTAGGAAGAATAATATACATGTATGAAATATAAAATTAGCCCTCCTGCCCATTTTTCTAAAAAAGTTGGATGTAAATCTAGCAGTTTATTTATATTACCAATTTAAAGGTACTCAATCCGATCATAGGGTCCCCATATCATCAAGATAAAACAACAACATTTCTTCAAATTATGCTTTAGTGATCATAATCGATTAATTGCAACAAAATGATGCTAACCACTGTCAACTATGGTATAAATTTCTCAAAACGTGTATTTATCAACATTTTGTTCAATGAAATATGGCCATATTATCACTTGAGTATTCATGAAATTTGGCCACATTTAATACCAATTGTTTTTAGAGTTATCCATCGTCATCTGCAATTTTGACCGAGACCATCCATTTGATGGCGTGTTTCTGGGCCACAAACAATACAAATAATAAACTTCAAAAATCGATATCTGATCACTCTGAGCTTTGATATGTGAATTCCTCAACTCAAATCAAATATTTGTTACCCCCGAAGCTAAAGAAATAGTAATTTAGGAGCGTTAAATTGGATTGAGTACCTTTAAAGTGATGTGAAACACTCCGGTAGGGTGCTCAAATATAAATGGAGAATAATCTTGTTAAAAGTAGTAATTTTGACAAATATTATATCCAAATTGACAACGCATACAGTCGTTCTTATATATTAATTAAATGCAGTGACTCAAAATGGCGAAATCATTTTCGTTAGTTTATCACAGATAGATGCGTCCTGAATCGAGTAGTAAATATTTACTATTGAGCGTAGTTCAGACGATGTTTTCTATGGAGTGGTTCGGTCGATTTGATTCAGATTTTCCGCGATGTTAGTAGAATGCTACTTTCCTCCAGTTGGCACAGCGCTTGGATACTACTAGTAACTGATCAGTTCCACGCACCCGAACAAGTGCATAATGTCTTTAAAAGACACATGTAGTCAACAAACTTACCCATTTAAAAGAAGGCTCCCAGAAGAATACACATGTAGTCAACAAACTTACCCATTTAAAAGAAGGCGCCCAGAAGAATATAGTTTTTGGACCTGCAAGAAAGAGTAAATAAATTAAGAATTAAAAAGTGTCAATCACTCATCCTGACACTCCCACCCCAGAGAATTATTAGGAGCAAATTAGCCATCTCAGAAGGTGACCCAGCCGTCACAATTAGGAAAAATGTTTTACTGCAAATTTAATGCTGTGGCATTATACATTAATGCCCTAAATAATCGACTCCTTAACCACATCAGAATTATGGGCAATTTTTCAGGATTTAGTCGGAAATATGGCTTGTTGCCATTCATCGGAAATTTCTGATAAATGGCAACAAACCATATTTCCGAACTAAATCCTGAAAAATTTCCCATAATTCTGCTGTGGTTAAGGAGTCGATTATTTAGGGAATTACTGTACAACTGGTATTATTAACTACTAATGGGCAACTCATCGAACTAATAATTTTGATTGTCGCATTTTGGGGCTTGATTGAGCAATAATTAAGGTGAGAATTAGTGATCGCTGGCGCAACCTGTTTTTCGTTCATGGCATTTACATTTTAGGTAACCTCCAGGTGTACTGAACGGTCGTTTTCATCAAATTTGCAGGCCTGGGACAGAAGGGAAAAAGTAATCAAATGTTGATATGAGACCATAGATACTTCCCAGAAGATGAGGCCTAAGCAGAATGAGATCCCCAGAGGGTGAATTTGGTATGCTAGCCTTTAAGTTTTTAAAAGTTTGAAAACCAAAGTTGTCTTCCCATGCAACCAACAAAATCCCAATAGTAATGCTATTAAACAATGAAACCAGATTATGCCTTATGAAATATAAATAACCATGCATACACTGATGCATATAAAATATAATAGTATAAACATTCCATCTATGATATCTCATCACATGGCCAGAGATACTTTATATAGTATAAAGTATATCTGATATGGCCAATACATCTCCTAGCAGTTAATTAACTGGATACTATCTCTGTGTGAGAAGACAACTTCATAGCATTGTGAACCTGATTTATTAGATACTATCTAGACAGTGCCACCTGTGTATCTTTGATATATTTTAGCGATGAATAAAATAATCAAAGGGCCATAATTCCATTAACAAGACAGTCAATGACTGTGGGGTCGCTCACCAGACTGCAAAGACTGATAAGACTGGGACTCTGGAGACCAAAACAGTCAGCTCTTTTCATAATCACTTTAAAAGAAGTAGATTTAAACAGGATATGTGGCTAGAGAGACTTCAAGTATGTAGCTTGGTGAAAATCCACCTTGAAATTGCCAACTGTACACTACTGATCACCCCCCTCCTCCAGCTCAACAAGTCCCCTCCCGACCGGGCTCCAGACTCCCAAGTCTTAGGTTCGAATTTCACAACCGACACCTCAAACTTTCTCAATTGTTGGAAATTTCCAATCTCACAAGCGCCTTTTTCTAAAACCATTTAAACATGTTTGAAGCCCAATTATCCATGGACCCAAAACACAATACATGTATGTCAGACCAATCAGTCAGGTGGTTCCAAGGTAGATGTTTTAATGAATTTGGTATTTCGATGATTTTATTGGACACAAAAGTGTTAACTCCCCATAGCCTGCCATTTCTTGACAGGTTGACCTCATTTTAACAAATCTGAATCTCAGTCACTAAAGGATCCTCCTGATTCCTCCATACTATATGTATTAAAGCTAAATAGTCCAAACTCTCTTGAGAAGACATTTTAAGAATTACTATAGAGACATATAGTTATGTCCCTGGTTCCACCCTATTTAACCTGGTGACCCCATCTGAATAAATTTGAATCCCAGACACCAAAGAACCCTTCATACATATCATAAATATCAGTAAAATAGACCTGATGGTCCTTGTGAAGGAAGCATATTAAGAGGGAAACTGTCCTTCGCTTGGCCCCTATTTGACCAGGTGACCCCATTAAAAAAAAATCTGAATTGCAGTCAAGGAAGAACATTCCATTCTATATAAGCCAACTAGTTCTTGCAAACATATTTTAAGAATTACTATGTAGTGAAATAGTTAAGTCTCTTGCTCTGCCCTTATTTGACTTTGTGATCCCATTTTCACAAATCTGATAAGGACAAGAATTAACTTCCCCAGTTGAAGTTGGTGATATTCACCCATTGGGCACCTCATTTATGAATTTTATCTTCTGCAAATTAGGGGATATAGAAACTTCCTAGAAGGGAAATTTAACTAACAACAATGTAAATTTGATACTATAGATACTTCCCAGAAGATGAGGCCTAAGCAGAATGAGGTCTCCAGAGGGTGAATTTGGTGATGCTAGCCTGCTGTGCGGGATAGCATCACAAAAAGCGTGTCTGTTTCTACATTGTGCATGCCTGGCCTCAAGCAACACAATGTATTATACAATCAAGCCTTGAAATAGTGTGATAGTGTGTCTGTCATTTGCAGAATGAGGTCCCCAGAGGGTGAATTTAGTGACGCTAAATTCACCCTCTGGGGACCTCATTCTGATAAGGCCCTCAACTGCTATGGAAGATCTAGAATAAAATTGAATTTCCCCAGTTGAAGTTGGTGATGTTCACCCATTGGGCCCCTCAATTATGAATTTTATCTTCTGCAAATTAGGGGATATAGAAACTTCCTAGAAGGGAAATTTAACTAACAACAATGTAAATTTGATACTATAGATACTTCCCAGAAGATGAGGCCTAAGCAGAATGAGGTCTCCAGATGGTGAATTTGGTGATGCTAGCCCGCTGTGTGGGATAGCATCACTAAAAGCATGTCTGTTCCTACATTGTGCATGTCTGGCCTCAAGCAACACAATGTATTATACAATCAAGCCTTGAAATAGTCTGTCTGTTATTTGCAGAATGAGGTCCCCAGAGGGTGAATTTAGTGACGATATCCTGCACAGCGGGCTAGTATCACTAAATTCACCCTCTGGGGACCTCATTCTGATAAGGCCCTCAACTGCTATGGAAGACCTAGAATAAGATTGAAGTTCCCCAGTTGAAGTTGGTGATGTTCACCCATTGAGCACCTCAATCATGAATTTTATCTTCTGCAAATTAGGGGATATATAAACTTCCTAGAAGGGAAATTTAACTAACAACAAAGTAAATTTGATACTATAGATACTTCACAGAAGATGAGGCCTAAGCAGAATGAGATCTTGAGACTCTAGATACTTCCCAGAAGATGAGGCCTAAGCAGAATAAGGTTCTCAGAGGGTGTATTTGGTTATGCTAGCTTGCTGTGTGGAGCAACATAAATCACCCTCTGGGAACCTCATTCTGCTAATGCCAGACTCTCTTAATTCAAACTTGGAGAAAATGAAAATAATCTGATTTTAATGACCACTGAGTGATAATGTAAACAACAAGGGTGCTTCATTGATAACACCATTAATCTCATTTAAATTACAAATGACATGAATTACACTCTCTGGGGATGGAAAGCACTATGGCACAGCATATGTTATCTACCCATCTGCCAGTTGTATAAACATGGGTCCATCAGAGCACATGGGTGGCTTGGTGTAGTAGAGAATACATATGATTAAAGCAATTTACTGAACATTTCTGTACATCTGACTGTTCCTGATTTCTCCCAAACCCCTGATTTCAACCAAATATAGTGGAGTGACTAGAGGTACCTCCCCTCCCCTCCCAAAGATGTAGTCATAGGTTCTTCAAAATTTTAATGAGTTTTTTTTTATTTTATTTAAAAATAAAATATTTTATTTAATAAAAAAAAATTATTTATTAAAAATAAAATATATATATTATTTTTTTTTGGTTAAATTGAGAAATAAGTTAAATTGAAAAAAAAAATAAAAAAATTCAGATTTATGTCCATAGCCCCACCCACATTTGACCCAGTGACCTCATTTGAACAAATCTGAACCACAGTCACCCAAGGTACCCTCATACCAAATATGAACCCATTCGGCCTGACAACTTCAGAAAAGAAGTCGTTTTAAGAATTACTATGTGGAAAAATAGTTATGGTCCTGACATCAAAACTATTTGACTTGGTGACCTCATTTGAACAAATCTGAATGAGAGTCACCTAGGGAACATACACACCAAATATGAACCAATTTGGTATGATGGTTTAAGAGGAGAAGATGTTTTTTTAAAAGTTGACGGACGGACAGACGGACAGACGGACGGACGGACGGACAGATGGACAGACGGACGGACGGATGACGGACGAGGAGTGATGACTATAGCTCCACCGGAGACTTTGTCTCAGGTGAGCTAAAAAGTACCGGATCAAACCCATATTCGAACTCGATCTGTATTTTGAGTTGAGAAACTCACATACAAAATGTGGTTCCTATCAGTTGAAAAATTGTTGATTTATCGAAGCATTCATGAATTCTATGTCAAAGGGCCATAACTCCATTAAAAAATATCCGATTAAACCCATATTCGAACTTGATATGTATTTTGGGCTGAGCAACTCGCATCCCAAATTTGGTTACGGTCAGATAAAAAATTTTTTAGTTAAGGCAGCATGCATGAATTCTAAGTTGAATAAGGGCCATAACTCCGTAAAAAAAAATTGGATCAAACCCATATTCGAACTCGATCTGTATTTGGTGCTGAGAAATTCATATACAAAATTTGGTTCCGATCAGATAGAAAATATTTCAGTTATCGCACCATGCGTAAAGTGTCCACAGACAGACAGACAGTCAGACAGACGGACTAACGACGAGTGGTCAATCCGGACAATGACACTATGTTTACCATACTATGGTATGGGTAAACATAAAAATGATTAATAGAAAAAAATAACTCAGTCTGCTGTGATCCTTCCCAATGATAAGGATCTTTGTTGATGAAGGTCCATGATATTAATTCTGCTCCAATATTCGATCTTCTCCAACAGTGAGTAGTCCAATTGATGAATATCTGAGATATTGTCACAGGAGAAGTCCAGGATGAATTGAGCAAGGGTGGCAGGGTGATCTGTGATTGCTGTATAAACAGGAAGTGGGATGATGGTCTTCAGTTGTTTCAGTGCTGCCTCTCTAGACTGATTCACTGTCTTGCTTGCACATCTGGCAGTCTGGTGACTCGTTATAGTATACAGATCGTTTATCCTGAAGTGTGTAAATCCAGCCAACATTCTGACTTTGACGGCAGTTCTTCTAATGTCATGGATGTTGTTTCTTACAGTTGACCATACATGATGAGTGTGTCCAATCTTTATCACATTAGGGTTGCAGCCTTCATAATTGGCTACGGCAATCAGCATTGCCGAAGCAATTTGCCGAAGCAAACTGGGGCACGGCATACTGTTGCCATAGCGGATTGCCGAAGCCAAACAATCTGAATTAAGAGGGCTGGGGTTGATGTAATGTAGTGTTGATTTTTTTGCAAATTCGGATCTAGTTTCACGATTCTAGAAACTGTCAACACTGCCGACAACCAGTTTTTTCCAAGCCATTTTTTCAGGTGGCGACTTTAGTATGTCGTATGCAGATATATATATATATTTACACAACATCTTCCTCACTGCAGAGAACCAGCTGCGAGATTTTAGATCCTTCATTGCTAATTGCCTACAAACAATTTCTTTCTCGATGGACCCCTCACTTCTGCAGATATTTCCAAAGAAGCAAAGGATATTTTTGTGGAAAATTGCTTCAATTGGGGGTACCCCAAGAAGTCCGAAAGCTGCAACATTAGCTGTGCTTTGTGGTAAGGATTGGATCTGCTACAGCATTTTCCTCTGGAACATGTCTATACAGTTGATGTCAGATGGAGACGAAGTTAAAGCCTCCATTCCATATAAAATTCTTGGAATTACATAGATGTTCCACAGCTTTGTTGATACCAGTGGATTAAGACCACCATTCCCATGTAGCCCAGCTCCCTTAGCGCATACATTGTTCTTCTGCCTTTCTGAATTCTACTTTCGACGTCAAATTTTCCATCAGTTCTTCGTTCAATCCCCAGATGTATCATCGAGTGTACTTCATCAATTCTCTTCGACTCAAATTCAAGTGGCTTCCTCGTGTCGCTGTCGTGTTTGTTGTTATATACCGATATCGTGCTTTTTGAAGGATTGATATGATATCTCTCTCTGTGGGAATAGTCTTCAACTTCAAGTAACAACAATTGAAGATCGAGGTCATTATGAGCAAGAAGAGCAACATCGCCAGCACAAGTAACATGTGGAATTCTAATATGTCCAATCTTGGCACAAGTGTGTCTTTTCTCCAAGTTCAGTAGCAGTGGATTATTGAATCGTTTATAATAAGAAGCAGATAGCACAACTCCTTGTCTAACACCTTGTTTAATACTGATATCTTCTGAAATGTGTCCTTTCCATTTAACTCTCGATCTCATGTCTTTGTAGAGATGGTTCAACATCAACCATTCATCACCCTGGATATTGTCACAAAATAACTTTTGCATCAAGGTAGAGTGGGGTACAACATCAAAGGCTTTTTGAGCATCAAGTGTTGCTAGAAATAGTGGCATCTTCATTTCTTTGGATTCACTAATTGCTTCAGATATCATTAAAGCGGCATTCGATGCGGACATTCCTTCAGTAAATCCAGTTTGAATCTTAGATTGGGTTGCCGACAGTTGTTCGTTTGACATACCAATGAGGACTTTCTCAAGGATCTTCAGTAGTATTGGTGTAACTGTAATCCCAATAATTTCGCTGGATTATTTAACTCGTCCTTTTTGTGAATCGGTGTTATTATTCCTAACTTCAAACATTCTGGAACAGTCTTCAACTTCAGGCATTTATTAACGAAGATGGTAATAAACTCAGCAACTAGTTGTCCTCCAATCTTTAGATGCTCTGGTTGAATTCCTGTGCAGTCTTCAGATTTTCCCCGATTTCATTTGTTGGATAACTTCGGTGATCTTCTCACAGGATACTTCAATAATTTGTCCTTGTTTCTCACATATAGATGTAATAGCCTTTATATCTTCCTCCACTTCTTCCCTGTATGCCTCATCAAACTTGTCATCAAATTTCGGTGTCGCCAGTTGTTGGAAGTACACACTCCATCCATGACATATATCTATAATCTTCAGGTGTGTCAAGCGTAGTATTGTTCACAACAAGTTCATCAGTCAGAACATGTTCTTTGTTTCTTTGCTTACTGATGAGATTAAAGAACAGCTTGTTATCATTCTCATTTGCGTGCATAATCTCCTCAACCCGGTGGTCTCGATCTTTCGCAACTTCAATCCTTTGTAGGCGACTCAGTAATCTCCTCGTTTTCCTTCTGTCATTCATTTCTTCTCCATGTTCTGGCTTTCCGGCTTGTTTCCACCTCCAGAAAGAATCTTTCGATTTCTTCATCGCATCTTGAATTAAGGGAGTCCACTTGCATTTAAATAATTTCCTATTTATTCTGCGGCATACCTTCTTACCGGTATATGGGACACTCCTGGTATATGCCTGTTGCAACACGTCTGTTAGGTACTTGAACTCGCTCTCAAGATTAGTTTCTGTTGCTAATGGAGATGGTAGCATCAGGTTGTTATCAATATATTTCTTGTATAATGTATATGTTGTTATTTATAATACATTTGTCCCATCTCGGTCTACTTCTTATCTGTGTTAGATTTGACGTTTTCTTCGGCTCAAGTATGATATTCACTTTAGCTACAACAATTATAATTCCATAAACAAAAGTATTGACAATTAATGAATTATAATTCCATAAAAAAAATCTCAAAAATATTATTAATACAAAAATTTGGCAATTTACATTAACATTTACAATTTACATTAACCCCAGTTAAATGGGGTCCTACTATACGCAGCAAGTCCCTGGATATGCAGCAAGTCCCCGGTAAACGCAGCAAGTCCCTGGTAAATGCAGCAAGTCCCTCTAATTTAGGGTGGATTAGTGGAGTTGTTGATGAGTTTAATCAGTGTTTTATTATCCATTTGATTTATGATCTGTGGCAGTTGATTAGAGTTGATTGGAAATCTTTATCCCTTTAAATTATTTAAGATGGGTATTTGTAGAATTTTATAAAATAAAATAGTTTTTCTAAGTTTTATTAAGTTGCTATTTCTTTTATTCTACTCACTATTTAATATAATTTAATTAATATGATTTATATTTCTTTGTGATATTCCTGTTTTCACTGCGTAAACACATGTCGCTGATTAATTATCACTGAACAGGTGTTTGTTTTTGTAGGACAAAGGAACTTTCTGGGAGTTTCTCCTTTGAAGCTCATTTGAAGATTTGTTTGTTTTCTTAACAAGACTGAATAATTATCAACCAGTGTTATTTCAAGATTCAGCTCACGTCTGAAAGCATTAACCATGTTAATAATTAGCGTTTATTTGTTAGTCTATTTCTGCAAGCCCCCCAAATCACTATCCTGAAAAAAAAATGTTTAATTTAGGACAAGTGCATGTTATATACTATAGGGTGTTTTAAACATTTAGCCATAACCAGACGAGGGACGACCAATCATCCAATTTTTCCAGGACCAGTGCTACTACATGGTAATTCCGACTGGTCTTCTTACGCAACATTCATTTCTGAAATAGCAGCTTCCATTTCCGACGGTCCTTCACAACCTATTATCGGCACCGACGCTATGAAGCTTGGATTGCCTTGGAACCACATTTGCCTTCAAAAAGCGAAAAGGACAATAGACTTAACAGCACCAGCATTCTCAGAATACTTTATGAACAGGAATGAAGCCACTCTTTACTGTTTTAGTATAGTTGACGGAGAGTACAAGGAATTGCAACGTAGTTTATTTGGACTCGGACAGTTTACATTAACCAAGGAGTTCGCAAAATCAGTGCAGGAAAAAAACCAGGACACAACGAAAGAGAAAACGAACGGCAAAGACTACCACAACCCCCCCATAGCAATGTTTCCAGGACTGGACAGTGAAATAAAACAACATAGAGATAAAGAAAACAATTTTTATTTTGTTGCTATTCTACTCATGTTACTTGTTTGCATTTACCAATAAAAACATCTTTAAAAAATCCAACTCTTAATTTTATCATTCAATGATTCAGTCCCACAATTCAGTCCGGGACAGCCATAAGATAAGGGGTGAGCGGATAGCTCAGTTGGTTTGTGGGCCGACCTCTGAGCTATACCTTCGACGCGGTCGAGGGTTCAAATCCGACAAAATATCGGTCGGACTTTGTGTCGCCATCTGCATTCCCAGTACCATGGGCATCACAAATCAATCATCGATGCCACGATCAGTGATCTGAGAAAGATTGCAGAAGCCAAAGAGTCTCAGACAAAATTTGAAAAAATGCGTACTCGTCTAACTTCGTACCTCTGCTCCTCTCGTAATGTCATGACCAGGGATGACACTACGCTTGGCACACCGTCGGATCGGGAGCCGACGCTAATGGCTGTCCCGTGTGCAACAATGTGCGCACGTTAAAGATCCCTACCGTGGCGAAGAAGTCATGGGTTCGGCAAAAACTTCCTGGAAAAATTATGGATCTACTCGATCCCGTCCTGTAAAAGCCAGCCTTGGTCACTAGGACGTAACAACTACAGATACAGATACAGAGTCCAATTCCCTTCAATAATCTAAGATAAGATAAGATAAGTTTAGAATCATGAAACATTGTAACAGAGTAAGAATAGGTAACATACAGTAATGCCCTAATTAATCGACTCCCCGAGAGCTTTCCGATGAATGGCAACAAGCCATATTTCCGACTAAATCCTGAAAAGTTACCCATAATTCTGCTGTGGTTAAAGGAGTCGATTAATTAGGGCATTACTGTAGGGCCTATGTATATGTGTTATATGAGGTTGCAAATGGAATCTAGATGTGACTGTAGAGTATAAATGGAAAATTTGGAATCAGTAATAAGATAAGTATTATAAGCAGATTCAGTGTGACATGTCACAGAGTGGGACAAGTTTCATGAGATCTAGAGCCAACAGGGTTGCACAAAAAGCTGGCGTAGACAATTTGATTCCGTTGTGGACCCTGCTGACCTCAGATCACATGACTCCTCGACCACACCATGAAAATTGCTTCCAACTATATACACTATGTAAATGCCAAAAATGATCAATCAAATCTATCAGTATTACGATCAAATTACAGCCCTTTGATTAAAGCCCTTTTTAATCAGCACCTCCACTGATTAAACATATCGTTGTGTAAACACGCATGGCTAATCCGCCGTAATCCACCCTCGGCGAGAGGGACTTGCTGCATATACCAGGGACTTGCTGCGTTTACCGGGGACTTGCTGCATATCCAGGGACTTGCTGCGTATAGTAGAACCGGTTAAATGCTATATCTGTGTAATGATATGGCTGCTTCAATTCCCAGACAACTGCTTCATATATAACTTTTTCTGCAGAGATTTGCATATATATGGAAATCCCCATTCAAAATGTTTCACTTGACCTCCTCCTTAACTTCAGCTATTAAGGGCTTTGTGGACCCAATTTTTCCAAACAATTTTAGAGTCCAAATAAAGGATTCTGTTCATATATATTAGTAATCATAGAAACCATGCCCATTGATGCACCATTTGAAGAGTATACTTCATTGTGGATTATGTTAGAAATACAAAATGTGAACTTTATTGAGATTTAAAAAATAAAATTTACAGGCAATGGTCCAAGAAAAACAAAGTCCAAATCTAAGAATCAAATATGGGAATATGTACTGAACACTGTGATGAATGATGTACTACAAAAAAAATAATATTTTTTGAGCGTTCTTGGAAAAAATTACTTTGAACCGGTTGTTGACAAATGATATACTAACTTCACAATATGGTTGACAAAGAGACAGCAGTTTATGGGTCACATTATGTCCAGTCCAGTGTGAATGGCTTTTACCAGTGTCAACTCCACATCAGTGATTATCCTATGAGTGAGTGCTGACCTACATACTAGAAATAGTATGGCATGGTCTGGTTGGGTTTGATGGGGGATTAGCATTCTATTGTGAACAGAGTCCACTGCTTTACAATGGCCAGCTGCTAACCCATGCATGCTGGCATCCACACAGCCAATGTTTAAGCAAGTATGTATTATTTGTCAACAGCTGGTTCAAAGTAATATTTTCAAAGAACACTCAAGAAATATAATATTTTTTTTGTAGTACATCATTCATCACAGTGTTCAGTACATATTCCCATATTTAATTCTTAGATATGGAGTTTGTTTTTCTTGGACCATTGCCTGTAAATTTTATTTTTTAAATCTCAATAAAGTTCACATTTTGTATTCTAACATAATCCACCATAAAGTATGCTCATAAAATGTTGCATCAATTGGCATGGTTTCTATGATTACTAACATATATGAACAGAATCTTGTATTTGGACGGGTCCGTGAAGATTCGGCGGAGGGAAGATTCGGCAGGGAAGATTCGGCGGGTTTTATCGGCCGAATCTTCCTAGGTTTATACCAATATATTGGGACGGGATATTTTATGTTTTAAGTTTTATGAATTATGTGGATGAATAAATTAAATGAAGCTATTACTTTTTATGATGTTTTGTTTGACATTATTTGCATGTTTTATGAGTGAATGTTTTTCAAGAATAAATTACTTTTATTTTTACTTTTGTTATTAGTTTTATGATGTTTTGTCATTAGTTTGTTTGACATATTTTATGAGATTATTTTAGGTTTATGATAAGTTTATTGTGAATATATTGAAGTTATTACTTACAAATTACGTGGTAAATCCAAATATCACGCTCGAACACTATAAGGAATTATGATTAATGAAGATTCAATGAGAAAACGAATAAAATTTTTGACAGTTGTTCACACTCTGTTCATGTTGGCACCAAGTGTTTGTATAACAGTCGGTAGAATATACAGAGTCGTCTTTCTGATGCTGATATGATCTCAGTGAGAACTATTCGATGTTTGTTTAGATAAGTTTGCTGAGTGCATTTCAGTTAGAACTGATCAGTTGTTTGTTTTACCGCATCAGATCTAACGACTTTTAGACTATATAGTTGAATGAAATTGACTTCACCATATCACATCTTCATCATGCCTTCGTACAATCTCCGTCAAAAGCAGCTCATAGACTACCCGTGTATTAAGTGTAATAGGAATGTACGTCCTCGTCAGCAAGCAGTTGACTGCGACACATGCGGCAAATGGCAACACAGAACATGCAATACCGGCATTTCTCAGCGACAGTATTTCCAGGCCAAGGAGGGTTTGATTGAAATAAGTTTCAATTGCTCATCATACCGACTACAAGACACGTCAGCCTTTTCGACAGCTCCGTCCAATGCGTCCATAGCTGCATCAATGCTTCAAGAAGAAAGGTAGATATTCAATTTGTAAATCAGATCGTTTTATATACAGCTCGTTTCTTTATCGCGATTCCGTTCAATTTAAAAATTGTACCTGTATTCTTCAAATTAAAATCTATACTTATATGTGAATTTCAGTGGAACTTCATCATCAATCAACTCCATTGACAGAACGATCCACGATTTAGTTGGTCTACTGGAAGATCAACCGATGGACACAGAAATAGATACAAAGATCAGCGACCTATGGGCAAAATACAATGTATTTTAAATTGTGTTGTTTGTATTTCTGTTACACCTTATGTTATATCAGCTTGTGTAAATATGTTTCATCCATTCTAATAAAATATGTCATTACTAAAATGAGTTAATCAAGACCCTATAATCTCTCTAATTAGTTGTTATTGTTAGTGTTACAACAAAGAATAAGTGCGCACACAAGCTTAGTCCCACATAAGCCGTAATCCCCAAGCCGTAATTAGTTAGATCAAACGACTGGCGGAATCTTCCCAGCCGAATCTTCCCAGCCGAATCTTCCCTGCCGAATCTTCCCTCCGCCGAAAAATACCTGGCCGAATCTTCCCGTTCCCATTTGGACTCTATAACATTTTGGAAAAATTGGGTCCACAAAGCCCTTAAGTTAAAACAACAAACCCTTTTCTAACAAACATTTTATGCTACAGTATTTTACATAGAGATCTAAGTATTTTAGGTTTTATATTTATTTTTTAACCTGCCATGTGTGGGGTGCTCTTAATTAAAGGAGGGATCTCCTACACTGAACTGAACTGAATTACATTTTCCGAAATCAAAATTTGTTGGTTGGAGATAACGAACTTAGCGAGTTGGTTGCTTTTATATCCTAACCTGCGGGATGGTTCCATAATGGGACAAATCTTTGCGGAACGAACTTATCACAAGCAGTTATAATATTTCGATAAACCATAGACATAATGACAAAACTGAATATGCTGCTACGATAATTTGACAAATTAACAATTATTTTTCCACGGGAGACAACCGAAGGTCAAAACTCAAAAAAGATAATTTCCGGTGATTTCTAATTGCGCTTCTCGCGTCCGGTAGGAGTGACTAAACACCGAGAAGAAAAAAGTATTGCCCTGCGCTTTCAGCAATATGAACCAATAATGGCAATATGCTGAAAAAAACATCTGGCTTATTTAAACTTGTCTATAAACCATCTGGCATATTTAAACGTGACTATAACCCATCTGGCTTATTTAAACGTGACTATTACAAGCTAAGGCTGGAAATAAGACCACATATTATGGGATAAGAACTTTTGGGTTAGCCATTACGAGTTGGAAAAAATTAGATTCAAGATTCAATAAGATTTAATTGGTATTCAATATTTTTACAGTAGATATACATTTATAACAACAGGACCCCACAAAAAGTTTAACTTGCAAGGGCAGGGCCCTTATGCTTGTATAATGATGCAGTATAATGTGTAGGCCTACCGGTACGTATATTGGGTATGTATGGTGCGTGTGCGTATTTATGTCGCAGGGATTTCTTTCTCTCATGGAAATCGTTGTATACACATGTGTGAATAATGGTATACATGTGTATATATGACAGTCAAATTTAAGTTGTATGAGTCCGAGAACACGTGTAGGCCTATCTAATTTCTTTCGTCGCCATGAGGATTGGAGGTGAATAAATTGGAAAGGTCTCACCTTAAAATATCTTTATATATATTGATGATATCAGAATTTAGGTATACAGCGCGGTACATATCGTCTGTTACATGTATACATGTGACTGAGGCTTCTACAGATCTTCGGAGTAAGAATTCCTCTGCAATTACCAAAGTACAACAATAGTAAATGAACTGAACATTTGCTAGATACTTTGTTATTTATTTCATGTATTACTGACTTAGATTTACTTTATAACTGACAGTGACTACTGTGCTTCATGCACTTGAAATATTGAAACTCACCCCTTCACCATGAAAATGTTGAAATGATAATTAAAAGTGTAAATATATAATGACTTAAAAAGTATTTAACTATAAAAGTATGAACTATGAATATATGCCGCCATCCGAATTGATATTAATAATTGAAACCTTCAAGGTTTAGATTTGACCTTTGACCGAACTGAGTAAATTTCCTGAAAGTGAAATATTATCTCATGAAAACAATTGTAATATCTGTAATAATAACATACGATGTATAAGAATTGTATTTACCTTGCCGGTGAGACAAAAGAAACACTCCCAACTATCTTTTTAGGACTTTTTGGCAATGTGTGTGTAGTTTCGTATGGAGGTGGTCAAGAAGGGTTTAGGTGGGGGTGAGATGGAGATTGTACTTAATTTTTTCTATGCTCTTTCTGGTAGCTAATATGATTATCTAATGTCTTCATGCTGCGACCTGTGCGATCATCTGTGCAATACTTGTATATTTTTTCAGGAATGTGAGGAATAACAGTATTTTTAGGTGGTCAATGAAATATCGGGTGTGAATACTGCTTGATTTGGTGGAGGAATTAGTTACGGTCATGATTAAGTTATGATGAAACATATACATCCATAGAAATCACGAGACAGAAGCATGCTGTCCAGAGAATATACGACAAGACACATACATGAATGATGATGATCCATGCAGAATGAATGAGGATGTATATGCATTGTGGTCTGAACATGATGCTATGTTTAATTGTCCACATATTCTAGCTCATTCAACTCCTTTACTAGGATTTTTTTGGCATTATTAGTATAAGAGCAATTATTTTGATAAAGATCGAAAAAGATCATGAAACGGCGACCCGTTCCCCAAGCTGCAAAACAGAGTTCAGTCCTCTCGCTACGCTATGTCTGACCGCTGCTGGCATGTGTATTTTCTTAATTAAATCTAATATTTTTTATAAAGTGTTTTTGTCAGTTGTGCCAATATGCTGGACGAACACAACGACGGACGGAACCCACGGACAGATTCTTCAATACGGGGGAGCAGACAACCTCCTCATATACGCCCCTGCCAATGAGGACGACTCCATTAGCTATACACATCGCATAATGGCAAATCTACAGATAGAATCTTAAGATACAAACGCGTGGTCGGTCACTCGACACGAATGCCAGGAGAAGGTCGGCAAAATACCATATGGACTGGCTGACCACTCGAAACAATCTGTAGATAGAATCAAGAAGATAATACCGGTACCTGGTTGGCTGATCTTGGAGCGCTTCTTCGATCACTCGACAAGAATACCCAAGGCGCACCGCGTCAAAGAGACGCATAAGTAACCCGAACATTCGTAGCCATGAAGTCAGTATTCAGTATCCTCTGAGACATCCGGCAGTCAACACACGTTCCCGCAACGACGACAGCAGATACACATCGAGAAGAAAAGACTAGCAAGCGAGATGGCTGAGAATACAAGGTAAACTAAAATTCTTGTAGTTCCGAACAACGCATCCCCGATGTATCGTCGACAAGGCAATGACAGCAGACGACAGGCCGATATACCGGTACTCAACTAGAGAGCAACGACTCAACCCACGAAGACACAAGAGATCCCCAATTCACGCAGACGACAGGAAGACGCACTTAGCATATGAAGACACGAGAAGCCCCCGATTCATGCAGACAACAGGGAGACGCATGCACTTAACCTATGAAGTCACGAGAAGCCCCACGATTCACGCAGACGACGGGAAGACGAACCCAACTAGGAGAAGCCATACCGACGACCCGAAGATATATCTTATTGAACTGTTTGTAAATAAATGATCAAATCATTTTAATGTATGAACGTTATATGGCCCCCGTCTTGGCACACAGTTACAATTCATTCTGGCTTGATCTATAGACAATTTTCAAATGAATATGGACAGTTGAGTTTCTTTTTCGATAGAAATTAGAACAAATAAAAAAGAAAATATACATGCCAGACGAAAACAATTCTAATGTCGTATAAGAGAACCGAGAAAATAACAGTTGAGTGTATTTGCCGCGAGCTTGCAATACGTCAACATAATAACATGTCAATCGTCAAGGCGTTTGTAATTTTGTTGGCAATGGGTGTTTGGTTATAACCAGTAATATATCTGGTGTATCAATGCAATGGCTGTTGCATGTTTGGCGATGAACCTTTCACCCAATCGGAACGTATGCGCCCTTTGTGAACACACGCATCATATACGTGACGTATGTACATGTACATATTGTCATAATTATCATAACTTTAGTTTGGCACGTCCGATTTATATATATAATCAACTATATTCATGTATAGGGGGGGGGGGCAAGGAGTGAAGAATAATCGATGTCCGATACCGTTTGAAAAGTTATTTCATTACATTTACTCAATTGAATACGCCGAAGAGTCTTATCTGTCTGGGATTATTTCTTTACGCGGGAAAACGCCGCTCCTCCAAAATCGGCTCCTGCAATCAGCATTGTATATATATATACAGATACAGAAGTCGGAATTTTGAATTCGGATCTTTATTCAGTGATCTCGAATGAGACATTTCAGCATGACACACTTGGTATCTGACAGAGTTCTGATTTTTGTCAGAAAATCATGACCAGGTTGCGATCCCCGGTCCGCCGGCACGAGAGAGAGAGAGAGAGAGAGAGAGAGAGAGAGAGAGAGAGAGAGAGAGAGAGAGAGAGAGAGAGAGAGAGAGAGAGAGAGAGAGAGAGCACTATACCACGGTACGCTATTTACGCGTGTACGGTACCTCTCGGCTACCGACTTGCGTCTTTCCGCGTGCGTTTTATGAAATAGTTCCAATTATTTTGCATAATGTACTTAAACAATACAAATATCAACGATGTGATAGGACTGCAAGGAATGATCATATTTACATATCATATTTGCACCTTTCTGCGGGCCGTTATCTTGTAGTCAGACCTCCGTGTAATTTCATTAATAAGAAGAGTGCAAGAGGAATAACTCGAAACAATTTTCAACGGAATATGCCGAATATATCCGAAATGTTCCGATATATATAATTTGTAAACAAGCACCTTGCAGGTCAGAGGTCAACCGTATCGGAAATAACGTCTAAAGGTGAAAGTCATTGCACATGCGAGGTAGAACATTTCTGCGCCATCATCAAGAAAGAAAATGTTTTGCTCGAAAATAATGGCGAAATTGTGATTATTTCCTTTGGCTACGACCATGTTATGTCCGTATAATGCTGCGGTATTAAATAGCCGATTCTGCTAACCATTTCAGCGAATTAATTATGGTAAGGCGATAGAAATATGCACTGTTTTTCTACCTGATTGACGTGTTTATAAAATGAAGTGGCTCGCACTTGATTATTGGTTGTCAAACTCTCAAAACTTCCGCTGTTCTTTAGTGCAAATTTACTGTCGTTTCTGTTCAAAAACATTGATCTTTCCAAGTATGCGATAATTAGATGTCAATTTTTCTAATTTACATTGTCAAGTTAGACTGAATAAAATAGTTTCAATTGCAGTTTTATTGAAATTGGAAAGCACTTCATAACAATTTCACTGCAGGTGAGACTAAGAGTAAAAGAGTCTATCCCATCTGTGTGTGTCTTGCCAAAAGGTCTTTTAAGGTGTGTGGTAGCTTGTTGCAGATCTATATGTATTGCCCATTGTATTCACCAAGCAACCAGTCGTCGCGATAACCACCACACATATTCTTAAAATAAGTGTCCCTTTAACGCTGTCCTCAGCTGTTTACGACATGGTCGGAACATCAACACAATGCAGTCGTTGTTCCTAATCCCAAACTTAAACCCAAATACAACACTAACGCATGGAAGGTACATTGTGACCGCATTGAAGTTTAATAAGGACCCCGTTGAAGTTTATCATGGACCGCATTGAAGTTTAATGTGTTGCCTCGGGAGTCAACGCGGCCATGTAATGTCAGCGCTGAATTGTGTTTTAAGTTAACCTATTTTGTAGTATATCTTTTAATTTTGTTTTATTTACCTGTATGTTCACATTTGACTTATTCTGTGTTTTTATTTTCCCTCTCCTAGTCTCCGTTCGGATGCCGTTCAAATTGATGTTGGAAAAATATCAATGATGACACAATAAATTAGCCCTTTGAGAGAAATAAGTCGTCATCTTCCCGGTTGATAATATACATGTATAACTATGAGGAAGCATTGGAATGGCCCCCACACATGACGGAGAATCAACAACATACTAATATCACCGCCCTAATGAAATGCCTGACACACTATCAGAGGAAGAAACACCTGTGCATTATTAGGAAGAAATTCGGAACATCTTGACCGACTTGAAATAACAAGAGGATCTCAACCAAATGAAGACGATCTTGCTCAGAAACAAAACGAAACTATGGCCAGTTCCTTAATAGACTAATGCATTTTATAAGCCAACAAGACAGATACAAAATCGGCTTTACATGTATATGACAATATATCTGGCCGTCATATCGCTCGGCGGACAAAACATGCCTGTCAGAGCATTATAAAGACGTCCCTACATATCACTGTTATGTTGCATTGGCAGCTATCTCGACCGCATTTGTTGCGTTGACGGTTACACCGACCGCTTTATTGAATGGAGGGTTACCTTGACCGCATTGAAAATTACAACCGCGTTGGAGTAACATTACGACTGCGTTGTGTTAACACTAGAACCGCGTTTATGGTAATTTTTCAACGTGGTGTCATGGCAGTTCCAACGTGTTGAGAGGGACACTTATTTTGAGAATATGTGTATATAGTGTATCCGGAGAAGTGGGGCCCCATGCTAAGTCGACCACTAGATCGTGCCTTGAATCTAAAGCTAGTAGAGATCATATTCCACCAGTACAAAACCTGGGAACCTTTTGAAGTTTTGACAGGTAACATTATAAAGTCGAAAACATAATGCAGGGAATATATGTCTTAGTTATTATCTGTTTTGTGAGCCGTATCAAGCCTGAGTTTTAATGTGCCTGTCAATTGTAGAATGAGGTCCTTAGATGGTGAATTTATTGACGCTATCCTGCACAGCAGGCTGGCATCACCAAATTCACCCTCTTTGGGACCTCATTCTGCATGGCCTCATCTGCAGTGGGAGACATGGACTCAGATTGAAGTTCCCAAATGGTGAATATTGTGATGTACACCCATTGGGAACCTCAATTATGCAATGTGTCGTCTGCCAATTTGGTGATATAGAGAAATTAAACTAAGAAAGAAATAGAATCTATGTGACAAACACCTGAAGAGCTTAACCAAGCAAAATCTGTAAACCCACTAAACTATAAACATAGTACTAGTATACCAAATACTTACCCTGCTGGACAAAACAAGTGTCCACTTAACCGCGGTGCGGTTAGCGGTGCCACAGCAGCCGATATGCAACTACACCGCGGCTCCACCGGCTAACTACAGTTGGGCCGCGGGGTACTTGCCATTCGGCCCTGGTGTAGTTGCCGCGGTGTACGTTAATTAAACTGAAAAAGATGATACAAACCAGAAATCTAATCATGGTGTTCATGCCATTCGGCCGGGTTGCAGTTGCCTTTCGGCCATGGTGTACTTGCCGTTCGGCCGCAGTGTACATTGCACTTGCCGTTTGGCAGCGGTGTACTTGCCGTTCGGCCTTGGTGCTCAACTACAGTTACAAACACTGACACCGTGGCCGAACGAACCTTTAATCTTGTAACTAATCATCCCAACTACTTACTATATTACACAAATTACAGCCGTGTCATCATCCAGCGATGTATAGCTCACCACAGACACAGAAGTCGAACAATCCGACACATGTGAACCAACCTCAAATACGGATAATAGGAACGCCAAATGAAGGCGTGTCCTGTATCATCCCGCCAAAAGACACGAAAAATCTCCACACGTGAAAATCAATATCCCCTAGAAAAAAATCCTTTATACAAGCCCACAAGAAATGTCCGAATTAAAATCGTCAAAGCGGAACAACACATACAACGAGTTAGTATCCAACAAACTAATATCTGCACACAGGAGCCATACGCACAAAAACAAAAAAAGACACTCCTTGAAGCTTCACCAGTGTTTCTGCTACTACGGCAGGCCATCCAGCAGCCTAAATCTCCTCCCAACATTGACTAAATATTGGCCACAAAATAGCCAGTCCTAGCTCAGCTCCCTTTTTACACAGGACGAGCGATCACTAACACTGATGAATAAAGATTGCAAGGAATTCTGCACTTGGTGCCTGAATAAGACATGGTCAGTAGCGAGGACCCAGTGCACAGTTGTCTACACCATCCTGGGTAATGCTTTGTTGGCGAATGTTTAGTAGTAATCAGCCTCTTGTATTTTAATTTACATTAGATTTCTGTCTATAAGTTCCAACTTTCTGACCCACTATTTCCCCTCAAAATGCACATTATACATCGGTAAGTCATTGGTGGGGGCTGAATTCTGAGCTACAGCCATGAATACGGGAGGTCTGGCAGTCGCTGCGTGCAGACATTCTACCTCAAAACAAGGTCTGTATCAAAGAAATGTTTAATTAAAAAAGTTGTGTCAAGTGCAAGGAAATGGCTACTTTTCAGTGATAAACAGCAAAATTTTCTCCCAACAGGGTGCGGGGTATGTGCTTCCCAAATACGGCCACATTTACCCAACCCCTAGCGGAAACCCTGGCTTCACTTAACATTATACAAATCAACAAAGAACTCACACAATCCCGACTTGACAAATCGGAATTCATTGCCAAACTCAATGCCTCATTCCCACTTATGGAAAGAAATGAGGCAGAAGAAGCAATAGATACACTCCTAACAAGACTCAATAGATACACTCCTAACAAGACTCAATAGATACACTCCTAACAAGACTCAATAGATACACTCCTAACAAGACTCAATAGATACACTCCTAACAAGACTCAATAGATACACTCCTAACAAGACTCAATAGATACACTCCTAACAAGACTCAATTTGGAGCTAAGAAAGAGGAATATGGTCAGACTAGAATACCTAAAAAAGGAAAAGGTCAAAGACCCCTACTTCATTTCAGTCACTGAAATCAGACTGAAAAAAGATACCCTACCACGGAAACGCCCTCTAAAGCCAAAAGCACAAGTAAAACTTAACTAATATAATCAACATTGCCAAAGCTCTGCCCAGTATACAACTCCCAAATACTGGACAATAACCTAGTGGTACACCCCTCCGAAACCTGACAGGACATATACATGTACCTCAAACACTTGACAAAAGCACTCCACAAATAATTTATAAAAAATTAAACCGCTCCCAACAATCTGTTTAAACTCTTACAACAAGAATCCAACAACACATTAGGGTTATATCAAATGCTCACAAAAGCTAGTCAGTAATCACAACTACCACTTATATCATGTCAGATGTCTCACATACTGACTCAGACATCGAGAACAACACCCGACGTCAGCGAAACGTAATATAAAACTGGATGTTCCAACTAAGGATGAAATATCCTGAGGGCATGAACAGGTCAGACACCTTAGGGTAAATAATATTAATCTAAAAAAGAAATAGAATCTATAGAAATTTGATAATAAAGAAACTTTCCAGAGAAGATGAGGCTTAAGCAGAATAAGGTCCCCAGAGGGTGAATTTAGTGATGTTAGCCTGCTATGCGGGATAGCTTCACTAAATTCACCCTCTGGGGACCTCATTCTGCAAATGACAGGCACATTATTCTCAGACTTGACCGATATCGCAATAAACATTGAATTAATTACCCAGGAGAAATTCCATAATTGCAAGCAACGCAAAGCAAAATCGCTCATAAAATCATTTAACCCTTTATAGAGCCCTACATAGACTGGAGCAGACGACACTCTGCAGTGCATGCTTCCATCTGTGTGAGGCTCCCTGTGGGATAAATCTCTTAATTAATCCTTTACCCAACAAAACGCCCAAATAAAGCTTCAACAGCCTAAAATATCTTCGAGATAGCCACAAAGATTGCGCACTTAATTGGTTAAATGTGAATTTGATCCATTTATGGATAATATTTACAATATATACCGACGATCACATAACGAAGTTAGTAAATTGATACACTCAGTCAAGTGATATACATGTATACATCGTCACTATTGTTACGACTGATGTAATGATTCGATTTGAGATTCGATGCGATTTGAAATTATTTGGCCGATTCGATTCGAGATGAAAATGCCCGATTCGCAGGGCCCCAGTGTTATCTGGTCTCATGCTCCTTTTGCTGTCTGATTCTATTGGCTTCAAATTATACCATGAATATCCGCTATTATCAGCTATCTGCTCCTGAGCACCCTTCACAATCCCGTGTGTATATAAACCAATTAGCCTACAATGCCACATAAACTGGTTCTGGAACAGTTCACCTATTTTTGTAGCCGGTTAAAGGTACTCAATCCGATCAGACGTTCCTAAATTGTTATTATGCCCCCGATCTCCGATGGAGATTTGGGGGTATATAGTGGGTCCGTCCGTCCTTCCGTCTGTCCTTCCGTCTGTCCTTCCGTCCGTCCGTCCGTCCTTCCGTCCGTCCTTCCGTGTTTACTAATGACTACTTATGTGGCTAAGATTGTGTAAAATGGATATTTATGTGCATAACTTCCGTTGCGTGGCTAGCCACGTAACAGCTTTCAGATGGACGTTCTAAAATGATCTATTTGGCCTAATCAGCTTATTTAATTTTGTAGTCACTCAAAATTTGGAGAAAAAAAGTCCATCGATTTAGACATCCATGACCCGTCAATAGGAGATGTCGGACACTGACAAGACATTTATGTGGCTAGCCACCCAATCACGGACCTGTCAGTTTCTCCTATTCCACTGTCCCAGTTGCTGTGAGCAAGTTTTTGAGTTTTAATCAGCTTCTTCTGCTATAATTCCAACATGTTATGAATCCATAATCTGGAGTTTTATCACTATCTACTACTTGATAGCCACTTAAAATTTTATGGCTACTTGAGAAGCCACATAAAAACTAAAGCCACATTACCATTTTTAGCCACATAGGTCGAAGCCACATATCTACCCATTTGTTGGTACGTCCGTCTGTCCGTCCTTCCATCCGTACGAACGTTTCAACTCATAACTTTGGTTTCGCTAACTCAATTCAGTTGATCTATGGTATGCTAATAGACCAGCCAGGGGGACAAGATTTCCCCATAACTGCGGTTTCATCCGCCCATTTTTTCCAGAGTTACGCCCCTTTTTGGACTTAGAAAATTGTCGACCCGTATGAACGTTTCAACTCATAACTTTGGTTTCGCTAACTCAATTTAGTTGATCTTTGGTATGCTAATAGACCAGCCGGGGGGACAAGATTTCCCCATAACTGCGGTTTCGTCCGCCCATTTTTTCCAGAGTTACGCCCCTTTTTGGACTTAGAAAATTCAGGTTTTCTGCTACTTTTTTTGGTTTCCAGATGATAACTTGATTTTGGATTGTTTACTCATGAATAACATAACTTTACAAAGTGCCATTTAATAAGCATTTGCACAAAAATAAGAAAAATCCTCTCTGATTGTACAGTCGGGGGCGTTACCTCCGCCTAGCGGTGCACTTGTTTCTTTGGCTTCGGGGGTGAAAAATATTTAATTCAAGTCGAGGAACCCACCCATTAAAGCTCAGAGTGATCAGATATCGATATTTGTAGTTCTTTATTTCCTGAGAAGTGTAATAATATATGGCCCAGAAACACGTGGTCAAATGGAGGGCCTGTACGCTGTTGGTATATTGTAGTCACGACTCACTATAAACAAATATCGCAGCAGCTTTTTGTTGTCATTCTAGTGATTGTGGGTCATATGTGGGACTGGGTTATTATATTATATATTATATATATAAGGACGACTGACCACAGTTAACCCTTTACCCAACAAAACGGCCAAAAACGCCCAAATAAAGCTTCAACAGCCTAAAATATCTTCGGTCTGTCTCAATAAAACCATACAAATATGGATATCATTGGAACCGGTTGATTGACCACATTGTGATGGTTACAGTTATGCCCTGTGCCAATGCATTCTCTTATATATGCGAGTCGACCATAGGTTGCCTCGCATATATAAGAGAATGCATTGGCCTAAAAAAATTCTTTTTACCATTTTTTCTTACATTCTTTAACAATTTTATAATTTTTTCTTACATTTTTTAACAATTTTTATAATATTTTTCTACATTCTTTGGCAATTTTATCATTTTTAATATGTGTTAAGCCAATGCATTCTCTTATATATGCGAGGCGACCTATGGTCGACTCGCACATATAAGAGAATGCATTGGCACAGGGCCGTTCTGTTGCGTAAAGGGTTAACACATTGATTGCCACTACGAGTTATCTCGTAGTTGTTTCCGTGTCATGTAACTGACAAACGGAAGCAGTGTAATACCCGGCAGGTCGAAACACCACGAAAACGCGGCTCAGTACATTAGAACAGTTATTTTATCAAATAAATAGTGTGTCTCACCTTACGTCGTTCAACTGAAGTGAGCACCATCAGCACATACCGGTATATTCTCCCCAAAATGGCCCAAGTGTGAGTGAATACAGCTGACACTGAGTGACCCACCAGAGAGAGAGTCATGTACGGTGTATGGCCAGGGTCCGCGCTGGACCAAAATTTACTTTTGCCAAATGATATTTATTTTTGCCAAATTCTTTAGAAGTTGCCAAATGCTATCCCTGATACTATCATTTTCCGCAACATTAAGTCTTATATTTCGACAACCGTGGTTTGATCGACTTTTGCTATCGATAGGAAAGCAGTTAGTTAATAAGTACACTCGCATATCTACTGCAGTTTATCATAAAACAATAAATCAATCGCCGAACAATAACATGATAGAAGGGTTGCTTCGTCAGTAGGGCGCATCACAATAGGATTAGCTATGTAAACACCATCACCACACTAAATACTAGTAATCCCTCCAACCATCGGCACTAATGCTATGAGGTCCCGCAGGCCTACCAAATAAATTCCCCCTCATTCTTGTTTGAGTGAACGCATCTCAAGATAAGGGGTGTGTCAATAACGTTACGAGCATGGAGTCGTGGAAGCTACCATTATCTCATTATAAGGGGGCACAGCAGTTGCCAATAGACCAAGGTATCATGTACCGTAGCTCCACCCCAGTGACCATCGATACCATGGTAGATATCATATACTGCCAGTAAAACCATGGTCATTACCAGGGTATCACCCCGGTTTTCAGGTCAATTACAGTAATGCTCTAAATAATCGACTCCTTAAACACAGCAGAATTATGGGTAACTTTTCTGGATTTAGTCGGAAATATGGCTTGTTGCCATTCATCGGAAAGCTCTCAGTGAGCCATAAGCAGAATAAGCCATATTTCCGACTAAATCCTGAAAAGTTACCCATAATTCGGCTGTGGTTAAGGAGTCAATTATTTAGAGCATTACTGTACTTTGAGGATAGCAGTATAAGTTTATAGTAAACTTAGTAAAGGGTGACTTATTTCCAGACAGATGGATCATGGATGTACCATTTTTTTTTACCCTGTGCCAATGCATTCTCTTATATATGCGAGTCGACCATAGGTCGCCTCGCATATATAAGAGAATGCATTGGCCTAACAATTTTTTATCATTTTTTTTAAATAAATGTTTCTTACAATTTTTAGGACATAAAATAAAACAACATCCATTACCCTACAGGGAGCCCCACACATATATAGAAGCATATAGAAGAGTGTCGTCTGCTCATGTTTGTCTGGGGCTCTGTATGGGTGAAATTATAAAATTGTTAAAGAAAACAAGAAAAAATTGTAAACAATTGTTAGGCCAATGCATTCTCTTATATATGCGAGGCGACCTATGGTCGACTCGCATATATAAGAGAATGCATTGGCACAGGGTAAAAAAAATCTCGACTTACGACTGGATTTGATATGGCGGGTCACATTTAGTATAAATAGACGATCTACAACGAGTCCCCAGTTTATAGCGGAATTTACAAAACGAGTCCAAAGGCTCAGTCGAGACCTAATTTACTGGATGAGTTTTGTAATTTCCATAATAAACTGGGGACGAGTTGTAGATTCTATTTATTACATGACCCAAAACATTGACAAAACATACCTAAATCAACAGATGGGATGCGAAACTAACATCAGTTTCTATAAGGTGAGATGTTTGCCCGCGTAAAGAAATAGTCTCAGATAAATAAAGAGTTTTTGCACATTTAATGGCGTATATTTAATGACATAACTTTTCAAACTCATTATTCATGATAGTTTGTTGGAAACATATTGGAAGCCATCGTATTTTGAGACGTAGTATTTTGTGAATGTTAACAGATGACAAACCGGAAGTCAAAGGTCACCTGGCACTATTTCCTGTTATTAAACGAATGCCCTAAGTAATTGACCCCTTAACCACAACAAAATTATGGGTAGCTTTTCAGGATTTAGTCGGAATTATGGCTTGTTGCCATTCATCAGAAAGCTCTCAGTTAGAGCTTTCCGATGAATTGCAACAAGCCATATTTCCGACTAAATACTGAAAAGTTACCCATAATTCTGCTGTGGTTAAGGGGTCGATTACTTAGGGCATTACTGTACATGTATGTACAGGAATTTATCAGGTTACTGTTGATTGTTTTGTGCTGACAATTCTTCCTATTCACTGTTATGTGGGGCTGTACTGTTATGTGGGGCTGTACTGTTATGTGGGGCTGTACTGTTATGTGGGGCTGTACTGTTATGCGGGGCTGTACTGTTATGTGTGGGGCTGTACTGTTATGTGGGGCTGTACTGTTATGTGGGACTGTTATGTGAGGCTGTACTGTTATGTGGGGCTGTACTGTTATGTGAGGCTGTACTGTTATGTGGGACTGTTATGTGGGGCTGTACTGTTATGTGGGGCTGTACTGTTATGTGAGGCTGTACTGTTATGTGGGGCTGTACTGTTATGTGGGGCTGTACTGTTATGTGGGGCTGTACTGTTATGTGGGGCTGTACTGTTATGTGGGGCTGTACTGTTATGTGGGGCTGTACTGTTATGTGGGGCTGTACTGTTATGTGAGGCTGTACTGTTATGTGGGGCTATACTGTTATGTGGGGCTGTACTGTTATGTGGGGCTGTACTGTTATGTGGGGCTGTACTGTTATGTGGGGCTGTACTGTTATGTGGGGCTGTACTGTTATGTGGGGCTGTACTGTTATGTGTGGGGCTGTACTGTTATGTGGGGCTGTACTGTCATGTGGGGCTGTACTGTTATGTGAGCTGTACTGTTATGTGAGGCTGTACTGTTATGTGTGGGGCTGTACTGTTATGTGAGGCTGTACTGTTTTGTGAGGCTGTACTGTTATGTGAGGCTGTACTGTTATGTGTGAGGCTGTACTGTTTTGTGAGGCTGTACTGTTATGTGAGGCTGTACTGTTTTGTGAGGCTGTACTGTTATGTGGGGCTGTACTGTTATGTGGGGCTGTACTGTTATGTGGGGCTGTACTGTTATGCGGGGCTGTACTGTTTTGTGAGGCTGTACTGTTATGTGGGGCTGTACTGTTATGTGTGAGGCTGTACTGTTTTGTGAGGCTGTACTGTTATGTGAGGCTGTACTGTTTTGTGAGGCTGTACTGTTATGTGGGGCATGTGTGAGGCTGTACTGTTTTGTGAGGCTGTACTGTTATGTGAGGCTGTACTGTTTTGTGAGGCTGTACTGTTATGTGGGGCTGTACTGTTATGTGGGGCTGTACTGTTATGTGGGGCTGTACTGTTATGTGGGGCTGTACTGTTATGCGGGGCTGTACTGTTTTGTGAGGCTGTACTGTTATGTGGGGCTGTACTGTTATGTGGGGCTGTACTGTTATGTGGGGCTGTACTGTTATGTGAGGCTGTACTGTTATGTGAGGCTGTACTGTTTTGTGGGGCTGTACTGTTATGTGAGGCTGTACTGTTATGTGGGGCTGTACTGTTATGTGGGGCTGTACTGTTATGTGGGGCTGTACTGTTATGTGAGGCTGTACTGTTATGTGAGGCTGTACTGTTTTGTGGGGCTGTACTGTTATGTGGGGCTGTACTTTTATTTGAAACTCTAGCATTTAGGCCGCCGAAACAACAGCATGTACTTGCCACAATTAAGTTTCATCCGATTCCAAGTCGTATTCACCGTCTGTAAGTTGTCTTGAAATTGCGCATAGGAGTACACAAAATATGCTTCTCCAAAACAACAAATTCCTGACTAATTACTGGTTTTAAAATCAAACAATGAAAACAATTACAACCTATATATGTTTAACCCACAGGGAGCCTCACACTAGACCCCGAAGCCACGACAAATAGTTTTCATGGCTGGCTCAACCGATTTTCGTGGCTGGTTCGCTAGCTAAGCCGGCTCAGTCACGACGTTCGTGGCTGACGAAATATGGCGGCTCAGCCGGCTGAGATGTTATCATTCAGCGTATTTTCGTTTCCGAAATGTTCCTAATCCCCTGTTACCGGTTATAGACGCCGTATTTTTTAGCATTTGTGGTGAACCCGTAGAATTCCATACCACACGTGATCTTTTGATGTTGGGCTTTTCCATTATGGCGAAAATTCACGAAGGACTGGCATGGATATACTATGTAGTTTCCCCATCTAATCGGTATAAGTAGTTACATTGGGACTTCTGTCGTCTTCATACTGCTATCATCACTGCCATCTTGCGATATACATGTATGCATGCATCATTGAATGATGAACCCGATAGTAATGATATATAATATTTCAAACTATTTTCTATTCTTATGTGTATATATTGACAAATGCCAGTGATGTCTGAGACTGGGTGTTGTCGATATAAACAATTTATATATTAACCCTTTCAATACCGAATGGATGCGCCCATTCAGTTATATGAAAGCATGCATTGGGATAGTCTATTCCACATTAAGGGGCCAGGTGTTCTGATAATATAACAACCATGCCGTGTCCATATTAGGCAATGCGGTTTAGTTCTTTGCGATTCACAGCACAGTTGTGCATGACATATAAGCCCATGCACACGACTCAGCCATTTTACAATTCCGGCGGCGGAGATTTTTAAATGTGGCTGGCGTGAGAAATAATATGGCTGGCGGCGGCTTGTGGCCAATATGGCTGGCGGCGGCGGCGTGCGATGGCGGCTTCGGGCTCTACCTCACACAGATGGAAGCATGCACTATGTAGAATTGTCTGCTGCAGTATATGTGACGATCTCTATTGGTTAAATACATTATACAGTAATTCCCTAAATAATCGACTGAGAGCTTTCCGATGAATGGCAACAAGCCATATTTCAGACTAAATCCTGAAAAGTTACCAATAATTCTGCTGCGGTTAAGGAGTCGATTATTTAGGGCATTACTGTATACATGTATGTGGTGTAAAATTTTCAACAGAATTTCATATGAGGCATGAAATTTCCAACTATTGAAAATTAGTTACCCCCCCCCAACACCCACACCCTCCCCCACCCCCCCCCACTTGTCATTGTGTTCCTGTCGGATAGCAGGCCAGTTAACGAGGCTACTAGCTTTTAATCAGTGAATAAGGAAGTAGATATACCTGGATCTACAGTAATGCCCTAAGTAATCGACCTCTTAACCAAAGCAGAATTATGGGTAACTTTTCAGGATTTAGTCAAAAGCTTTCCAATGAATGGCAACAAGTCATATTTCCAACTAAATCCTGTAAAGTTACCCATAATTCTGCTCTGGTTAAGAGGTCGATTATTTAGGGCATTACTGTACCTGTGGTTCTAAAGCTTCATGCTTGGCTTACTTAGGTGTTAAAAGTAGGTCAATATGAGGGGAATCCCCAGCCTGGTTATTACAGGTACCTGGGACACCCTGTTATTTTGAATGACTAACAGATCGTGTTTGACATGCGGTAAGCTGACTCACCTTTATTTCGGTGATAGCCACTAGCTTGTTGACAGTATTGATTTATTTGGTTGGCTATTATACAACCACGGGATGATGTTTTAGTTAAGGGTGATTATGTTTGTCAACACTCGCTTGTTTATTGTTGTGTTTTTATTTGGAAAATATGCTGATTCAAGGATTTTATCAAATTACTAAATCTGTATTGTTTGACATTAATTATTAAACCTTTAGATTTTTTCTCTATATTTGTTTTCTATTATTTATTTTAAAGTCACACACAGTATTTGGACAATTTAAACATGCCATGAATCTCTACTTTAGCTATGCCCGTATAAATCATATTCCATCAGTACAAAACCTGGGAACTTTTTGATGTTCTGACCAGTTCTTACATGGAACCTTATAACATATTAAAAACCAAGGCAGGGGATATTGTTGTTTGTTAATATCTGTTACTGAATAATCTAATTCACATTAAGGTCCCAGCTCAAGATAGCATGCTTTTTTTGTGACTTTTGTGCGCTGATAATTCGTTCATAAAGTCATTTAAATCGTGCAATTGTCATTTGGGACTTTCACCTACAATGAAGTACATTATTAAGCAATAGGTAATAACAGAAAATTTCCAACTGATGACAATTCCAATGACAATGTTTACCAAATGTACCGGTATGACAATATTGTTTTTTAAAAATTAACTAGCAGTTTTTGACTGACCACGGGGAGGGACCAAGATACAAGCTTTCCAAGTGTTGGAAATTTCCAACCTGTCACCCCTCCATATCAAATCCAGTCATAAGTCGGGATTTTTTTACCCTGTGCCAATGTATTCCCTTATATATGCGAGTCGACCATAGGTCGCCTCGCATATATAAGAGAATGCATTGGCCTAACAATTTTTTACAATTTTAATAATTTTTTCTTGTATTCTTTAACAATTTTATAATTTCACCCATACAGAGCCCCATATAAACATGAGCAGACGACACTCTTCTATATGCTTCTATATATGTGTGGGGCTCCCTGCAGGGTAATGGATGTTTTTTATTTTATGTCCTAAAAATTGTAAGAAACATTTATTTTAAAAAAATGATAAAAAATTGTTAGGCCAATGCATTCTCTTATATATGCGAGGCGACCTATGGTCGACTCGCATATATAAGAGAATGCATTGGCACAGGGTAAAAAAATCCCGACTTACGACTGGATTTGATATGGCGGGTCACATATACTTGCAGTTTGTTAACTGTCGGGCAATATTAGCTGTTCCTGGTGTCGTTTAGATATTTATTCCTACTTTGATATATATAAATAAAACTAGCTTGCTTTACACTAGCTCATTTTACCTGTGAATGTGGGTAAATTTTACATTATATTACAAGGATAAAAAAAATTCATTTGGCAAGAGGAAATTTGGGTCCACCCTGCTGAGAAAGCCTTAACCTGGAGCTTCCTGAAATTTTGCAAAAACCCTGTGCAAATGCCTTCTCTTTAACATGTACAGTAATGCCCTAAATAATGGACTCCTTAACCACAGCAGAATTATGGGTAATTTTTTATGATTTAGTCGGAAATATGGCTTGTTGCCATTCATTGGAAAGCTCTCAGCATAAAAGATCAAGTGCCAGTGTATTCTCTTATACGGGTATATGCGAGTCTCCCATAGGGAGCATCGAAAAAATATAAGAGAATACCTTGGCCTAACAATATTTACCTTGCATTCTCTTATTTATGCGAGGCTCCCTATTGGAGACTCGAATATACCCGTATAAGAGAATACACTGGCACTTGATCTTTTATACTGCACCAAAAAAATTTGGGGGGGGGGGGGCGTCTCCAAACCCATGTCAATGGATGGGGACAAATCCCTCTCATACGCTCCCCGGGTCCCCCCAACTCAGACCTACTCAGGCAGTCTATATTGGGCTCTCTAAAGGGTTAATACCTTCCGTTCATGATATAACTTACAGTAATGCTCTAATTAATCGACTCTATAACCACAGCAGAATTATGGGTAACTTTTCAGGATTTAGTCGGAAATATGGCTTGTTGCCATTCATCGGAAAGCTCTCGGCGAGAGCTTTCCGATGAATGGCAACAAGCCATATTTCCGACTAAATCCTGAAAAGTTACCCATAATTCTGATGTGGTTATGGAGTTGATTAATTACAGCATTACTGTACATGTATATTATATTGTTATTATTTATCGTTTCAGTGAAATGTGCATATTTGACAACGGATGAAATGTACAGGCGACATTTATGATTGAAGTGAGTAAATAGTAAACATGGATATAGTGTCTGACATTTGCAGAATGAGGTCCCCAGAGGGTGAATTTAGTGATGCTATTCACATAGCGGGCTAGCATCATCAAATTCACCCTCTGGGGACCTCATTCTACATAGCTTCATCTGCTATGGGAGACATAGATTCAGATTGAAGTTCACAAATGGTGAATATTGTGATGTACACCCATTGGGAACCTTGATTATGCAATGTGTCGTCTGCCAATTTAAGGATATAGAGAAACTAAACTAAAAAAGAAATAGAATCTTTGTGAAGAAAGTTTCTATAGATATTTGATAATAAAGAAACTTTCCCGAGAAGTTGAGGCCTAAGCAGAATGAGGTCCCAGGAGAGTATCATCAACGAATTCACCATTTGGGGACCTCATTCTGCTTAGGCCTCAAATGCTTTGGGAGAACTAGGATCGGATTGAAGTTCGCCAGTTGAGGTTAGTGATCTGTGCAGCCCGTTACCTCGATTATGCATTTTATTATATGCTTCCCCATTAAATTGTGGCGTAGAGCGTTATATCCATCGACTGGACCGAGGCAATGGATAATAGATAACACTGACACCGACCGAGACGATGGATAACACACTTCCGGTTTATATGCTCGATATTTGTCATTCAGTGGTGAGCAAATCAATTGATGGAATGTAAACAAAATGCAAATGTCGAAGCTTTCTAATAATTTGAAGTGAACTGTATGACAAAACTAGCAGTTTTGGGGGGATTGTATAACGTAGCGCATATAATAAAAAGAACACATACAGGTTCATGGTTACAAGGAAATACAGAATGTCCCCCTCGCAGCTTTCAGCCGCTCGTGGAAATTCTGTATTTCCTTGTAGCCACTCATGAGATAATCTTGCCTTATCTGGGTATTCTATTTATCTTCTGTAAATTAGGGGATATAGAAACTGAACAGAAGGGAAAAATTAACTAAAAATAATGACTTGAGCATCCTTAAATGATGCATTTTCTTATATAGTAATGCCCTAAATAATCGACTCCTTAACCACAGCAGAATTATGGGTAATTTTTCAGGATTTAGTAAGAAATATGGCTTGTTGCCATTCATCGGAAAGCTCTCAGTTAGAGCTTTCCGATGAATGCTCAGTGAGAGCTTTCCGATGAATGGCAACAAGCCATATTTCCGACTAAATCCTGAAAAATTACTAATAATTCTGCTGTGGTTAAGGAGTCGATTATTTAGGGCATTACTGTATCTATACATAATATTGAGGTTCGAATGATAGCCCCATTTAATCTATTAACCTATGATCTCTGTAATTTACAGGCTGACTTAGCCGGGGGTTCTATTAATCTCTGTAATTTACAGGCTGACTTAGCCGGGGGTTCTATTAATCTCTGTAATTTACAGGCTGACTTAGCCGGGGGTTCTATTAATCTATGATCTTTGTAATTTACAGGCTGAGTTAGCCGGGGGTTCTATTAACCTATGATCTTTGTAATTTACAGGCTGAGTTAGCCGGGGGTTCTATTAACCTATGATCTTTGTAATTTACAGACTGACTTAGCCGGGGGTTCTATTAACCTATGATCTTTGTAATTTACAGGCTGAGTTAGCCGGGGGTTCTATTAACCTATGATCTTTGTAATTTACAGACTGACTTAGCCGGGGGTTCTATTAACCTATGATCTTTGTAATTTACAGGCTGACTTAGTCGGGGGTTCTATTAACCTATGATCTTTGTAATTTACAGGCTGAGTTAGCCGGGGGTTCTATTAATCTATGATCTTTGTAATATACAGGCTGAGTTAGCCGGGGGTTCTATTAATCTATGATCTCTGTAATTTACAGGCTGACTTAGCCGGGGGTTCTATTAATCTATGATCTCTGTAATATACAGGCTGACTTAGCCGGGGGTTCTATTAATCTATGATCTCTGTAATATACAGGCTGACTTAGCCGGGGGTTCTATTAATCTTTGTAATATACAGGCTGACTTAGCCGGGGGTTCTATTAACCTATGATCTTTGTAATTTACAGGCTGAGTTAGCCGGGGGTTCTATTAACCTATGATCTTTGTAATTTACAGGCTGAGTTAGCCGGGGGTTCTATTAACCTATGATCTTTGTAATTTACAGGCTGACTTAGCCGGGGGTTCTATTAACCTATGATCTCTGTAATATACAGGCTGACTTAGCCGGGGGTTCTATTAACCTATGATCTCTGTAATATACAGGCTGACTTAGCCGGGGGTTCTATTAATCTATGATCTCTGTAATTTACAGGCTGACTTAGCCGGGGGTTCTATTAATCTCTGTAATTTACAGGCTGACTTAGCCGGGGGTTCTATTAACCTATGATCTCTGTAATTTACAGGCTGACTTAGCCGGGGGTTCTATTAATCTTTTTAATATACAGGCTGACTTAGCCGGGGGTTCTATTAATCTATGATCTCTGTAATATACAGTCTGACTTAGCCGGGGGTTCTATTAATCTATGATCTCTGTAATTACAGGCTGACTTAGCCGAGGGTTCTATTAACCTATGATCTCTGTAATTTACAGGCTGACTTAGCCGGGGGTTCTATTAATCTATGTAATTTACAGGCTGACTTAGCCGGGGGTTCTATTAATCTATGATCTCTGTAATATACAGGCTGACTTAGCCGGGGGTTCTATTAATCTATGTAATTTACAGGCTGACTTAGCCGGGGGTTCTATTAATCTATGATCTCTGTAATTTACAGGCTGACTTAGCCGGGGTTCTATTAATCTATGATCTCTGTAATTACAGGCTGACTTAGCCGGGGGTTCTATTAATCTATGATCTCTGTAATATACAGGCTGACTTAGCCGGGGGTTCTATTAATCTATGATCTCTGTAATATACAGGCTGAGTTAGCCGGGGGTTCTATTAATCTATGATCTCTGTAATATACAGGCTGACTTTGCCGGGGGTTCTATTAATCTATTAATCTCTGTAATTTACAGGCTGACTTAGCCGGGGGTTCTATTAATCTATGATCTCTGTAATTTACAGGCTGACTTAGCCGGGGGTTCTATTAATCTATGATCTCTGTAATATACAGGCCGACTTAGCCGGGGGTTCTATTAATCTATGATCTCTGTAATATACAGGCTGACTTAGCCGGGGGTTCTATTAATCTATGATCTCTGTAATATACAGGCTGACTTAGCCGGGGGTTCTATTAATCTATGATCTCTGTAATTTACAGGCTGACTTAGCCGGGGGTTCTATTAATCTATGATCTCTGTAATTTACAGGCTGACTTAGCCGGGGGTTCTACAATATCTTCGGTCTGTCTCAATAGAACCATACAAATATGGATATCATTGGAACCGGCTCCTTGACCACATTGTGATAGTTACAGTTATGCCCTGTGCCAATGCATTCTCTTATATATGCGAGTCGACCATAGGTCGCCTCGCATATATAAGAGAATGCATTGGCCTAAAAAAAATCTTTATAATTTTTAATGTGTTAAGCCAATGCATTCTCTTATATATGCGAGGCGACCTATGGTCGACTCGCATATATAAGAGAATGCATTGGCACAGGGCCGTTCTGTTGGGTAAAGGGTTAATCTATGATCTCTGTAATTTACAGGCTGACTTAGCCGGGGGTTCTATTAACCTATGATCTATGTAATTTACAGGCTGACTTAGCCGGGGGTTCTATTAATCTATGATCTATGTAATTTACAGGCTGACTTAGCCGGGGGTTCTACAATGGAGAGTGATACAACAAACAGTACAACAAATAGGAATCCTAGATTATTTCATATTCTGAAGGAAAAGTTCCCGGAAATCCCCGACGAAATCATCTGGAATAAGATGGAACTGGTAAGTTTGAAGCGTGTCATTTGCAGAATGAGGTTCCCAGAGGTGAATTTAAAGTTTCCAAATGGTGAATATTGTGATCTACACCCATTTGGAACCTCGATTATGCAATATGTTGTCTGCCAATTTTGGGATATAGAGAAACTAAATCAAAAAGATATAGAATCTATGTGAAGAATTTCTATAAAAATTTTATAATAAAGAAACTTTCCAGAGAAAGCATAGCCCACTATGCAGGATAACATCACTAAATTTACCCTCTTGGGGACCTCATTCTGCAAATCACTGGCACCTTATTCTCAGGCTGACGCTATTCCACATAGAGTCACTATATTCACCCTCTTGAATCCTCATTCTGTCAGACACTAAATTCAGGCTTGAGCCAATTATGTTACGAAAATGGCAAAAGAAAATAAATTTCATTTCGGCAAAAAGTTTCAAAGTTACATGTACAGTAACCGTGGTACCACGGTATCACCAATGTATATAGAAAGCTACATGTACAGTAACCGTGGTACCACAGTATCACCAGTGTATATAGAAAGCTACATGTACAGTAACCGTGGTAGAATACCACGGTATCACCAGAGTATATAGAAGCTACATGTACAGTAACCGTGGTAGAATACCGCAGCATCACCAGAGTATATAGAAAGCTACATGTACAGTAACCATGGTAGAATTCCACGGTATCACCAGTGTATATAGAAAGCTACATGTACATTTTTTTTTCTTTCGAAACCGACTTTACAACATACAAAATGTTGTCCCTACTGTAGGATTAAAGCTTCATTCAAACTGAATGGGGGAAATTTAAAAGTACAGTGTTGGCGTTTAATCATACAGTGGGCTCATTTAATTATACAGTGTCGAAACTGTCGATTTAATAAACATCAAATTTAACTAGCCAGCGTTAATACTATAGAAACATAGCAGATCAAGGTATAAACAAAATTAATTCTCTTTTTCAGAATAACAATGACAAATCTAAGTGCATTGAAATCTTGACAACCGAAAGTCCAACCTATTTGTATGGTCCATCTCGAACGGAGTCGGATAAAACATTAGCTCGCCTCCAGGACATGAACACCGAGCGACGACGGAGTGATGGGAGTGCTGTATCAGGTGGATCTGTCTCGTTCAATTCACATCAATCGCCCGGCAGTAGTAGCAATCGATCTACCCCAAATCTCCTCAACTGTGATTCGACGACGACGCCTGTGAGTCCGTCGGCTTTCGACTCGTATATTCAGAGTGGTAGCAGTCCGGAACAGATACCTAATATAAATTGTGACACATTCAGACCCCCTAATAACAATGAAACAATCAGTTCTTCAACACCGACTCGAAAACAGGTGCAAGTACTGCATTGTCAGCAAAATAACCAAACGCCACCTGGGCAGACTTTAAGTGGCATGGGAGTTTCACCACCACAAGAACAGTCATCGTATGTGTACCGGTTACAACCAGTTTCTAATATAAATCGAACTGTGGATGCTAATCACAGAAGCATGCAACATATAGGTAGTTCCTGTGTAGATGTGCAGCATTTAGGTGGATCCCCGCAGCATTTAGGTGGATCAAGTGGAAATTTGAATTACTTACCCCAAATAAATCACAGTTCACAACCAACTCAAAACCACTCCACACAAGCAACAATATTTCTTAATCCAAATAACACAAACTATGACCACAATTCTCGGAATGTAGGTCGAACTTCACCACAAGTGCCTTTCATGAACACACAAACGCTCCCTGGTTACTCGGGCCCCCAGGCCACCCGGCAGTTCCATGTGGGGAGTCCGTCTCCATCCAATCAGGAGATATTGGACGTGCAAACAAACACTAACCCTCAGCATTTTACAAAACAATTATTCGTTGAGATTCGGAGTGCTGGACCAGAGGGTTACTCATCACAAGTGCGTTGTTTTCCCCGTTCTCAGCCCGCGTTCTCGGAATTAAACTGTGATATGAATAACTCTAATAACAATTCCTTCGCTGCGAGCCATGGTGGTAACCATAGCAACCACGTGCCTTGTGGACCTCCTAATTCCTACTACCCTGGAAGTCGAACATATCCGAGGAATATGGGTAGTCCGAATTTTAATAGTGCAAGTGGAATTCCGGATATGACTTTCGTTCGGCGACCTCCGATGGTTAAAAGTTTGTCGTCTGCTTCAAGTGGCTCAGCCAGTAGTGATCATGACTTTATGCTTGCACCTGATACAGACATTAATCATATTAATATGATACAGACACCGTTCCATATGCCTAGTCAGTTAATAAATTCAGAAACCGGAAGTGCATTATCAAGGTCAAGGTCAGGGAGTTTGCAGGATGACCCAACGTATACAACAAGTGAGTAAATAGATATATCTATAGACTTGGTATCTTATTTAATTCCACACCTGTCAGTATGAAAGCCAGTTCGTCAAATTCGCATGGCCCTTAGCTTTCTATTTTAGAAATTTTAAGACAGTTATCACTATTACTTGAACAAACGTCAACCAATTCAATTCAGTTTTGGTTAATTGTTTTTTACAATAATATCTCAATGAAGTTTGAACACGAAGCTTATCCGTATATTTACCCGAATTTTACCTGAATTATAGAAATTAGGTATAAAAAAGTCTGGATATAGTGTGCCTGTCGTTTGCAGAATGAGGTCTGCAGGTTGTGTGATTCGAACTCCGACCCTTTATGTCGAGAGCGCACCTTGCAACTCATTGTCCGATGTCAGTAATATCCACCGAAGCGACCCCAAAAAAGGGAAGCTCAAATGGCCGCTGTATTCTGACTTTGCACTTAGGACACTGTATGCATATTTTAAGGTCTCTATGAGTTAGGTATATGGTAGATTTTTGGCATGGCTGCATGTTATATGTACTTGTCTCCAAGACATGCCGAGCGTTATGCTGTGTACCTGCCTGGGAATATATAACACAAAAGGCGTCAATTTTTTTAGAGGCTGCATGTGTTTTTGTCATTTTTTTTGGTCAAGTCCATTGTCTCAAAACCATGTGCAGCTTCTACAGTACTTAGTTTGTGAAATTGTTTATTTTTAGAAATTTTATGACCTTTGGACCAAATGTCAACAAATTTGAAATTCTATTCTGACAGATTCACTCTGGAGTCAATATACATGGGACAATGGAAAAAATAATGGTTTGCATCGTTTATTTTTTCTATTAAGTTGTGAAATAAATCAATATCAAAAGATTTGTTTTAAATATAGGAAATGGTATACAATGCGCCAAATATACAGTAATGCCCTAAATAATTGACTCCTTAACCACAGCAAAATTATGGGTAATTTTTCAGGATTTAGTCAGAATTACTGAGACCTTTTCGATGAATGACAACAAACCATATTTCCGACTAAATCCTGAAAAATTACCCATAATTCTGCTGTGGTTAAGGAGTCGATTATTTAGGGCATTACTGTAACCTTGAATACATGTTAACCCTTTATCCAACAAAACGGCCAAAAACGCCCCAATAAAGCTTCAACAGCCTAAAATATCTTCGGTCTCTCTCAATAACACCATACAAATATGGATATCATTGGAACCGGTTCATTAACTACATTGTGATGGTTACAGTTATGCCCTGTGCCAATGCATTCTCTTATATATGCGAGTCGACCATAGGTCGCCTCGCATATATTAGAGAATGCATTGGCCTAAAAAAAATTCTTTTTTTTAACACTTTTTACCATTTTTTCTTACATTCTTTAACAATTTTATAATTTTTTCTACATTCTTTGACAATTTTATCATTTTTAATATGTGTTAAGCCAATGCATTCTCTTATATATGCGAGGCGACATATGGTCGACTCGCATATATAAGAGAATGCATTGGCACAGGGCCGTTCTGTTGGGTAAAGGGTTAATATATTTGATTTATATTTGACAGCCTTGCTTATGCATCAGAGTCAACACAGAAACAAACTAAAAGAAGACCTGCATTACACCTCACAACTCTTGTTGAAATTGAGGGGCGAGCTTGCAGAAATGGAAGGAGCGGTTTATAAGAAACGAGGTCGTAATAATAGCTTCCCTAGGGTAAGGAAAAATATTAAAGATACTTAAATTGAATTAACCCTTTGAGTGCCAGGTCCGATTTTTGTATCAACCCATATACCCTGTGCCAATGCATTCTCTTATATATGCGAGTCGACCATAGGTCGCCTCACATATATAAGAAAATGCATTGGCCTAACATTTTTTTTTTTTTTTTTTTTACAATTTTTTTACAATTTTTTTCAATTTTAATAATTTATTATTATATTCTTTAACAGACTTATTTTGTAGGTTTAGGGCCGATGAGATCGGCCCCTGGCACTCAAAGGGTTAACACTCGCAAATTACTATTTCCTTGTCTTCAGGGGTAAAAAAATATTTGATTCGAGTCGAGGAACCCACCCATCAAAGTTCAGAGTGATCAGATATCAATTTTTGAAATCTATTATTTTTCACCACCGATAATTTTTAGTGGCCCAGTAAAAAGGTTGACGAGAAGATGGTCCCAGACCAAATTCTGGATGAAGATGGATAACACTAAAATCAAGTGGCTTTTTTGTGTCAGATAATTGACAAACCAGCAAAATTTCGTTGAACAAAATGTTGATATATAACAGGTTATGGGTAATTTTATACTATAATTGACTGGTTAGCATTATTTTTGGGCAAGTAATTGATTGTGATAACTGGAGCGGCATTTAAAATCATGTTGTTGTTGTTGGAATCTGATGATATGGGGACCATCGAATTGGATTGAGTACCTTTAATTAAATATACATGGCTATCTAAGAGGTTGATCCAACAAGAAATGGTTAAGAGCCATACGTTTTATGGTTAAGAGCCATACGTTTTATGGTTAAGAGCCATACGTTTTATGGTTAACAGCCATACGTTTTATGGTTAACAGCCATACGTTTTATGGTTAACAGACATACGTTTTATGCACTTGTATTTAAAGATACGGGCGACCTTCGCGGTGGGTATAGCTGTTAAAATAGTCACATCTGCCATAAACAGAAAGAATATTATATATTATAAATAGACAGATGTTCTTATACCTATCATAAATATTGCACACATTATATGTTATTGTCACGTTTGTACACTTTGTTATGTAAACAATCATCAAAAACGTTACAGAATCATTTGTTTATAGACAAACACTCGGAACTACCGGATTGTCCAATGAAAATGTTCAGTTGCGCTGTGGAAGGTGAAGATAAAATTATTGGCCCCATTAACAATCAAAGTCAAATCACACCATATATTTTAATTTAATCGACAGATTCTACCCGCTGTCAGTTCAAGATCCATCTAATCCATGTTACTTCATGATTGGGAAATGATCAGTATGGTTACTATGGTAATACAAACCAAATAAGGAATTACTATGATAGTAATGTGAGTTGTAAGTTGTAGACGCACCAAATTTGGGGTTTTACAACCGATGTAAAATACGCGTGAATCTAAATAAGAAAATGACGCAATATCGTGACTGTTTATAAACAATTCACTGCGCTTTTTGCGAGAAACTAAACAACACTTGACCTGAATTTTCTCTGACACAAAGCTTGTTTTGTCAATAATATCGCATTTATATCATCATTATGCTATACTATAAGTATATTCTTCAGGAAGTTATCATAGTTTGATAAATAGAGGATATGAAATGAGTGTTTCTCTCATATGATATTTATGAAACGAGTCTAAGAATTTTCAGTTTTCTCAAGCCTCCGGTGAGAGAAAACTGAAAATTCGTGACGAGTTTCATAAATATCATATGAGAGAAACACGAATTACATATTCTATTTATCATATGACACCTATAAATTGATTATGATGTCCAAAACGCACACAAATCACTAAATAGCTATATGACATCGGCAGCAAAAGGTTAATGTGACGTCACTTCATTGCACCGGAAGCCCAATTACACCTGGTGAACTAGCAGAAATAATATACACGCGAAGATATAGTGCGCTATTCTGTTCTCAGTTTGTGACATTATATCGTATGTTTATTAGATAAATACGAATTACATATTCTATTTATCGTATAACAATGTCCAAAACTATATATTTCAAGATTATAATTGCGAGAATTTCGGCATCGCGTTGATTGACGCGCACGAATTTGACTTGCATTTAGTCAGAGATGCGGCTCGGCCCCCAGCTGCCATTCAGCCAATCAGAACACACTTTTTGTCAACAAACCAATCAAATTATCGGAAGGTGATATGAATTAGTAATTGATATGAAATTGATTTATGACATAGTTTCCAACGTAAATAATGATTGAGTCATATGATAAACGTTATTTCTAAATTATAACCTACAATGAAGGCCGTCCGTCCCTTCAAATGAGGGCATAATATGTTTTTGGTTAGTCCATTTATTTAGCCGTCCATTAAATGGCAGTTTTCCGACGTTTTGTGTGACAGAGCCTTGAAATATTGTGTCTGTCATTTGCAGAATGAGGTCCCCAGAGGGTGAATTTGGTGACTCTCTCCAGCTGTGGGCTAGCATCACCAAATTCACCATCTAGGAATATCATTCTGCTGAGGTCTCAACTGCTATGGGAGACCTAGGATCAGATTGAAGTTCCCCAGTTGAAGTTGGTGATATTCACCCATTAGTTTCCTCGATTAATATGCGTTTTATCTTCTGCAAATTAGGTGATCTAGAAACTGAACAGAAAGGAAAAAGTAACTAAAAAATAATGTTAATTTGAGACTATAGATACTTCCCAGAAGATTAGGACAAAGCAGAATGAGGTCCCCAGATGAGGGTGAATTTGGTGAAGCTAGCCCGCTGTGCATGGTAGCATCACTAAATTCACCATCTGGTCACCTTATTCTGAAAATCACAGAACACTATTTCAAGTTTTGTATGACGGATAAATAAAATATGTAGCTAAGGTAAAACAAAAAAGATTTTGATTCTGTGGCAATTTTTTTTTAAATCAACGCGCGAGCGAGGGTTTTATTTTTAATTTTTATCAGCCCATATACTGGCATAGTAAACATGGGTTATTATACCTTCCCAGGTCCAGAAAAAAATAGGGAGAACTTTGTAATGGATATAAACTAATTTAATCTGATATAAAGAATGACAGATTATGACATTGTACTACCCGTACATCATATAGGGATTCCCTAGAATGATATGTATACTGATATCGGCACAATTATTTATAACACGCAGAACTACATATCCGATTCATATAAAAATATGGAACGTAAATACAGTTGAAACGAAAAGATTAAGTGATCATAGAAAGTCTTGATCCACTTATTCCAGTGACTAATTAGAGACTGTATATGTACCACATGGATAATAGATTATAAAAATGGCCAAAATACACCGCTTGTCAAATTGTAGTGCGCTGCCGTTTGCATATCTTCTATCGCAATAGTGTAGCAAGGGGAAAACTATCTTGCAGGGTTACATTCTTACTGTGCAAAGGTCAGGTTGGCGGACGACTCATTCAATATCCAAATTCCTGCTGATCGTGCAGATTGAAACAAGCAGACGACAGTCATCAGTGCATTGTTCTCTCTGTCTGGGGCTCCATAAAGCTCCCATCATAAAAAGGTTATATAACACTCCTGTATGGAGCCCCACATGTACCCAAGCAGACGACAGTCATCAGTGCATTGTTCTCTCTGTCTGGGGCTCCATAAATGGTTATATAACACTCCCATATGGAGCCCCACACGGACCCAAGCAGACGACAGTCATCAGTGCATTGTTCTCTCTGTCTGGGGCTCCATAAAGCTCCCGCCATAAAAGGGTTATATGACACTCCTGTATGGAGCCTCACGTGACCCAAGCAGACAGTCATCAGTGAATTGTTCTCTCTGTCTGGGGCTCCATAAAGGGTTAATAATATTTCAACTGATCTGAGTTTTCTTGTTACAGATTGACCAAATCTACGCAATGAGGGATAAAAACATGTCTCTAAAAACAGATATCCAGTGTATGACAAGGGAAATAGACATGTATAACTTTGGTCAGAGTGAGTATCATACTAATTAAAATTTTATCTCACGTGACTTCCTCGCGTTCTGATAGGCTGCACACTTTTATACTATTTTCCGATAGTACCCCAGTAGCCGGCCAACTAACATACTATTCTTGTACTATTTTAATGTAACGAGAGGAATTTCGCACAATCGGATTGACACATGAACACACAGCCAATCTGAAACTTTATTGTATTTTACTTATTCATGGTGGGGAATCACATGGTTTCGACGTTGGTGAGTACCACGCATTCAAAATGTGCAAACGCACAAAAACATAATATAAGAGGAACTGACACAAAACATAGCATTTTGACTGTTATGAGCATATGCTAGTTTATTTTTAAAACAAGTTGATACCTTATTTGTTCGGAAATACTAAGTAGTTTTCTATAACATTCTGACCAAATTTGCCAATTGGAGGTTCGTGGAATACAAAAGTCCATACATCTAGGAGAATCCATTGACTGACAACATTGGTTAACCCTTTACCCAACAGAAGGGCCATGTGCCAATGCATTCTCTTATATATGCGAGTCGACCATAGGTCGCCTCGCATATATAAGAGAATGCATTGGCTTAACACATTAAAAATTATAAAATTGTTAAAGAATGTAAGAAAAAATGGTAAAAAGTGTTAAAAAAAGTTTTTTTTTAGGCCAATGCATTCTCTTATATATGCGAGGCGACCTATGGTCGACTCGCATATATAAGAGAATGCATTGGCACAGGGCATAACTGTAACTATCACAATGTGGTCAAGGAGCCGGTTCCAATGATATCCATATTTGTATGGTTCTATTGAGATATTTTAGGCTGTTGAAGCTTTATTTGGCCGGTTTTGGCCGGTTTGTTGGGTAAAGGGTTAAATGTTCGGGTACAAACAAATCAATCAACGCAGAAGGGAAATTAGTTTTGCGGAAATTGTTACCATAACTGAGTTTGGACACAAATGAGGTATCCGTTTGTTTGAAAAATAGTATAGCATATGCTCATAGCTGCCAGAATACTATTTAATATATCATTATCCTAGTTTATTACCTTTTTGCTCATTTCTGGTCGCGTTTGCGACGGTCTCGGCCATAATGAATGTGTGATACTCATCAACTTGAAACCATGCGATTCCCCACCGTTTTGTTGCAATATAGTATATCATTTTATTACACGCTTGTTCCTAGAAATACAGTGTTATTGTTGTTCCATATTTACAAATCCATATGGAACGTACGTTCCATACGCATCTCCTTGACATAAAATGACGTACATGACATTCGCCTCAATCATGAAACTGGAACTATTAAAATAAGAGAATCATCACACATAACAAACACACCCTGTATGAGCATAAATAAACCTTCTAATCCTGTATTTTAATGCAATGATTCTAGGACGCGAAACGTGTAATAAACACAGAACGACACGATGTGTAAATGGGTTTGTCGATACGGCACTCGTGCTGTCGCGGAAGGATAGAACTCGTGTCGTATCGACAAACCCATTTACACATCGTGTCGTTCTGTGTATTTATTACATGATCCTACCCTTATTCCGTTCAATGAACACATTCTATAATTGTGACATGCAATGTATATTACATTGATGTGCAACGTACCTTGCATAACAGGAAATAGTACCAGGTGACCTTTGAAGTTTGACTTCTGGTTTGTCGTATGTTTACATTCTGTACGCTATGTCTCATAATACTATGGCGTCCAATATTTTCCCAACAATCACTGATGAATGAAGAGTTTGAAAAGTTATTTTATTAAATATACACCATTAAATATGTCAAAGAGTCTTTATTTATCTGGGACTATTTCTTTACAAGGGCAAACAATGCATAGTTAAGTGAAACGCCTTATAGAAGCCGATGTTAGTTTCACGTCCCGTTAAGTATTTTTATCGAGGTTTTATCAATGTTTTGGATCATGTAATAAATAGAATCTACAACTCGCCCTCAGTTTATAACGGAATTTCAGTTCCAGTGATGTGACGACTCACGAAATGATGAAGTGTCATTGAATAAATTCAACAAAATGTCAGTTGAATACATTCACAAGGCCAAAGAAAATTAAATATCTGGTTTGGGTTACAAGCCGAAAAAAAATGGGGTCGGTAGGTAGGCTTGAAATTTTGTTTTTTAATTAATTTGTTTATTTTGACATATTCTTATGACTTTTCATGTGCGTATTTTACTCTGCAAGATTGACATAAAACTACTTTTGATTATTTGTATATAAATTTTAATATATACACAATACTTTTACTTAGAAATCAACCTATTTTGATGCTTAAATGTGTTTTTTGTGTTTTATGAAATTTTTTGAGAAAAAATTAAATAGATTTTCTTGAAAACCATGAAAAAACTTTAGGGTAGGGGGGTTTAAAATAGGGTCGGTAGGGAAACCCAAACCACATATATTTTTTTCTTTGGCCCATTCAATATGAGTCACAAGGAAGGTTTATATAAAGAAATCTGCAGCCTAGCATTGCCTGCATGCCAAAATTACTTCATTTTATTCCACTGTGAGACCTGATATTCGTCGCCATCGACCACAGAAAACTTAGTCAATGCTCCCATACAAAATGATGCACCAAACTCTATATTCTGATGAACAGTGGGTGCAAAATGTCTTAATAGAATAATTTACGTTAAACCAATCCTGAGTTTAGTGTGCCTGTCATTTGCAGAATGAGGTCCCCAGAGGGTGAATTTAGTGACGCTATCCCGCACAGTGGACTAGCATCACCAAATTCATCCTCTGGGGACTTCATTCTGCAATGCCTCATCTTCTCTGGAAAGCTTCTTTATTATCTAATTATACAGAAACATCTTCACATACATGTAGATTCTATTTATTTATTTTTAGTTTAGTTTCTTTATATCCCCAAATTGGCAGACGACACATTGCAAAATAGAGGTTCCCAATGGGTGTACATCACAATATTCACCATTTGGGAACTTCAATCTGAGTCAAGGTCTCCCATAGCAGATGAGGCCATGCAGGATGAGGTCCCCAGAGGGTGAATTTAGTGATGCCAGCCGGCTATGTAGGGTAGCATCACTAAATTCACCCTCTGGGAACCTCATTCTGCAAATGACAGGCACACTAAACTCAGACTTGTGTTGCTCGTATCAATTACTGTTTTATAGGTAACCAATATAGAGATATCTCCCGCGATTGAGTGAGACACAGGAATTTGTCGCCCGCTCGACACCTGGAATGTCACCCGAGGGCCTATTGGCCCGAGGGTGACATTCCAGGTCGTGAGCGGCGCAAATCCCCATGTCTCATGAAAACAAGGGTGACAACTGCTTTGTTATATGGCAAAGGAGTACACACAAACCTTCTTAATTGTATGCCTAAGTACGCGCGTATATTCATTAATCCAGCTCTAAGAGTAAATTTTATGTTGGAATACTCGCTTTTTAGAAAATAAAACGTTCACATTTTTCATCAATTAATACACCCATCATTTGCGGAGCTATTGTCCGGTCAGTTTGCTGGTCGCATGGTGAGAATCAGTTCACGGAAGGAGGAGTAAAGCAATTTTGAAATAGAGTAGTCATGCGGCGAAATGTTCGGTTTCCTTTTAAATGAGCGTAAAGACGCAGGTAGACGTGTTAATTTCGAGAATGCTAAAATGTTCCAAAAGAAATTGTCAACTGTTACGCAACATAAGGGTATTCCTTTGAAGTCAGAGAATGTATAGCCGAAAGTAAATTGTCGATTGATAAACAGTAAAGAGTGGTTACTTGATATTTAGAGCTTAGTACAGAAACGTATTTGTGACGTAGGTACATCATGTGTGCAATTGTCTACAGTACATACCAAATGCTTCATAAGGTTTATCTATTTGTTCCACTGTATTCATTATTGATATAAAAAGGTCCAATAGAAACATTACACCATTTATACATAGCGTGCTTTAATTGCAAATTAAAGACAACAATTATGCAAATTAGCAAACACCACAGTTCGCGGTTGTTACGAAACAGTGGGGTTTATAAAATGTGTGTTTTCAGACATTAACCCTTTGAGTGCCAGGTCGATTTTTGTATCAACCCATATACCCTGTGCCAATGCATTCTCTTATATATGCGAGTCGACCATAGGTCGCCTCGCATATATAAGAGAATGCATTGGCCTAACAATTTTTTATTTTATTTTTTTTTTTACAATTTTTTACAATTTTAATATATTTTATTATATTCTTTAACAGACTTATTGTGTAGGTTTAGGGCCGATAATATCGGCCCCTGGCACTCAATGGGTTATTAGAGATCTGTGATGTAATCTCTGCACGTTGAGTTCTTCATTGTTCTATGTTTAATGGTAACAGCTGAGCGGTCAACAACTGCCAAAATGTTACCCTTGAGGGTAACAAGTGATTTGCGGCCCGCCATGTGACGCAACCTCAGCCAATCAGAAGAGAGGAAAATGGGATGAAGATAACAATAAGTGTTAAGTGGTTGTTTGACCTGGTGACACATAATGTAGGGTTAGCGAAAATCATGACACATAATCTAGGGTTAGCGAAAATCATGACACATCATGTAAGGTTAGTGAAAATCATGACACATCATGTAAGGTTAGCGAAAATCACACCAAGCATTCCGGGATGACAGTAAATGATCATAATGAAATACTGGCTGACGCCTCAAAAGCTTTTTGATATGTCAAATTATGATAAGCTGAAAGAAAAATGGCCTGAAACCAATTAGTCATATACCATTTTCTCAAAGAGAAAGAAGAGGGAGCCTAAAAAACATATGAAAGAAAGGAGGGAATAAAGGAACAGGGACCCAATTTTGTGCAAATTATACCTGATTCCTCGTTCACTTGTCATAAATTTGGAGTGGAGAGCAGTGCCCGGAGCAGTTTTTGGAAAAGAATTTTGAATGTACAAAACGCATGAAATGTCACACTTGCCCTCCAATTGATCCTCGTTAAAGGGTTTAAAGTGTACTCATTCCGATTACGGGGCCTCGATAGAGTCCCGCATCGTTATTTTTCGTCACTACCTCCCCGTTCGAGGAGTGGGTAATTTGCGTGCCTGCTGCCTTCCTTGGATGTGGTAGCCGTTTCTCATGCTCCCTCTCCGGAATCGAACCCTGATTCACAATAGAATAATTTACGTTGCTTGTATCAATTACAGATGCATTCTGGGTTTCGGACCTCCAATTGCGATAACAAAATTCTTTTTTAAATTCTTATTGCTTTGTTTCAGCACCTCTTGGAGTTTTGGATCCATTGGAACAACAAAACTTTTTCCGTAACCTTAATACTGGCCAGCGTGGTTCTATATATAGCTCAAGAAAGCAAGAAAAGGATAAAGAAAAAGAAGAGATGCCGTCATGTGAGTTTACCAACTCAAACAGGGGGGGGGTGTCAGAAACAATATCAGGCACGTATGATGATTTCTTATATATGCGAGTCGACCATAGGTCGCCTCGCTATGGTCGACTCGCATATATAAGAGAATGCATTGGCCTAACAATTATTATTTTGTTTTTACTATTTTTTACAATTTTAATAATTTATTCTTATATTCTTTAACAGACTTATTTTGTAGGTTTAGGGCCGATGAGATCGAACCCTGGCACTCAAAGGGTTAAAACTTAAGAGATAATGTAATCAAAACTGCCTTTAGACATTCAGTATAATTTGTTTATTGTTGTAAAATTACTCAATACTCAGTATATGTCAGCTACATGCATGGACACATTGCATAAACGCAGCCATGTCAAACTAAGCTTATAACATACCCAAGCTCTAATAGATAGTTGATAGGATACAGAAAGTGTGTGGTGATAATTCAAATATTCTTCCGAAATATGTTGATTTTGGGTTTCCAGAACTTGCTGAAACAGAACAAAATTAGCCTCCCCCCGTCTCAAAAGGGATATTTACCATACTCTATTTGCATTGGCTATATATGGGTATCGCATGGTCCAATGATTTTTGACAGAGTTATGCCCCTTTTTTTACATAAAAAAATCATTGTCTGGATGATAATTTCAGTAATATTTAACAGAATTTCTTGATATTTGGTACGTGGTTCACATTTGAGAGGCAGGGTTTATCCGCCAAGGGGAAATTAATGAGTCCTTATTGGGGAAACACATAACGCGACGGGGCGACCATGGTTCGTCCCTCAGGCGAAAATTTTGTTATTTGACACTGAAAAGTAGTCATTTCCTTGCACCTGAGTGTCCCACAAAGCAATCCAAAGCTATGTATATTACGCAATTCGATCATTTTCCGTGTGTGCATTAATTCTGTTGATGGTATCCAGATAATTAATCATGTAATTACGCACGTAAGACTGCCATCTGATTGAAGACTATATCAAGCTACAAGTTACAGTGTTTAACTCTTTCGTTGCCGAGCTAATTTTACACCTAAATTGCCAGAGAATTTATGAGAAAACCAGTGAGAAAACTGATTTTATTGTGGAAAAGTATGATACAATAATAATCTTCTTCTTATGAAATAATGTTTCAAATATCAAGGACATGTATGTAGGTGATTAGCCAAAGAATTGCGGGTGAATATTTTGCCGAAGAATATTCACGACAATTAAGGGGCATAACTCCTTGTCACCCAAGGGAAATAACTCCAAATAAGGATTTTTTTTGCAATAATCCAATTGAAAAATGGCCCACAACCTGCTATATTCAATATTGAGACAGTATTCCAACGATGATGATCTGATAAATCTTTCTACTGTCTTTCTCATTTTAAAAACTTGTAAGAGTAAATTAGGGTCTAGTTCTGGTATAGCTGGACCATATGTGAGGAGCTACACAATGCAGGAGCCGATTTAGACTTTAGTTGCGACAGTTTACTACGAAAATAGCTAGGTTTTTTAATTGAGGAAAATGGCAATTTTGACTGTCAAAAAACAAAACAAAAATTGTGATATTATAATTACATCTCTAACTACAAGCTTATCATCATTGTGCTATAAATAAAATAACAAAAATGACACATATGCATGTGGTCTAAACTGTCACTGAGGCACGCTGGGGCCTGTGGGAGTTTATAATCACGCCGTTTGTTATAGTGAATTACGTTTTTACCTTGAAAAATAGGTGATTCATTCAGCAAAAACGGCAATTTTGACTATTAAAAAAACTAATAAAACAATCTAAAGTACACATAATCTTTATTGTAATGTCAGGTTGTGATACTATCATGTTTAAATTAGTTAATGCATTGGTAAAATGCAGATCTTTCATATAAATTATTGTCTAAAAATATTTTTCTGAAATTGTCGGCCATTTTGGATTTCCGACTGCGGATCTTACATTTTGTTTACAAACTTATTTCATTATTTTAATTTTCAAACGTCTTAAAAAGGATTAAAAATCAGATATATACTGCAGAATTTAATTAGAAACAATTAAAACAATAATTTTATGAAACTTGAAAAACTTTTTTATTATTGTCATACAGTTGTGATCAAAATAATTACGGTTACAATTATGGCCGATAATATCGGCCCTGGCAATTTACCGACCGGACATTTGGGCCGATATTATCGGCCCCTGGCAATCAAAGAGTTAAAAATGTATAACTTACAATAAGATTCCGACAGGTATAATGAAACTAAACACTAAAAAGCATCTATGCATTGTCCAATAATACCTAGCTGGGAGAATTGAATTAAGTTTTTCCTAGAATTTCAAGTAGCTTCCGTGAAAATGAAACTGATATATTCCATGTATTCTGTCAATCGTAAAACTATTTGTGCGCTGTGACGTCATATACATGTAGACTGCAGGGTTTGTCTGCAGGAGATATTTATAGCAGCGAAATACGAATGGTAGCGAAATCTTTCCAACTCGGAACGCGTAGCTTGTCAATAGTCTGTATTAGTCCAACAATTGACGACCGCTGCTATAGAGTTTTAGCCAATGTGTTATAAAATATAATTGAGTTTTGGCGGGAAATGGGAACATGTGCGCCGTTGTTTGTGTTTGGGGACCCAGGCGGGACAACGAAACTATTATTGACCGTACTTTGATTTTATCTCCATATTGGGGGGGGGGGGGGTATGTTTTTTGTGTTTATCCTCCATGCATGTAATATGGGTCAAATGAATGGTGTTGTCACTATGAATTCCCGCTATAAAGACTGATTTGGGATAAGTTCCGTATTATAATAGTACGATAGCACGGGATCTCGGAGGTAGATACCTCCTTTGGTAGGAGAACTGCCTGTTGGCGTATGTTGATCCCTACTCTGCCTAACTCAGCAATTTGGCATTCTTTGATCAAATTATGTAATCGTACGATAGCACGGGATCTCCGAGCGTGAGTAGTTTCAACCACAGAAATCCCGTGCAAAATAATATCCATACTCAGCAGTCCGACATTCTTTGATGTTACCGTGACATTTATTACGCTGTATATAACGTCGCTATTTCAATGCACACCAAACATTACGTTGTAGTTTTGGCGCTTTGATTTCAAAGGGTTACGCTGTACCGGTAACACACTGCTCAATTGACCCGCTTTTTCACCTGTATTCTGCTTAACCCCCCCCCGAACTCCCGTTGCAGCCGGATTTTGTATGACATATTGCTACTGACTTTTTGTACATGTATGAATCAAACAAATCATCTGCGAGGGGAATGGGTCCGTGGGACGGACCCGCAGCCGGCCTGGCGGAAACCCTGAGAGGACACAGGCAAAGTTGGCTTATGGTCATGGCCCGATGATTTTTTTATGCCCCTTTTTCGACTGCCACCTGAGTGTCCTCGTTTCAGTGGACATGGGGTCTGTGACTATTTATTAAATAAATAGGTTCATATTAGATCAATAAAATAAATATCTGTTGCCCATTGCCAGTAAGCCTGAGTTTAGTGTGCCTGTCATTTGCAGAATGAAGTCCCCAGAGTGTGAATTTAGTGACGCTATCCCACATAGCGGGCTAGCATCACTAAATTCCCCCTCTGGGACCTCATTGTGCTTAGGCCACTTCTTTGCATAGATTCTATTTCTTTTTAGCTTAACTTTACTTTTTAAGTTTGAGCTATTGCAGTGGGTTTGTGTCCGTCGTCCATGCATCAGTCTGTCAACAATTTCCTTTGGCTCACCTTTTAGGCGCATCCCTCATCCAGTCATCACCAAACTTCATATGGATCTTCGGGGTGACCTCTAGATGGGAGCCATCAATTTTTTCTGAAATTTGTTCAAAAACATGGCCACCAGCAGCCATTTTGAATTTCAAATTTGAATCCATTGGCACACCCTGCGGTCCACATTTATTGGAGAAATATTTTGAAAATTTACAGGCATGTTTAGGATCACCTCTAGATAGGAGCTATAAAATTTTAGCAATGAAAAACATACCCGCTGGCAGCTATCCAGGAATTTTTACTCTTTGCATGACTAAATCCTACGGATTACATCCCTCATTCGATCATCACCAAACTTCGTATGGGTCTTCGGGGTGACCTCTAGATGGGAGAAATCGATTATTTCCAAAATTTGATAAAAAACATGGCTGCCAGTGGCCATCTTGGATTTCAAATTTGAATCCATCGGCTCAGCCCACAGCCCGCGTTTATTGGAGAATTATTTTGAAAATTTTAAGGCATGTTTAGGATCACCTCTAGATGGGAGACATAAAATTTTAGCTATTTTCGATTAAATACATTGCCGCCCGCAGCCATCTTGAATTTTAATCTTTGCATGACTAAATCCTTTGGCGCACACTATAGACCACATTCCTCATCTAATCGGCACCAAACTTCATATGGATCTTTGGGGTGACCTCTAGATGGGAGCCATCTATTATTTCTGAAATTTGTTAAAAAACATGGCCGCCAGCAGCCATCTTTGATTTCAATTTTGAATCCATCAGAAAACCATGCAGTCCGCATATATCTAAGAAAAGTTTTGGAAATTTAAAGGCATGATTGGATCACCTAAATGAGAGCTAACGAATTTGAATGATTTTCAATTAAAACATGGCCGCCGGCAGCCATCTTGTATTTTGGTCATTGCATGACTAAATCCTTTGGCACACCCTACAGACCACTTCCCTCGTCCGATCATCACCAAACTTTATATGCATCATCATGGTGACCTCTAGATGGGAGCCAACGATATTTTCAGAATTTCGTTACAAACATGGTCGCCAGTTGCCATCTTGGATTTTACTCTTTAAATCCTTGTGCCACATCCCACATCCCTCATCCAAACTTCATATGGTTCTTTAGTGTTACCTCTAGATGGAAGCTGTCCAATTCATATTTCACATTTAAATCCATCGGCACACCCTGCAGCCCACATTTAGTGGAGAAATGTTTGAAATTAAATTAAATTCATTTACACAATACCATCCATTTACTAAAACTTTTTGACTTTCCTTCTTTATCATTCTAGTGACTGCTCAGCATAAAATTATTAACGCCTCCCCAAGTTGAGCTACATTGTCATTGACATTTTCATTTAGTTTATTTAGAAAAATTCTTTTTCTTTTTTAGTTTAGTTTCTCTGTATACCCTAATTGGCAGACGACACAATGCAAAATTGAGGTGCCCAATGGGTGCACATTACCATCTTCACTATCTGGGAACTTAAATCTGTGTCAAGGTCTCGATAACAGATGAGACCATGCAGAATGAGGTCCCCAGAGGATGAATTTGGTGATATATATTTTTGAGGCATGCGGGGAACTGCTTTCATCTCAAATTTACTATTATGAACAGCTAATAAACATTTTAATATAAGGCCAAAAAAAAAGAGTTTTGGTTCTCGGGCAATTTTTTTCTTCAAATCAATGAGGGAGGGAGGGTTTTATTTTTATTTTTTTTCTGCGCAAAGTAAGCATGGACAAAGATACCTTCCTCTGTCCTGCAATAACCAGAAATGTAGAGGGGACTGTTATGCATATAAACTCATTTAATCTTATATAAAAATGACATTGTACTACCAGTGTATGACTGGGATTACCTAACATTATATAATGCCCCTGACATTAACTACTGTTATTGTTGTCTAAAACTGATACCTCCCCATTCTAATATGTGATCCTGAATTTAGTTCTGTGCCTTTCAATTGTATAAAGGTACATTAGTGTAAGTTAGTTCACAATGACTAATTGTAAGAAGAGCATGAGGGTCAGCTTATCATTTTCTTAATTGTAGTCATCTACTTCATGTTGTAAGCCAGGGGCCTCGGTTGCTCAATCGGTTAGGGGTACAACTCCAAGCCGTTTCGCCTTCCAGCGCTGGCGATAAGGGTTCAAATCCACATGTTTCCATCGTGGACTTTGTAACTCGAAATCGTTATCTGGGAAAGTTGTCAGTTACTTGCCGATGGCCTGAGATTTGCCGCACATGGTCGACGAGTTTATCAGCCATTGAAATCACTGTTAGATTAGCCGTAAGTGTGCGGATTTCCTCCACCATTAAAACTGGCAATGTCGTGATATGGCCTTAGTGGCTAAAGCGACATAAAACCCCAATCAATCAATCAATCATGTTGTATGCCTGCAGGTCACTTTTTAACACATTACATGTTAGAGCTCAATGCACACTATCATTAAACACATATCTACTATGGACATGTTTATAAAATAAAAAAAAATAAATAAATAAAAAAAAAAAAATTCAATGCCGCGGCGCCTGAGAACCAAAACCTTTTTTTGTTTTTGGCCTAAACATCTTATTTTAAACATCTTGATTTAAACATCTTATTATAGACATCTTATTATAAACATATTATTATAAACACCTTATTATCTGTTCTAAGCTAAACAAAAGTCCAGATGTAAATCATTTTGCTTACTTCGTATTTATATTCTCACAATTTATATTTTTTAGCAATCAGTGCGGGAATTTAAATAATAGTACAACTTCTGAGTTTGTACTAAACAACAGGGAAACAAGGGTTATGTTACCCCTTTCATAACGGGAGTAGCGCTGGTGAAGCATTAAAGATCATGTGCCAGTGCATTCTCTTATAGGGAATGCATTCTCCATAGTGCATTCGCCATAGAATACACTGGCTTGTAAGGTCAATGTAAATATTGTCATGCCAATGTATTCTCTTATATTTGCGAGGCACCCTATGAGGAGAATGCATTGGCCGATTTTTGTATCAACCCATATACCCTGTGCCAATGCATTCTCTTATATATGCGAGTCGACCATAGGTCGCCTCGCATATATAAGAGAATGCATTGGCCTAACAATTTTTTATAAATTTTTCTTACATTCTTTAACAATTTTTATAATTTTTTTTTATCATTTTTTTTATCATTTTTCTTACATTCTTTACAATTTTTATCATTTTTTCTTACATTCTTAACAATTTTTTATAAATTTTTCTTACATTCTTTAACAATTTTTTTTTATCATTTTTTTTATCATTTTTCTTACATTCTTTACAATTTTTATCATTTTTCTTACATTCTTTACAATTTTTATCATTTTTTCTTACATTCTTTAACAATTTTTATAATTTTTTTTTATCATTTTTTTTATCATTTTTCTTACATTCTTTACAATTTTTATCATTTTTCTTACATTCTTTACAATTTTTATCATTTTTCTTACATTCTTTACAATTTTTTTTTATTTTTCATCATTATTTCTCACATTCTTTACCAATTTTTTATCATTTTTTTCTTACATTTTTTAACAACTATAAAAAATAAAAAAAATTGTTAGGCCAATGTATTCTCTTATATATGCGAGGCTCCCTATGGAAGAGTCACATATATAAGAGAATGCATTGGCACAGGATCTTTAATGATGCACCAGGGCAGCACCCGTTATAACTCTCCCGCATGGAGCCCCACACAGACCCAAGCAGACGACAGTCATCAGTGCATTGTTCTCTCTGTCTGGGGCTTCATAAAGGGTTTTTGCAAAATTTCAGGAAGACCCAGTCATGCAGTTGTTGACATATTTAAGTTTTTTATTGCAGCGCCCCCGCCACCATTGCCGCCAAGAATTTCCAAGCAGTCGAGCATCCTGGATACAGTTCCTCCACCCCCTCCCATTCAGGTATCGACGGGGTCGGGAGACTCCGAGGAGGGGGAGCAGTGGAACTGCCTCGTTTGCACGTTCCTGAATCACCCGGCACTCGACAAGTGTGAATGCTGCGAAATACCGAAGAATTCTTTAGGTAGAAATAAGTGCCAAAGTCACGATCTATGTTACTGCCATGACCACTAACCCAGACTCATCCTGCACGACTCACTATCAATCAAACAATCAAGTAAGCCTGATAGATCTGAACCTAGTCTTCATTCCCAGTCAAGATAAAAAGAATGATTTATGAACCTGCCGACATCTTTTTACAGAAAATACCCCAAAAAAATCAAACTTACGTTTTCTTTTTGCTGACATGGTGTTAAGTTGGTATTATAAGACGCCACTGAATATACGCTCTCTTTGGGAACATGTTTCATCTAGTATACAACATCTGAATTTAGTATTTAGTGTGTCTGTCATTTGCAGAATGAGGTCCCCAGTGGGCTATCATCACTAAATCAAATTTCTATAGTATTTTTTCACTTAGATTCTATTTCTTTTTTAGTTTAGTTTCTCAATATCCCCAAATTGGCAGACGATACATTCGAGGTTCCCAATGGGTGTACATCATAATATTCACATATGAGGCCGTGCAGAAGAAGACCTCCAGAGGGTGAATTTGGAAGTGCTAGCCCATGATGCTAGCCCGTTTGATAAATTTTATTCACAACTCGTCTACGACTCGTTGTGAATCAAATTGATCAAACTCGTTTCATAAAATCTTATATCCCAACATAACTCGTTGGAGATCCTCTATATCAGTTTTATTTTAGCAACATTTAAATGCAAGTTTTATAATTACATGGGACCTTTTAAGATTCTCCCAAGTCATCCTCTAGGTCCTCTCCAAGTAGCCCTCTAGGCCGGTTCCTGCTTTGCAAATGAATAAATTAATTTGACCACTTTAATGACACTTTCTCCCAATCTCTACCAGTAATCAAGGGAGGTAAACCCTCTACCAGTCATCAAGGGAGGTAAACCCTCTACCAGTCATCAAGGGAGGTAAACCCTGCATGGAGTTTGACTTTCTCCACGCCAATGAATCATTGATCTCACTCTCTGATGTCTCCAGTATTTCTTGTCTTATTACTTTGGTTGGGAATGAAAGCAGAATACAGACTAATCATAAAGTGAAGTTGTAAATCATTTAACCCTTTACCCAACAGAAGGGCCCTGTGCCAATGCATTCTCGTATATATGCGAGTCGACCATAGGTCGCCTCGCATATATAAGAGAATGCATTGGCTTAACACATTAAAAATTATAAAATTGTTAAAGAATGTAAGAAAAAATGGTAAAAAGTGTTTTAGGCCAATGCATTCTCTTATATATGCGAGGCGACCTATGGTCGACTCGCATATATAAGAGAATGCATTGGCACAGGGCATAACTGTAACCATCACAATCTGGTCAATGAGCCGGTTCCAATGATATCCATATTTGTATGGTGTTATTGAGACAGACCGAAGATATTTGAGGCTGTTGAAACTTTATTTGGCCGGTTTTGGCCGGTTTGTGGGTTAATGCTAACAGTGAGGTTTATAAATCATTTAATGCTAACAGTGAGGTTTATAAATCATTTAATGCTAACAGTGAGGTTTATAAATCATTTAATGCTAACAGTGAGGTTTATAAATCATTTAATGCTAACAGTGAGGTTTATAAATCATTTAATGCTAACAGTGAGGTTTATAAATCATTTAATGCTAACAGTGAGGTTTATAAATCATTTAATGCTAACAGTGAGGTTTATAAATCATTTAATGCTAACAGTGAGGTTTGTAAATCATTTAATGCTAACAGTGAGGTTTGTAAATCATTTAATGCTAACAGTGAGGTTTGTAAATCATTTATTGCTAACAGTGAGGTTTATAAATCATTTAATGCTAACAGTGAGGTTTATAAATCATTTAATGCTAACAGTGAGGTTTGTAAATCATTTAATGCTAACAGTGAGGTTTATAAATCATTTAATGCTAACAGTGAGGTTTATAAATCATTTAATGCTAACAGTGAGGTTTATAAATCATTTAATGCTAACAGTGAGGTTTGTAAATCATTTAATGCTAACAGTGAGGTTTGTAAATCATTTAATGCTAACAGTGAGGTTTATAAATCATTTAATGCTAACAGTGAGGTTTATAAATCATTTAATGCTAACAGTGAGGTTTATAAATCATTTATTGCTAACAGTGAGGTTTATAAATCATTTAATGCTAACAGTGAGGTTTATAAATCATTTAATGCTTAACAGTGAGGTTTATAAATCATTTAATGCTAACAGTGAGGTTTCGCAAGCTCATAATTATAGTTAACAATTGGGAATAATTCAGGCTCCATTAGCCAAACAATTGATGACACTCACGTTTAATCTTGTAGAAGGAAATTTCAAGGCATATCATGACTTCCACACACAAAATTCTTTTTGGCCATTTGTGAAATTTTTTGGACATTTTTTAGAAAATTTGGCCAAATTGAAAACCACAATAGTGGATCATGAATTAAAACCAAAATTAAACCAAATATAAACATAAACGGTCACTGATTCGCCTACATCTTATTATTTATAAACGGTCACTGATTCGCCTACATCTTATTATTTTGAAACTACTAAACAGCAATATGTTGTCACTTGATTAAGTACACCGTTCTAACAGCTAATCTTAACCAGTAAACATGTGTGAATTTTTATGAATTATTATTCATACACAAGCGAACAACTGCTGATTACCTGTTAACCCTTTACCCAACAAACCGGCCAAAAACGGCCAAATAAAGCTGCAACAGCCTAAATTATCTTGGGTCTGTCTCAATAAAACCATACAAATATGGATATCATTGGAACCGGTTCATTGACCACATTGTGATGGTTACAGTTATGCCCTGTGCCAATGCATTCTCTTATATATGCGAGTCGACTATAGGTCGCCTCGCATATATAAGAGAATGCATTGGCCTAAAAAAAATCCTTTTTTTAACACTTTTTACCATTTTTTCTTACATTCTTTAACAATTTTATAATTTTTAATGTGTTAAGCCAATGCATTCTCTTATATATGCGAGGCGACCTATGGTCGACTCGCATATATAAGAGAATGCATTGGCACAGGGCCGTTCTGTTGGGTAAAGGGTTAACAAATTAAAGGTTCCATGGAGATTTAATGATAATTGAGAGCTGACTAAATCTTTGAATGTTTTTGGCCAACTGAAATTTTCTTGGGCCACTTTCCAAAAATGTTGGCCATTGTCCACCAACTGTGTGAACCCTGACCTTTAGTGTGTGTATACTTCATCGTTTATTGTGTAGAAATTGACTGCATCATATTTCCATCTAAGGGGAATATCTCCTGTGTCAACGGAAAATGCATCATAGAAATCACACAATAACCGCACCCATGGCTAGTTAGTAAAATTATGTACTAAATTAATATAGGCATATGGAATTCATTTTCAATACTAAAGATGGTCTATCTCTCCTAATACAAGTTTTATATAGTTCCCTGGGTATAAAATTATAGATATGAGTCAGACCCCTATCTGGAAACGCTTCTATCAATGAATATTGATTTTATATTGAATTTTCTGGTATAATAACAAAACAACGTATTTTATCGCACAGGGTTATAGATGCGTAAACTTAAACCAAAATTTGGTACAAACATAATCATGTTTGATCACGAGATCTTTCACTCGTATCTATCACTACATCATACCGCATGACAGTTCAGATAAGTAAGCTATACACTGATATTGCGGAGTACTTAGACGAAAATAAAACATAATTATAAAGTACAAGTATTTTTGGCAGTATTGCTATTTAGTTAGCGAATGGGGATAATTTGAAGAGCAGAATAATGGGAACTATATCTTTGGCCGGGGGATGCGCGCAGTTATACTGCGTTAAACATTCTTTCCAATAATTTCTTTGCTGAGGACAGTCGCTTGTGTTGACAACCCTCCCTCCCTCCCTGTTTTTGTTTTGTTTTGGGACATACGCGTTCGATTGGTGTCTCCCCCTTTTGGCTTACATCTGTATAGGCGGTTATTGTGCCTCAAAAAATTGTCACCCACATGTTTGTATTGGTTACTACTACATTTATTGTATCGGCTTCCTGTAAATAATTATAATTTTCTGAACAGGTAGCTATAAACGCATTCCAGTTGTTGTCTTTCACTCTAACCCTGTGGGATAAATACATACAATCAATTTGGGACAATTTACAGCTTACCATGTGTGATAACTCTATCTAAAATTCTAAAAAGAGTAACAAATAAATGTCCCATTTGATTATCAAATTATAAAAGAAATGTTCGATATAAAATAAATATTAGTTGATAGAAGCGTTTCCGGACAGGTGTCTTTGACTCATATCTATTAGTTTATATCCGGGGTATTTACAGAACGTGTTAAGGATGAGATAGACGGTCTTTAAAGGTTATCTGGTGATGAATGGTACTCATAACCTAAAACTAGTCTTACCCCTTTCAAATTAAAGAAATTCAATGTCATCCATGCGTCATATGTCATTTCCATCCATTATATATTACCTCATTTTCACTTGCTCAGAGCTATCAGGCTATCATCACTCATCTCTTACGAATCGGAGAGGTCTCGTAAACTCATTAATACAATTAAAGATACATAATCTGATTTAACGCCCCAAAATTACTATTTCTTCAACTTCGGGGGTAAAAAATATTTGATTTAAGTTGAGGAACCCACCATCAAAGCTCAGAGTGATCAGATTTTGATTTTTGAAATCTTTTATTTTTCACCACATCGAATATTTGGCAGTCTTGCAAAAATTCCAATGATCTTCTTCCAAAAATATATGGACATGCACGGACAGTATCGGAAAATCACAGTTCGCTGTGAATTTTCATGGCAATCAGTGCTATTGCAAATTAATTTCAGAATAAAAATTTCAGGAAGCTCCAGTCATGGAAGGGTAAACAACATAGCTTTAAAGATACAGGCTACATGAGCATAGAGAAATAGATGAAATAAAATGTTTATTTCTATACTCAATAGATTCTCCCATACAGTTATAAAAGTATACTTTGGAATGGTCTATTATTGATCTGAAGGGGTTTTTGAGCCCAATATATTTGTAACTGCTAATTTTAATCACGATTTTGCTGAACCTCTCTGATTTCGATCGATTGCTCATAAAACAGGGCCTTGTTGATAACTAAACCGAGTGATATCTTTATGTGTGTGATTTCTGTATGAAAGTGTGTATACTAATCTATCTTAATGTTAATCATTCTTTCTATGATCTAACCCTTCTCAGTCACTGCTTCAGTCTGGATATAGTGTGCCTGAACCCATTCAGAGCCCCACATAGACTGGATCTCCACTCTATATGGGGCTCTCTATGGGTTCATTTCCAGGCTTGATTAATGCTTTTCGCTCCCAGCATAGACCAGCTGAGAAGTTAAAATAGAGAGAAATCACCAGGAACCGAAGTCACATGTGTAACCTATTTTTTCATTCGCCTGGTTTGTGCTTTGGTAAACCATACCATAGGTTTGCAGGAGAGTTACACAAACTGTTATAATCACTACAACTGGTAATATTAACTACAGATGGGCAACTCATTGAAATTTGAAATTTTGGACTTTAAAGATGAGAATTAGTTATCGCGATTTATAAAACTTTGGCACAACCTGTTTTTCGTTCGTGGGATTTTCATTTTAGATAACCTCCAGGTGAACTGAACGGTCATTCGCCTCAAATATGTAGGCTTGTGATAGCTGTAATCATGCCATGGATGAGCTAAACATATGTTGCAGGAGTTAATTGTACTTACAAGAGAAAGGGAGTATAGTAATGCTCTAATTAATCGACTCCATAACCACAGCAGAATTATGGGTAACCTTTCAGGATTTAGTCGGAAATATGGCTTGTTGCCATTCATCGGAAAGCTCTCGGGGAGAGTTTTCCGATGAATGGCAACAAGCCATATTTCCGACTAAATCCTGAAAAGTTACCCATAATTCTGCTGTGGTTAAGAAGTCGATTAATTAGAGCATTACTGTATATTCCTTGTAAATTTCAGTTATAAATATGGGGTTTTAATGATTACTGATTTTTGAATGTGCATTGTGAATTTCCACAGCTCATGTTCTAGGTTAACCTGTCAGACATTTATACATGTTTTAACCCTTTACCCAACAAACCGGCCAAAACCGGCCAAATAAAGCTTCAACAGCCTAAAATATCTTCGGTCTGTCTCAGTAGAACCATACAAATATGGATATCATTGGAACTGGCTCCTTGACCACATTGTGATAGTTACAGTTATGCCATGTGCCAATGCATTCTCTTATATATGCGAGTCGACCATAGGTCGCCTCGCATATATAAGAGAATGCATTGGCCTAAAAAAAATCTTTTTTTAACACTTTTTACCATTTTTTCTTACATTCTTTAACAATTTTATAATTTTTAATGTGTTAAGCCAATGCATTCTCTTATATATAAGAGAATGCATTGGCACAGGGCCGTTCTGTTGGGTAAAGGGTTAAACAAATTTAACAAAACTGATTTGGGTTAGAGACTTTATTGGTGACATAGGTTCCTGGTCTCCCTCTGTATTCAAGCCTGAGTTTAGTGTGCCTGTCATTGCAGAATGAGGTCCCTCTGGGTGAATTTAGTGACACTATCCCGCAAAGCAGGCTAGAATCACCAAATTCTCCTTCTGGAGACCTCACTCTGCATGGCCTCATGTGCTATGGGAGACATAGACTCAGATTGAAGTTCCCATGGTGAATATTGTGATGTACACCCATTGGGAACCTCAAATATGCAATGTGTTGTCTGCCAATTTGAGGCTATGGTGAAATTAAACTAAAAAAGAAATAGAATCTATGTGAAGAAGTTTCTATAGAAATTTGATAATAAAGAAACTTTCAAGAGAAGATGAGGTCTAAGCAGAATGAGGTCCCTCTGGGTGTATTTAGTGATGCTATCCCGCAGAGTGGGCAATCATCACCAAATGCACCCTCTTGGGACCTCATTCTGCATGGCCTCATGTGCTATGGGAGACATAGACTCAGATTGAAGTGCCTAAATGGTGAATATTGTGATGTACACCCATTGGGAACCTCGAATATGCAATGTGTTGTCTGCCAATTTGAGGCTATGGTGAAATTATATATATTTCTAGAGAAATTTGATAATAAAGAAACTTTCAAGAGAAGATGATGTCTAAGCAGAATGAGGTCCCCAGAGGGTGAATTTAGTGATGCTAGCCCACTATTCACCCTCTGGGGACCTCATTCTGCAAATGACAGGCACACTAAACTCAGGCTGGTCGCTCACTCGTTGCTTCATGATCAACCTTTCTTTACTAAATGGATTCTCCCACTCAGTTATTATGATATACATTGGAATGATCTATTTCTCTTTTAGAGTGTTTTTCATTAAAAATAAGCAGACGACAGATAATACAAGTACAGAAAGTGTCCTATTTATTGGAGAGAAATGTTCAGATAATAAGTTCAGCAAATGATCTATATTGAACTTATTATCTGAACATTTCCAAAGAGAGAACTACTCATCAATGAGTATTTTGTATAGAAAGGGTTGACCATTTCACGACCATAACAGCCATAGACTGCCATGTTGTTTCTGGACAAAATCGCCTGATAATGGCTGAAAATAATTGGCTATTTATCATGAGCAAAGTTCACCCATTAGTCACTTCAATTATTTATTTTATCTTCTGCAAATTAGGTGATCTAGAAACTGAATAGAAGGGAAAAACTAACCAAAATCAATATTAATATGAGACTATAGATACTTCCCAGAAGATGAGGCCTAAGCAGAATCAGGTCCCAAGAGGATGAATTTGGTGATGTTAGACAAGTGTGGCATTGTGTGGGACAACATCATCAAAGTCACCCTATGGGGATCTCATTCTGCAAATGACAGAGACGTGTGAATTATCTACAGATCTCCCGGAAGAAACATCACAACCAATCAAATTAAGGTTTTGTTCAATTTATCGATCATGCAGATGACACTTGATACAACAACGGAAAGAAAAAAAGTTTGGATTCGTAATATCACACTGTGTAATTGATCACCCCGCATTATCGATCACACCACGTAATCAATCACATTTGTTGAGTTACCGACATGTTTTTTTTTAAAGTTTCATCTGGATTGTAGTGCAAAGTGTATTATTTCCAATGGAAGGGGAATAACTGTACTAAATGGATTCTCCCATTCAGTCATAAAAGTATACATTGGAATAGTCTATTATTCGTTTGGAGGGGCGTTCAGGTAATAAAAACAGACAACAGACAGAAAAACATATAATACAAGAGCAGATAGATTCATATTCCTTCGTGGGAAATCTTCAGATAATAAGTTGTTATACATATGTGAACATTTCCTAAGGGATCTACTTGTCAATGATTATTCAATGTAGAAAGGATTAATAAGATAACTACTCGTCAGTGAGTATTCAGTATAGAAAGGATTAATAAGATAACTACTCGTCAATGAGTATTCAGTATAGAAAGGATTAATAAGATAACTACTCGTCAGTGAGTATTCAGTATAGAAAGGATTAAGATTAAAATATAAAAATAAATAAATAAATGAGAATCTATTAATAGATTAATACTGGACTTTACTCTTGGGTTTAAAGTGATATGAAACACTCCGGTTGGGTGATTAAACAGAAATGGAGAATAATCTTGCTCAAAGTAGTTATTTTTATGAATATTGATCCAAATTTACAACACACACTGTCAGTCTTATATATTTAATAAATGCAACTATTATCGATGGCGAAATCATTTGCGTTAGTTTATCACCGATTGTTGCGTCCCGAATCGAGATGTAAATATTTACAATTGAGCGTAGTTGAGACGGTGTTTTCTATGGAGTTTATGGTCGATTTCTTTCGAGATTTTGGACGATGTTAGTAGAATGCTACATTCCCCCAGTTGGCATAGCGCCTGAGTACTAATTTATCAGTTTCACACACCCGAACAAGTCCATAATATGTCTTTAATCAGATCATAGAGACAGTATATTTTCAGCATGATTAGTCCTATATATATTGTGACTTCCTCAAGCCCGAGTTGAATGTGCCTGTCATTTACAGAATGAGGTCCCCAGAGGGTGAATTTAGTGACACCATCCCGCACAGCAGGCTAGCATCACCAAATTTACCCTTTGGGGACATCATTCTGCTATGGGAGACATAGACTCAGATTGAAATTCACAAATGGTGAATATTTGTGATGTACACCCATTAGGAACCTCGATTATGCAATGTGTCGTCCGCCAATTTGGGGATATATAGAAACTGAACTAAAAAAGAAATAGAATCTATGTGAAGAAGTTTCTATAGATATATAAAGAAACTTTCCAGAGAAGATGAGGCCTAAGCAGAATGAGGTTCCCAGAGGGTGAATTTAGTGATGCTAGCCCTCTGTGCAGGATAGTGCTAATTTCACCCTCTGGGGACCTCATTCTGCTAATGAGAGACACGCTATAATTATGCTTGGACTTCCTTGATATTGTGACCGTGAACAAATTATTGTTTAACTCTTTAACTGGCGATCGCGACTACAGTCGAATTACCCATACACTGCCGATAGCGACTTGAGTCGAATTCGGGTACATGCTGCCGGTACATGTGGTGTAAATATGGCTGTCCAGTGAATATGATGCATATGAGTTCCAGTGATGGGCACATACATGACATTTTAATAAGTTCCAGACTATATAACACCAGGAAACGTGTTCGATAGTGCAGATAAGAGGCAGACTCAGGCAGTCTCTGTATATAAGACTATATAACGCGAACCGTTATATAAGGGCACTCGGTGATGTCATGGTCACGTGGTCTTTTCATAGGTCACGTGTGTATCTCTAGCTATCACATTTCTACCAATAATATAAAATGGAAACTCAAATACAGCAACCTACCCAATATGATATGTTCATCAAATGCTTATAACATAATGAAGTCGGAAAATACCCAAAACATACGGCCATACTGGTGTTATATGTAGATCCAAGATGGCCACCAAGGTCATGTGACCAATTTGAGGTGGCCAATGTGGCTCCAATATGTCTATATGGTCCAACAACATAAGTTAAACATTTACGATATATTGAAATGTTAATGCATTACCCACACCTATACATGTATGTACATAAATTCATGGTAATCACCACCACGGTCACGTGACCTATTCAAATTAGGGTATATATAGCACATTGTGTATGGTTATGGGTCCCTCCCTGAAAGATGACAACTAACGTGAGAAATAAATGTTGAGAATGACAAATTTCTGGTAATTTTCTGCTTCGATAGCACCCATATATACCCATATACGCATGAATAGGCATCAAACACAGCGATTAGTGTGTGAACCAAGATGGCCACCAAGGTCACGTGACCTCTATGGTGGTGGTGTGAGTGGCTATGGCTATGTCTAGTCACATATGAAGATTCAACACATTATTCCAAGCGATACTTGAGATACACTATGTTACTTATATACACCCATAATGCTTGTATATATGTATTGTATGCTTGGCAGTGGGGAATCCGTCTGTGGTGCTGAGTGGGGAATCCGTCTGGTGCTGAGTGGGGAATCCGTCTGTGGTGCTGAGTGGGGAATCCGTCTGGTGCTGAGTGGGGAATCCGTCTGTGGTGCTGAGTGGGGAATCCGTCTGTGGTGCTGAGTGGGGAATCCGTCTGTGGTGCTGAGTGGGGAATCCGTCTGTGGTGCTGAGTGGCAGTGAAAGAGTTAACAGATGTAAAAGGCAAAACCTCAGAAATATTTTGCTAAGATAGCAGATAGTGTTTTTTTGAGTGGATACCAAAATTTATCTCATGAGTGACAGACAAATGTTGATTTCTAATGAGCGACTAGATATATTTAGTGGTAATCAATTTAATTGATGGATAATGGATTGGGCAATGCGTGGCCCACATTGTGCAAAAAAAATATTTTTATACAAAAATCAATGAGTATCTGGGACTTATGCATATAGTATAACATTTATTTGATACATTTGCCTGAAAAATGTATAAAAATATCTTGATGATGAGCATTCTATTTTTGCATTCCGGTTTATCTAGCTGCCATCTGTTACATCACTTCTTACTAAACGGTCAGTCAAATAATGGAAATATAGTTACCTCATTCTACAAAGATAATATAGATACAGAAATGCCCTAATTAATCGACTACATAACCACATCAGAATTATGGGTAACTTTTCAGGATTTAGTCGGAAATATTGCTCTCGTCGAGAGCTTTGCGATGAATGGCAACAAGCCATATTTCCGACTAAATACCCATAATTCTGCTGTGGTTAAGGAGTCGGTTATTTAGGACATTACTGTATCAACGATATTTGAGTAGTACTGTACAGTACACTGTACCCCTTTAAGTAGAACAACTAACCTATAATTTTGTTCCACCTTTCCTTCTCACTATTTTCACTGATAACATTTTGTTTCTCTTTATTCATAGGTCAATGACAGCATTTTAAAGTTTCTTCATCTACGTCACTGCATGCTCCCAAGAAATATCGAAAAAGGACAATTTTCATCCAATCGGCTCTTCACTTCGCAGCATGTGCATGCCTTTTGGTTGCTATGGTTACCTAATTTTGTGGGAAAAGACTTTGTAAAACTAAGTTGTTGGGCGTTACTTTCATTTTAATGAATTCAATACAAGCCTGGAAATAGTGTGTCTGACATTTGCTGAATGAGGTCCCCAGAGGGTGAATTTAGTGATGCTATCCCACATTGCGGGTTAGCGTTACCAAATTCAACTCTGGGAACCTCATTCTGCTTAGGCCTCAACTGCCATGGGAGACATATCCATTCCCCAGTTGAAGTTGGTGATGTTCACCATTCTTGTATTAGTTACTTCTGGGTGTTGATCTGTCCTTCAGGACAACCACGTCTCCGTGTAGTTACTAGTTTTTTCATATACCAGTATGTACATTTATAGTCACCTCAATTATGAATTTTTTATTCTGGAAACTAGGGGATATAGAAATTGAACAGAAGGGAGAAAGTAACTAAAACAATGTTAATTGAGACTACATAGATGCTCCCTAGAAGATGAGGCCCAGGCAGTGTGGGTAGTATCACTAAATTAACCCTCTCGGGACCTCATTATGAGGCCCAGGCAGTGTGGGTAGTATCACTAAATTAACCCTCTCGGGACCTCATTATGAGGCCCAGGCAGTGTGGGTAGTATCATTAAATTAACCCTCTCGGGACCTCATTATGAGGCCCAGGCAGTGTGGGTAGTATCACTAAATTAACCCTCTCGGGACCTCATTATGAGGCCCAGGCAGTGTGGGTAGTATCACTAAATTAACCCTCTCGGGACCTCATTATGAGGCCCAGGCAGTGCGGGTAGTATCACTAAATTAACCCTCTCAGGACCTCATTCTGTAAAGTCAGACACACTATTACCAGGCTTCTTTTTAAGTCATTAAATATAATTGACAAGAAGCTTGGCTGAAATCTAATATATATATATACAGTAATGCCCTAAATAATCAACAGCAGAATTGTGGGTAACTTTTCAGGATTTAGTCGGATATATGGCTTGTTGCCATTCATCGGAAAGCTTTCAGTGAGAGCTTTCCGATGAATGGCAACAAGCCATATTTCCGACTAAATCCTGAAAAGTTACCAATAATTCTGCTGTGGTTAAGGAGTCGATTATTTAGGGCATTACTGAATATAAATCAATGAGGTTTTTCAATTTGCAAGAATAATAATATTGTTGGAATATTTCAGTGGCTTGATCAAATTTTATATTAGAAACTGGCGACTATTTGAATATTCATTTGTCATTCAACTTGGGAATTGTTATTGATATTTCCACTATGAAGACGAGAAATCATTGTAATTTACATTTTTTTTAAAGCACAGATTCTATATTTTAGGATAGATACCACACCTAGCATTATACTAGAGCCACCTATATTAATTTCAACATCAAAGATAACAAATTAAAATTAAAATTTCTAACTAAAATGCATTCACAGAATTCACACTTCTTAATTTAAAGGGACTCTAGGCCTTCGACGTGGGTTTGTGCGAAATAACGTAAAAGTCTGTAAAACAACTATCAAGTACAAGAATAAATAGATTGACTGTTATTATAATATATATTAAACTCTCAAAACCATTGTTATTATAATATATAACTCTCAAAACCATTGTTATTATAATATATAACTCTCAAAACCATTGTTATTATAATATATAACTCTCAAAACCATTGTTATTATAATATATAACTCTCAAAACCATTGTTACGTAAATAGTGTAATTGCAAATAAGGCCAAAAATTTTTTCCCATTAGTCTTTTATAGCTGACTTTACGCCCAGATCCAGTGGCGGATTTTTCGTCAAATATAATCAAGTTTATCTTATATATCAGCATGGAAAGAGATAATTATCAGAGTGATGTATTGTGGTCACAATGATGTATTATAATAAACCATTTATGTTAAAATAAGCATGGAATATGTGATGCAATTAGAAGTAACACACATGCTTTGTTTTAAAAGCCCCAACTTCATTCGAAGTCTATTCAGCAACATTCAGATTTTCAACGACAACAGTTCAGTTTTGACTCATTGACAGATTGAACATACCCAAACAACGAATACGTCACTACTTGTTAGTTAAACATTTCTTACACTTGATGCCTCTCGTTGTATGATTTTTATTTATTTTCAAAGCAGCCATGTTTTCTTTTGTAAACAAACTGAACATACCGGAGAGACAAACTGAACATACCGAAGAGACGAAATATGATAAGATCACTTTGTGAGATTAAATGAGTTCGTAATCTTTCCAAACTATCTAAACATCGTTAAACATTAAATGAACGCTTTTAAAGCCACTTGGCGGTTTGCACTCCAAAATACCAATAATATTATTCGCTTTTGAATTTTTCCCGTTATCGAAATAGGTCCATTAATATCTTAACTACCTTTCTACGAGCATTCTGTAACCCCAAAAAGACGCATTGAAGAAGTGAACATTGTAACTATGAACAAGGTGTTTGGGTCCCAAACAAAAAACAGCCATTTGCACAACATGGAACAGAAAAGAGCGTTCCGTGTTATTCTATTCCTGATATAGTAGCAATAAAGAGCGTTTGTCTGACTTCGGGCGAAAAATTGATGACAGCTGGAAAATGGTTGTGATTATGGCCAGTATTTTTCAAAGCATATGAAGCCGGCATTCCAATATTTTGTGTATTTATCGACCTATCGTATCCGTCCCTCCAAATTACGTAGACAAAATTTGGAGGTTCGAATGAGCCATGTCCGTTTAATTGAGTTGAGATCAAATATCATGCTTAAAGCCCAACATAGAACTCTATATGAATGGATCTTATAAACTAGCATCAGTCACTACCGATATCATAGCTGGTTTACTAGCATCACTCACTACCGATATCACAAGCTGGTTTATACATCCAAGGTAATTGGACTATTCCTAGTGGCGACGTTTTACAGACTTTTATATTTTTCGCACATTTACCCACTACGAGCGCCTTGTGTCCCTTTAACATGAAGGGTCTCAATTGTGCTTCCTGCTGAACTATATACAGTAATGCCCTAAATAATCGACCTCTTAACCAAAGCAGAATTATGGGTAACTTTTCAGGATTTAGTCGGGAATATGGCAACAAGCCATATTTCCGACTAAATCCTGAAAAGTTACCCATAATTCTGCCGTGGTTAAAGAAGTCGATTAATTAGGGCATTACTGAAAATATACCATATATTGTGATCAGATTTTCGGGTATGAGAAATGTTTTTTTTTTAAACTAAATCCAAAGAATAACACACTTAACAAAAAACCACTCAAGATATATTTGTCTCGTTTAACCTTCCATGACTGGAGCTTTTTGAAATTTTTCGAACACCCTGTGCCAATACATTCTCTTATATATGCGAGTCTCCCATAGGAATGCATTGACGCAACAATATTTACCTTGACATTGTAAGCAAGTGCATTCTCTTATATGTGTGAAGCTCCATATGGGAGACTTTCATATACAATGTATAAGAAAATACACTGGCACAGGATCTTTAATGCTGCACCAGTGCAGCTCCTGTCATGAAAGGGTTAAGAGTACTGGAAAAAATTTCTTGAGAAAAATGTCTGTTCTTTTGTGACTTTTAAGATACTTTTTAGATTTTTTTAAGCCACTAATGTTCTGTTTTTATTTATTTTATGGCCGTGTTTACTCTTCATTTCATACTCAACCTTAGATGCATTGATATTACTATTGTCTTTCGTGTAGTCTGTGTTGTCATGGTGACCTCGTCTGCTATTGTATCTCTTTGTCGGGTTATTGGAATTATTTTTGCTATATTTTGTCTCATGAATTCTCAGTAATAACTACTCAACTAATTAAGTCATGTGGTGAAGTATACAGTGACACAAAGCTCATTTCCCGTTTCCCATTCAGAAGGGTGTATTCAGTCATATGGTGACACATACAGTGACACAAAGTTAATTTCCCGTTTCTTTGTTTGAATGTTGGAAATTTTAATCGCAGGGTGGGGGGGAAATGGGAAGTTTTTTCTATAAAAACGGACCAGAATTATTTCGTACCAATAAACAGTTTGAAATTGAATACAATAAACAGATTGAATGTGAATACGAAGGCTGTACGCGCGCTGGCCTGAGGTACACACCAGGTTTCGGGACCATGCACGCAGGCATGAGGTATGCACCGATTCGGTACCATGTGGGCAGGCCTGAGGTACACACCTGGTTTCGGGACCATGCTTGCAGGCCTGAGGTATGCACCATTTTCGGGACCATGCACGCAGGCGTGAGGTCCACATCGGGTTTCGGGACCATGTACGCAGGCCTGAGGTACACATCGGGTTTCGGGACCATGCGTGCAGGCCTGAGGTACACATCGGGTTTCGGGACCATGTACGCAGGCCTGAGGTACACATCGGGTACGGGACCATGCACGCAGGCCTGAGGTACACTTCGGGTTTCGGGACCATGCGTGCAGGCCTGAGGTACACATCGGGTTTCGGGACCATGCACGCAGGCCTGAGAAATGGCAATTTGACCTTATGTGGCCTGATAGCTTCAGTGATCATACGAAAACTGGTTTCATGGATATGCTCTCAAGACAATGCACTCCCCTAACATTATTAGAATATTGGCTAACCCCACGACAATTTGTTTGCCAGATTCCGGGTGTTTTGGAGTCGGATTTCGCATATATCACACAATGGCTTTCAACTGCATAATTTGATCCGATGTACGGTGATTTGATCCGGTGTACAGTGATTTGATCCGGTGTATGGTGATTTGATCTGGTTTATGGTGATTTGATCCGGTGTACGGTGATTGGATCCGGTATACAGTGATTTGATCCAGTGTACGGTGATTTGATCCGGTGTACAGTGATTTTCAACAATTCAATCATTTTCTTCATATTTTGTCACCAAATCATGTAATTACATCGATATTAATTGATAAGCTCGCTTTAATGATTACTGAAGTAATATAATTTGATCCCATATGCCATACAGTAACCATACAGTAACCATACGCATACATTAACCATATGCCATACAGTAACCATACGCATACATTAACTTGATGGAAAGTATTGTCAATCCACTGCAAAATATTCCATGTACAGTAATGCTCTAAGTAATCGACTTCTTAACCACAGCAGAATTATGGGTAACTTTTCAGGATTTAGTCTGAAATATGGCTTGTTGCCATTCATCAGAAAGCTCTCCCCGAGAGCTTTCCTATGAATGGCAACAAGCCATATTTCCGACTAAATCCTGAAAAGTTACCCATAATTCTGCTGCAGTTAAGAAGTCGATTACTTAGAGCATTACTGTACATGGATTATGAAACCTCAAAGGAAGATTGTGCTATAATGTATGCTATACTAAATACTCATTGATGAGTAGTTCCCTTAGGAAATTTTCATATAATAAGTTCAACAAACTACGATGTTAAGTCATTATTAATCTAATTAAAGGGATACTGTACACTAAATCAGGCCATAAATTCGTTTTAATTATAATTACCATGTTGTTTGCATCATTCATTTTAATTATAATTATCATGTTGTTTGCATCGTTCATAGAGCACATGAGTGTATTTTATATTAAATATTAGTAATTTCATCACAATAACACATCGATTGGAGCGTAATTGCTCAAAGCGGTCGTAATGTACCAGTGAATCGGTAGTCTGCTCAAAGCGGTCATAATGTACCAGTGAATTGGTAGTCTGCTCAAAGCGGTCATAATGTACCAGTGAATCGGTAGTCTGCTCAAAGCAGTCATAATGTACCAGTGAATCGGTAGTCTGCTCAAAGCAGTCATAATGTACCAGTGAATCGGTAGTCTTGTGACACTCACAGGTCAATTGTTGGACTTATTATCTGAACATATGAATCCTTCTGCGCTTGTATTAGCTTTTCGTCATTCTGTCATCTGCTTTTATTACCTGAACACCCCTCTAAATGAATAATAGACTATTTTGATGTATACTTTTAAAACTGAGTAGTGGGAGAATACATTTAGTATATAAATGGTTAAAAAGTTATAACCCATAGAGAGCCCCACACAGACTGGAGCAGACGACACTCTGCAGTACATGCTTCCATCTGTGTGAGGCTCCCTGTGGGAGAATCCACTTAGTAAAGAAAGGATTAATCCAGATATTTTATAGGTTTTCTTCCACTCAATTGGAAGCCAAATATAAACAAAACTTATGTAAACGAAATGTTTAAAAATTACTTGATAATTAAAGTGAAAACATCTGATGATAATCCTCATTGCCGTGATTAGATACCCATCTGATGATAATCCTCATTGCCGTGATTAGATACATATCTGACAAATATTTATATAATGACAACATGATTTAGGAGATATAGCGGTGAAGAGGATCCAGCAAGCAGCAAGTCACCACTTATTTTGGCTCGTTCTGTTAGCTTGGCCTAAACCTATCTGTTCATGTGTGTATTTGGCTGTTATTTTTTATTAAAACTAATTGCATATTTTCCGTGGAAATTGGTCTGATATGGCATCATAAATGGCTGCCCTTTAACCCTTTACCCAACAAACCGGCCAAATAAAGCTGCAACAGCCTAAATTATCTTGGGTCTGTCTCAATAGAACCATACAAATATGGATATCATTGGAACCGGCTCCTTGACCACATTGTGATAGTTACAGTTATGCCCTGTACCAATGCATTCTCTTATATATGCGAGTCGACCATAGGTCGCCTCGCATATATAAGAGAATGCATTGGCCTAAAAAAAATCTTTTTTTAACACTTTTTACCATTTTTTCTTGCATTCTTTAACAATTTTATATATTTTTAATGTGTTAAGCCAATGCATTCTCTTATATATGCGAGGCGACCTATGGTCGACTCGCATATATAAGAGAATGCATTGGCACAGGGCCCTTCTGTTGGGTAAAGGGTTAATCGTTATAAATCATAGTCACGGCGAGGAATCACATGGTTTCGAGTTGATGAGATTCATGCAATCAAAGGCAATCGAAAACACGACAGAAACGAGGAGTACGATGAGTATCACGCAATCAAAGGCAATCGAAAACACGACAGAAACGAGGAATACGGTAATAAACTAGGATAATTATATATTACAAAGTTTATTTTTCAAGCAAGCTGATACCTCATTTTTGTCCAAACTTACAGTGGTTTGCTTTAATATTCTGACCAAAGTTGTAAGTCGAAGGATTCTCCTAAAGGTATGGACTGGGGTATTTTACGAACCTCCAACTGGTTTGGTTTAAACATATTTTAATAGTATATTCATATACAGATACTAGGGGATTGGAGGACAAGTTCTTAAAACTTAGATGGACCTCTGCTCCCCAACTGGTCACAATGTTATAGAAAACTACTGAGTATTTCCGAACGTATAAGGTATCAACTTGTTTAAAAATAAACTAGAATATGTTCGTAACAGTCAAAGTGCTATGTTTTGTGTCAGTTCCTCATATTATGATTTTGTGCATTTGCTCTCACCTCGGCCATTTTGAATGCGTGGTACTCATCAACTCAAAACGACGTGATTCCCCACCGTGATAGTCCATCCTTTTAGGGCAAAATTAATTGTTAACTTGATGATCACGTGATAACAGCATAAATCGTCCATTTCTTGTGTGCAAATATGAATATTTTTCAGACTCTTGGTTTTTATCTCATGAATTATTTGGTGTGGAATTACATTTATGAATTTTATAAGATAAAATTAATTGTTAACTTCATGTTCAAGTGATATCAGCATAAATCGTCCATTTCTTATATTAGAAAATTGTTCAAATATAAAACGATTCTCTTTTTTAGGCCAAAGAAAAATAAACGTTTTGGTCCTATCACATTTACATTGTTAATCCTTCCATGACTGGAGCTTCCTGAATTTTGCGAAAACCAAGTATCAATGCATTCTCGTAGATATGCGAGTCTCCCATAGGAAGCCTTGCATATATAAGAAAATAAATTGGCCTAACAATATTTACCTTGACCTTGTAAGCCAGGTCATTCTCTTATATATGCGAGGCTCCCCATGGGAGAGTCACATATATAAGAGAATGCACTGGCACAGGATCTTTAATGCTGCAACAGTGCAGCTCCCATCATGAAAGGGTTAAAATCAACCTGAACATTGTATTTTGGCATTTGAATTATTGTTTATTGCTCAGAATTTTATAGTGACATTGTGAATTTTTTTACCCTGTGCCAATGCATTCTCTTATATATGCGAGTCGACCATAGGTCGCCTCGCATATATAAGAGAATGCATTGGCCTAACAATTTTTTACAATTTTAATAATTTCACCCATACAGAGCCCCATACAAACATGAGCAGACGACACTCTTCTATATGCTTCTATATATATGTGTGGGGCTCCCTGCAGGGTAATGGATGTTTTTTATTTTATGTCCTAAAAATTGTAAGAAACATTTATTTAAAAAAAATGATAAAAAATTGTTAGGCCAATGCATTCTCTTATATATGCGAGGCGACCTATGGTCGACTCGCATATATAAGAGAATGCATTGGCACAGGGTGAAAAAAGGCAATCGAAAACACGACAGAATTTTATAGTGACATTGTGAATTGTTTTGCTGCTGTACTAAAATTCTATCCTCAGCTTTTACTTCAACTTTGTTGAGTCCTTTATAAATACATTAGTCTGTTCACACCTAAAGGTAACAAGCCTGAGTTTAGTGTGCCTGTTATTTATAAATACATTAGTCTGTTCACACCTAAAGGCAACAAGCCTGAGTTTAGTGTGCCTGTTATTTATAAATACATTAGTCTGTTCACACCTAAAGGCAACAAGCCTGAGTTTAGTGTGCCTGTTATTTGCAGAATGAGGCCCCCAGAGGGTGAATTTAGTGACTCTATCCTGAATTAATTATTATAGTTGAATATGACACCATTTCTCTGTTTTTGTAGAAACCTTATGATCATGCATCACATTGTGCAGACAAATTTCACCATCATGAAAGGGTTACATACCGGTAACACTCCTGTATGAAGCCCCACACAGACCCAAGCAGACAACAGTCATCAGTGCATTGTTCTCTCTGTCTGGGGCTCCATAGAGGGTTAATAATTATTTTTGTTTGTACATAAAGACATGAAATAAGTGCTGAATGCAAAGTTAGTTTTTCAACTCCGGTGATTTTTTTGCTTTATAGCTTCTTTGTTGTGTGTATAAAGTTATACATTTTCTGAAAAAGTTTATATAACTTTATATATCATGCATATACATATCTCGTACTTGCTCGAAACTAAATTTCATTTTACTTTTATCGTTGGTACATTATATACAACACCAATAAAATTTGGAAAATGTATAACTTTATATACATGATTTGGACCTTTAATTCAGGTAAACTTGATCAAGTCTGCGTTTAGTGTGCCTGTTATTTGCAGAATGAGGTCCCCATAGGGTGAATATAGGCTATCATCACCAAATTCACCCCCTCAGGACCCCAGTCTGCTATGGCAGACATAGACTCAGATTGAAGTTCCCAAAATGGTGAATATTGTGATGTACACCCATTGAGAACCTCGATTATGCAATGTGGCGTCTGCCAATTTGGGGATATAGAGAAACTAAACTAAAAAAGAATAGAATCTTTGAGAAGAAGTTTCTATAGAAATTTGCTAATACAGAAACTTTCTAGAGAACATAAGGCCTAAGCAGAATGAGGTCCCCAGAGGGTGAATTTAGGGATGCTAGCCCGCTATGCGGAATAGCATCACTAAATTCACACTCTGGAGACCTCTTTCTGCAAATGACAGGCACACTAAACTGGGCATCCCCCATTTACTCATACATGTAGGTGAAACAAAGCTACAGTAATGCTCTAAGTAATCGACTCTTTAACCACAGCAGAATTTTTGGTAACTTTTCAGGATTTAGTCGGAAATATGGCTTGTTGCCATTCATCGGAAAGCTCTCCCCGAGAGCTTTCCGATGAATGGCAACAAGCCATATTTCTGACTAAATCATGAAAAGTTACCCATAATTCTGCTGTGGTTAAAGAGTCACTTTCTTAGGGCATTACTGTACTCCGGTGATTGGCCTTATTGTTTAGCAAATAGAGCCATAGAGCAAAGAGACAAGTACAGTAATGCCCTAAATAACAGACTCCTTAACCACAGCAGAATTATGGGTAATTTTTCAGGATTTAGTCGGAAATATGGCTTGTTGCCATTCATCGGAAAGCTCTCACTGAAAGCTTTCCGATGAATGGCAACAAGCCATATTTCTGACTAAATCCTGAAAAATTACCCATAAATCTGCTGTGGTTAAGGAATCGGTTATTTAGGGCATTGCTGTAGATCATGCCATGAATCTCATTTTGTATCAGAAATGCTAAAATTGTTCGAAATATACGATTACAGCACGTGCCAGCTGGCTCGACGTATAAATCAAACAAACGTAACACGAGCCAGAGACACGCCAATGTCGAACCAGGGAAGATAGCACGACCCGTGTTTGGCGCGACGTATAAAATGTAGCGAGCGTATTCCACCAGTACAAATCCTGGGAACTTTTTAGGTGTTGTGACACCGGGAACTTTACAACATTGAACAAATAAGGCAGATAATATATTTCTTGTCAACACTTCATTTTTCACTCAATAATCTCAATAACATGGTTTCCAGTCGCTGTTCAGTCACTGTTCACACTGTTCAGTCGCTGTTCACACTGTTCCAGTTGGAAATTGTTATGTTACAACATATGCTAAATATATTTCCAGTTGGAATTCAATTATTACAATGCATATTAAAGAATATGTGGGATATTATGTTGTCAAATTTCGTAATAATGGTGGATTGATTGTACTGGACTGTCATGATGCCGTGTGGAGTGAAACATTGTATCCTTATCGAGACAGTGTATGATTAACTTGTTACAATGTATACTCCCTGTTGCTGGAATCTGTCTGTGCATATGAACACTCCGTGTTGTTGGAATCTGTCTGTGCATATGAACACTCCGTGTTGTTGGAATCTGTCTGTGCATATGAACACTCCTCCGTGTTGCTGGAATCTGTCTGTGCATATGAATACTTTCCCATTGAGGTTATTAATGCAGTGAGTGATTTTCTGTGACCCTGTGTTGATGACTGTATATAGTTTTAATTGGCTGGCAACATACAAACCTCTGGCAATGTGGCAACAAGAGAAAATCTGTAATAGTCACAATATCTGGATTCAACCATTCACTTGCAATGTGTACATTGGAATTATCCCAAGCCTGAATTTAATGTGTCTGACATTTGCAGAATGAGGTCCCCAGAGGGTGAATTTAGTGACGCTATCCTACATGCTTAATCCTCAACTGCTATGTGAGACCTAGTATAGGATCTGATTGAAGTTGGTGATGTTCACCCAGTAGTCACCTCGATTATGTATTTTATCTTCTGCAAATTAGGGGATATAGAAACTAAAGATTAGGGGGATATAGAAACTCTACAGAAGGGAAAAAGTAACTAAAAACACTGTTAATTTGAGACTATAGATACTTCCCAGAAGATGAGGCATAAGCAGAATGAGTCCCGAGAGGGTGAATTTGGTGATGTTAGCCGGGGACCTCATTCTCCAAATATCAGACATGATGAATTCAGACATGAATGGTCCATTGTACATTTCCTGTCAAGCCTTGAAATAGGGTGTCTGTCATTTGCAGAATGAGGTTCGCAGAGGGTAAATTTAGTGATGCTACCCCGCATAGCGGGCTAGCATCACCAAATTCACCCTCTGGGAACCTCATTCTGCTGAGGTGTAAGCAGAATGAGGTTCCCAGAGGGTGAATTTGGTGATGCTAACCCGCTATGCAGGGTAGCATCACTAAATTCACCCTCTGGGGACCTCATTCTGCAAATGACAGACACCCTATTTCAAGGCTTGGTCAGAACACTGAATTCAGACATGAATGGTTCATTATGCATTTCCTTTGGTGCTCATATAATAAAAACAGTTGATACGATTGATTCCCATTTTAAGGATGTTTAGATCAATGTATAAGGCATTATTGAAAACAAGTGGCTTGTTTTAAAAGGGGGATTGTACCCTAAATCCGGCCATTTATGGGACCATCTCCTTTTATACTCTACGTAACATATGCAACAAATGAATGAATTTGAGTCATGGATTAGTTAAAAATTCACTCATGTTCTTGATGAACGATGCAAACAAGATGGTAATTATAATGAAAATGAATTAATGACTTGTTGCCATTCATTGGAAACTCTCGCCGAGAGCTTTCCGATGAATGGCAACAAGCCATATTTCCGACTAAATCCTGAAAAGTTACCCATAATTCTGCTGTGGTTAAGGAGTCGATTAATTAGAGCATTACTGTAGCTACCAATTTATTTGGCAGCGAATAGTCAGCGAAACTTGTGACAAGTTAAAAAAGCTGACTGGGGATGTTACAATAACCCATTCAGCCTTACTGATTCACCATCTTCCGCTGTATTGGCAGGGAATGTTTGAATTCGCCGCTGTATTGGCAGGGAATGTTTGAATTCGCCGCTGTATTGGCAGGGAATGTTTGAATTCGCCGCTGTATTGGCAGGGAATGTTTGAATTCGCCGCTGTATTGGCAGGGAATGTTTGAATTCGCCGCTGTATTGGCAGGGAATGTTTGAATTCGCCGCTGTATTGGCAGGGAATGTTTGAATTCGCCGCTGTATTGCCAGGGAATGTTTGAATTTGCCAGCCTGATTGTTGATGTAAATAATTCTGCACATGAATGGTCTGTGTGGAAGTTAAATGATAACTTTAACAATTAGAATTTGTATATATGATTATAGCAGTGCTAAACATAGACTGAAAAATAAAATTTTTATGACTGTTATCTTCCGCTTTGTTAACATTGAGCCACAAACTGTTGGGGGTGGGGGGGTGTTACCCAATTCTTACCCCTTTGGAATTAAAACGGCAACCAGCTAGGGTGTGATACGAAATTCTAATTCACTCATGAATTCTGTCCTAACATTTCCGTGGCACTGATTGGTGAGTTGCCAAAGTGTAGCTGCCGTCAAACAATATTATTTTACATAGATTGACCGATGCGTAGAAGCTTTGTGCATGCTCACTAATAAAAAAAAATCAGAATTGTTAAGCTTGTTAAACATTTCTCTCGGAAGTACCTTCGTTACTGGGAACAACAATGAAAACAGCTGGATATTCAAAGTAAGATGGAATCGCACGTCGGGCTTGGTTCCGTGAATTTTAGGAAAATTATTCAGACAACCCATATTAATTAAAACATTTCTGTCAAAACCAATCGAAGGATGTCCGAATTATGATGTAATGATGCTACAAATAGCAAACCATTGTTCGTCTTACTATGAAGTTGCAAACATGCAATGATACAATGGAATATGAATGGCCTGTCAGTAGTGCAATACCTTGGTGCAACATGGCCACGAAACTTGCGTTTATTAATATAATTTTTACATCTCCAATGTAAAATTGGCGTGATATATTCTATATCACGCCAATTTTACATTGGAGATGTCAAAGACCAAGCCCCAATGGCCGGACACAAAGACCAAGCCCCATCGGCCGGACACAAAGACCAAGCCCCATCGGCTGGACAAAGACCAAGCCCCATCTGCCGGACACAAAGACCAAGCCCCATCGGCCGGACTTCGGGGGTAAAATATATTTGATTCGAGTCGAGGAAATTCCGATTGATGTGTCCTGCATGGAATTTCCAACTATTGAAAATTTTTACCAAAGTTGTGGGTGAGACAACCCCATTCGTCAGGACCCTGTGAGCATGGAGATAAAATCTTACCACCCTTATCACGTACAACCCCATTCGTCAGGACCCTGTGAGCATGGAGATAAAATCTTACCACCCTTATCACGTACAACCCCATTCGTGAGGACCCTGTGAGCATGGAGATAAAATCTTACCACCCTTATCACCCCACAACCCATTCGTCAGGACCCTGTGAGCATGGAGATAAAATCTTACCACCCTTATCACGTGCAATGCCTGTCCCCATTCGTCAGGACCCTGTGAGCATGGAGATAAAATCTTACCACCCTTATCACATGCAATGCCTGTTCCCAGGACCCTGTGAGCATGGAGATAAAATCTTACCACCCTTATCACGTGCAATGCCTGTTCCCATTCGTGAGGACCCTGTGAGCATGGAGATAAAATCTTACCACCCTTATCACATGCAATGCCTGTTCCCAGGACCCTGTGAGCATGGAGATAAAATCTTACCACCCTTATCACATGCAATGCCTGTTCCCAGGACCCTGTGAGCATGGAGATAAAATCTTACCACGCTTATCACATGCAATGCCTGTTCCCAGGACCCTGTGAGCATGGAGATAAAATCTTACCACCCTTATCACCCCCACAACCCCATTCGTCAGGTCCCTGTGAGCATGGAGATAAAATCTTACCACCCTTATCACCCCCACAACCCCATTCGTCAGGACCCTGTGAGCATGGAGATAAAATCTTACCACCCTTATCACATGCAATGCCTGTTCCCAGGACCCTGTGAGCATGGAGATAAAATCGTGCCACCCTTATCACGTGCAATGCCTGTTCCCATTGGAAAGATTCTTATCGCACCTCACATGTCCCGAAATGAGTAATATCGTATCATTGGTAAGATTCTTATCGCGCCTCACATGATTCTCGGTTGAGTAATATCGTATCATTGGTAAGATTCTTATTGTGCCTCACATGATTCTCAGTTGAGTAATATCGTATCATTGGTAAGATTCTTATCGTGCCTCACATGATTCTCGGTTGAGTAATATCGTATCATTGGTAAGATTCTTATTGTGCCTCACATGATTCTCAGTTGAGTAATATCGTATCATTGGTAAGATTCTTATTGTGCCTCACATGATTCTCGGTTGAGTAATATCGTATCATTGTAAAGATTCTTATCGTGCCTCACATGATTCTCGGTTGAGTAATATCGTATCATTGGTAAGATTCTTATCGTGCCTCACATGATTCTCAGTTGAGTAATATCGTATCATTGTAAAGATTCTTATCGTGCCTCACATGATTCTCGGTTGAGTAATATCGTATCATTGGTAAGATTCTTATCGTGCCTCACATGTTCTCGGTTGAGTAATATCGTATCATTGGTAAGATTCTTATCGTGCCTCACATGATTCTCGGTTGAGTAATATCGTATCATTGTAAAGATTCTTATCGTGCCTCACATGATTCTCGGTTGAGTAATATCGTATCATTGTAAAGATTCTTATCGTGCCTCACATGATTCTCGGTTGAGTAATATCGTATCATTGGTAAGATTCTTATCGTGCCTCACATGATTCTTGGTTGAGTAATGTATCATTGGTAAGATTCATATCGTGCCTCACATGATTCTCGGTTGAGTAATATCGTATCATTGTAAAGATTCTTATCGTGCCTCAAATGATTCTCGGTTGAGTAATATCGTATCATTGTAAAGATTCTTATCGTGCCTCACATGATTCTCGGTTGAGTAATATCGTATCATTGGTAAGATTCTTATCGTGCCTCACATGATTCTTGGTTGAGTAATATATCATTGGTAAGATTCGTATCGTGCCTCACATGATTCTCGGTTGAGTAATGTCGTATCATTGGTAAGATTCGTATCGTGCCTCACATGATTCTCAGTTGAGTAATGTTGTATCATTGGTAAGATTCTTATCGTGCCTCACATGATTCTCAGTTGAGTAATATCGTATCATTGGAAAGATTCTTATCGCACCTCACATGATTCTCGGTTGAGTAATATCGTATCATTGGTAAGATTCATATCGTGCCTCACATGATTCTCGGTTGAGTAATGTATCATTGGTAAGATTCGTATCGTGCCTCACATGATTCTCAGTTGAGTAATGTCGTATCATTGGTAAGATTCTTATCGTGCCTCACATGATTCTCGGTTGAGTAATATCGTATCATTGGAAAGATTCTTATCGCACCTCACATGATTCTCGGTTGAGTAATATCGTATCATTGGTAAGATTCTTACCGTGCCTCACATGATTCTCGGTTGAGTAATATCGTATCATTGGTAAGATTCTTATCGTGCCTCACATGATTCTCGGTTGAGTAATATCGTATCATTTTAAAGATTCTTATCTGCCTCACATGATTCTCGGTTGAGTAATATCGTATCATTGTAAAGATTCTTATCGTGCCTCACATGCTTCTCGAGTAATATCGTATCATTGGAAAGATTCTTATCGTGCCTCACATGATTCTCGGTTGAGTAATATCGTATCATTGTAAAGATTCTTATCGTGCCTCACATGTTCTCGGTTGAGTAATATCATATCATTGTAAAGATTCTTATCGTGCCTTGCATGATTCTCGGTTGAGTAATATCGTATCATTGTAAAGATTCTTATCGTGCCTCACATGATTCTCGGTTGAGTAATATCGTATCATTGTAAAGATTCTTATCGTGCCTCACATGATTCTCGATTGAGTAATATCGTATCATTGTAAAGATTCTTATCGTGCCTCACATGTTCTCGGTTGAGTAATATCATATCATTGTAAAGATTCTTATCGTGCCTCACATGTTCTCGGTTGAGTAATATCATATCATTGTAAAGATTCTTACAGTGCCTCACATGATTCTCGGTTGAGTAATATCGTATAATTGGTAAGATTCTTATCGTGCCTCACATGATTCTCGGTTGAGTAATATCGTATCATTGTAAAGATTCTTATCGTGCCTCACATGATTCTCGGTTGAGTAATATCGTATCATTGGTAAGATTCTTATCGTGCCTCATATGATTCTCGGTTGAGTAATATCGTATCATTGGTAAGATTCTTATCGTGCATCACATGATTCTCGGTTGAGTAATATCGTATCATTGGTAAGATTCATATCGTGCTTCACATGATTCTCGATTGAGTAATATCGTATCATTGGTAAGATTCTTATCGTGCCTCACATGATTCTCGGTTGAGTAATATCGTATCAAGCATAGGATTCCATATACAAAAACAATTGTGGATAAAAACGGTATTAATAATTGTGGTTTGAATAGTTTTCCATCTTCTGTTCCCGAGAGTATTGTCGGTACAGGAACATATTTCTTTGAGAATGTGTTTGGAGCAAACAATCAACATTCCTATCATTTTTGGTAAAAAATCACCCCCTTCCCACCAGCTTGCAGTCTCTGTACATGTTATCTGTTCTAGTCTCTGTACATGTTATCTGTTCTATTCTCATTCTCGTTTGTCATGTGACTGATATATTATGGCATTTTTCTTCAGATGATTAACTTTCAAATTGTCGTTACTTAAATGTTACACTAGACAAAACATACGTTATTTATTTTCCTGTGCCAAGGAGGTTTGGTGTTAATTTTTTTCGTATGTCCAACTTCAATTTTCCCACTGTGCCCCTCCTCTTAAAACAGCTGACTTCTGAGCTCAGGTTAAATTCATTTGCAAATAACAGGCCAGGATATAGTGTCTGACATTTGCAGAATGAATTTCCCAGAGTGTGAAGTTAGTGACGCTATCCCCCACAGCGGGTTAGCATTACCAAATTCACCCTCTGGGAACCTCATTCTGTTTCCGCCTCAAATGCTATGGGAGACCTGGGATCAGAGTTCCCCAGTTGAAGTTGGTGATGTTCTTTGAAAGTTCTCATTATGGTGAACATTGATACCAAATTTCATTGACTGATATGCCATAAGTTATTTGTAATTACACTTCATTGAAAGCCCTTGTGATAGTGAATATACCCAGTGATATACCTGCAAAATATCATCAAGACTAAATTCCATGGCTGAGATAGATGGACGGACAAAAATTTCAATATTAATTTTCTGATGTGGCTTAAATCGAAGGATGTCTTAGTGTCTGAATAAAACTTGCATGAATACCAAAAATTATTGAAATCGGTTCATATTTGTTCAAGTTATCAAGCCGGACAGACCAAAATCGCAAAATATTGACAAACTGAAAATGCAAATGTCATTAGGTGCTCCTTTGAAAGCATTCTTGATGGCAAACCTCCATACCATACCAAACCCGCTGTTTGTTAAAACTCTGTCCCCCATGTTGGTTCATCAATATACTGAAGATCATTAAAATCCGAATGACCATGACAAAGATTTAGAGCTTCAAAGTTGTTATAGATGGACTCATGGAGGGACACACGGTCTCACGCACGTATGGAAGAAGCCCATTTATATATCCCCCACCAAACTTTGTGGGGATAACAAAGATGAATAACTCTAGACTGGAGAATTCGAAAAACACTATTTGATAAACCAGAACAAACACTCCTTTTAATGTCCTCATAGCGCTGAACATACATACCATATTTCATTAAGATCTGACAACCTGAGGTGGAGATATCTGGTCAGACAGATGGACAGATGGATGAATGGTAATCCAATATATCCACTATTTCCTTCAGTCATGGGGGGGGGGGGGGGGGGGGGGGGGGTTTCGGGGTATAATAAATTTGACACAAATATGGATCATATGTACATTTATTTAATTTTGATTACATCAACATAATGACAAACACTTTGAAATTTCTTAACCTATAGACTATTCATCTATTTCTGGACTAGATCCATTAACTGATGTCAGACTAAGTGAACGTTCAGATGACCACGATACAATCGTAAGTGGAGGAATCGGGCCCGACGAGATCGTGGATAGTTTGTTCACACGATTGCGATGTCGTCATACATAATGATATCGTAGGTTGTTCGTAAATCATGTGATTGAATGATCATTTCCAGCATGTGATTGAATGATCATTTCCAGCTACGATTCTTACTTATACACGACGGCTATTACGTCGCAAGTGGAGGTAGCCAAGGATACGCCACGATTTCGCATCTAAAATTAAACAGTGCTTGATATTATTTTTTTACTTGCGACATTGTCGTGAGCATGCGCAATCCAACTACCAGTTACTTCCTACAACGGAAATCTTTCCATTTACAATTGAATCATGGTCGTCTGAACGTTCACTAAATATAAATGAGAAGTGTGCAGTCCCTTTGAAAAGCCGACAAACCCCTAGATCGGATGTTCGTCTCTAGAACTCTATTAAAATTAGTTTCTGTTTTGAAGGGATTCCCTCCATTTCAGAGTGGAGCAGACTATGCGCAATTTCATTGATTTATGGCATAACAGATCACTTCACAGATCTGAGGTCAATGATGCTTGACAATGTTCCCACGGTTTGTCAAACTCAACTATTGTTGGAAAACTGAATACAGGTGATATATCGATAATTCATTTTACTCATCGCAATATAAGAGACATCATCTTCGAGTTTTTATCAGTCAACGATATTCATGACTGATCATTCTTTCGCATCTTGTTGTATTCATAACTATTTCTAAATACTACAATTCTCACAAACATTTACTACGCCAGGAATGCACTCCATATTTGAAAACGGTTTATTACATTATGTCGGGAATGCCGCAATGTTGTAGAAATTAAATATAATGGACATATCTAGAGACGTACATCGTTTAGGATTATCGTCGGTTTTTCAAAGAGACTGGGAAGTGTGGACAGGTGAAGTGTGGAGTCGTGGACAGGTGCTCTTAGATGGAAGTGTGGACAGGTGCTCTTAGTTGGAAGGGTGTCCAATTAGTTAACCAACCCCAGTTGAACTCTTGGTCTCGTCTTTCCGAGCCACCAATTTCTTAAAAATAGAATGACCAAGTATTATTTTTTTATGAGGAAATATGAATCTACACAATGAGATGATCATCGGAATGATTGTGTTACGATATTGGGTTTAATTATATGCTTGCTTATTAATTAGCGAAAAATTACCCAAATGTAGATCATCGTATGCATCTCTTAGAAGCCAATATAAAATTTTCACTTGACACTCATGAAAATTCAACATTTCTTTCCACACTCATTTCGGTATTCAAACAAACTGTAGATATTCTATATTTATCAATTTAGCATGTTGAAAAATAAACATGTTACAGTGATTTAATAAGTTCAAATATATAGTCTGGATATAATTTTCCAACTGACGATTTGACCTTTTCCAATGTTTACCATCAAATTTGATTAAACTTTGGTATCTTATTGGACTTTTAGTAGTAATTCCACTGTTTCGACAGGCAAAACCTCATTAAAACCTCATTAAAACCTCATTAATGGATAGTTAGGCGACACCAAATTTTAAGTCTGGTTTACGAACATGTGGGGGGGGGGGGGGGGAGAAAAAGTAGATGCAGGAGGGAAAAAAATAAAAATAAAAAAAATTGTCCCCCCAATTTATATCAAGTAAATCGTGGAATTTTATATAAATTTTGCAAAAATTGTGAAAAAATGTTTTTGAATGAAATTCTGAACCAAACAAGACATTTCTTGTCATGAAATACATGAAAATATGGATCTGTAAATGATCATAAGCAGAACCGGATGCGACAGCACATGAAAATCAGTACGCGTGTAAAACAATTTGGGAGAAAAAAGTTTAATTTTTTTTCATGAAATGGAAAAAAAGTTGTAGGTGTTCGTAAACCAGATTTAAAAATTGGTGTCGCCTTATTAATAATGAAAATAAGTGAAGAGTAAAGTTATTTTTCATGTACTTGTTAATAGTTGTTTTACAGACTTTTATGTTATTTTGCATGAACCCATTTCAAAGACTTGGGTGCCTCTAAACAGATTTAGAGTCAACAAACAGGATATAGTGGCAACGATTGAAAATATGTCAACTTCAGCAAGCCTGGATATGTAGCCCCATATACAGAGCCCCACATAGACTGGAGCAGACGGCACTTCGTAGTGCATGCTTCCATCTGTGAGGCTCCCTGTGGGTTACCTATAAAACATTCATTTGTAATTTCACATTTCGGAGTAGGTGCTAGCCTGGATATAATGTCTGACATTTGCTGAATGAGGTCCCCAGAGGGTGAATTCAGTGATGCTATCCCACACAGCAGGCTAGCATCATCAAATTCACCCTCTGAGGACCTCATTCAGATTAGGCCTCATCTTCTGGGAAGTATCTGTAGTCTCAAATTAACATTGTTTTTAGCCGCTTTTCCCCTTCTGTTCAGTTTCTATATCCCCTAATTTTCAGAAGATAAAATGTATAGTCAATGTGACTAATGGGTGAACATCGCCAACTTCAACTGGGGAACTTCAATCTGGTCCTAGGTCTCACACAGTTGAGGCCTAAGCAGAATATTCCCAGAGGGCGAAAGGTGATGCTAGCCCACTGTGTGGGATATCGTCACTAAATTCACCCTCTGGGAACCTCATTCTACGAATGTCGGCCACACTATATCCAGGCATAATGTTCAGTAGAATGAAGAGCACAACCGAGCGTGGCATCATTAACCCATCCATGACTGGAGCTTCCTGAAATTTTTTGAAAACCTTGTGCCAATCAATGCATTATCTTATATATGCGAGTCTCCTATAGGCCGCCTCGCATATGTAATAGAATGCATTGGCTTAAAAATATTTACCTTGACCTTGTAAGACAGTGCATTATCTTATATATGCGAGGCTCCCTATGGGAGAATCTCATATATAAGAGAATGCACTGGCACATGATCTTCAATGCTGCATCAGCGCGGCTCCCATTATGGAAGAGTTAAGTTTGCTCCTTTTCTGTTCAGAAGATTCAGGAACAAGAGTTCTTGAACAGACACCGAACTGGATACCACAACAGTAATGAAACAATGTCTCTATGATAGAATGTTCCACTTTCAGCACCGGTTAACAGTAGTCGTATTACGATGCCGCACAGTAATTGTCATATTACGATGCCGCACAGTAATTGCCGTATTACGATGCCGCAGGGTAATTGTCATAGTATTGGTCGTATTACGATGCCGCACAGTGTTGGTCGTATTACGATGCTGCTTGTTCGAGTTCTGATGCTGGTGTCTCCGGTTCTTCATCATTATAAATATTCTCTGCCTGAAAATGGAAATATCACAAGCTGATTAAAGGCATATATATAGGAGACTCGCATATAAAAGAGAATGCACTGGCACAGGGTCTTTAATGTTGCACAAGCGCAGCTCTAGTCATGAAAGTGTTAATGCAATGTATAATAATGGTCAAATAAAATTAAATAAACTTTTCTGCCATTTTTATTTCTATAACCTGTCAACAATAGCAGGGTTTGTACAGGATTTTCACAATTTGATCCAAGGACTATATCGGTCAAAGTCAAGGATTCCGCTCCTATAATAGATGACAATTCCAACAGGTTATCACATTCCCCATATAGCATGCCTTTCATCACAAAAGTTACTACATAACAAGATAAAGGCTTATAAGCTTTACTGTAACCGTGTGCCCTCATCCATGTTGTTCTAGTTATTTTAAAGTATGAAATTATATCAACTAAATAAAATTATAACAATGACAACAATGCATGTGCGAGACAATGAAGTGAAATGACAAAAAACTCAAAAAGTGCAATCTCAAACAAAGGGAGAGCATTGTGGAATAGCTTCCTGAAGATTGAAGACATACTTAACCCTTTACCCAACAGAACGGCCCTGTGCCAATGCATTCTCTTATATATGCGAGTCGACCATAGGTCGCCTCGCATATATAAGAGAATGCATTGGCTTAACACATATTAAAAATGATAAAATTGTCAAAGAATGTAGAAAAATATTATAAAAATTGTTAAAAAATGTAAGAAAAAATTATAAAATTGTTAAAGAATGTAAGAAAAAATGGTAAAAAGTGTTTTTTAGGCCAACGCATTCTCTTATATATGCAAGGCGACATATGGTCGACTCGCATATATAACAGAATGCATTGGCACAGGGCATAACTGTAACCATCACAATGTGGTCAATGAACTGGTTCCAATGATATCCATATTTGTATGGTGTTATTGAGACAGACCGAAGATATTTTAGGCTGTTGAAGCTTTATTTGGGCGTTTATGGCCGGTTTGTTGGGTAAAGGGTTAAACCATAATCAGAAGAGGTTAATTGCCTACAAATTCACTTATTAAATTGTTATTGGATTTAAATTACTATTTATTTTATTGCTTTTTATAAGCACACCATGTAACCTGTCCCCATATTTTTATTTTTCTCTTGCTCCTGCACAGTTTATATTATAAGTTACAGGGCGAGTTGTTGCCGGATACGGTGTCATATGAGGCGAAGTGAGATTAATATCGGGCGAGGCGCTAGCCTCGCCCGATATTAATCTCACTGAGCCTCATATGTCACCGTAGCCGGCAACAACGAGCCCTGTAACGATTTTATCATGTCACCCACATATCATGTTTTCCGTGTGAGAATTTGAATTACTTATACGAAGTTCATTACCTGCCAGTAAAGTAAATTTGTTGTCTATGGCTATTAACTTATGTAACGTCACAGTGGCGTGCCATGGGCGTTGAACGTCAACGCATTGAGTCAATGGCTAATCACCAGAAGCAGGACAACAAACTTGAGTTTGATAGTTAATTTATGAGTGTTTAGAATTTGTCAAATATATCACATGCAGGTTTTGGTATATGGTACTATGTCTTTAAATTAACAGAACTTGAAGCCAAAATACACCGAAAATATACCCGAGGCGGCAGAGTTCCATGAAAAACAAAATGGCGGACATCGACCCCATATGGGAACCCTGAGGGGGGATATGGATTCCATATGGGACGGGCTACAAAGATGACGACCCGATGTCTCCTGATATGCATCTACCAACGGAGCGTCCTCATTGATCGATCCAACCAGGTGACATGATAATTATTGTTATATTGATTGTGTTGGCTCTGACCTAGACACTGTGTCTTCTGCAGAGCCCCATTGTCATTATAAAGTTATTATACAATAATGTGTACAGTATGTGTTTTTCTTGTACAAGTCCAGGTTGTACTGAAAAGTCATATTGGATGAGACAAGCAGTATGTTTATCCAAATTTTGGGAATAAAACTTTTGTGGTTATTTTTGGTAGTTGTCGATTGAGTCCAATATGACTTTCTGGAGGCCAATATGACTTTTTCCCGGATAATCATGTGACGGCTTTGCCCAATCAGAAATAGTGTTAGTTAAGGGATGGATAATAATATGTATTAATATATAACTTGGATTATCAAATAAAATCAATTGAGTTTTAGTTTGAAAGAATGTTACTATCACAAAATTAGGGAGACTTCATTACTGTTCAAAGAACATCACCAACACAAATATCAAGAGTAGATTCTCATCTCCTACAGATTATCTCATCTCCTACAGATTATCTCATCTCCTACAGATTATCTCATCTCCTACAGATTATCTCATCTCCTACAGATTATCTGCAAAGGTTTATGTGGCGAAGCCCTCAGATCTCATAATCTTTTTCATAGTCACCCAAGAGTCCACAGCAACATGCACTACATGTAAGAGAGAAAGAGGAGTGAATGGTTGAGTACAGGATGGAAGGAAAGATAGAATGCCGAGAAGGCAATATGAAGAATGAGATTAAAAGAATGGAGAGAAATGGAAATGAGATGAGGTGGTAGTACATGTCACACGAGGATTCACTGTGACTCAAGATCACAAGTGTCATCACTGGGCCAACATAATATGGGGGACAATCACAAGTGTCATCACTGGGCCAACATAATATGGGGGACAATCTCAAGTGTCATCACTGGGCCAACATAATATGGGGGACAATCACAAGTGTCATCACTGGGCCAACATAATATGGGGGACAATCACAAGTGTCATCACTGGGCCAACATAATATGGGGGACAATCACAAGTGTCATCACTGGGCCAACATAATATGGGGGACAATCTCAAGTGTCATCACTGGGCCAACATAATATGGGGGACAATCTCAAGTGTCATCACTGGGCCAACATAATATGGGGGACAATCTCAAGTGTCATCACTGGGCCAACATAATATGGGGGACAATCACAAGTGTCATCACTGGGCCAACATAATATGGGGGACAATCACAAGTGTCATCACTGGGCCAACATAATTTGGGGGACAATCACAAGTGTCATCACTGGGCCGACATAATATGGGGGACAATCTCAAGTGTCATCACTGGGCCGACATAATATGGGGGACAATCTCAAGTGTCATCACTGGGCCGACATAATATGGGGGACAATCACAAGTTTCATCACTGGGCCAACATAATATGGGGGACAATCACAAGTGTCATCACTGGGCCAACATAATATGGGGGACAATCACAAGTGTCATCACTGGGCCAACATAATATGGGGGACAATTTCAAGTGTCATCACTGGGCCAACATAATATGGGGGACAATCACAAGTGTCATCACTGGGCCAACATAATATGGGGGACAATCGCAAGTGTCATCACTGGGCCAACATAATATGGGGGACAATCACAAGTGTCATCACTGGGCCAACATAATATGGGGGACAATCACAAATTTCTATAGTAACTTCTTCACATAGATTATATTTATTTTTTAGTGTAGTTTCTTTATATCCCCAAATTGGCAGACGACACATTGCATAATTGAGGTTCCAAAAGGGTGTACATCACAATTTTCACCATTTGGTAACTTCAATCTGAGTCTATGTCTCCCATAGCAGATGAGATCATGCAGAATGAAGTTCCCGGAGGGTGAACTTGGTGACACTATCCTGCCGTGTCCACGGGATAGCATCACTAAATTCACCATCTGGGGACCTCTTATTTCCACTTTCCAGACATGATCAACAATGATTTATTAAACTTACCATTTGCCAAACTTGCATGATATTATCTTCTGATACAGAACATATAACCCATGGCTCATTGGGATTCCACGAGAAATCAGAAATCTTTGCTGTATGTCCGCCGTGAATGAACTGTAACAGATAATATTCTTCATTAACAAAAAATTGACAAATGGGTCACAACTGCTTTTTTCTTGCATTCGTTAACAATATTATCATTTTTATTATGTTTTCTTACATTCTTTATCAATTTTTATAAGTTTTTCTTACATTCGTCAACAATTTTTAGCATTATTTCTTACATTCTTTAACAATTTTTAAAAATAATATACAATTTGTTAGGCCAATGCATTCTCTTATATATGTGAGGCCACCATGACTCGCATATATGAGAGAATGCATTGGCACAGGGTTTCACAAAAATTCTGGAAGCTCCCGTCATGAAAGGGTTAAAGGGGTACTGTACCCTAAATCCAGCCATTTATGGGACCATCTCCTCTTATACTCAACAGAAAATATGCAATAAATGAATGAATTTGAGCCATGGATTAGTGCAAAATACACACATGCGCTCTATTATGAATGATGTAAACAACACGGTAATTATAATGAATTTATGACCCCAATCATAAATTCATTTTCGTTATAATTATCATGTTGTTTACAACGATACGCACAGAAACAGACTTCCCCATGAAAAATTGACTGGAGCTTCCTGAATTTTTGCGAAAACCCTGTGTCAATGCATTCATTATATATGAGATTCACCCATAGGGAGACTCTCGTATATAAGAGAATGCATTGGCCCAACAATATTTAGCCTGTTCTTGTAAGCCAGAGCATTCAATTATATATGAGATTCACCCATAGGGAGACTCTCGTATATAAGAGAATGCATTGGCCCAACAATATTTAGCCTGTTCTTGTAAGCCAGAGCATTCAATTATATATGCGAGGCTCCCTACGGGATTACTAAAACTAAAGTTATCACCAGGAAACCATCTGAGACAGATGGGAGCACAGACACTACTGATTTCTATACAGTTACTAACGAGCAGTTGTATAATAATTAGTGTTACTAACGCGTATTCATATAATAATTAATGTTACTAATGAGTAGTCATATTATAATTACTGTTACTATAGTTACCAGTAGTTCTGGAGGTCCATATAATAATTAGTGTTACTATAGTTACCAGTAGTTCTATGGGTCCATATAATAATTAATGTTACTAATGAGTAGTCATATTATAATTACTGTTACTATAGTTACCAGTAGTTCTGGAGGACCATATAATAATTAGTGTTACTATAGTTACCAGTAGTTCTGGAGGTCCATATAATAATTAGTGTTACTATAGTTACCTACCAGTAGTTCTGGAGGACCATATAATAATTAGTGTTACTATAGTTACCAGTAGTTCTGGAGGACCATATAATAATTAGTGTTACTATAGTTACCAGTAGTTCTGGAGGACCATATAATAATTAGTGTTACTATAGTTACCAGTAGTTCTGGAGGACCATATAATAATTAGTGTTACTATAGTTACCAGTAGTTCTGGAGGACCATATAATAAGTAGTGTTACTATAGTTACCAGTAGTTCTGGAGGACCATATAATAATTATTGTTACTATAGTTACCAGTAGTTCTGGAGGACCATATAATAATTAGTGTTACTATAGTTACCAGTAGTTCTGGAGGACCATATAATAAGTAGTGTTACTATAGTTACCAGTAGTTCTGGAGGACCATATAATAATTAGAGTTACCAGTAGTTCTGGAGGTCCATATAATAATTAGTGTTACTATAGTTACCAGTAGTTCTATGGGTCCATATAATAATTAATGTTACTAATGAGTAGTCATATTATAATTACTGTTACTATAGTTACCAGTAGTTCTGGAGGACCATATAATAATTAGTGTTACTATAGTTACCAGTAGTTCTGGAGGTCCATATAATAATTAGTGTTACTATAGTTACCTACCAGTAGTTCTGGAGGACCATATAATAATTAGTGTTACTATAGTTACCAGTAGTTCTGGAGGACCATATAATAATTAGTGTTACTATAGTTACCAGTAGTTCTGGAGGACCATATAATAATTAGTGTTACTATAGTTACCAGTAGTTCTGGAGGACCATATAATAATTAGTGTTACTATAGTTACCAGTAGTTCTGGAGGACCATATAATAAGTAGTGTTACTATAGTTACCAGTAGTTCTGGAGGACCATATAATAATTATTGTTACTATAGTTACCAGTAGTTCTGGAGGACCATATAATAATTAGTGTTACTATAGTTACCAGTAGTTCTGGAGGACCATATAATAAGTAGTGTTACTATAGTTACCAGTAGTTCTGGAGGACCATATAATAATTAGAGTTACCAGTAGTTCTGGAGGACCATATAATAATTAGTGTTACTATAGTTACCAGTAGTTCTGGAGGTCCGTCTTCCGCATCTTCAGCGGACTGTTCTTCCCCAATTTTACTGAAAAATTTAAAAATCACCATTTATTATTCACTGCAGATAAGCAAAATATGCAACAACAAGCACTTAACGGGATACTGTACTCAAATGTTGTTGGTTTCTATAGTCTCTGAGTCGTAGAATAAGGTAACCAGATTTCCTTTATTTGAAAGTCTGTTGAGTACGAAGTAATGTTATGGATGGCAGATTAGCCGGAATGCGACAATACAAATTATCGTTGTTGGGTAATTTTTGTACAGTTTTCAATAAAATAAATGTTATATTATATGTTTACTAGTCTCATATACTCACTGAAGTTATTGTATAGTCACCAGTCAGTGAGTGGTTTGAGTTTACGTAATTGTTTACACGATCATGCGTGGCACGCATTGCCCAATACACTATCCGTGTTTATATCAAATTATTATCTTTGGTTTTAAGATAACCTATTAACCTGATCGTTTACAGAATACATCTTTGACTCAAATTACTTATTTTTCTATATAATATCGACATTAGATCGTTGTTATTACCGGGAATTTATTGAAAATGGCATACAGTACCCCTTTAACATTCTCATTTATCTTGACATGGACAAACTAAACGAGAGGCCGATCACGATCGGCAGATGTTAACCCATCCCTTGGCGAATCATAAATGAGAGTTTTGGTGTTGAATTATATGAGTATACTGTATGTACTATTATAGACAAATGTACATAACACAAATATTGGAATGTATGGGTCACCGGCATTTATATAAGAGAATGCACTGGTACAAGATATGTAATGCTAAACCACCACAGCCTTGGGTTAAATGTGAAAGGTGTGACCTGAACATGGAATACTTGGGTTAAGAGAGTCCAAGTCTACTGCTAATATCATGTGATGTTTATTGTTGAATCTTTATTTTAAATTAGATACCATAGCCTTCTTTATCAGATTATTTGCACATTGGCATAAGAGACATCAGAAAATGATATAGCATTATCAATAGCTAAGTAGTCCAAAAGCATGGCATAAAATTGGTGAATTGGATTTAATGTTGCTCCAAACAGATTTACAGGTACATAACAAGATTTTGGACCGATTTAAACAAATTTGGTGTGGTGATTCGGGGTACCCTTGGCAGAGTTATAATGGTGTTAATTTTTATCCGGACATCACAATATGTGTACCATATTATGGTGAATTGGATTTAATGTTGCTCCAAACAGATTTACCAGTACATAACACAAGATTTTGGACCGATTTAAACAAATTTGGTGTGGTGATTCGGGGTACCCATTGGCAGAGTTATAATGGTGTTAGTTTTTCAAATTTTCAAACTTGAAAAAATAATTATTTTTAATTATTTTAAAAAGGGACACATTGGGAACCTTTTTAATCAACTTGTATCATAATCATCAATATCTAAATGAAAACAAGTGGTCAATCCGGACATCACAATATGGTATAGGTACACATAAAAATCAAAAATCAAATAATAAATCAATAGGGGCAAAGAGTGTGTCAAAATAAACCAATATAAAATGAGACATGGTATCAGATGAAAGTATCAGGAATGTTGAGATGTGTTAATCTTGAACTACAGAAATCCATGCAAGTGAAAGAAACCTGGAGATAACAGAAGAATGATTAATTGAAATTTAAAATGAGAACATCCCTGCAAATGAATAATAGAGTATTCCAATTAAAACTATAGAACTGAATGGGACAGTCCATTGAATCATGAATGGGTACAGCTTCACCACTATCATAGAGCTATGTGCTATATACAGTGGCTAAAAATAACTAATATTTCAATAAGACATCAGTTCTGCAGTCTCTCAGAACACTATCTAAGCTTGCATTACTGGTAGTTAATTGTAATCTACCTGGGTTATCAAAAACTCAAATCTGTTCAATTCTTAGTTGAACAAGGGCCATAACTCTGGTATAACAAATCAGATCTAACCCAAATTCGAACTCTATCTGTATTTTGAGTTGAGAAACTCACATACAAAATTTGGTTCCTATCAGTTGAAAAATTGTTGATTTAACGAAGCATTCATGAATTCTATGTCAAAGGGCCATAACTCCATACAAAAATATCGGATCAAACCCATATTCGAACTCGATATGTATTTTGGACTGAGCAACTCACATACCAAATTTGGTTACAGTCAGATAATATTTTTTTGAGTTATGGCAGCATACATGAATTCTAAGTTGAAAAAGGGCCATAACTCCATAAAAAAAACTCGGATCAAACCCATATTCGAACTCGATCTGTATTTGGTGCTGAGAAATTCATATACAAAATTTGGTTCCGATCAGATAGAAAATATTTCAGTTATCGCACCATGTGTAAAGTGTCTACAGACAGACAGACAGACGGACGGACTAACGACGAGTGGTCAATCCGGACAACGACACTATGTTTACCATACTATGGTATGGGTAAACATAAAAATGCAATGCAGATATATTAATGTTTTTTTCGAAGAAGATCAAATATTAGCTCAACATTGTAAATTTATACTGCACTGTGAGAATAATAACCTGTGGATCTGAGTAAAAATATCTACTGATGGCGACCTAATAGCATAAAATAAATAAAGGTTGCAGACCACAAGTCCCCTGAATCGAGGTGACTTCGAGAAGTCCAATTCTGGCAAAATTTGAATTTAACTAGATGGTTTCCTGTGTGATATTGCTCAAGTTACCATCTGGACAACCCGAAGATACAGTGAAACCTCTCCAATCCGGACCCTCTACAATCCGAATCTCTTTCCAATCCGAATTTTTGTTCGGTCCCGAATTTTTGTTCGGTCCCGAATTTACCCAAGTGCATTGTCACTAATGATTACCTCTGTAATCTGAAACGTCTGTACTCCGAATACCGGACGGCTTTATTAGTCCATAAGTGAACAAATACACTAATGTTTACCTCCACAATCCGAACGCTGAAAGTGATGGAATAGACCGAATGCAGTCAGTTAAAAGGTAATGATGTGAACGTTTCTGTTTTTGAGTTGACCTGTGTGTGACCCCGATCAGCATCACAGTTAGTTACAAATGGACGAAGTGTTCTTGGTAAATTAATCAAATTTAATTACAAATTAAAACGAATATAATGCCTGATAATAAAAAGATACGGCCGTAATTATATTTTATCTAATTCTAAATAAATTCCGAAAGGGTTACCAGGCGAACGCGCGTGCACACTATTCGTACTATTGAATTTATAAGCGTATCAATTTAATTAGCGGTCTTTTGTCTCGGCGAAGCTTTGAAACGGATTAAAACAGGTGTCTAATTGTATATGCCTAAACCGATGGTTTTGCGATTTTCTGTAAACCGACCATCTCTCTAAACCGAACAGAAGGGCCGGTCCCAAGGGTGTTCGGTTTAGAGAGGTTTTACTGTAGCAATTTCTAAGTCAAAAAGGGGGCATAAATGTAAAAAATCATCGAACTGTAACCAAAATTGGAATTGGCCAGCGTCTTCCACAATTAGTAAGTACCAAATATCCAGAAATACAGTTGGAATATTGCTCGTCGCCATGCAGACAACTCCGTAAACAGTGATTTCTAAATTTAAAAAAGAGAGGCATACCTCCATTAAAAATCAGTCGAAAAAGGGGCATAACTCTGCCAAAAATGGTCGGACAGAACCCAAGTTCGAACTTGACCTGTGTTTTGGTGGGAGAAAGTAATATACCAAATTTGGATTCATTCCGATAAACTATACTAAAGTTATCATCCGGACAACAAATTTCAAGGATTTTCCAAGTCAAAAAACGTCAAATAAGGGGCATAACTCCGGTGAAAATTGGCGGGCGGAACCAAAATTCGAACGTGCACTTACTTTTCGGCTATTAAACCCACATACCAAATTTTATTAAATTTGGTTCACTCTAACTAAAGTTATCATCCGGAAACCAGGTTAACGGACGCCCGGACGGGCGGACAGACCAATACTATAATACGGCCGTTTTTTCAAACAGGCGTATAAAAACTGATTTCCAAGTCGAAAAAGAGCATAATTTGGTAAAAAATCATCGGACCATGACCATGATCTTCTCAAATGTGAACCACTTTTCATATATCAAGACATTCTGTTGAATATTGCTCAAGTTATCATGCAGACAAGGATGGATGCACAGACAGAAGTACAGACGGATACGCTTATTATAATAGTCCTCCAAAATTTTTCGGGGGTACAATTAAGTGAAGCCAATTTTCGAGCCTTCGCTCTAGATAAACTAATTAAGGCCAAACAAAAAAGGGTTATGATTCTCCGGCATTGCCGCATCGAAAAATTAAAGTGTCAATGACACTGTAGCTCAACTTGGAAAGGGAATAATTTAATGTGTTACTGTCGCTGGAGTGATTAGGAATGTGGAAAGTTGAATGTCTGATACTAGTTTATCAACATGAAGAGATATATATATACATGTATATAAAAGTAAAATCTAAGATGGTTGCTGGCGGCTATGTTTTCCAACAATTCAAAAACATTTGATAGCTTTAGTCATGCAAAGAGTAGAATCCAAAATGGCCACTTGCAGCCATGATTTAATGCCGAATAACCCCATAATGACTCGTTCCCATCTACATGTCAATTTCAACAGCCATGGCAAATTGTATGATGATCAGACTAAAGGTACGACCTGTAGTCCGTGCTAAAGGATTTAGTCATACAAAGAGTAAAATCTAAGATGGCTGCCGGTGGCCATGTTTTTTGGCCGAATGACCCCAAAATTACTCGTTCCCATCTACAAATGCCAATTAATGGCGATATATTCTTTGGACCAATCATGCGAGTCCTTTCACTATAACAGCGATGGAAAGACAAGACCTCATTCATTTTAATTTCTTCCTCCTGTGTGTTTGATGCGTTTGACCGAGTGCGCGGGGCGGGAATGTTGATCCCAACTGGGAGGGCCCTCTATGTTCAGTGTCCAAGATATTTATTATAGGAGATACATATTTTGGGTAAAAAAATATTATATCTCCTTCAAATATATCTTGGACACTGAAACTAATGGTTATAATTAGAATTCTTGAAGAGGAGGAGGCCACGAGGCAGATAATCCGACTATGTCCATGAAACCCACCTGCTGAAGCAGAAAAGACCTGCATCCTGTACCAAAAAGATTTCTTGGTAGACATGTGCCAAAAAATAGATCATTGTGTCCCATATGTAATAGTTCAGATAAACTCAAAAACAACTGAGCCTCCTAAACGGAAACACCACGTACTTCATGTGTCCTACTAGTAATGATCACAGGGTGAAGGTGTCCAGGATAAACATTGGTCATAGGCAAGGGGGATAACTCATTCATTCATGTACCTAATAGGATAAAGGAACCTACCCCACCCCCCCCCCCCTCCTTAGAGGATGAAGCAACACTAGCACGACATCCAGAGGATGCTGACTGGCCCACAATACATGCAAAAGGTGCACCGAGGGGAAAACACGGTTATGACACCCCCCCCCCCCCCCAGAAAAGCTGAATCAATACTCAGAATGGATCTCACAAAATGAGGCAATGCTCAGTGCGGTATGACCGACTTGACAGTATTTTGAGCCCGACCGAGAGACCCAGGGGAGATATGAGAAACCGTTGGGTCCAGACCAATGGGGGGACCAGGGATACACCAGGAAAACATGACTGAGTTGAGCACTGGGAGGGGACCAAGATGGAAAGATTGCCTGCCTCTGGTACACCAAGCCAAGGAACTGGAAATTGAAGTGTACGGGCAACCAAGGAGAGGAACTAATACCGCGAATGGAACACTGTCTGATCATACGGCCAATCTGTGATGCAATGAACCGGCCTGCATGGTTTCAAAATAAATGTGGAACTTAGTTTAATATCATTCGTCAGGTGGTGGTATAGGGAACCCATACCATAGGTTAGCAGAAAGTTACAAAAACTGTGATAACCCGCCAACTGGTATGCTCAAGCACCGATGGGCATGCAGCAATAATTGTGAAATGTCGCAAAGGTGAGAATCGGTAATCGCTAAATCAGATTAGAATTAGAATCACGCCTGCCAAGTGATGTTAAACACTCGGCCCGAGTGATAACATAGAATTGGAAAATATTCTTGGTTCAAAGTCTGAGCACTGTGACAAAGACGATAACAAAATGGACTACGTACATGACGCCTAGACACCAATGAAATGCCGATACGCTATATGATGAAATCCTATGGTGTTAGGAAGTCACTGAAAGATACATCCCAAATCTAGAAGTAAAATTGAAAATGAGCGTAGTTCAGACGATAGTGTCTATGGAGCTGAACAGTCGATATTCATGATATGTTCGGCTAAGTGAGTAGAGCGCCAATTTCCCCTGTGAGATATAGCACCCGCATACTAACTTATCAGGTTCACACACACGATCAAGTCCATAATACGTCTAGGTTTGTCTCATAAAAGAGGCCTAATTGTTGAATAAAAATCTAACAGATTAGAAGGCCCAAAACTATAAAGACAGGTCTCAACAACACCTGGAATACCCCGACGGGATAAGAACGGAGGTGAGAATGGAGGCGAAAGAAACTTATTCAGGAGCAGTTCCTGAATGCGGCACATAGCCAGAGCAATGCGATATGGCAGAAAGCAGACTGACCGAGGAAACCTCAGAGTACAAAGAACGAAGGTAATATTGTACAAAACACTCAGTCGAATGAATGCCACTTGTTGGCGACTAGGAACAATGAGGTAGCCAAGGCAAGAAAGGGTTCAGAAAAACCGCTATGTGCCGTGACAGCATGAACCTGGATGGACTGAGACAGAACCAGCGGTAGATGCTGCAGAACCTCCATCGCTGCGAAGGTTGTGGGAGCCGCGACTACAAATAGAGGAGGCATGACCACCAACAGATTCCGAGCCTGCAGCGCAGGCTGTACCGAGTTGACAGAGGAAAATTCATTGTTGCCCATCTCGGAGAAGGTTGTGGAAGCCGCGACTACAAATAGAGGAGGCATGACTACCAACAGATTTCGAGCCTGCAGCGCAGGCTGTACCGAGTGGACAGAGGAAAATTCATTGTTTCCTGTCTCTGCGAAGGTTGTGGAAGCCCCGACTACACATAGAGGAGGCATGACCACCAACAGACTCCGAGCCTGCGGCGCAGACTGTACCGAGTTGGCAGAGGAAAAACCATTGTTGACCGTCTCTGCGAAGGTTGTGGAAGCCGCGACTACAAATAGAGGAGGCATAACCACTAACAGACCCTGAGCCCGCTGCGCAGGCTGTATCGAGTTGGCAGAGGAAAATCGTCACACGTTGGTTTTTGTTCTTGATATGTGGGCCCCATGCAGTCCTTCGGTTGTGGAAGACAGGCGTACTTCTCTGCGGATGGCCGCGACCAATAATGAGGAGGCATGTCCCGCAACCGACTCCAGCGGAGGCTCCATGTGAATGGAGGAAACAAGAGAATGGCGCTGTTTGTTCTTCCTTTTTCTATGCTGTTAGTATCGTGCTGGTAATGCATGCAAAATTGTGCGCAATTGTTATCCTAAGACCGAAGGACTGACCCATCCGAAATGACCCTCGGGGAAGGCACTCTCGGATGGGCATGGCGAACTCGGACACGCATCAAACGCTGCCAAATCCAGATGTTGCGACAGCACGTCCTCGTCTCTGAACAGCACCGTCCGTCCCTGAGATGGGGGAAAAGGGGCAAGTATCCCGACCAGGTCACCTGGTTTGATGAGGCAAGAAATTCCGGAGCCTCGGAAAGGAAACTAAGTCTAAGTTCTGGCCTAGGAGCCCAAAAGAGGCCAGAAACTGTACAAAGCAAGGCCACACTGGTGGAGGAAAGAACACAGGTGAATAATAGGGATACATACCCACCCCAAAACCGGGAGGGACGGATGCCGGAAAAGACGTTGACGAATGGAGGACAGGTCAGAACCCGTGCGGTCAAAACCCCTGGAGTGGAAGCAGTGGCAGTGGACACATTGAACTGCGTAGGCAGGCAATGTGCCGAGGCTTGCCAGCTAAACGGACCACTGATGTGGTAGCTGTAGCAAGTGGCCGGCTGGTGCAGCGATGGTGCGAACCCGGCGGAACCGGAGGCAGGACCAAGGGCAGCTGCACTTGGACCACCATCGCTGCCCTTCTCTGCGGGGGCTATGGACACCGCGACCCTGAGGGAGGAGGCATGTCCACCAACCAACTCCAGCGGAGTCTCCAAGTTAATGGAGGATGCAAGAGAAGGTGCCACGTCAGCAGAGGTGCCACGATCATTGAACTTGATAATTGATAGTCAATACTAGATTAGAATCGATGAAGCGTATCTAATAGCAAGGACAGAGGAAGTAGTGCATAATTTGTATCAGAAACCACCGAGACTGTCCTTCCCATGACAAAAAATATAGTTTCGTTGATTAGAAGGGTGTAATTGCACCGGTAATATAATTGTAAGTTGGGGTTATCTCAAATCAAAGGTCATTGTGTGATATACCCAAGTCCACTGACACATGCCCATAAATTAACGGAGATGGGAAATGTGCTAAATATATCTTCACATATTTTAATATTGATTGTGACCAGGTGGACAAGTGCAAATGGTTAACACCCGTGAATAGAAAATTGCGAGTGCATACGGGTGCGAGAGCAATCGTTACTGTCTCGTAGGAAGGAAAGCCGGTAATTAGTAATGAGCACAATGCGTTACAGTATCTTTGCACGATCAACGATCGTTAACATGTCCGATGGATATTAAACTGTAAAACAGGGTATCCAAATATGTCCGGTACTTTTCGACATCCGAAATAAAGAACTCAGAGTAATCGCCGCCGAAAGTGGTAATTGAATATCGGCTGTATCAACGTTTCATCGATTATACGATCAATCGTGGCACCCCTACCAGTCGGAGGGAAAAAAACATTACGAAGTTTTCATCGTAAAAGCATTGAGACGTATGTTCAATGTAGAGAGAAGAGGCAAGCCACACTGTGGCTATTTTATCTAGCATCCGTGAGGAAAATTATTGTAAAATATTGTAATGTAAAATATTGTAAATGATTACTTCTAATACATTTGGATAGGATTTTGTCAGGGACCAAACTGCAAACTGGAGCTTAGTGGAGACGACAACACGATATTGCATCCGGTGCAGTGTTAAAAAATCCTGACGAGAACCCGAAAGACTCGAAAGAGCATCGGTTTGTTTTATTGAGGATTGTTTTATGCAAACAAAAACGATATTTGTTCGAAGTGATTCTCGTAAATAAAACAAAATTGAAATATTTGTTAATGAAAATATCCACCCACGTACTACTGTCATTAATAAGACAGTATTGTAGAATAAAAGATTGTTGAACAATTGTAAAACTAAATTGCGAAAATTGGAAAACACGTGCGTAGTGCACAAAATTAGGCAACTGCGTGTGGTCGTTCGCAATAGCATAAAGACAAACGTTCATGAGAAATGAACAGATAAAAAATGCGACTTATCTTGCGTCTAGAAGAATTTTAAATGAATGAGGTCTTGTCTTTCCATCGCTGTTATAGTGAAAGGACTCGCATGATTGGTCCAAAGAATATATCGCCATTAATTGGCATTTGACAAGTGCGCGTACTCGAGGTATTGCATACCAATTTATTTTTTTACAACTTCTAGATTTCTTGCAAGCAAGAATATATAACCATTAGTTTCAGTGTCCAAGATATATTTGAAGGAGATATGACTCGTCCCCATCTACATGTCATTGTTAACATCCTTGACAAATTTTATGATGATCCGACCAAAGGTACGACCTGTAGCCAGTGTCAAAGGATTTAGTCATGCAAAGAGTCAAATCTAAGATGGCTGCCAGTGGCCATGTTTTTTGGCTGAATGACCCCAAAATTACTCGTTCCCATCTACATGTCAATATTAACATCCATGACAAATTTCATGATGATCAGACGAACAGTACGACCTGTAGCCCGTGCTAATGAATTGAATTTTGATTTATTTTGAAATCAAAGATGGCAATTTGCTTATAACGAAAATTTTGCCTAGGCATTTTTTTTGCCTAGGGGTATTTTTCCTAATTAAAAGGACTGATTTACAGTAGTATTTTTAATTGAATCCAGGGTTTCCGTTAGTACGGCTCAGCGTCCGTAGGATGGCCTCATTCCCCTCGCAGATGATTTGTTTGATTCATACATGTAGCAAAAGTCAGTACCAATATGTCATAAAAAAAATAAGGCGTGTTGGGGGGGTAAACAGAATACTGGTGAAAAAGCGGTCAATTGAGCGCAGTGTGTTACGGTACAACGTAACCCTTTGAAATCAAAGCGCCAAAACTACAACATAATGTTTGGTGTGCATTGAAATAGCGACGTTATATACAACGTAATAAATGTCGCGGTAACATCCAAGAATGCCGGACGCCTGAGTACGGATATTTTTGTTCATGTGATTTGCGAGGTTGAAACTACTCACGCTCGGAGATCCCGTGCTATCGTACGATTACATAATTTGATCAAAGAATGCCGAATTGCTGAGTTAGGCAGAATGGCATCAACATATACACCAACAGGCGGTTCTCCTACCAAAGGAGATATCTATACTACCAGCTGGGTAAAGGTAAAAGGCTGAGTCGGGACATTTTTTATTAACGGGATTTGCGTGGATAAAACTACTCATGCTCCGAGACCGTACTATTATAATATGGAACCTGTCCCAAATCAGTCTTTATAGCGGGAATTCATATTGACAACACAATTCATTTGAGCCATATTACATGCATGGAGGATAAACACAAAAGACATACCAGCCCCAATATGGAGATAAGTGCGGTCAATAATAGTTTTGTTGTCCCGTCTGGGTCCCCAAGCACAAACAACGACGCACGTGTCACTGTGTTCACATTTCCTGCCAAAACTCAATTATATTTTATAACACGTTGGCTAAAACTCTGTTCTATAGCAGCGGTCGTCAGTCGTTGGACTAATCCACTATATATACAGACTATTGAACAAGTTCCAAGTTTGAAAGATTTCGCTACTATTTGTATTTCGCCGCTATAAATGTCTCCCGCAGACAACCCTGCATGCAGTATGACGTCACAGCGCACAATTATCTTTTCAGTTTGAACTTTCATTTTCACGGAAGCTACTTGATATTCTAGGACATACTTAATTCAATTCTCCTTGCCAGGTATTATTGGTCAACGCAGAGATGCTTTTTAGTGCTTACTGTTTCATTATACAATTTGTTCATTTATGATCATTTATATAGTCTCAATCAGACGGCAGTCTTGCGTGCGTAATTACATGATTAATTATTTGGATATCATCACCAGAATTAATGCACACACGGAAATGATCGACTTGCTTTGGATTGCTTTGTGGGACACTCAGGTGCAAGGAAATTGCTACTTTTTAGTGTCAAATAACAAATTTTTCGCCCGACAGAATGAACCATTGTCGTCCGTCACGTCATGTGTTTTCCAAATACGGACTCATTAATTTCCCCTTGGCGGAAACCCTGGAATCGGATATGTAGTTCTGCGTGTTGTTAAAAATTATTGTGCCGATATTAAAATCATATCAATATATATAGCATTCTAGGTAATCCCTATATGATGTATGGGTAGTTTCTTTATGTCAGATTAAATTAGTTTTTTCCATTACAAAATTCTTCCTACATTTTCTGGACCTGAGAAGGTACCCTGCTGGACAAAACAAGTGTCCACTTAACCGCGGTGCGGTTAGCGTTGCCACCGCGGCTGAAATGCAACTACACCACGGCTCCACCGGCTAACTACAGTTGGGTCGCTGTGTACTTGCCATTTGGCCATGGTGTAGTTGCCACTGTGTACGTTCATTAAACTGAAAAAAGATGATACAAACCATAAATCTAACCATGGTGTACATGCAGTCCGGCCGCGGTGTAGTTGCTGTTTGCCCATGGTGTACTTGCCGTTCGGCGCAGTGTAGTTGCCGTTCGGCCGCGGTGCTCACTTGCAGTTCCAAACTCTGACACCGCGGGCCGAACGGCAAATACACCGCGGTGACATTGGACACTTGTTTTGTCAAACAAGGTATAATAACCCATGCTTACTATGGGCAGAAATTGTTTTTAAATAAAACCATCACTCCCACGTTGATTTTTTTTTTAAATGCCTGAGAATCAAATTTTTGTTTTGTTCGGCCTAATATTTTTCTTATTTTAACAAGTGCAACACCAAGAGTGGCATATGCCCCAACGCTCAGTTTATGGCAATACTAAATAATTTTATGAATGAAAATTTTTTTTACTTTCGAAATCCAAGAAGTTATCATCCTTTACTCTTAAACTGCATTATCAACACACCAGCATAATGATTATCCATGCCTAAGTTACACGATGAAATTTTCATAGAGAAGCACAATTCAGAATTTTTTTCGAAGGCAAACAAAGGCGGAAACTGGTAACAATGAGTGGACGAAACCCGTAGTATGTGAACATCCCCCCCCCCCATCAGTGCTATCACTATGCAAAGGGCAAAGAAATCCGATAAGTAACACCCGAGTTACATGCTGAAATGTTCGTAGGGACACAAAATGCATTGGCATAGGGTTTTCGCAAAATTTCTGGAAGCTCCAGTCATGAAAGGGTTAATGATTTCTGCTGGGCTGTTTCTAAACTGTAATGCACTTAACCCTTTGAGTGCCAAGTCCGATTTTTGTATCAACCCATATACCCTGTGCCAATGCATTCTCTTATATATGCGAGTCGACCATAGGTCGCCTCGCATATATAAGAGAATGCATTGGCTGAACAATTTTTTTTTTTTTTTTTTTTTTTTTTTTTTTACAATGTTTTACAATTTTATTATATTTTATTATATTCTTTAACAGACTTATTGTGTAGGTTTAGGGCCGATAATATCGGCCCCTGGCACTCAAAGGGTTAAAAATTATGTTATTCTTAATAAATTACCTGAGATCCCAAACATGTAGTCTCCTGTCTGTTCCACTTGAAGCTAGGATTGTCTCGTTATGTGGTGACCACTGAACCTGTAACAGTTGCTTTGTTGAAAGTTGAAGATGAAGAACACATTGTATAAAAAATTTGTCATAAAATATATTAATGACAGTGTCAATGACACTGTAGCTCAACTTGGAAAGCGAATAATTTCATATGTTACAGTCAATGGAGCGATTAGGAATGCGGAAAGTTGAAAGGTCTAAGTAATATGAGAAATTCAAAAAATTTGATAGCTTGCATCTAGTAGATCAATATCAAGATTAATATGAAGTTTGGTGATGATCGGATGAGGGAAGTGGACTGTAGGGTGTGCCAAAGGATTTAGTTATACAAAGAGTAAAATCCAAGATGGCTGCCAGCAGACATGTTTTATGGCCGATGACCCCAAAATGACAGTGTTCCCATCTACATTTCAATGTTAACAGCATGACAAATTTCATGATGATCCGACCAAAGGTACAACCTGTAGCCCAAACAAAAGGATTTAGTCATGCAAAGAGTAAAATCCAAGATGGCAGCTGCCGGCCATGTTTTATGGCCGAATGACCCCAAAATGACTCTTTTCCCATCTACATGTCAATATTACCTTCCACGACAAATTTCATGATGATCAGACATACACTCCGGCCTGTAGTCTGCTGGCGGCCATTGTTTTTGGCCAAAATGACTCATTCCCATGTACATGGCAATCTTAACATCCATGACAAATTTCATGATGATTAGACTAACAGTATGGTCTGTAGCCCGTGCTGATGGATTGAATTTTGAAATTCAAGATGGCTACTGGCAGCCATGTTTTTTTGCCGAATGACCCCAAAATCACTCGTTCCCATCTACAAGTCAATGTCAACAGCCATGACAAATTTCACGTGCCAAAGGATTTAGTCATGCAAAGAGTAAAATCCAAGATGGCTGCTGGCGGCTATGTTTTTTGGCCGAATGACCCCAAAATGACTAGTTTCCCATCTACATGTCATTGATAACATCCATGACATATTTCATGATAAACCGATCAAAGGTATGACCTGTAGCCGATGCCTAAGGATTTAGTCACGCAAAGAGTAAAATCCAAGATGGCTGCTGCCAGCCATGTTTTATGGCCGAATGACCCCAAAATGAATCGTTCCATCTACATGTCAATATTAACATTTATGACAACTTTCATGATGATCCGACCAAAGGTACGACCTGTAGCCCATGCCAAAGGATTTAGTCATGCAAAGAGTAAAATCCAAGATGGCTGCTGGTGGTCATGTTTTTTGGTCAAATGACCCCAAAATGACTCTTTCCCATCTATATGTCAATATTAACATAAATGACAAATTTCATAATGATCAGACAGACAGTACGGCCTGTAGCCCATGCTAATGGATAGAATTTTGAAATCCAAGATGGCCACTGGCAGCCATGTTTTTTAGCTTAATGACCTCAAAATGACTCGTTCCCATCAACATGTCAATGTTAACATCCATGACAATTTCAGGATGATCCGACAAAAGATACGACCTGTAGCCTGTGTCAAAGGATTTAATCATACAAAGAGTAAAATCCAAGATGGCTACCGCTGGCCATGTTTTATGGCCAAATGACCCCAAAATGACTTTTTCCCCATCCACATGTCAATATTAACTTCCACGACAAATTTCATGATGATCAGACTAACACACCAGCCTGTAGTCTGTGCTAATGGATTGAATTTTGAAATCCAAGATGGCCACTGGTGGCCATGTTCTTTTGCCGAATGACCCCAAAATGACTCGTTCCCATCTACATGTCAATGTCAACAACCATGACAAATTTCATAATGATCCGACCAAAAGTACGACCTGTAGCCTGTGCCAAAGGATTTAGTCATGCAAAGAGTAAAATCCAAGATGGCTGCTGGCGGCAATGTTTTTTGGCCGATTGACTCCAAAATGACTCGTTCCCATCTACATGGCAATGTTAACATCCATGACAAATGCATGATGATCAGACAAACAGTATGGCCTGTAGCCCCAACTGATGGATTGAATTTTGAAATCTAAGATGGCCAATGGCGGCTTTTTTTTTGCCGAATGACCCCAAAATGACTCGTTCCCATCTACATGTCAATGTCAACAGCCGTGACAAATTTCATAATGATCCGACCAAAGGTACGACCTGTAGCCCGTGCCAAAGGATTTAGTCATGCAAAAAGTTAAATCAAAGATGGCTGCTGGCGGCCATGTTTTTTGGCCGAACGACCCCAAAATTACTCGTTCCCATATACATGTCAATATTAACATCCCTGAAAAATTTCATGATGATCAGACGAACAGTACGACTTGTAGCCCGTGCTAATGGATTGAATTTTGAAATCCAAGATGACCGCTGGCTGCCATGTTTTTTTTCTCCAAATGACCCCAAAATGACTCGTTTCCCATCTCATGTCAATGTCAACAACTATGACAAATTTTATAATGATCCGACCAAAGGTACAACCTGTAGCCCGTGCTAAAGGAAATAGTTGACAAATCACACACGCACACACACACGGATGATGGATACCAAGCCATGGCAATAGCTTAAACTTTACAAAGTAAAGTTGAGCTACTAACAAGACAGTCAATGACTGTTGAGTCTCACACCTGACTGTAAAGACTGAGACTGAAGAACAGTCAGTACTTGTCACAGTCTGGAGGATAAAGTCAAACTCGGCTCCTTTATTACTCGCCGAACTAAGTTAAACATATATGAATCGTAAACAATACATGAACCCTTCAGACCAATTGTCAGATTACAGATTCAGGTGATTCCAGAGAAGAAGTTTTAATAATCAGTGATATAATTTTTAACACATCTGTACAAGTCACCATACCAAATATAAGCTGAATAGACCTGATGGTTCTTAAGAAGGCAATTTAGGAATTACTATAGAGGAGGGAAAGAGTAATCTCCCTGGCTCCACCCCTATTTGACCCAGTGGTCCTAGTCACCTATAGAACATCCACACCAAATATGACCCCATCAATGTAATTAAACAGTTTAATGTATTTCTTAGATCGTTTTGGCGACACCAATTTTAAAGTCTGGTTTACGAACATCTTGTCAGAAAAAATTCACAAATTCACTACAATATTATAACTAAGACACAACACATACAATCCATTAACATAGTACATTGCATAATTGTGCAATTTCCAATTTAGGGATGTGTCACATAAGATGGATAATATATATATGTTTTCAACTATATTTAATATCTTACAGAATCTTTTTCAATGTTAATTTAATAGATATGCTCAATCTAATCAGAACGTCATTTTTTTCGGGAAAAAATAGCGTCAATTTACTTTTAGCCTGAACACTCTATGTAAAAATTATCTGAACATATTGTGTGCCTTTAAATATTTTCTAATTATATGTCACATTTAAGAAAGTAGGCCAGGGCATGGAAGAGTTACGCTCTTCCAAGCCTTGGACTGAGAGAATGAATGTGTGCCTGAATTTTTTCTTTTCCTCCTTTGACATTCTTTCTTCTAAATAACAATTATAAAAAATTAAAAAATATTTTCAAAAGGAAGTAATCGATTGGAATTTAATGCGGTTCAGATATCCCTGGAATTTACTGCGGTTCAGATATCCCTGGAATTTACTGCGGTTCAGATATCCCTGGAATTTACTGCGGTTCAGATATCACAATAATATTTAGGAAATACATAATATCATGCAAAAATTTCAGCACATGCAGTTTAACCCTTTACCCAACAGAACGGCCCTGTGCCAATGCATTCTCTTATATATGCGAGTCGACCATAGGTCGCCTCGCATATATAAGAGAATGCATTGGCTTAACACATTAAAAATTATAAAATTGTTAAAGAATGTAAGAAAAAATGGTAAAAAGTGTTAAAAAAAGATTTTTTTTAGGCCAATGCATTCTCTTATATATGCGAGGCGACCTATGGTCGACTCGCATATATAAGAGAATGCATTGGCACAGGGCATAGCTATAACCATCACAATGTGGTCAATGAGCCGGTTCCAATGATATCCATATTTGTATGGTTCTATTGAGACAGACCGAAGATATTTTAGGCTGTTGGAAGCTTTATTTGGCCGGTTTTGGCCGGTTTGTTGGGTAATGGGTTAAATCGCTGCACATACAGTTTAATTGTTTATATCATTCTTATCTTTTCCATTTCTCCATGTATTCTTTTCAACTAACAATTTATGGTTCGTTGTTCGTATTTTCAGTAAGAAGTTAGATAAATGGGTTGGCAAATATATTAGATATTGATTCAGGGGCCCCATTATCGGCCCCTGTGTTTGCCTAAAAAAATCCATGCGTCACTTTACAATATACATGTGTCATTTTACAATATACATGTGTCATTTTACAATATACATGTGTCATTTTACAATATACATGTGTCATTTTACAATATACATTATGAAATCTAATCTTACCTGGAAGATTTCATCCTTGTGAGATTCGAACGAGTGGAGCTTCAGTTTCAAGTTTCTCAAGTCCCACAATGCAACAGTCTGAAAAGACACAAAAAATGTATACCTTGGTGGTCTATTTACCATTTGTAGAGATGTTCTGATAACATACAAGCAGGGTTTCCACTAAGGTTAGGGGAATGATATCCATATCGGGGGGTGATTTCAGTCCTATCAACCCGATTGTGAATATTTACAGTAATGCCCTAATTAATCGACTCCTTAACCACAGGAGAATTATGGGTAACTTTTCAGGATTTAGGATTTTGTTGCCATTCATCGGAAAGCTCTCGTTAACCTGTCGTTAAGGAGTCGATTAATTAGGGCATTACTGTACTAGTATTCAAGTCTGAGCCTATGGCGAGAATTAATTCACTGTAGGGGTTAAATGATAAACAGTTGACTTCAGCTGTGTGTGCGTCGACTGTGTGACTCGGTTTGAATGGATTAGATCAATATATTACCTTGTCGGCTGAGCCTGTGGCGAGAATGAATTCACTGTAGGGGTTAAATGATAAACAGTTGACTTCAGCTGTGTGTGCGTCGACTGTGTGACTCAATTTGAATGGATTAGATCAAATGTATTACCTTGTCGGCTGAGCCTGTGGCGAGAATGAATTCACTGTAAGGGTTAAATGATAAACAGTTGACTTCAGCTGTGTGTGCGTCGACTGTGTGACTCGGTTTGAATGGATTAGATCAATGTATTACCTTGTCGGCTGAGCCTGTGGCGAGAATGAATTCACTGTAAGGGTTAAATGATAAACAGTTGACTTCAGCTGTGTGTGCGTCGACTGTGTGACTCGGTTTGAATGGATTAGATCAATGTATTACCTTGTCGGCTGAGCCTGTGGCGAGAATGAATTCACTGTAGGGGTTAAATGATAAACAGTTGACTTCAGCTGTGTGTGCGTCGACTGTGTGACTCGGTTTACTTTGGTTGTTTGATCTTGTGTCCCAACTGAAAAAAAAAAAAGAATTAACGAAGTAAGACCTGTGCATTGAATGTGAAACAACCAGAGGCTAATGAAATAAATAACTTAAAAAAAATAAAAAAATTTGAAAGATGGCATTGTTCACATTTGAAACCACTCATGATGGTGAACATTCATACCAAATGACTTGATAACCCATCGTTGAAATGTCTACATATAGCTTTTTCGTTCAAAAAGTTAAACCAACTGTGTTACTGTCCCAATGGGACTGGATTAGGCCAAACTTTTTTATTTTACTGCTTTACGTATCCGCCGACCCTGTTTTCTGTGGCCCGACAAGGAAATAAAAATCAATTATATTTTATTTTTTTTCATCTCCGACCTGAGCTGTTTCTGCTTATCAGTAACAAATTATCTAACCACATTTCACTGGTGATCAAAGATGCATAGGACCCACCAACTATAGATATCTCTGGCTTTAATTACTTTTAACTACATCCAAGATTAAAACTGATAAGTCAGCTTGAGTTTATATGCCTCTGCCACCAAGATACCTGTATGCTTTCTATAAATCTTGACATCTCTTTAAAACTTTAAATGGCCTTTAGAATACATTTTGTATTCCTGGGAATTTATGGTGATCTTTATGACTGAAGACCAATAACAGTCCACAATGTTTCTTAGATAGGAATGACAAGCTAATGAGTATGCTCAGTGTGGGTTTGCTCAAGTTACACATTCACTGTTTATCACTACCACTAATCTCACCATTCCCATGTGTGAATTAACCCTCTCTATACTAAATACTCATTGACCAGACAAGTAGATTCCTTAGGAAATGTTCAGATAATAAGTTCAACCAACGGCCATAGACCGTTTTCTAAACTTATTATCTGAACATATCCCACCAACTAATAGGAATCCTTCTGCAATATATTATCTGTCGGCAACTTATTTTTCCATGGCATCCATCCAGATGAATAATGGACTTTTTCAAGGTATACATTATAACTGAATGGGGGAGTCCATTTATTTAATAATTCAAATGTTGAACAAAAACAAACTCTTTATTTCTGGATTTTTTCAATATTATTCAATAATCTGAGCTATGTTTCAAATAATAGTACTGGATTTGAATTTTGTGATATGCGTACGAAAACTGTTCTCTGTAAGTGACTGACAGAGAATTATGAAGACACAATTACCACCTTAGCGAATGTCCAAAAAAAATAAAAGATTCAAGCATTTTTATTCCGACCGACCCTACCAAACCAAGGTTTAAAAAATCCGTAAAGCAGAAAAATAAAAAAGTTTAGCCTTAGGTAGACAGTTCTGTCCTCAAGAAGAGATTTTCTGTAATCTTTTATCCTTTTTTCTTAAATAAATTAACATGCCAACTTTTATTTCCCCCATCATCCATTTTAAATAAAAATAGAGTGTAACTGTCCTAAGGACTGAGGATAGGCCCCCCCCCCCCCCCCCATTTTTAAAACAATAAGATGTTACATATGTAAGTCAAATTTTCTGTCGAAAAAGGGGACCTCATAATTGCAGATCTAAGTCGAAATAAGGGGGTAACTCCACAAAACAAAGTAGTACAGACCTCATAAAGTCGTACATAATCGCATGGTGCTGGATGTCTGTGCCAAGTTCCATGGAAAATGATTATAAAACGACTGAGAAAAACTCTGGAATTTTTTTTGTCCATGGACAGATGACGGATGCCAGACGATGGATGGACAAGCTGATTCCAGAATGTAAGAACATTGCTCACTGACCTAAAGACACCTAAGTAACAGGAAAAGTGACTGAACTCATCTTTTTCAGGAATTTTGCAAGCTGGATCTATAGACTTCATACCAAATTTCATTGAGATGCAATAAATCCAGACAGGATAATGCCGAAGTCACATCTATCTGAGCCGTCACATCCAGACAGGATAGTGCCGAATTCTATGTGAGTTTAGGGATGTAATATAATCAGGGGCTAATCTAGGCCGTATTTGGATCCGTAAAACGGGTTTGGGCGCCGGTAGTTTGGGCGCCCAAACGAAATATGCCTCAGAGTTGTAAAACATTTCCCAGTCAATCAGGAATTTTTAGATAAAAAGAGACTGCCAACTAATTTTAATACGATGGAAATGTTAATTGAACGCTTATACAATGAAAGAAAACATTGCTATTTATCAACAAATTTGATCTACCGAGGGAAAACGACCCATTTTAATCATAAAAATTAAGTCAGTCGGTTGTTTCGCGAACGAATCAAAACATATGTCTTCCTCTTCCGGTTTGGGTAAATAAATTTAAATTCGGAACGCGCTGAAACGAAACTACTGAAATCCGCAAAGATCCGTATAGATCTAAAACAATTTCATTTATAGATCAATCTTACGGTACTTACCAAAACTCCACATCGAGTGCTTGCCGTTACGTGTGCAATTAAACCTTTAAAGCGCTTGAAATGTTATTTCCACAACAGTTAAATTTACGTAAGCATATCGTGGTACGTGATTACGCGGTACGTTTTTTAACATAACGTGAATTTATAATTAAAACTAAGAGATATAAAGTTTAACCAGAAGTTTATTTCCGCGAATATTTAAACAAGATGCCGCGACCAAAAAACCAGTGGTGTAAGAGTTTCTACTCTCATCCACAATTTTAACACAGGGTAGGTAGAATATATATTTTTATTTCAAGGAAAATATACATATTGGTATAAAAAGGGTGAAACTGAAACATTAAAAGTGAAACAAATCTTTTAATAAACAAAAGAATATTTCAGCGTGTTATACAATGATTAAGAGTAGAAACAAACTAAGTTTGGTCATGACTTTTAGCTATCAGATCAATGAGTATGATAGTAGAAAATCACAAACAATTAAAAAAAATTGTCTATATTATGACTAAATTTACCAACCTGAATAGCACAATATAAAGGTTCAGAATGCCCCAGATTCACTCTCAGGGCATTGGATTTTCAAAACTTTCCTGGGGGAATGCCCCCAGACCCCCCTTTGATGGGAGGGGGACACCCCCTCCCAAATCCACCCCCACCTCTGGCCTGCGGCCATCGGGATATGCCGTAGGCATATCGTCCTAGGACTGACAGGGTGCCCAAACTTAAAACCTAGATTAGTCCCTGATAAGTGATATTGCGAAGTACAAATTATTTTATCCATGCAGACAATATCCTGTACAACAAGGTGTTAATTGCAGAGTGCACAAACAGTTTACATACATCATGAGTTTCTGGTCATCTGCGACTGATCCGAATAGACTTTCGTGTAGTAAATGCCATGCCACATCCTGCAATAAAAAATACAATGAATATACATTAAATCAAATGTTAAATAATGTTATGATTTCTTTGTCCTGGGAAGTTAGGGACAAGTTATGCATCAAACATGAATCCATTCACCAAGCCTTGAAATAGGGTGCCTGTCATTTGCAGAATGAGGTCCCCAGAGGGTGAATTTAGTGATGCTACCCCGCATTGCCTGTCATTTGCAGAATGAGGTCCCCAGAGGGTGAATTTAGTGATGCTAGCACTAAATTCTACAAATGACAGACACGTTATATCAAGGCTTGCCATTCACTAACTTGAAAAGACAAGGTTTTTAAGAATCAAAACTGTATTTCATGGCATAGAGATCCCTTCTTGAAATCATCCAATCATCTGATGTGTACTGTACCAAACCTTGAAATCATCCAATCATCTGATGTGTACTGTACCAAACCTTGAATAAAGTGTCTTGTCATTCGCAGAATGAGGTCCCCATAGGGTGAATTTAGTGACACTGCCCCGCACAGCCTTATCTTCTGGGAAGTATCTATGGTCTCAAATTAACATTGTTTTTAGTTGCTTTTTCCCTTTGGTCAGCCCCATTAGTTCAGATTGTTTGGCATCTGCAATCCACTACAGAAATCCTTTGCCACAGCCAGTTTGCATCAACAAATGACTTCAGTTCTGTTTCTATATTCCATAATTTGCAGAAGATAAATTATATTATCGAGGTGACTAATGGGTGAACATCAACTTTAAATTTCAATCTGATCCTTGGTCTCCCATAGCAGTTGTGGTTTAAGTAGAATGAGGTTCCCAGAGGGTAAATTTGGTGATGCTATGGTAGGCTGCTCTGCGGGATAGCGTCACTAAATTCACCCTCTGGGGACCCCATTATGAAAATGACAGACACTATTTCAAGCATTGGTTACAACAAAATCAGGTTAACTGTGAAGCATGATGCAACATAGCAAACACCCAATTGCCTCGAAAGATATAGAAACTGACACTCTTAAGAAATGTTTTTTTTTTTAACCCATACCTTTGCTATTCTCAGCTTGTATGCTAAAATCCATAACTTCAATATTAATCCTCAAAAATTAAAAAATTAAATTATTTTCGAAAAATGGCCATAACTCTTATTTTTTTAAATCGAATCAAACCCATATTCGAACTCGATCTGAATTTTGGGCTGAGAAACTCACATACCAAATTTGGTTTCGATCAGATAAAAATTATTTGAGTTTTTGCAGCATGTGTAAATTCTAAGTAGAACAAGAGGTACGCATCTAAGATGCTTTTGTCGAGTTTTTTGGCAGTCGAACCATGCTTTTGTCGAGTTTTTTGGCAGTCGAACCAAACTTCTGCCAATAAGGTGCACAACTCCGGGAAAAAAAGTTGGACGGTGGTATATTATTGCAATAGACCTATATACCAAATATCAATTGAATCGCGCTAACGGTGATAACATTGCTAAAAATAGACAAACTAAGACCCATAACTCTGCGAAAAAAAATTCAGACAAACCTGGTTTTCGAACTCGTCTGAGATATTGATGCAGGAGACTCATATACCAAATATTGTTGAAATCGGTTAATATCTCATCGAGTTATCGTGCTAACGGTGATAAAATTGCTAAAAATAGACAAGCTAAGACCCATAACTCCGCGAAAAAAATTCAGACAATCCTCGTTTTCGAACTCGTCCGAGATATTGTTGCAGGAGACTCATATACCCTATATTGTTGAAATCAGTTAATATTTCATCGAGTTATCGCGCAAGCGGTGATAAAATTGCTAAAAATAGACAAACTAAGACCCATAACTCCGCGAAAAAAATTCGGACAAATTTGGTTTTCGAACTCGTCCGAGATATTGTTGCAGGAGACTCATATACCAAACATTGTTGAAATCGGTTAATATTTCATCGAGTTATCACGCGAACGGTGATAAAATTGCTAAAAATAGACAAACTAAGACCCATAACTCCGGAAAACAAATTCGAACAAACCTGGTTTTCGAACTCGTCCGAGAAATTGTTGCAAGAGTCTCATATACCAAATATTGTTGAAATTGATTAATATTTGCGTGAGTTATCGCGCTATCGGTGAAAAACTGAACTAAAAACCATCTAAGATGGATAACTCTTGTTAAAAAGTTCGGACGTGACCCATTTTCTACAGGCAGTAAATAGTCATTGGGAGCAACTGCCATACCAAAATTTTTTGAATCCGTTCATAAATGTCAAAGTTATAAGGCATTCTTTAGGTCCGCCCGCCGGCGCCCGCCAACTGTCCCTCGTCAAACCATAAGTCGAGTTTTTGAAAAACTCGACTAAAAAGGGCCAGAACTCTGTAAAAAAAAAAACTCGGATCAAATCTATACTCGAACTCGATCTGTATTTTGGGCTGAGAAACACTTAAAAAAATTTGGTTCTGATCAGATAAAAATGTTTGAGTTATCGCACCATGAGTCATGTCTACAAACAAATAGACAGACAGACGAATGAACGATGAGTGGTCAATCCAGACGTTGACACTGTGTATCATACTATGGTATGGGTACACATAAAGGGAATCAGGAGCTAAATATATCCCATGAAATAAGTGGCTTCTTTAGACACAAACTAAATATTACGTACAGAAACCAACAAATGGATGGACAGATGCAGTTTGCTATACTCCCCGAACATTGTTCTTTGGGTCAACTAATGAAAGTGTCAATGACACTGTAGCTTTTGGAGAGGGGATAATGTCATACATTTAAGTCAATGGAGCGATAAGGAACACAAAAGCCTTGAAATAGTGTGTCTATCATTTGCAGCATGAGGTCCCCAGAGGGTGAATTTGGTGCTGCTAGCCCGCTATGCGGGGTAGCATCACTAAATTCACCCTCTGGGGACCTCATTCTGCAAATGACAGACACACTATTTCAAGGCTTGGTTTAGGTAATACTAGAGGTAAAAAAGAGGGCCGATTACTATGAAGTTTGGATCAATCAGGTGAAAAATGTTGGCTGTAAGGCATGCCGAGGGATTTAGTCATGTAAAGAGTAAAATCCAAGATTGTTGTTTTTAAACAATTCAGAACAAGATGACTGTAGGCTGCCATGTTTTTTAACAAAATTAGGAAACATTTGATAGCTCTCATCGAGAGGTCACCCTGATGTCAGATCGATATGAAGTTTGGTGATAATCGGATAAGTGATGTGGCTTACAGGGTGTGCCAAAGGATTTCATCATTCAAAGAGTAATATTCTAGATTGTTGTCGAGAACCATATTTTTCATCAAAAATCATTCAAATTCAATATCTCCCATCTAAAGGTGATCCCAAATATGTCTGTAAATTTTCAAAACATTTCGCCAATAATTGTGGGCTGCAGAGTGTTCCAATGATTCAAATGTGAAATCCAAGATCGGTGCTGGCGACCATGTTTTTACAACATCCGAGAAATTTGATAGCTGACAGCTAGATCTATGTCACTCCGAGGATCCATATGAAGTTTGGTGACGATCGGATGAGGAATGTGGTGTGTAGGGTGTGCTGAAGGAAATTGTTGGCAGACTGACACACACAAGCACGGATGCCAACCCATAGCAATACCTCAAACGTAAAGTTAAGCCAAAAAGCCAAACTCTCACCTATGTTTTGTTTTTAAATGACATTACCTCCACTACTGATGTATGGCCTGTGAATATCGTTGAAGCATCGACAACTCTGCCTTCCTTTGGTGTAGAATTTACATCCCATAGACATATCGTCTGAAAAATATATGAAAAGAACAGCCAATAAGTTATATTTATTAAATATTATATCTAGGTCCCTGTGAATAGCTCTCAAAAATTTTGAAAACTAATCGATTATTGAATCAAATATTTCAAAATCTTAACCGCTGAAATGAGAAGATAAAGTCGTTTCCGGTTTTCGTCTGTATGTAAGAATTATTTAATAAATAAAACATGTTGTCATCTTTTGTGAACAGTGGATTGACATTTAAAGACAAAATTTCTTCAAAATATATCAAACAATTAGGAATATACAATTTCCGTGCGTGGTAAATAAAAACTTCCAATGTCACTATTGGGGAATTCCACATTGATTCAAAACGTGGAATAGGAGATGTACTATAACAGAATTACACTATCACGACTTTCTAAACTATAAACCTGGGATTCTATTAAAGGTCTTTGACATGAACTTTCGCGAATTACATTTCAACTGCCACTGCAAGTCAAAACTTAGCAAACACAAACAAATAATGAAAGGATAATTCATCTAATTCAACAGAATTGTGAAATATCTTCCCATCGATCTCCAATTGAATGTCCACGGAATAAAATATAAGTTAACTGTTACAAGCCTTGAAATAGCGTGTCTGTAATTTGCAGAATGAGGTCCCCAGAGGGTGAGTAGCATCACTAAATTCACCCTCTGGGGACCTCATTCTGCAAATGACAGACACCCTATTTCAAGGCTTGACAAGAAGGTTAGAACAGTTAAAAATAACTTAAAATGACTCATTGTGAGGAAATACTTGCGAGTGTATCTACTATTTATACTTCGCGGTAGTTGTGAATTCTCAAATATTACCGATAAATACATTACGTTCGCATTCACTGGTTTGGTGTATTCAAAATTAAAATTACCATTCATTTTTCAAAGTCGAATTGAATTTGAATCGAATATTGAGGTCGAATCGAATAACAAAACGAATATTGAATAGCCGCAGGGACCTAATTATATGAAAATTGTAAACACACGCCATCATTCTTATATATTAATTAATAGATGCTACTCACATGATCATCTGAAGCACTAAGTAAATGTCCCTTCAAGTTAGGGTTCCAAGATAGACCATACCTAAAAACAAACAGAAAATCGTTAAAGATTTCAAAGAAATTAGATATTGGGCCCATACCTGAAAACAAACAGAAAATTGTGAAAGATTTCAAAGAAATTACATATTGGGCCATGGGAAAAGACAACTATTTGGCAAGACTCAAGTCATAAACCAATAAGTAATTAAATTGGTATCGCATAGTCATACAAATCAAGCTACAAGTTGTTTATATAAAATAACATAAAGTGTCGTAAAGGCTGTTATAAACATGGAATTTTAATTAACCTTTTAGGTTGTAAACATACCCTTCTTTTTGGTGGCCTCTTAATCTCAGTTCTGGATGACATTCCCCACTCGGATCTGCAAGATAAACGTGTGATAAACATGTGATAAACAGGCGATAAACATGTGATAAACATGTGATAAACAGATGATAAACATGCCTGGAAATATGGTGCTGGACATTTGCAGAATGAGGTCCCCAGAAGGTGAATTTAGTGACACTTCCTCCCATAGCATCTTGCATCACTAAATTAACCTTCTGGAGACCTCATAATTATTATTAGAGACATCTATATTATCAAATTAAAATATCTTTTAGTTTCTTTAGAAACTTCCTAAGTTTCTCTATATCCCCAAATTGACAGACGACGCATTGAATAATCAAGGTGCCCAATGGGTGCACAGAACCATCTTTACCATCTGGGAAACTTAAATCCGAGTTTAGGTCTGCCATAGCAGATGAGGCCATGCAGAATGAGGTCCCCAGAGGGTGAATTTGGTGATGGTAGCTCGCTGTGTGGGGTGGCGTCACTAAATTCATCCTCTGGGGACCTCATGTTGCAAATGTCAGGCACCATATTTCCATGCATGGTGACAAATATCCAGTAAAGGTTCCCCTTGTTCAATTATAATTGAGCTCTCTCTGTTGTGTCAGACAAAGTGAGTATATAATTTTTGAATGATGATAAATATGTGTTATATACACAATGTGTTGGTAACGATTCATGTATCGCGGCGATGCTAGTATTCGTTGCCATATAGCGACGAAGTGACCTTGGTCGCCGGGTCGCTATGTGGCCATGAAAACTAGCCGAGTTGCGATACATGAATCGCTACAAACACATTGTGTATATAACATATTTATCTACCATTGGTGTGACAGAAACCACTGCACAAATTACATTTTAAGGAGTTTCTTAAATGCCAAATATGTTGGATTTGTGTCAAACAATTAGCTTTCTTGAGTAAATTCTCCCAACATGCAAAGGTATCAGTGTCATGCGATTAGCTCGCTTTGCTAAATTCTCCCAACCGCAAGTTCACGCGAATATGCCAAACGGAATTCAATGGACAAAATCTCTTACACCTGCATATTTTATATAATTTATAATAAATACTAAATAAATACATAGTTACTTTGTGATATGTTATACCATAATACCCATGATGGTAGGCAATCAAATGTTAAAACCTAGGAACTATTTGTTTATAGTATGCAAGAATATACATTGGAATGTCGCATTTTTCATGCGGTTGATGTAACGTCAGTTCATTCATGATTTTGAACGAGTCAACGACATCACAAGCGCCTCATATCGCAACTGCAGTAACGATACAGTTGTTTTTATCGCCAATTCGTTATCGCCAATTTTATCAGGGAATTTCATAGGAAAAGGTAGATAAAAACAATAATCTGATGGCCGATAATTGCCAGATAACAATAACTATAAAGCACTGTTCAATAAATTGCCAAACACACACAGCTCAACCAAAATAAATCCCTCTCAGTGTTCTACATATTAAACCTCTCAGTGTTCTACATACATTGTATTAAACCTCTCAGTGTTCTATATAAGCCTCTCAGTTTTCTACATAAGCCTCAGTGTTCTACAGACTCAGTGTTCTACATAAGCATCTGTGTTCTATATAATAAACGCCTGTCAGTGTTCTACATAAGCCTCTCAGTTTTCTACATAAGCCTCTGAGTGTTCTACATAAGCCTCTCAGTGTTCTACATAAGCCTCTCAGTTTTCTACATAAGCCTCTCAGTGTTCTATAAATGCCTCTCAGTGTTCTACATAAGCATTTCAGTGTTCTTCGCAAGTATCTCAATGCTCTACATAAGCCGCTGTGTTCTGATGGACATAACATATGTGGTTTCTAATAAACTTCTTTTTTAAACATACCTGGTTTTGATTAACATAACATACTTGGTCTGTTTTCGATAACATAACATACCTGGTTTTGATGGATGTTTTGTGTAGTCGAACACGAGTACATCACTTGACGGTGTCTTTGTGGCGATGATTGTTGGATTTTGTGGCATGTATCTCGCTCTGTTAACCTCTCCTTCATGGTTAATTTTTATTTCGATCTCTATTTTACCGCTGACTGATCCAAAGCCACCGAACTCTGGTAAAATAAGAAGACAGAAAATTCTAATTTGAAAACCTTCCCAGTAAATGCAGCTTCCTCATCAGTTAGAAGGTGGCCTCAAAAATGAATATGTAAGCTGATGTAAGGCCAATAACATAAAATATCTGTTTTCTCAGGCAATTAGAGTTACTTCCCTTCTCAGGCAATTAGATCTCATTTTTGAGATGAGGGAAAAGGGCTATTTTATTTTTTTTCAAAATCTGGAAAACATTCTCCAGAAACAAGGAATTCATTTTCTTTGTTCAAATTCAATATACCTATTAAATAGAAAATAATGAAATAAATATTTGACAAGGTTTAAAAAAAAAAAAATTCAGTGACGAGGGAATTGCCTGAGCGCACAGAGTTTTTATTTATTTGACCTAAATTTACAAAAATATTATTCCTGAGTTCCAGACTTCCACTTTTTTAAATTTAATCCCAATTTACCATTTGTACAACTGCTTGTAAATAAATATCACACCAATCCCTCGAAATTACCATGGTTACGTGGCTGTGAACGGGTGTATTTGTAAGAAGTACCATGGTAATTGCTGTGGTGATCACCTTTTGCCACGGCATTTTATTGCCGTGGCAGTTACGTGGCTGTGAACGGGTGTATTTGTAAGAAGTACACATTATTCATGTAGATAAAGGGACTTTGTAATTGTCGTAACAGTTACTAGGCTCTGAAATGAAGAATTCATTAGTGAATTACATTGAAGAAATGCAGGTAACATCATATAAACATATATAGGCCCTATATATGGTCGGAAACTAAAGCAACAAGGCTATTTATAAGTAAGTGAGCTGACTTGATCGGTATTTTCATAATTCAAAACACGAAATTCATGACTGATTTTGAGATAATTAAATTCTCTATTAATTTATATAAATTATTTATACAGATTACAAACAGCATGATGCTTAAATTAATAAAATTCATAAAAGCATCAAATTTGATGCAATAGAATGTTGCGACGCATTCACATTCCATAAATAGATGTCATGCAATAAACAACCAAAAACGCATGTGATGCGCAGTGTATTACAAATGGAAACCCCAGAGACACAACTGTCGCATGGCGGTTCCCTGGGAATTACCACGAGTCGCAACCTCTTTAAACATTAACCCTTTACCCATTAAAAATTATAAAATTGTTAAAAGAATGTAAGAAAAAATGGTAAAAAGTGTTAAAAAAAGATTTTTTTTAGGCCAATGCATTCTCTTATATATGCGAGGCGACCTATGGTCGACTCGCATATATAAGAGAATGCATTGGCACAGGGCATAACTGTAACTATCACAATGTGGTCAAGGAGCCGGTTCCAATGATATCCATATTTGTATGGTTCTATTGAGACAGACCGAAGATATTTTAGGCTGTTGAAGCTTTATTTGGCCGGTTTTGGCCGGTTTGTTGGGTAAAGGGTTAACCTATTGGATCTTATTGCAAAAAAATAAAATGGGGTATCATTGTCAGTTGTACCATACTATTCATATTGGGGGTTTTGGAAGTTATTCATTGGTCGCAAGATGCGGCGTCACATATACGCCGACTCGGCCGAGAGATAAGATAAATTGGAGACAGACATTCGAGTATTAGAGGTGCCGTGGTAAACTGATGTACCCATGGCAATTTATTCCCAATTTCGAGGGCTGCACCCCCAATCATTTTGTTGCCAAATTTAATTGTTCGCGTCCCTATTAATGGTTCGTGTCCCATTTAATCACTGAGAATGTATACAATGGATAGCAAATTACGTATCGAACAAGAAAAATGTATTCTATTTTATCTAGGGTCCTGCAAATTGGAGATTTTGATCGAATCGTATATCGAATCGAGTCGACGAAATCGAATCGAATAACGAATCGAATATCGAATCGAATCATACCTGTGTGTTGCATTCTCAATTAGGCGTTTGATGTCAATGATTAGACGATTTGTGAAACGTTCTATGAACTTCCATGATGTTCCATCATAACTTGATGTGGCGATAAACCGTCGTTCCCGATACTATTAACTTCAATTAAGAATTGTCGAGAGAAAAAAAGACATTAAAACGTCCATGCGGTCGTCACGACGATTAAATATATAACCACTAAACGGATTATCGGAATTAAAATCACGCTCAATTTTTAGAATTTGCATGTACATGCACAATTGCAAATCGGCACTGGGAAAACACCCGTTGTTATAAACTTGAAGATGCAACAACAGTCGCAGGGTAGCCTGTTTATGTAGTGCGTGATGCTTAGATGGGTCGTTGTCCCAGACGCTTGCGATTTATATACCATTTTGCATTTATCACACGTATAAGTTCAGCACTGCATGCAGCTTTTATCATGTTTGAAATAAACATGAATACCGGACGACAAATTGTCAAGTTTCAAGGAACTCTCTGAAAGTAAACTTCAAAAGAAAACACTGCCCACGTGCTCTTTTTGACGCCGGGAACACGTGATGTTTACATTCTCAGCGATATTACATAACGCGGAATCTGAGACGTTTTGTCGGCGGATAAGGCTAGCGGTTGCTCAGTCTCATCGCTATTATAATTTACGCGCGTCGTCGGTCTACAGGCGATCTCCGAGCTTGTGGCTACCATGTTCAAAGCTAGAATTCAGATATATTCAGTCATCCTATAGTGGCTACTTACTTGCTATACTTATATTTAATACCATGCGAACGTTCGCGATGTACAACAAGAGTTATAAACTACATATAGTCATAATTTTCGGGAATAATATGGCACAGAAACAGCTAAGATCGACGTGTGTACTTGTCCGTAAACAGCCTTCATTGTTGTCAGTGTATATTCGAAATTTCGAATCGAATTCGAATCGAATGGGACTTTCAAATCGAATCGCGAATCGAATCGAATATCGAATATTCGCAGGACCCTAATTTTATCCACAGCTCCCTACCTCTATAAGCCTGCCTAATAAATCTTATGTTTATTACGTTAATGTAACTTTATTAGCTCAACAGCTTTATTAGGTAGGTGTCGTAATTACATACACAAATTGCACAGGTAAAAAGGGACATCAACCGGCTAAATGATGTCATTATGATTTTGGGATGTTTTTTCATCCGTAATTGATAAAGAATGCATAAAATGGATATATGTTTTTGCAGAAAGTATATATGTTTAAACTATTTAGTGATGCAAATATGTCAAGATGGCTGCCGCCAGCTATGTTTTAATTGAATGGTAGCTCCCATCTAGAAGTGATCCTGAATATGTCTGTAAATTTTAAAAAGAGTTCTCCAATAAATGTCGGCTTCAGGGAATGCCGATGGATTCAAAAGTGAAATCCAAGATGTGTACTAGCACCAACCATTTTTTTTAAAAATTTAGGGAAATCTGATGATGGATGTGGCATGTTGAGTGTGCCGAAGGTTAGTCATGCAAAGAGTAAAATCTAAGTTGGTTGCTGGCAGCCGTGTTTTTTGACAATGAAAGTCTCAATGATGCTGTAGCTCAACTTGGGAAGGAGTAAAATTTTTTAACTTGACCTGCAAATTCTCAAATATTCAACTACATACCTAACTCAAGCAAATTCTGAATAATATTGTCAAAGTTGTGATCTGGACAAACCAGATGAACATGCTGATTATGTTAGTCCTAGGAAAATTTTCAGGGGTTAAAAATAGATATTTCCAATGAAGTCTTTCAGAACTGTATTGGAGAATCCATTGAGAAATTGAAATTAAAAGTTTTAACATCACAAATGTTTACAACATAAAAATGACAAAATCTGCATCAGGCGACACCAATTTTAAAGCCAGCTTTACGAACACTGCCGACGACTTTTTTTCCATTCCAAGAAGAAAAAAAATTCTTTCCAAAAATGTTTTGTGTGTACCCGGCTTCCATCCACTCATGCGGCCAGTTCTGAATTTGAATTTTTAATTGTTTGCATCAAGGGAGTTCACTTTAAATACTTCCGTTGTAAAGGATGTCTGCTGCTGAAGATTTATATTTTTACCGAAACCTGACTCTAGCGTTGTATCAAAATAGTTAGTCAAGCTAATTATTGCCAGTAAAATAATAATACTAAAATACCATTGTTCGCAGATATTAGGGAGAAATTCATTGTGATGAAATCACAGCAAAAACTGCTACTGATGAAGCTGGACACGAAGTCGACGTCAGCACCCCGATTAAATTTGTTGCCAATTTTGCGATTTATATTTTTATTAATATATGACAAGAAATATCTGTTTATTTCAGAATTTGAATAAAACACATCTATTCATAATTCTTATGAAATTCATGTAAAACTCGTAAACAAGACTTTAAAATTGGTGTCGCCTTGGGCCATTCCAATAAAATATCTGTCTACTCAGGTCATTAGAGTTACTTCCCTTCTCAGACAATAATATCTCAATTTTGAGTTGAGGGAGGCAGGCTATTTATTTAAATTTTTTCTCAAACTCAGGAAAACATACTTCATAAAACATACTTCAGAAAACATACTTCAGAAAACATACTTCAGAAAACATACTTCAGAAAACTGTTCCAGAAACAAACAAAAATTAATTTTCATTGTTAAAATCCAACATTTCTAACAGAAAATATTGAAAAAATGTTTCAGTGACAAGAGATGTGCCTGAGAGCACAGATTATTTATTTGACCAGTAACTAAAATAAACGTTTTAAAGGGGTACTGTACACTAAATCCGGCCATTTATGACTCCAGTCATAAATTCATTTTCATTATAATTTCCATGTTGTTCATAGAGCACACAAGTGTATTTTGCACTAATTATTGGTTCAAATTCATTCATTTGTTGTATTTATTCTGTTGTCAGTATAAAAGGAGATTGTCCCGTAAATGGCTGGATTTAGTGTACAGTACTCCTTTAAGGAATCCATCAAGACATGACTATCGTTGTTAGTTAGGAAATACACGTAGGTCTAGTAAGTTGTGAAATTCTTAAAAGGGTTTTGTGTGAAGAATGAGGATGCATTTTGTGTGAGGAATGAGGATACATTTTGTGTGAGGAATGAGGATACATTTTCAAACCATCTTTAAATGTCGGTCAGAACATGACAATAACTAGAGGTGCGACTGTCTCAATGGGACTAAAGATACCACCCCCCCCCCCCCCCCCCCCCCCCCCGTGTCTTCAAAATACTAAGATGTTACAAATATCAGTAAACATTTTGTTAAAATAATAAAATAACAGATTCCCATTGCAAGTGCACAACCCTAACCCCTAAACCTAATCTTCAACCTAAATGACCTAAAAATCTAGGAATAAAAGCTCGGACAAAATTATGCATGTTGCAAAATACTCTCTAAGTCGAAAAAGGGGGATAACTCCACTGAAAAATGTCAGACAGACATCATAATCGCAGGTGCATAGGTTCCCATGGTACTAAATATCTGTGCCAAGTTTAAGAAAAATTGACCCAAAATGTAGGAATAAAAGTTTGGACAAAATTATACATGTTGCAAAAAATGTTCTAAGTTGAAAAAAGGGGGATAACTCCCCCAAAAAAAGTGATAAAAAAACTACTGAGAAAAACTCCGGACAAATTTGTGTCCATGGACGGACGACGGACTAATTCCAGTATACCCTCCCCACAACTTCATTGCTAGGGGGGGGGGGTATAACTACGCCTAGTAGGATGTTCAGGAATTAATGGAACAATTAATATACCAACCAGTCGGATTAATATAATGCAGATACGTGCACAGGTACTCGTGCAACTGCAACATAAGGAGATAAAACCCTTAGTCTCCAGAACATTTATTTGGAAAGGATTACCCCCATGGTAGCCAATGGTGGAAATGTTTTATACACATTCAAGTTATGCTCTGGAAAGGAAAGAGAAAAACTGCACACAAAAAATTCAATCGACTTCTGTGTAAAGTATTTAAAACAATTGACTGGAAACTGTATGAATGGACAAATTTCTGCATGCTGCGAAAAATTTTGAGCGAAAAAGGGGGATAACTCCACAAAAAAAAGTCTGACAGAGCCCATAATCACAGGTTCCCATGGTACTAAATATCTGCGCATAAAATTTGACTGGATAATGCTGGAATACAAGCTCGGACAAATTATGCATCCTGAGAACAATTTCTATGCAAAGGGGGCTACTACACACAAAAAAAAGTCAGACAGACCTCATAAACGCAGGTGCATAGGTTCCCAATGGTATAAATATATGTGCCAAGTTTTAAAAAATTAACCTGAAAAATGTAGGAATAAAAGCTCCAACAAAGTTGTGTCTACGGACAGATGCATACCCCGGCGGACAAGCCGATTCCTATATACCCCTCGCCCATAACTCATCATGGGGTGTGTTAAAATACAGATGCTCGACTCTGCTGGGATAAAAATCTTGACCTTTTTATTTATTGTAAATTAATAAAATCTTACATCTATTAACTGATAAAAAAAATAAACGTCTTAAAATTCAACAGAAAACAATAATTTTTAAATCTAAATTGACAGACAACACAGACGGGACGACTGGCCACTGACCTCCCTTATCACTATCGTAGTGCGAGGCGTCAAACTGGGCATTATCGTTAGGCAACTGTACGCTGGCGATCAGTAAGTTGTTCTGTTCGTCTGAGCTGCAACGTGAAAATACACGAGGGTTATGGATTAACATACATGCAGATGCAGCTATCTTCATCTGTAAAAAGATGTTATTGCAGAATTGAGGAAGGTATGGTAGAAGGGTTAACATGTTGATCGTCAGTTAAGAGTTATCTTTCTTGTACGTTTCACATGCTATTGAATAGGGGACACTCAACATATTAACCCTGTCATTACTGAATGGACTCTCCCATTCAGATATTAATGTACACAATGGAACGGTCTTCATTGGTGGGAAGAATCAGAAAACATATATACACTGGTAAACAGACAACTGACCGAGAAACGACTTTAATTTAAATGGCAGGATGTTCAGCTGATACATTAATAGCCCTGGAGTGTTTGTTGCTGTTATTAGCTGTATGTTAATGGGAATAAACAATTAGCAACAATAAAGTATTCAGTGTTCAGTGTTTACTGTATTGTCTCCGGATATATTTTTGGTCCAGCACGGACCCCGTTATTATCCCTGGTGCAGCATTAACCCTTTCAGTGCTAGGGGCCGATCTCATCGGCCCTAATTTACGGTCTGTAAAATCGGCCCTAAGATTTTTTTGGGTTGAATTTTTTTTGGGTATGCTTAAGCATGCTATAGCGAATTTAAAAACAAACTGGATAAAACCTTAGGGGCATGTTATAACTCAAAACTATCACCAAGTAATCATAGTAATAATCCAAGATTCCCTGGCACTAAACCTACAAAATAAGTCTGTTAAAGAATATAAGAAAAAATTATTAAAATTGTAAAAAAATAATAACAAATGATGAAAAATTGTTAGGTCAATGCATTCTCTTATATATGAGAGGCGACCTATGGTCGACTCGCATATATAAGAGAATGCATTGGCACAGGGTATATGGGTTGATACAAAAATCGGACCTGGCACTGAAAGGGTTAAAGATTCTGTGCATTCTCTCATATGCACTGGCTTACACGGTCAATGTAAATATTGTTAGGCCAATGTATTCCATAGAAGATGAAGCCTAAGCAGTATGAGGTCCCCAGAGGGTGAATTTGTTGATGCTCGCCCACTTTGCAGGGTAGCGTCAATAAATTCACCTTCTGTGGACCTAATTCTGCAAATGTCCGGCACCTAATTCTCACGCCTGCTCACTAATACATTTAGCTCAGCTAACAAATACCAAAACGATAGAAAGAACTTAACGAAAATGTGACTTTCGCGAATTGTATCAAAACTTTGGATTGTGGATATGAAGATTGAGGTAACTTGAGATAGGATTCAGACCTTGAAATAGACATTTTATTTCTTGCTCATGCACACAACAATAGATTAAAAAACAATTGTACATGTCATGGATTGTTTCAATTCAATGTGTACATTAAGGCCTTCCTGGTTTTACTGCAATAAAATCTCATACAAATTAAGAAAACGTGCATCAAAATCATTCCCAATCATTCATTTACCTCCCTTCTCACTGTCGTAGTATGAGGCGTCGAACTGCGAATTGTTGTTCGGTAACAAAACGCTGGCAATCAACAGATGGTTGTGTTCGTCAGAACTGCAATTTAGACAAAACTTCGTTTAGGACACGAAAAGTCAATGTTTCTGTTCTCAGAAAAGCATACATGCTCCGGATACCCCCCCACCCCCAATAAATTTGTTTTATTTTAGTCACAGATGAAAACTCATCAGTTGACCATTCATTTATGATTGGAAAATCTGTAAGTTAAGAGAGTACGTTTTCATTTAAGTATCGGAACACTATCAGCGTATCGCACAGAATCATAATATCGAAGTCGTCTCAAATTGTATTTTCATGAACCAATATAGGATGAAAAGAAACCAAGAAAAGAAAACTAACAGAACACTGGTTTTGATCTTCAAGATATGAGACCATTCATATAATATCTTACCGCAAAGTTTGTTGTGTAAGTTGGTGTTTGATAGAGCTCATTGAAGGTAAAAAAAAAAGTAAAAAAAACAAAAAACAGCCTGTCCGTATTTTAGAAACAAAATTCCCCCGAGAACCGAAACATTGACTTTATGTGACTTGATTTCCTTTAAATTGTTAGAAGCACTGCAAACGTCCATGCAGTTAGTGTGATCATCTCGACCAGTGAGGTGTATCGAGAGTGGTCGATCTCAATCGGCAGATGTTTGACACAAAGATATATATTACCTTAAAGGGTCTTCGTAGTGGGTAGATGTGAGAAATCATAGAAGTCTATAAATTAATCATCACAAAGAAGAACGGAGGGAAAATAGATCGACTTTGTTCTCATATTAACTAAAAATAATCCTTCAGTAAGTGAATTTAATGACGCTACCCAGCGTTACATTCATCCTTCTGGGTACATCATTCTGCTTAGGCTTCATCTTCTGGGAAGTATCTAAAGTCTCAAATTAACATTGTTTTAAGTTACTTTTTCCTTCTAATTTTTAGAAGATAAAATGCATAATTGAGGTGACTATTGGGAGAACATCACCAACTTCAACTGAGGAACTTAAATTTGATTCCAGGTCTTCCGTAATGCTGAGTTGAGGCCTAAGCAGAATGAAGTCCCCAGACCAGAACGGCCCTGTGCCAATGCATTCTCTTATATATGCGAGTCGACCATAGGTCGCCTCGCATATATAAGAGAATGCATTGGCTTAAGACATATTAAAAATGATAAAATTGTCAAAGAATGTAGAAAAATATTATAAAAATAAAAAAAATTTTAGGCCAATGCATTCTCTTATATATGCGAGGCGACCTATGGTTGACTCGCATATATAAGAGAATGCATTGGCACAGGGCCGTTCTGTTGGGTAAAGGCTTAATTAATAGCAAAATGAAATATGATTTTGGTGATGCTTGATGACTGTGCGGGATATCGTCACTATATTCACCCTCTGGGGACCTCATTCTGCAATTGAAAGACAATATTTCAAGCCTTGTATATGTGCCCTCTATGAAGACCATGAGCCCCTTTAAATCATGGATATAATTAGCGTCATGACCTGAGATGTTAGTGTGAATGTAATTCACAGATATATAGTCCTCGATCAGTTGATCGCATGAGCTCACTGGGGACGTAATTCACAGATAAATAGTCTCCGATCAGTTGATTGTGTGAGCTCACTGGGGACGTAATTCACAGATAAATAGTCCTCGATCAGTTGATCGGAAAAGCTCACTGGGGACGTAATTCACAGATAAATAGTCCCCGATCAGTTGATTGTGTGAGCTCACTGGGGACGTAATTCACAGATATCTAGTCCCCGATCAGTTGATTGTGTGAGCTCACTGGGGACGTAATTCACAGATATCTAGTCCCCGATCAGTTGATCGTGTGAGCTCACTGGGGACGTAATTCACAGATATATAGTCCCGATCAGTTGATCGCGTGAGCTCACTGCGGACGTAATTCACAGATATATAGTCCCCGATCAGTTGATCGCGTGAGCTCACTGGGGGACGTAATTCACAGATATATATAGTGATGTACCGATTATCGGTATCGGCTATCGGATCGGGCCGATATATGTGTTATCGGCAAGATATCGGTATCGGCAAAATTTAGTCTCCCGACCGATATCGTCAACCGATACATGTTGCGTCCTCCGTGAACGTTTTGACACCAATTCCTACTTTAATATTAAATAAATGACGGGAATTTCCAGAACAAAATGTGACTATTTTATGCACGGGTCAGCCCCCCATCACATACGGTGATATACCTTGATGGCAACATCGACATGAGACTGTTGCCAGTCTGTTGGTACACTCATGACCCAAATAAACATTTCAATAGGTACCGTAGTTCCGTACGCATAATAATTAAAAGTTAAAACATAAACTGTATTCAATTAAAGTGACTTGCGAGTGCCGTGTAGCACATGTTGAAAGCGAATAACTGACACCCCTGGCATTAGCGTGAGAATGGAATCTTCCTATCACTGAATCAGACAGATGTATCATTTAGTGATGTATTCATGGGGTGTGGAATTAATTCCGCGCCACGTGCGACAGTAAGTTGTCACATTATTATTATCTTCCCAAGGTGGGTGCCGGGCGGCAAGATCAAACATTTATTTGCTTGCATTTGATGTCATCGAGTAGGAATCACTAATAAGCCACGTGTTGACAGATGACACAGTAAACTAAAAATCTCAGTGTTTATAAATAGACGAGTCACACTGGTAGACGATGACTGAAGATGGAGGAGGTGACTAACTTGTTTGATGGAACTATCCGAACCAATCAGAGTGCTCTATGGGCGGGATTTGTATCTGCTGTCATGGGCAGAGAAAATGTCAACAATTTATGCGGGGCATTGAACGTGCTATTAAACGCAAGTTCAACTTCTGAAAAAGATTGAGTTTGGCAAATTGAAATTGAGTCATTGACTCAAATGGATTATGGGCTGATTCCGTAAGGCACAGTAACGGAATCAAACAAATATTGAGGAAATCTTTTGAATGCAACGAAATATTAAATCGTTTTGCCAGTGTTTTTGGGGAACGTAAACTAAACTTTTTTTGCGACCAGGTTATCAGTTCTTTGCCGACAATACTTTGCAATTTAAAAGACAAATTGATATGGAAATTTGTTCTGTTTCTTCCAAACTTTGTTCACATACAAGACTTATCGGTATCTGTATCGGATCGGCCGATAATTCCATGGAAAATATCGGTTATCGGCTTTTACCGATAACCCCCGTATCGTTACATCACTAGCTCACTGGGGACGTAATTCACAGATATATAGTCCCCGATCAGTTGATCGCGTGACCTCACTGGGGATGTAATTCACAGATGTTTCATTATCACTTTTAATTCACAGAGAAACCTTATAAATCACGGGTAAGTGTGTAATTCAACTAGTTACTCAGTTTGTTAGCTATTTATTCATCCCAATGTATATTATATACAGTAATGCCCTAAATTATAGACTCCTTAATCACAGCAGAATTATGGGTAATTTTCAGGCCTGCTACTAGGGGATTTATGCTGCTATCTCCTCAAAGCCTCAGGCCAGATTTGCAAGCCTGCAATTACATGTAGTGCCTGTCATTTGCAGAATGAGGTTCCCAGAGGGTGAATTTAACCCTTTACCCAACAGAAGGGCCCTGTGCCAATGCATTCTCTTATATATGCGAGTCGACCATAGGTCGCCTCGCATATATAAGAGAATGCATTGGCTTAACACATTAAAAAAAATTAAATTGTTAAAGAATGTAAGAAAAAATGGTAAAAAGTGTTAAAAAAAGATTTTTTTTTAGGCCAATGCATTCTCTTATATATGCGAGGCGACCTATGGTCGACTCGCATATATAAGAGAATGCATTGGCACAGGGTATAACTGTAACTATCACAATGTGGTCAAAGAGCCGGTTCCAATGATATCCATATTTGTATGGTTCTATTGAGACAGACCGGAGACATTTTAGGCTGTTGAAGCTTTATTTGGCCGGTTTTGGCCGGTTTGTTGGGTAAAGGGTTAATCTATTTGTCACCCAGAACCAGTGATCTGTCACTTGACAGGTAAACATTTGGAGCCCTGTCGGTGACAAAACAAAAATTCATCTCGGAGTTATATGTTCTTGTAAAATGTTGACAAGCTTATATTTTGGATAAAGATCTATCTTTCAAATCAAGCAAGTTCGATATACAGCTCAGAATTGATAGAGCAAACATTAAAGGTGTAGCCTTTTTGCAACGAGAAGAAATGGAATTATTTGTCAGCTATCAAGATATACTCCAAATTGTTTACACACATTCACAACAACTCACGTGTGTGTTCCAAGAATCAATCTGTGTACCGAGTAATCTTTTCCGTCTGGCCTAAAAATAGAAAAATTAAAGGTACATGTATATAAAATATCACCTCCAGACACAATCTCTTGAAAAGCCGGCGATATCTTATCAGATATACATCTCTCGATTCTTTCTAGGATGAAACGGCTTTCCCAAGATGACAAATTAAATTGTTTCCAAATATGGAGTGCATGCCTGGGCCGGAATTAAAAAGATGATTGTTTGCCCACTCGCGACCGACCCGGAAAAAAACCGCCGACTGAAAGATTTTATTGGGTTTCCCAGCGTAAAATTTTATTTTATTATTTACCGGAAATAGGTATTGCTACTAGAGGTCCGTTTCAGCGATTCCGCGTTTTTATTTTATCAATCGCCGGAAATCGGCATTGTTAACGTTCCGTCTGAGCGATTCCGCGTTGTTATTTTTAAACAATCATGGCTGACAATGGAAATTCCGACGAATATTCGTCTGCTGCAAAGCGTAAGCGGTCGACTAGGACTTTGTGTGCGACTGTATCTGTCAAAAATTCCGCCGATAAAACTATCAAATTGCATAGGGGAATACGAAACCATTACATGGCATTCTCAAAACGTTGTGCGCAAAAATTGACGACATCTTAATTTCGCTAGTGAATTCGTCAGTTTCATTAACCCATACACCCAAGCCTTAAACTAATTTTTATTTGACTATCTGACATTTTGTCAGGCCCCAAACAGACATGGACTGACATTTCAAAATGAGGCCTGACATTTTTTATCACCTGAAATAGTGCCAAGTGAAACTAATAATGATGTATTATCCCCCCAATTATGTTCCTCTTCTCAATTGTCACTTTTTTACTATAAATAATGCTAATCTAATCTGCCCACCCTGGCAACAAAATCAAACATGCTTGCCAAATTCATGCTCATTTCTAAGGTTATAGGAAATACTCGTTCAAGACGTTATCCAATTCCAATATTTTGTTGACATCCAAGTACTAATAATCATATATCTGAAAAAGACTGATTTTGGCAAAAAAATTAAAAACTACTCTCCAACAGAATAAATTTCATTTAACAGCACACTATTTCAATTTATTTATTTATGTCGGACAGTTTTAAAGCCAAGCCTGACAACCTATAAAAATTTGAAGTCTGACAAATCTCCGTGTCAGACCACTTATTTTAAGCCTTGCATACACCACAAGGAACTGTCAAATATTCACCGGACAAAATGAGTGAACCCATTCGAATAGTATTGGATTTTCCAGAGACCCAGAACTTCTTCTAAAATTCAACATTGTGTTGCCTGTGTGCCAGGCTTGTTCTCCTAAGGGTGTTCCAAAACGGAACCCCAAAAAATTAATCTTCAATGGCATTTTTTGATTAGTGTTAATATTTATTATATATCAGGAATACTTCGGGGAAATAAAATAAAAAAATTCCCTACCTACCTACCCAAATCTGAAACATAGGGTAGGGAATGGGCAAACAAGGATATTTTTAATACAGGCCCTGTCGTCTGTATTATAAAATGTGTTGTTCGCTATGCATGGGAAATTGTAAACACATTATTGACCTCCATTGCAATGGCACCTGAAGACTTCCATGAAGAATCATTGCACAGAAATCAGACTGCGCACCCAGATGAAGAATCATTGCACAGAAATCAGTGACTACCCTCCATGTTGCTCAAACTCAGTGATCTACCGTAGTGAGAATCAAATCACAACGACTGCTTCTCTAAAAATAATAACATATCAAGCCAGTCGACATGAATGAATAATGGGATAGCTCGGTTTAATTTCAACTGAAATAATGCTTCTCTACTGCATTGGGCCAAAAACAATATTACCCTTATTTCAAATGTTACCCGTATCTCCGCAATTAAACAGACTGAAAAAATAGGGTAGGTATGTAGATTAATATTTTAGACATGACCAACATCATTTAATTCTCTTAAATGTTAAATAATGCTACATGTATAGACAAAACAATCCAAGTTCCATGTTACAAGTTACTACATGACCCTGTTTCAGAGAGTTTATATATGAATAATTACACCCGCCCACGGACAATATGAATAATTACACCCGCTTAATTTATATATGAATAATTACACCCACCCACGGATGATATGAATAATTACACCTGCTTAATTTATATATGAATAATCACACCCGTCCACGGACGATATGAATAATTACACCCGCCCACGGACGATATGAATAATTACACCCGCCCACGGACGATATGAATAATTACACCCGCCCATGGACGATATGAATAATTACACCCGTCCACGGACGATATGAATAATTACACCCACTTATTTTTCTGTAGTATTTTGCCATTAGTTTCCAAAAAGCTAATATATTTCAATAGGAAATTTACATGACTGGAGCTTCCTGAATTATTGCAAAAACCCTGTGAATTATCTTATAGAATGGGTTTATTAAACAGAATAAGGTAGGAATGCAGGGTTGGGGGTCTAGAAAATCCAGGAGGGCTATTAATAGCCCTCCTAGATTTGCCCAGGAGGGCTATAGCCTTCAACTTTTACAGCTATGATTTATTTTACCTGAGTTACTACTTCTACTAATAATTGAATAACATTGCAAACAAAAATATTCACAACAGTGAATGATAACTTGGAGAAATTAGCTCACTGTATTAAAAGATTGTCAATCGAAGCGAGAAAATGAAGGACGCCATCAATTTTAGTGCTATACCAATTTCTCTGATGGGAACCGGAAATGGAACGAATTGTTGAACTCAATCGAGACGGTGACATTTGGTTCTCACTATCCACAAATACATGTTGATTTTATCCAGTGAAATATATTGTAAGCTCAATCTTATGAAGAGCAATAATTTATTTTGTTCTTAAAATGTGTGAGAATCGATCAAAGATCTGATTTACAGCTCACTTCGTTCCGGCAGGCCTCAGCTCACAAGGCGACTCGGGCGAGATTGTCGCCTTACTGTCGCTGACTTCACCCTATCGTCGCTCTAAGTCGCCTTCAATTTTAGGGGGAATTATTTTTATTTTTTTTCTTTATTTTTTTTCTAGTTTTTTTTCCGGACATGTCTGGACATGTCCGTATATAGATGAATTGTGGCGGCCATCCCAAAAAGAAACAGAAGATGCAGAGCCAAAGACCCAAGTGTTTAAAATAAAAAAATAAAATATGACCTATTGTTTTGTGTTGTTATTCCGTCGCCTTTGTTCCCTTTGCGGTAATGAATGTTAATCACGAATGTTTTGACACGCTGAAAACACGATGAGATGTTCCCATCTGTGTTGTTACTGACCATCGTGAGTGTCACAAATAAATGTTTTAATTAACTTAAAAGACCGCCGTCCCGCTTTTCAGATATAAAACAATTACGACATTATCAGAGTATGTACCAGGCGCGTCGGAAGTTCGTTTCGGTAACGCGTCGGACTTTTTGAAGAGACCGCGTCGGACTTTTTGAAGAGACCGACTTCCGTAAATAAAATAATGTCAAGTTTATTGCTTTAATCGGATTATACCAGTGATGTTGGCATTAATTAAGCCTTAATTTAAGGGAGGCCATTAATTAATAAAAGCTTTTGCAACTCCTTTGTTAGTTAGTCCTTATTGTTTATTTTAGCGGACACCCACATTACAGCCATGACCAAATTAAACTTAAAAAGTTACATGCATCATGATTCAGAGTCAGACTGTACAAACGTATCTTCCAAGCTGCAGTCTAGGAAATAATACTACTTTCATTTAGTTAAAAAAGTAACTATTACTGTAACTTGATAATTGTCTTGCTTAAATTATAGCTACACAAAACATTTCCAAAATTTTTAAATGTATAATAACAATTAATTAAACTAATTTCAGATAAAGTCAAATTTTTTTAGTTTTATTTGTTATTTTATCTTTTAAATTTTTTTATTGTCAGATGTTATAAAATAAAGCGATATTTGAAAATTGTCAATTTTTGGTAGTCTCCCCACCCTGAAGTCTCCCTAAATTTCCTGAAGTCTCCCTAAATTTCCTGGAGGGAGACTTCAAGTCTCCCTGTTCTGGACCCCTAGGCTGAGGCCTGCGTTCCGGAATTTAATGATTCCTCCATTTGACATTACCATCAGTTTCCAATGTCACGCATGCGCACACTGTACAATATAATTCTTTACGATTTCGAGACAGTATTTTTCTCATTAAAAACAATAAAATAACTAAATACATTTCCTATTTTGTAATACGACCCTGCCTAACTATGCTTAAAAGCCATGTCCTGATTGGCCAGTGGCCCGAGTTACCATGGCTATCTCGTTCCAGTTTTGTGGTACAATTCTACTTTTTCCAATTGTACCACGAAAAAAATCGGTTTATTCAGATCGCCGCACGCGACTTTTCCCGTCTTTTCTAACTCCGCGCAAACGGGGCATCAACGGAGTACACCCGCACCCGTAACCCTTTGAATTTTGCTACATCTTGACAATCTTGCAAATTTTCTAGCGATTTGTCGCTTGAAACCAGTTTGGTTGCCAATGAATATGGTCCAAATGATGTTATGGTATATTGATATATGTTACGACCAAAGTCAAAGAAAGTTACTTAATAAGTATATTAAATGACAAAATAAATCCATGGGGCCGGGCTGTGAATTCGTCGATTCGAATCTCGTCATTCTCGATCATATTCGATATTTCGGAATCAAGTTGAAAATGAAAGCGTTTGTTCACCAGTACAGAAGGGGAATAAGATTAGTTTAGTAAACTAGATCATTTAGATCGCTTTGTGTAAGGAAATTGGTCCATAGTCGATGATCATATATTCATGTTGTCCCAACAACGTTCAAAACAGAAATGACCGCAATCGTATGTCCTGTACAATTTAAATGAAACGCACGGGCGCCGCTGAAAACACATCGTTTTTTAGCCAATCACGATTATTTCGAGAAGAGGTGCCTCGAAAAGTCAACGGGGGAATTTCATAACAAGACAAGACATTACTAGAGTACTCCATGAAAAGAAATCGAGTACGCCCAATACGAATTACACCACGAAATGTTTTCTCACCTGACACCGAAAAAGCACAGTATTTCGTTGACTATTCAGTCGAATTGTGACCATAAACTTTCAGTCGTATTACAAAATAAATAAATACACGGTGTATCGGTGTGTATGGTCAAGTTGTACCACAAAAAACTGATTGTAGGACTCCGCTACGCGTCGTCCTACAATCAGTTTTTTGTGGTACAACTTGACCATACACACCTCTACACCGTGTATTTATTTCTTAAATAGACAAGGCAGCCCGCCAGCCTGCCTTTAGATTTCCAGGCCTGTCATAAGATCATGTAATAAATTTAATTACAGCATGTTACCTGGAGACATCAGGCAGCCATTGCACAGATAAACTGGGCCATTCGAGAGCATGTGTCATCACCAAGTCATAGAGAAATGGTGTGTTTTTCTTCCATATTTTGTATTCCTCATTTATCACTCGTTCCTCCACAGCATCGTCAAAACCCTCTGAAATAGATTAAGCAAATACAGTCATGGCCTAAATAATTGACTCCTTAACACGAGTGTCGGCTACGAGTTATCTCGTACTACACTATATTCCAGGGTGCCATTACAGAATTATGGGTAATTTATCAGAATTTAGTCGGAAATATGGCCATTTATCAGAAAGCTCAGAGCTGTGGTTAACACGTCGAGTGCCGGAACCCTATAGTATAGGCTATAGTGTAACATTCCAGGGTGCCAACTTTATATTAAGCACTAAATACATTAGGTAGAGAGCGCCTCAAACCCCAAAATTGGGCATGTATCAGCTTGGATCACATAAAAACATGATACAAATGCACTACGATATTACTCATAGTCGGCACAGAGCAACGCCATCTCATGGTATTTTGGCTGGGTGCCGAGTACTTCATCATATGATATAAAATGGGGGGGGGGGGGGGTATGGTGTTAGAATCTATTCAGTTTCAGTTACTGAGTTGACTTTACCAGCTTTGATGTCTTTGATGTCTTTGATGATCAACATAAAAGAAACCGTGCTTACACGTGCATACAGCTATGCTCTCATTAAGCCACCTGTTTAACAAGGTTATGGGCCGGTACTTACGGCGGTGATACCACCAAAATACCGCGGGGTTGACCCGCGGTACTGGTACGGTATTTTTACCGTTGGTTACCGCGTTATTTGTGTTTGTTTACCACCGTACAACGCGTTATTTTTTCGTGACCGCGTTCAATTTACCGCTAACAGCCCTCCACCGCGGAGAGAGAACACGTCTGAAACCAGGTCTCACACGGTGGGTAAATGATTATGAATAACTTTTGTATTGAATGAATACCTGTAAGTTGCACATAATTATGTATACGTAATGAATATAAATGAATAATAATGCAATCGGAGTACATATGGGCAAAGTACATGAACATGTTTAATCTCATGTCATGTATATATTTTTACCAGAAAAAATTAGATTATTATAATATTTTTTAACCACGTCGGCGGTTTTTGAACTCAGCTATATATAGTTGCTTACGGCGATTACGCAAAGCATCATGGAGTAATAGTTTTGTTGTTGGCATCTATCTTACATATCGTCAAATGATTTACGCCCCCGATTCCTACATGTATATCGGTTTCCACTCATGCAGGATTTTTTGGTTTTGTTTGTGTTTCCGAAATCTAAATTTCTTATAAAATGGGAGAAGTAAATCTGCCATTTATCTGAATTTAGTCGAAACCAGCGGGGACGGTGCATTATGATTATAGTAATAGTCCGATTTTAGTCTTAGAGGCCAGGCGGCGTATATACGTTCATTGCAGAAATATTCATAATCGTTCAAATCGCCATCAACGGAAGGAAGATTTAAAAATCTATAGTTCTGTTCATATGCCAAACATTATCGGCGCGTAAATAGTATATTGTCGTCAAGACTTACGATTGTACGCATGCGTGAAATAAAGCAATTTACAAACATTTGCGCCTCAAGAGTTCTTGTCGGTGGGAATAAAATGTATAATTAAGAAAGCGTGGCACATATCATGTAGCAAAGTTGTTATCATCACCATGAATGTGCGCGACAAAAGACACACGCAAAACACCAAACATTGAAAGACACAACGTTGTCAAATCAGTCTTTGATTTTGTTACGTGAACATTCATTGAGCTTGTGCGTGTCGGGCGGCATTGTTTGATGTGGAATTGCAACTTTTGACGATGGCGTGCACTTGTGGTTCTCGGTTGTTCGCAGTATAAATTATATTCACATTTTCCTATCTAATCACGATTCGGAAGAAAAACATGCATGTGTTGGAAAGTGGGAAAGTTGACCTATAAATATGTTTGTTTGGTTATATACAGAGGTTAACATTGTAACATAATTATTTTAAGTTATCGAATTCGGTGTATTTGGGTCCTTGTTAGTTTATTCCCGATATGGTAGCAATAAAGAGCGTTTGTCTCACTTTTGTGCGACAAATATTTATAAATAGCTATTACGTGCACAACATTTTAAAGATCGAATGAGCCTTGTCTGTTAAAGCCACGTGGCGGTTTGCTCTCCAAAATACACATATTATTTGCAATACCAAACTAGATCGATAAATTTTCTACGAGCATTATGTAAGCTAAACAGACACATTGAAGTAATGAAAATACAAGTGTCCAAAACAGCCATTCGCGCGTCACGTGTGTAGTTTTACTGATAGCACCATCCACAAAACACAAATATTTATTTCACCCATTGAGGCCAGTTATAAAAAGACATGACGACATCTTAAGTGTCCCATGTCCTATATTAACAGAGTCTATACCAGCTGGAGTATGACGTAATCAGTGACACGTGCTTTTGCACAGAATGTATTTGTTTTCCCTGAATATACGGCAGTTCCACTTTGTGCCTTTTATTGCTAATACAATAATTCCCTTTATACGAACAAATGGTGTTTGTGATTTGAAGTTAATGAATGTCAATAAAGTTAACAACTATATTTATTCTGGGATCTATTTAAATATTATCGTTATCATTCAATTTGGGGATCACGTACATCTGAACATTGATATAGACTATATAGATACGGGATTTACCGAGCTGTCTAAAATGGCCGAAATCATTTGTTCCCTTCCCGATAACCCACACTGCTCACAAAATAGTGTTATTCACGGGAATTTTGGGCAATAAAACAACAAGACTATAAGTGTTATTATAATATTTTAATATTCACGTTTAATTTAAAAATTACTTGCTCAAAGTAACTTATACTTATCTTTACTTAATCTGGAAGCTGGGTATATTTCCCCGATACTCGGCTTTCATCTATTTCAATATTTTAATAATACACTTCACGGTACCGTACACAATCATGGACGGAGATCGTGAGAACGGCCGTCCTATTTTGGAAGATTGACGGTCAGACATCGAATCCCGTCATTAACCTTGTTACAAAAACGCTACCGCATAGCGGTAATGTCACCGCGTTTGTGCGGTGCATTACCGCGTGTCACCGTGGTAACAACATTCGTTACCGCTGGTAGTGCGGTGGTACCGCGAACGTCGTGGTGGTACCGCTATACTTAAAGTAATTGACCACCGATAACGTGGTGTCACCCCGTTAATATCAGGGCTGGCGATCTAGAAAATCCAGGAGGGCTATTAATAGCCCTCCTAGATATGCCTAGGAGGGCTATAGCCCTCCTCAACTTTTAAAGTTATGATTTATTTTATCTGAGTTACTACTGCCGTTAGTTTGTCTATTTTTGATGTTGTATAACTCCATTTAAATTAATTTTCTTCATGTGGAAACAAAGTGTCCACAGAGTTGTGAATGTCAAAATCCCCCACAGTTAATTATGTATGGTGAATATTTAACTATGTTTTATATGTTGTGATAATCTATATGTACAAGAAACAAAATGTAAGAGTATTTGTACTCAACAATTTGTCAGTCGGTGTCCAACCCATGCAACGGAATTGGGTGAGTTTGTCCACATTAAAAGCATTCTCCATGAAAGTGTAATTTTACGTAAAATACACAATCAAGAACAATATTAAATCCAGTATATTTGCACTTGAATATTGACTGCTTTTTCTCTCAAAGTAATCCATATTCCATTGTTGATCGCAGACTGCTGCTTGCAGCGGTCAAGTCGCTATCTATAGATTTACTGGGTGTTTCCAATTGAGGACATAGAAAATAGTTTCTGAACTTTAATAATTGAATAACAGTGTAAACTAGAATACGTGGATACATTTAGCTAATTATATTAAAATATTGTCAATCGAAGCGATAAAAGACGGCTGCAAGCTAAATACAATTTTCACTGATAGGAACCGGAAACGGAACGAAAGGTTGAACTTAATTGGGACAGTGACATTTGGTTCTCACTATCCACAAACATGTGTCATTTTATCCAGTGAAATATATTGTAAGCTCAATCTTATGAAGAGAAATTATTTATTTTGGTCATAAAATGTGTGAGAATCGATCAAAAGATCAGATTTACGAAACAGTTCGTTCCGGAATTTACTGATTCCGCTATAATTCCCATTTGACATTACCGTCAAGTCACGCATGCGCACAGTCCCCACACTGTACAATATAATTACGATTTCGATGCAGTATTTTACTCATTAAACACAATAAAATAACTAAATAATAAATGTCCTATCGTAGACGAGGCGGGCTATAAAAAGCCCGCCTTGGAAAATTCTAGGCGGGCTGTAGGCGGGCAGCCCGCCAGCCCGCCTTGAGATTTCCAGGCCTGTAATATGGCGGTACTATACCGCGGTATCCTCCAATACCGCGGTACTGATACCGCTTGTTAACGCGAACAAGTATGTGTGAGTAAATACCTCCCCTCAAAGAGTTCCATGAAAATCACTGCGGTATTCAACAAAATTAATGCGGTGCCCGCTAAAAGACCGCGGTATCATTATCGCCCAATACCGTAACTCCACCGCCATGACCGTCTTGATACCGCTACCGGTTATTACCAGTATCACCGCAGTCATGACCGGGGTATCACCCTGTTTTTCTGGTCAATTACTTTGAGAATAGCGGTACATGCGTCGTAGTGCAACCGCGAATCAGCGGTATGTCGCGGTATTAACGCATGTACACCTCGTTAAAAAAGGTCGCTTAATTTGAGCAGTGCTGTACATTGGGTTCAGTTCAGGTCAGTTCACCACCTGTGCACGACTGATGGCAGTGGCATCGTTAAAGGAAAAATGCAATAAGGCTTTAAGAAGTTAATATGTGTTAACTGTTACAGATTACGTGATAATATGGCCGTGCAATGGCACTGCTGTCATGATAGCACATAGGTAGTGCTTTTCCTGACTAATCGATTAGCAGATTTCGGGATCGACTAATTTAATAATCGCGTCGACTTCGACTAGTCGATTAATCGTTTCAACACTACTTACTACATCACATATGGAACACCACTGGACTTAGGCACGCAGAAAAATACGACGTGGAATTAAAATTGCGCAAGCGGTAGGAGTGTGATCAAATAACACCAGCCAGGACTAGAAAAGCATTATTTTCATGCAAAATTGTTCACTTGTGATCAGTGTTAGTGGGCAATTCAACAGTTTTAGTTAGTTGTCATATATCCTAAATTAAAATCTTGAACAGAATATGTATTTGATTCCGTGAATTTTTAATTAGTCAAACTCTTGTGCCAGTTGTCAGGTCGGGCAATTCCCAGATATAGCTACAATAGCCATATATAGCTATTGTAGCCACATTTGACTAGTGCAAAACCACATTTTGCTTGTTTGCGTCGGAATAAGGTAACTCCGCAAGCTGTTGCAAACACAAACCCTCCGGTGCATGTTTTGACATCGATCGGTGCCACTTCCAAGAACTCACGACTTGCAAGGCTTTGCGGAAAAGAAGATATTTAACGCTATTTTTTATAAGTATACCTTCTAAATCAGTTTTTTTAAAGAAAACTTGGAGAGTCGTGAACAAATTCTGCCCAAGTATATGCATGGTATATCCCCCATTCTACGTAATAAGTTGCATTAGCCAATCAGCTTCCCGATAACTAAAATTTTAATCTTTATTTAAATATCTACCTTGTTTGCTGAAAAAACTACGGTAAGTCGATTCGTTATGTGATACGACTTTTTGTACCACCTTCATCGTGTGGGAAAATTATATAACAGATAAGCCAGTATGCTACTAGTAACATATAACAGTAAAGCAATATATTAACAAGCAATGTTATTGCTTAAATTAATGCAATTAAACCGCATTAAGCTTGCATATCTCCATTAACAATTTAAACAACACTAACAATAATACATCGTCTAAACTCACAATGAACAACTTCAACTAAAATTATCAAATTTCACTTGAAAAAGATTATTTTAATTTTGGGATCTGAAATTGGGAAAAACATGTCTATTTCCTATTGAGAAAGGGCCAACAAACGATCCCTGTTGCTATCCAGAATTACCCCTGATATCTTTATGATTAAGACAAAATAATGGACAATTTGACATCATAACCACGGCATTATATGTTTATTTATAATGTAGTTATGGTATAAACTCAGCAACCCATTTATGACAGATATCCATAACTTAAAATTAGCATTTTTTTTGAAAAATGCAATTTTGCTGAATTTAACATGTGACTGATTTCGACCAAAGATACACTATATATAACATGCGTAAGAGCGTGTGCTAGTACCGGTACACAATTTTTCAATTTCGTTAAATAATTGGTCATAAACGGACATGTATGCATTGAATTCACCTTGTCACGTTTGATCTTTGATCTACGAGGTCCGGTTCCGTGGTTTCGGAGATTCAATCAGCTGGTTTTACAGTTACAAGTCAAAGTTCTGGAGTAGCATTTACATATATGAAGCTTTTGAATATTTATTACTTCCATTTATGAAAATGCAACTCAAAAACTTTGGCAGTAGCACTAAAACCACGGAACCGGACCTGGTAAACCATGGATCCAATATGGCCGCGATTTAGTGACGGCGTATACTGGCATATTTACGCATTAATTTACACCTTACACTAAAGCCGACGACATGTTGCAAACAACGCGGCATCTCAGAAGTATAATGGAAATACGACGGCTTCGGATGAGTTAACCATCTTCCGGTGACGACCTTTTTTTATAAACACCCCGAATCTTTCTATTATATTTGCAAATGCATTACCAGTCTTTATCTACGGTATATATATATATATATTCTTCGATTTGTTTTGACAATTTATAAGGGCATTGTGCCGACCGGCCGAAATTATATCTCGGCTAAGTTTTCTAAATTCTAATTTGCCTGGGGTCCGTGCATGTATCGTATCTACTCGACTACTAGGGAGCCGCACCAAAGCGTTATAATGGGTATACCATAATCACCACTTACCATTAATGGCTAAACACACAACCACATCTTAGTATGAGGTAAATCTGTTGCGACGATTACTCTATATTTACTTTAAAACGTGTAGATCTAGTCATTTTTCATAACGTATTTGAAATTCCCGCTACTTTTAAAAAACCAAAGTATTGCCAATATGTGTTTCCGTATTTTTTCTGAAATATGAAGGTAGGTTTTTTATAAGTCAAAACTCCGTTAAATGCAGCCAATGAAAATGCATCTTACATCACAGGTATGTCGCCAATGCTTTCAAGATATGGCCATGCGCACAATTTCCTCGCGAATCTTTAAGAAAATCCTTAATTTCAACGTTTTGCAGAGGCACAACGTATAAAAGTAAGTAAAAAAACTGACAAACTTATATTTTTAACGATGTAGATGGGCAACGTGTCACTTAAATCATCGGTTGCAGTAGTCCGTAAACCTGACTTTTATTATCAGAGCATAGCTCTATAAAAGTCAGGACTGTATATCACTGAAAGCAGTACTCCGTCACTAATCATTGGTATGGACATTTACTCGACTTTTCACAAGCGATAACACACACTAAAAAATATTATTTAACAACCAAAACTACCACATACTTGTAGATCAGAGCTTCTAGTACATTTCTAGTGTGGTGTCAATGCATGTTTCAGATGTTAGTCGTGACATTCTTCGCATAAAGCGAGAGCATATTTCTACCGCCTCGAACTTTCAGCCATTTTGTATTTGTAAAAATCCGTCAAAACAGTGAATAAGGAATCGGAAACGGAACGAACATAATTGGATTCCGGCTATAACATGTTCTTGTTTGTTTCGAGTTTATTTTCGATTCAAATATTTTTAAACTTTAAAAGCACATATAATAACAATGGATAACACGATGAGTTTGGAGACAACGATATATATATGTATATTCAAATGTTTTTAAAGGTTACCCATGCATATACTTTCTATTTTTGTTTTAAAATATGCATGTTCAGACCTGCACGTTTTGAGCTTTGGTGGGGGTATTTAATTAAAATTTCATCATGGGTCATGTTGGAAGGTGCGACCTTGTTTGGATATTAATCTCATATTAACCTCAATAATTCAGTATACTTTTAATTATCAGTGTGCTCTCGTTGCCTGTGAGCTTATTTTGACCCAAAGAGTCTATCCCCGCGTCGATTGGTAGAACATGACTATTTAAAATATGCGGAAACCGCATTAGAATGTCCTAACACACGTTAAAGTGTGCCATTAATATCATTGTCAGCATGTCTACCAACACGAAGAAAAGCCTCAATTTCCAAAAGCTGAGCATCTACCCAATACGCCAAACATATTTATGTGGCGTACATATGACCCATCGGCTGCCATTGTGTTTATATCTCCATACCTATGTGTGTGTATAGGTTCATGAGAAATAAACTTATTGATTATATATGTATATATGCATGTAACCATTTCATAATCACCATCGTCATCATCCGACATCAACATATTATTATTATTAAAATCATCATCGCCATGACATCATCATATATCATCAAATCATTTTTTTTAAGGGCGTGGCTAAAGTGCCTTATTGGGTGTCCAAATTGTTATTCCAACCTCTTTCGTGAAGACCAAAATGTTTACATCCTAATTGAGTGAGAATTTTCCAAATTGACACCCTAACTTACCAACTGTCGTCAAATTGTAATATATATGTAAGGTAGCCATACGGTGTTTTAGCGGCGTAGGTAATCGGCTTTAACTAATTGACGACTCTTAGACTATAATATTCAGATAGTTGTCTCGGTTTCGACTCCATATTGTCGCCAATGCTTTGTCAACGTTATTGGCACGTATATCTTATATATATACGCATAGCGATGGCGACGTGGTCGGAACTTGGGCGTTTGATACCGAGACCACTATTTGAATATTAATGTGTGTTCCAGAACGAAAAAGTTGAAGAAAATCAACAAATTTGTTAATTTAAAAACAATTCAAACGTTAGTGTATTCCATGCCTCAGCCCGGACATATATACCAAATTTCATTAATATCCATTGAGAAACAACGGTCCAAACATAACACTCCGTTTACACATTTTATTTGGAGCCGGCCACGGCCTTGGCTTACACTTTATATTGTGTCCCCACACATATCGCCACGCCCTTGGTCATTGTTTCTTTGAAATCAAACTCCATTGTTTATTAAAACTTAAAATTCAAAAAATAGTTGTTGCTGTTGCTTTCACTCGGCCGATCGTCTGATCTCCTTTCCGGTTATGTAGTTGTAAGTTCGTTCCGCCTGTTCCGTTCCGTCAATTTACTACAGATAAAGTTTTAAATGTTGACAAATTAACGGTCTCGGATTTATCTCAAAGTTCGGATTATATTTCGAGAGTCAGGTATTGTACACAATGCCTTCGTAATCTGCCATTATCACTTGATCTTACAACATAATGGTAGCAGATAAAACCATCTAGTTATATGTGAATTTGGTGATTGAAATGAGGCGGGGTAGTGTCTAATTTTTTGCCGAAATAGTTTTTCGGCAAGCAGTCTACCATGTATTTTTAAAACAACTACAAATGTCACATTTTTATTTTTTTCGTCGGGTAGCTTGTTGATACTCACTCAGAACAGATTAGTCTTCAACATAATTTATATACAATGTTTGTATTTTCATGTTATAAGTGGGAAAAAAATTCATAATAATGGAAAAGCACTTGGAGGTCGTGAATAAAGCTACGGCGGCCCAACTATTCGAGAGCGTCTAGCTCTGTTTGAATAGTTGGGTTCACCAACTACGGTTGCAGATGCAAAAACATTCTATAGGTACGACCGGAAGTCATTTATGTTGATATTGTTGGTTTTGTCGAAGTAATCGGACAATTTGCAAAAAGTGATAGTCAAATGTAGCTACAATAGCTATATATGGCTATTGTAGCTATATCTGGGAATTGCCCGACCTGGTTGTGGTCGGAACATGCAAATTCTGCCTTGTTCTTGAAAACCGACAACCTGATTCTGCATGTGGGAGTGATCTAAATTCAAATTTGAATGTTTTGTTAACACTGTATATAGACCAAACAGCTAACATAGAACATTTGTTGACAGATACCATACAAAATTGGCAAAAATGAAAATAAATAAATTTTTCAATAATTTTATTTTCCGCCAAGTTTTGATTTATGATTTTGAAAAATGTTCAAAAAAGGCGCGACACATACATCACTCGTTTACTTTTATGTCTAATATTAATATACCTCCATCTTTATCTGTCATTTTCGTAAATTCTTGTTTGATAAACTAGTTTACAAAACAAAGAGCCGAAAAACCGGCGAAAAACACACGGACGCGCCAAATGTATAATTGGATTGATAATGCGTTTAGGCCTTCCTTTTACGGCTTTTGTGAATTGCCAAACGGAAAAATATGACCGGTCCTACTAAACACCGCGGCTAATCGCTAGATACAAACTTGTTGCAATGCAGTTGAAGTTGGCAGTCCACAATGTTAAACAACTGCAACTCCACCAGTCACTAATATTATTCGTGAGTTGCAGTGAACTGGGCCCTTCTATAATTCATCATATAAGATTTGGTCTAATAAAATTTCCAACTATATAGGATTTGGTGTTGAGTATTGCAACATTTCAATATTGGCTTAATTCATAATTTGGGTTTCTATATTTTCTTTTTAAGAGTATGGACTTTGTAAATAAAGACACTAGTAACAAGAATGACATAGCATTGATCCATATTTTATATACCGGTATTTGGTACGCTGTGCGTGCAGTAAATTATACATGATATTAATAAGAATATGGTTGAGGAACGAATACGAGTTGCATGTATTCAAATGACAATTAATGAGTCACACGTTATAACTCACACAATGGTAACAAGTATGAATGCTGAGTGGTTGTTATATTGTTAAAGCTGTCCTCAGAATTATATGGATGTTTGAAATGGGAACGGGAAGATTCGGCGGAGGGAAGTTTCGGCCATGTATTTTTCGGCGGAGGGAAGATTCGGCAGGGAAGATTCGGCGGGGAAGATTCGGCCAGTCGTTTGATCTTACTAATTAGTGGAGGGATTACGGCTTGGGGATTACGGCTTATGTGGGACTAAGCTTGTGTGCGCACTTATTCTTTGTTGCCACAATAACAACTAATTAGAGGGATTGTATCATTGTAGGGTCTTGATTAACTCATTTTTAGTAATGACATATTTTATTAGACTTATTAGAATGGATGAAACATATTTACACAAGCTGATAACATAAGGTGTAACAGAAATACAAACAAAACAAATAAAATACATTTATAACCGGCATTCTTTATTTGAAACATACAAAATCAACTAATAGTCTTGTCTTGTTATCTTCTTGTCTTCTTGTCGTCTTATTTCTTGCCTTGCCGATTCTGTAGATCTTGGTCACTTCTTGTAGGAATTCCGATGTTCCGATGTCCTCTTCTCTGTATTTTGCCCATAGGTCGCTGATCTTCGTATCTATTTCTGTGTATTTTTTCCTCACGTCTGTCTCGAGATCCATGGCTGCAACGGCAATTTCTACATGGGCTGCTTCAAATTGAAGAATTGGCACCAGCTTGTAGACTGATAGGCCTGATAGACTGATAAACCTAGGAAGATTCGGCCGATAAAACCCGCCGAATCTTCCATGCCGAATCTTCCCTGCCGAATCTTCCCTCCGCCGAATCTTCACGGACCCTTTGAAATAGACTGGTGACCATGAATCTATATTTGGTAAAACATACCAGTCTGAACTTGAAGGAAATGCTTTGCTTTCAATTTCATATATGGGTCATTCTCCCAAAAGCGTATATATTATGTTCATTTCATTTTTCAAAATTGCTGCTTTATGTACAATGGAACAAGGTTCCGTTTTTATGAAAGGGGAGTCCGTTGTATAAAATAACATGATCTATCTCCATCTTCCATTTATCTATGCATATTTATGAACCTTCAAACTAACCAGAAGTCAGTGGTGTTACCTGTTCAAACAATGAACATTCAAGTTAGCAACACCCAAAAGACAACAAAGCGCGGATAGTGTCCGTTGATATTACACCCAAAGTTATTATTCTATACTCAATATTCATATTAAAATATATAGACATCACATCAGGTTCTGATTTTTGTAGCGGGTTGAGTGACGGTGTTGTACAACGGAAAGTGGTCAGTGGTGTTACCAACATCTAATTATTATTTATGGTAATACAAAACAGTTGAGAGTAGAATTACTGATCTTTGCCAAGTTCTGTTGCAGTCATTCTTGAAAGTCATGGGGGAGTTTTGAAATATTCCAGAAGGTTAAAGTGGATCTAAACCATCAAAACAGATTAATTAAAAATTGTATCTTTTTAAGTGTGTGGTGTTAACTCCAATATGCAGGCATGCTATCACAATTTTCCCACAAAAGCACCATAAAATTGTAAAATTTATGCAAACAAAACAACCTTGGTATAAAGCAAAGGCAGGTAAATTTGATTGTTTGTTGAAATGTCTGTGGTGTTACCATGTCAGTGGTGTTACTATAGATGCAACTTAATTGACACAATTTATAACTTGAACATCTTAAATCTTAAGAGTTGTTTGCAGAAAAGGAATATGTTTATTGTTGTCGAAAACCTGGGTCATTTGATTCTCATAACACCAGACCTTGCATTGCACCGTGCATGGCTTGTGTTTTATGTCACACAGATAGAAGGCCACATGGGTTAAATATTTGAGTAAATGTATGAGTAGGTTATATCAACAAAGAATTGGTCTACTATATGACAGAGATTCTCATTCAGTTTGGTCGAATAGACCTGTTCGCACACTTTAAATGGTTAGTTGAAACAGCATTCCATAGCCTTGGGTATGAGAAATACATGTAGATGTATGGTGGTTAGACCCTTTAATATGGGTTAATATTGGAACGACTCCGAACATTAAAAATATAAACATGGTTTCCATACGATTGTACGTGGCTGTTAATAAAGGCCAAAATGGTGAATGTCATTGGTGTTACAATCGGCGTCAGTGGTGTTACTTTTTGTCAGTGGTGTTACCTGTGATTAATGATTTATCAAAATTTCCCATATGAGCTGCTTTTGCGAAGTGTGCACTTATAGACAGACAATGTATAGTCACTCCCTTACAGTTGGTGAAATGTCACATACCGCTGGTATTCTCAGAGCCATCAGAACATGGGTACTCAACTATTGACCCACTTTACGCTTTCTCGAGTGTATGGTGCTGGTTCAACATTTCATGGGCCAGTTAATGTGCAAATTTTCACCACAATTCTATGTTAACACATCTAATCTATTTGTAGAAATATACGGAATGTGTACACCTTACGCATAGAACTACCTCATGGGGCACCATTGTGCAGTAACACCACTGACATCGTTTATTGCGTCATCTTCTAAGAACGTTTCCTGCCTGCAAGATAAAGAGTGTCACAGTGCGCCACTATCGATAGCTTGCTGGTCACATATCTGATTTTCACTGGGGATAAAAATAGAACTTGTTGAATAGTTTGAATTTTTTTATTTTTCAAAACGAATCTATACGCTTTCGTGAGAATGACCCATATGTGTTCAAGTAATGAGCATTACTGGAATTTATTTACTCAAATGACCATGTTTTGACTTGAAATATTGGCATTACATTGCTATCTTGCAGGATAAATTTAAATAATCTTATTAATATACTGCTTTGAGAGGAACTAAATCTATAAGTATAAGTACAACTATATATTGGAATTTGAGTCATGAAATATCCAACTATTAAAAATTATGGTCCTCAATAGGGGATGAGACACCACACCCCTGTCTGTATATGCCTGATGACTGGTCTTCACTACAAGTAGATGGAACACAGCACCCCACTAACTCAATTGACGCCAATTGGTCGGCGATTACGACATTATCGAAGAGGAGCACTGCAGGTTAAAACAGGTAATTATATAAGCGAAGCTAGAAAATATAGACAGCATGCAGGTCTGATTGTTACTGGAAGTATCCCTGAGTCGTAATTTCGCTAAAATCCGGATTGAGAATCCGAAGCCGATTACGGGGGCGGGTCTAATTCCCGATTCTAGGTCAGATTTTGAAATCCACGTGGTCTCCGAAACTATGTTTAATGTTCTCCAAGCGTCAAACATGGCTCATGTATTTGACACACGTATCATTTGTATCTTATATTTATAAAGTTCATGTTTGTTGTGAAAGTCATGCTTTTCTTCTATGTGTATATACACGGCACATAATTTGCTGCCAATCCGACTTAATCGCATCTTTTTTTTTCAAGTTAAAGTGAGTTTATTGATGATGGAAAGCATATCTAAACGTGACAGCTCTAGGCCTCCTGAATCAAATTGCGAAGATGTTGTGAAGAACACACGAAACTTGTCGTGACGACAGGGGTTGATTGTGTGTCTCGACCCCCACCCCGAACTTTGGTACAATTTGCTAAGCTGTGCAGTCATTCATACGTGAGGAAAATCAGGATTATTTTGACTAACTGTTTCAAATAATGATACGTACAAGCCAACAAACGCAACAAACGCAACAAACAAACCCGATTTTAAATAAATACATATACAAACTTAGGACTAACTCGGGAGAGGGAGTGTCCAGTGATCTGTATATATGTTCAACTTGTTTTGGTAGTCATGTTGCTTTGCCATTACTAATTATTTATTTTTTCAGTGTAATAACATATGGGAGAGGGGGTACCCTTAAGTGAGCCAGTACTTGTCCCCCAATTCCTTTGTATGTATAAACAAATGTATGTGTTATATATCATGTGTTATCTAAATTTGACATATATTTGAAATAAATATATCTAAACTAAACTTTGGTACATTCCAGCAGTCGGAAATTTCATGCATGACACAACATTAGTTGGACATTAATTTGACACCATATATAGGTTGGCATTGTTCTCATTGTTTGATTTTTTTCAACCAGTAAAAGTTGGTAATTTTCAAATCTTAGTGTTTGTCAGATTGGATATTTCCAAGAGGAGCAAATTGAATTCTGCGAACCTGTTAGATTGATGTTTGGTTCAATGTGGGGGGGGGGTGTGCAGTTGGCCGGAAATTTGAGGAAACTTCTAGCCACGACCCTAGAACATGTGTCTGTTGTCTATACAGAGACTATTGTGCAAAACGACTGCATTTAACGAAAAAAACATGTTAAACATGAAATTGCTATAACTGTAAGACTAGATGATAGTACATACGTGTATCTGATAATCCATCGATACCATATAATCCTACTATTTCTTGAGTAAGAAGAAACATTATAATAACGAACACAGCAGAAGACATATCCATGCAGGTTCATATGAATTCGGTCAATGGTGACGTATCCGCCGAATTCGAAATCGACATGCGTTCGGGCGGTATTTTAAGGATGGCATTATGAAATGGACATATGAAAGTGACAATCAACAATGATTTGCAATTGCTTCGCCATCAACCGAAGTGCTCCCCCAGCGTTACTATCAATAGCGTTATTATTTGGCTAATTTCAGTAATATTCTCCCAGTTTACATTCAATAAAACAAATTTGTCTCCGCATTTAAAATTCTTTGATATAGATCGTTTATATTCGGCAATAATTTGTACACAAGATACGGATTCTTATGTTTTATTGTGTTTTTAAACTCTGAGGTGGCGAAATCTCGGTTTGTTTACATTACGAACATTTGAGTCCGTAATCGGAATCCGAATCCCAATCGGATTACCACGAAATTGAGATTACGGTCTGTTCGCTTACTGATTCTGCCAATTTCTGGTCTGTTCTTTTGCCGAACCAAGTCGTACGGGGACCAATCTGTAATCTGAATCCAGAATCTGAATCGGATTTTAGCGAAATAACGCCTCTGTGGAGAAACGTTTTATAGACTATCATATATTGAAAATAACCGTATATTGCCGAGATTGTCATTATACATGAAACGTGCTTTTAAAGAATTGCCATCTAAATCACATCAATTTTTGTTTTTTGATCGGGGTTACCTAACAACTGTTCCCCTGCAATATTCGATGTGAATGACAGAATAGAAATGGGCGTGCTCCCAGAGTGGTTGAGCTCTTTATTGGAGGTTTTGGGACTGGGCCCAGGGAGGATTCGAAAGGGGCGGAACCCCTCTCCTACAACCCACTTAGGAGTAATGTGATGAGTTATGAGATGAAAAACATAACAATGAATCATGAAAAAAGATGATCTAGACAATATTATTATTTTTTTCTTTCTTTTTCTTCCTTTTTTTGATTTTTTCCTTCTGTTGTTGTTGTTGTTGATGATGATGGTATTGATGGAGCGCTGCTGCAATTTGCCTGTCTTTTTCTTCATTTAGCTTGTCTTTTTCTTTCCATCTCTTTTCGCGTGCTACCGATTCTGCTGCTACCTCTTCAAGGGTACAAGTTGAGCTAACGCTGTTGTTGTTGTTGTTGCTGTCCGTGGAGATGGGGGACACCGGTTTTAGATGGAATTCCGGTGTCCGAGGTGGTAGAGTGTCCATCTCCACATCGAAGCTGGCGGCAGGCACGTTCGGGGTGGTGTCGGCGTCCCTGTCTCCGCTAGCCTCGATGACGACAGCAGGGACTTTCGGAAGATCAACGGTGTCCCTGCTAGCTGGTAGAATGTCGTCGACGACCGCTTCAGCAGCCAAGTGGAGGGGAGCTGGACGTCTCTCAGCTCGCTCCTGTCTCCACTTGGCTCTTCTTTCGGCGTCCCGTCTCTTCCTGGAGGGGGTCTTCTTCCGCCTCTTCTTCGCATTCTGGTCCCAGAGGTCCAAGTCTCCGTACCGGATGGTAGGTCGCTGGTGGGGTCCAGCTTCCGATGTACCGCCAGCAGATGGTACTGCTGGAGCAATCCGGTACTCAAAGGATAGATGCACAAAGCCCCCTTTAGCCTGGGTTAGATTCCAGCTAAAGGTGTCCACAATGCGCAATCTATCCAAGACCGTAACCACGGCAGAGGGGATTAGCTGCATAATCCTCTGCCAAGTCCAAAACAGCTCACTCCGAATCGCTCGGGTGGCTAAGTTCTTTTCAGAAATGCCACACAACTCACAAGCGATCCGGGCTCAACTATAGATAGCCGGAACAGCGACAAGACGCAGAGCGAAAAGTTTGCGATTTGTCCGCTCAACAGCTAACCGAGGATTTGAGTTATATATTATGAACTATATATATATGTCCACGGGTATATATGGGTGTGGCTTGTGTATACATTGTACGCCCGGGTTGGGTTCTGTTGTATACATACTTGATTAAGAGTATATAAGAGAATCGTCCTCATTGATGTAATATATTAGAAAGGATAATCTTAAACCTTTAATAGCTCTTGTGATATGTCAAGAAATCAACCCAAAATCAGCCCAAAAACACAATCTATTTTACCAAAATCGGCCAACGGGTCTGAACGGGCGGGTAAGTATGGCTGAATAGGTCACTCTCATCGGTTTTCTGTGATAAAGTTACCCAGGTTCCTGAAATTGTGATAAAGTTGCCCAGGTTGGAGAGAATTGTGACAAAGTTACCCAGGTTAAGCAAATCTCACAATAAGAACTTGATTTAAAAGTTACTGAGGGAAATACTGTTCAGTTTTGGCAAGTAAAAGCCCATATTAAGCACACATTAAGACATAGTAGTACTGTAGCTCATCATTTTGATAGCAAAAATGAATAATTTGTTGATAAACATGAAATATTGGCCTCGCTCTCGATAATAATGTAAAGAACATGATATTTCCATAAGTATACGTACGATCCACGTGAATAAAAAAGTAGTATACAATATATATGGAATTCTGATATAATAGATATATACATGATGATATGTGGTCCATAAAATGTGCGTCTCTGCTATACAGTCTTGCCTATGTTACTTTAAGAGCTTCAACATTTTTACCGCCTTCGGTAAGTTGAACCTATATGTATGTTTGTACAAAATTGAATAACTTTCTATTTAAATTCTCGTTAGGCGAGATGTCACCAATAAGTAGATTTTCGACAGTAATATTTGATATACCTAAACCTGTTAAATTATTTGCTAGAGTAATTCTTTGAAGTGTGACAGCACGTATAAGTAAAGAAAAAAATGACTTGCATATTAAACTGGATGACCACACCGACAACTAGGATTATCACTAATAAAGTTGCAAAATTTGTCAGCATAATTTAGGTCGCTACATAAGTTACGGAGCTTGCAATGTATTATGTTCAGTTGTCGTTTTCCAGTATTGAAATGATCAGGTTGTTTCAGGACTATGTTTTTGTGATGCTAATTTTGTTTTTGAAAACGTTTAGTGAGCAACTAGTTCTTACTTCTTTCGGAAGTAAGTTCCAGTTCTTAGTTGATCGCGGGAAGAATGAATTACAAAACTGTTCAATCCACCATTGATATGGGTGTGTTTTCCCGTGAATATCCGGACATTAAAACTTCGCCCTGTATTTGTGCAGATTTATTGTATGGGAGGACACATTCACTTTTAATAATTATTTGCGCATAAATGTAATTATTTGTGCTTAAGCTTAATTATTAGCTCTTAAGCACAAATAAACGACCGGTGATATGTACATGTATATAAGTTCAACTTGCCTTTGGTAGTCATGTTGCAATGCCATTATTCTTGATTTATTTTTCAGTGTAATAGCAAATGGGAGAGGAGGTACTCATAAGTGAGTAAGCACTTGTCCTCCAATCCCATTGTCTATATAAAAATGTATGTATCATTTCCTATATGTGTTATTGAAATCAGACAAATAAATATTTGAAAGTCTGTTGAGTACGAAGTAGTGTTACGGATGACAAATTTACCGGAATGCAAAAATACAAATTGTCGTTGTCGAGTAATTTTTGTACAGTTTTCAACCAAATGAATCAAATAAAAGTTATATTATAGGCATACTAGTCCAATATAATCATTTAAGTTATTGTATCGTCGCTAGTCAGTGAGTGACTTGAGTGTTCTCCCCGTATCATTATAATATTTTAAGCAATCGTGTGTGCGAGCGGTTTAACATCCAGTATCCCTCAATTACTTTATTTTGATTACGGAAATTCGTAATTTAATTGACGCCATTTTATGGCTCCAGTCATAAATTCAATTTATATCAAATTATTAACTTTTAAATTATTAAATTTTAAGATAGCATATTAACCTGAGCGTTTACAGAATACATCTTCGACTCAAATTACTTATGTTTCTATATATTATCGATATTAGATCGTTGTTGTCACCGGAAATTTTAATGCAAATGGCGTACAGTACCCCTTTAGCACATATAAGTTATATATGCTTGAAAACAATTATTCGGGCTTAAGCGCAATTATTTGCGCTTAAACGCAAATAAGGAAATTAAAAAGTATTACCAAACAATGGGAGGCCAGATTAACTTCTAATAATTATTTGCACTTAAGCGCAATTATTTGCTTAAGCGCAAATAATAGAATTACGATTAAGTACAACTAAGCTATTTATGCTTAAGTGCATGTATACAATTGTTGGCAGAGTCCACCACACATTGAGTTCTTTTGTTAACAAAGGATGTAATTAACATAAGACTCAGGCAGTTCCTTTTGTTAGCCTTTTGTTTCCGATTACTTCTCTATTTCATAGGGCAATTTTGTTATCAAAATGTGTAATTTCTAAACCGGAAATATTTACTCTATAGACTATATATTACTCCGACGATACCGATAGACTTATGTTACACGAACTATAGTGACCTTTGAACTTCCCATGATTCTCTTGGATTTCCCATAATTCTAATATCGGGTATAAAATACTTTTCGCGCCGAAAATATTCACTCGATTTCGAATTTTTCGACATGGCACTTCGATTAAGTTTTTAGTTCCTTGTTTAGTTATTTAAAAAAAACTTTCGACAGATCGATATATTGTCATCCGAAGTCAGCTCTAAGGCCGGAACGAGAGATTCAATCAGTATATTGACAGAGCACAGCAATATTGTCATCGAGATACCGAATTAATCAGTTAATTATTGCTAATGTATCGGCCAATGGAGGAATGTATTCACTCAGGAGCAATTACATGTGTTCATTCCGTGGGCGCTTCTGTGGTAATTCTTATTATATCAAGGAAATGGACTCCCGACTATCTGGACTTTAAGGTAATATAAATCCTTAATATCATCGTTCGTCGAACCATCAGAGCGTTTAATGGTCAATGGTTATGGAAGTTTTAATTACATTTTATCAAATGTTAACGCTACACGATATTCACGGTTAACTACGAACTTGGTTCTGGGGCTTTCTCAGCAATGCCCGCTATTGAACGATTGACGTCCGTGCTAACAACGATGTATATATCATTTACGTTCATGGTGCTAACTGCTTGTTCGAATGGAGTTCTGTGCTGCATCCATGTTTAGCATGTGGACATGACGTTAAGAGTTATTTATAACCTGAAACTGTTATTACTATTGGAAGTGACATCATCTGTGACATCACGATCTATTTATACTATTGCCATGTTTATCAGTGACGTCAATTCTATATGGACCATGCAGTGTCTACTTTCATATTGTGACATCATCGTGGAATTCAAGATGGACATTAATGACTTATTCACTTATTGAATGTTATACTTCAAATTTTGACTTTAATTAATTTTTTTTAATTCTAAATTTTATACATTGATATTTAATTTTTAAATGTTTTGAAATGAAATATATTTTAATTTTCTTATTCAGTCAACTTTCTCTGAAATTTGTTCTCAATTTTGAACATGTAACTTAATTTTTATGTTTTCAATATGAACTTTTTGAGTTATGAATTTTTCAAATCGAATCTATCCTAGTTTTGATTTTTGCATACCCAATATTTTCTTGTCAACTTTTTAAGAAAGTTTTTAAACATTATTTTGTCAGCCGTCCGACTTTGAATAATTTAGTATTAGGTATTGCAAATATAGTTTGATAGTCTGACTTAGATATAAGTTTGGCTAGTTATCATTTTTCAATGGAGAAGTTGAACTTTGAAAATTTGGTTCTAATTTTTACAAATTTCATGAAAGGGCATACATATATTACATGTGTCCGATCATAACATGGATCAATATCACTACAAATGTCCAAGTAAACTTAATAGTTGCTTTTCTCTGTATGTAGAAGTTCGGTTCTATGTAGGTTATACTTTATATTTTTGAAATTACAGAGATTATATTTTGACTTGAGCAATCTTTTTTTTAAATCTATTGGATGCTGGTTGAATTATCACATGGAGATAACAAATTTCATGAAATGGCATACATGTGCCCGATCATAACATGATCAATATCACCACAAATGTTCAAGTAAACTGAATAGCTGCCTTTCTCTGTATGTAGAAGTTCAGTTATATGTAGGTTATACTGAATATTATTCAAATTACAGAGCTTATATTTTGACTTGACAAATTTGGTTGGATGCTGGTTGAATTATAACATGGAGTTAACTTTAGTGTTAATGTCACATACATGTATAGATTACTAAATATCCAATACGTTATACATTGTAACAATCTCTTGTCAATATTCACGAGTTGCTTACTATACAAAAAATTGTAGCCTGCAATCCGCTCCTTGCAATCAAGTTGATCATTTTTAATTAATTATATTAATTAAAAGTAATTTTAAAATATTTTCAGTTTGCATATATATATTTATAACATGCTTGCTTAAGAAAAATGGTTTTATGTCTGCATAAGCTATATATTTTTAGTAATTTACTCTCTTGTTTTAGTACATAAACTATATACTGTATTATATCATAAGATTATCATTATTACAGTAAAATGCTCTAGTGGCTAGGTCCCCTCGCCTTTGTTTTGGAATATATATATGTGTGTGTGTAAGCATAGCTTCCTTTTGAGACATTGGCGAGTCGACTTTGTCGCTTTGAACCGACGAACTTCTTTGTCTCGGTGTCTCGAATTTGAGACATGCATCCGATGACTTTTGGAGGTGAAATTTAAGCCATCCAGCTATGGCAATTTCGACGCCCATTGGGCAATATCGACGCCCATCGGCCAATTTCGACGCATTTTATCGGGCAACTTCGACGCCCATCGGGCAACTTTGACGCCCATCGACCAACTACGACGCCCATCGGGCAACTTCGACGCCCATCGGGCAACTACGACGCCTACAAGGGCAACTTCGACGCACATAAGGCAATTTCGACGCCCATCGGACAACCTTTTATCGGGCAACTTCGACACCTGTTATCGGGCAACTTCGACGCCCATCGGGCAACTTTGACGCCTACATGGGCAAATTTGACGCATACATGGGCAACTTCGACGCCTACATGGGCAACTTCGACGCCCATTAGGCAATTTCGACGCCTATCGGGCAACTTCGACGCCTTTTATCGGGCAACTTCGACGCCCATCGGGCAACGTTGACGCCTACATGTACATGGACAACCTCGACGCCTACATGGGCAACCTCGATGCCTACATGGGCAACCTCGACGCCTACATGGGCAACCTCGACGCCTACATGGGCAACATCGACGCCTACATGGGCAACCTCGACGCCTACATGGGCAACCTCGACGCCTACATGGACAACTTCGACGCCCATTGGGCGATTTCGACGCCCATTGGGCGATTTCGACGCCCATTAGGCGATTTCGACGCCCATCGGGCAACTTCGACGCCTTTTATCGGGCAACTTCGACGCCTGTCGGGCACTTCGACGCCCATCGGGCAACTTCGACGCCTTTTACCGGGCAACTTCGACGCCTTTTACCGGGCAACTTCGACGCCTATCGGGCACTTCGACGCCCATCGGGCAATTTCGACGCCCATCGGGCAACTTCGACGCCTTTTACCGGGCAACTTCGACGCCTATCGGGCACTTCGACGCCCATCGGGCAACTTTGACGCCAATCGGGCAACTTCAACGCCCATATGGGCAACTTCGACGGGTGTTATTGACGTCCCAGAGGTACCATTGACGTCTCACAGACAGTTTGACACCCGCCGAGAAATTTTCATGCGATGACAATTTCGTCCCAGAAACAATGACATTACCCGTATTTTGCGATTAGATGACATATCATAATTTATATATTTTGATATGCGACGATATCCACGGTATTTTTAAAACCGTTAAGCATAAATTTTGGTAATGTACAGTTCTTAAGTTAGACTTAACAAGGCAACATATTCAGCAATACTATCAGTGTACACAATTATACCGACAATTAAATGTCACGTATAGCAATTCAAACTGTAATTATTGGACATTTATGCTTGTTTAATACTACTATCCGACTCGAAATTACAGTTCCGAAACAACTTGTAGCCAACCTACAAGTACAACATTACTTCAACAACTCGAAAGTTTTATATGGAAACTTTGTAATTGGAAAATTAACTTTGAATCTTGAGGTACATGTACATTGTAACATTCGTACTTCTATAATAACAAACTGTTACCCTTGTAACACTCGTACTTCTATAACAGAAACATTACTACCTTGTTATGTAATTCGGAGCATCAATATAGATATCAATATACATGTATATATAGATATATATACAATTGCAAAAGAAGTGAATGCCTCACATTGCTCTCAACTGGATCACGTTACTGACCGCAATTGAAGATACATACTCTAAATTATTTTTTAACGCTCCTAAATTTATATAATATCGTTCACAGTGGTTAACCGTATGTGTTGGCATTAAATCATACCTGACAAAATTGATGACAACCAAACCATCTTTTGTAGAAATATTGTTAGAATCTGATGATACGCGACCACCGAATCGAATCGTCCCCTTCCAGTGAATTTTAAGCATAAATATGGACTTTATCCTGCATAACATAAACATTTTTTCTTTATCAGCTTACAACTGAATCTGTATTAACTATTCAATCAAATAGAATCACTTGACCAATTGGAACATGCATTCAGGTTTAGTGATGGTGTATTCCCAAGACATGCATTTACATTGATGTAGATCAGTTCTTGGTAATATATTCAACGTACACATATATATCCTATCACATAAGTATGACGTTGATAAACAACATTGCTTTAATAAATAGTATGTTCCGCCGTTGTATCATATTTTGTTTCGTTCGAAGTCTATAATGCCAAATTATAGGAGTAGATGAGAATTTGTTCTCTCAGTTTACTGATATTAAGTTCTGACTTTTACAAATTGTAACTCGATTATCTCTACTTTCTTACATACACCTGTTTTGAATTCTACCACACAAAACAAAGATACCAGGGTTTTAAAATCACCCTTTTAATGTGTGAAACATCGCATTGAATATTTAATTTTTTTTATGGAATATATTGACAATCAGTCTGTGTGTGTAACGCTTACAGTATAAGTCTCTATTTATAGTGTACCCTTCCCCAATTGGTATTATGATGACTCTTGTCAATTAGATTGGATCATTCATTGTGCATCAAATTACGTAGAGTACTTTCTGGTAAAGGATTGAAATATATTTGCTGTTGTGGAAGTACATATTTATACTGATATATATTGAATCATGTATGACTGTTGAAGTATCATATAATTTAATACTGATGTCTCCTCAAATTGTCCCTTTTAGGAGATAGTGTGAACCGCATCTCCTCCCAGAGTGATCAGAGGCCCAGATGACTCCTCTGACCTTTGGGCCCCTCTCCAAGAATGCATCATTATGAATTTCTGGTGGCCGTTGGCTTGGCAGAAGTTGGAGAATTCATAATCATTTCATGTGTAAAAGGTAGAGTGCAAGCATGAGGAGGAGAGAAAAGTGAGAGTAAGGTTTCATTATTGTTCACATGTTTAATGTATGTTTGTTGGGAGATCAGATCTCAATAAATAATATTATGGCCATTCCGTCTTAGTCATATTTTCCAAATGGAGTGGTTCTAATTAATAGTGAAGGGCATAGTAATTGGGCAATTTTGTTATCAAAATGTGTAATTTCTAAACCGGAAATATTTACTCTATAGACTATATATTACTCCGACGATACCGATAGACTTATGTTACACGAACTATAGTGACCTTTGAACTTCCCATGATTCTCTTGGATTTCCCATAATTCTAATATCGGGTATAAAATACTTTTCGCGCCGAAAATATTCACTCGATTTCGAATTTTTCGACATGGCACTTCGATTAAGTTTTCCCACCCACCCTATTCCCCTTTATTTCTAATTTAGATAAGTTTTAGATGATTGTTCACGGTAATTCGCTTACCGCTAGAATAATGTTTATTTCTTGAGATTTTGTCTTGTTCTGATTACATAATATTAATAATATGTGTTATATATTTATGTGGGCAGAAGTTGGAGAATTCATAATCATTTCATGTGTAAAAGGTAGAGTGCAAGCATGAGGAGGAGAGAAAAGTGAGAGTAAGGTTTCATTATTGTTCACATGTTTAATGTATGTTTGTTGGGAGATCAGATCTCAATAAATAATATTATGGCCATTCCGTCTTAGTCATATTTTCCAAATGGAGTGGTTCTAATTAATAGTGAAGGGCATAGTAATTTGCTTGCCACCTCGCTTATTTCTTTCATGAGCCTTAATGGCTTTTCATTGTTCACTACACGCCTTCTCGTGTTTACCTGTCAACTCACGTGCGTTCTTCTTGTTTACCTGGTTTCTCATTGGTCAAATTTTAGACACACCTTTTTCGTATTTGCTTGCTGTAATTCTTCACTTTTGAATCGTCTTTGATCAGAACACATCCAACAAAATAGTTTTTTCCCTCCCTCCCACCCAAATTACTACTTGCATGTGTGCATTGAAATTCAACAATGATATACATTTTCAGAAGTTAGGGTCAGTTCAGAGCAGTTGGCAGTTTTTTGTATATATACATGGAATGTTCAATGTTTGTATGTCAATATATGTATGTGTGTATTCATCCAGTTCATTTGGTGTGAATATTTATTAATGCATGTGCATGTTTTGTGTTCATTTGTGTGTTGTGTTTGTGACTATGTGTTCTGGTCAAATTCTATTCTATGGCAATAAATAAATTAGTTCATTTACTTGTAAGTTAATACTGCCCTTATGCTAATTATAGATGTTTAAACATGGGGAAGTCTATTTCATTTTTGAGAGAAGATCTATATTGATGGGGGATGCAATGTACATACTTCAACTTAAGCAGAATTTTGTTTAACTGAAGCACAAACATTTTTTCGTGAGCACAAATATTTTCGCTCAAGCTCAAATAATTTTGGAAATGCGAATATGTGTCCTTGATTGCAAATATTAGTAAGCGAAAATAGTTGTGCTTAAGCGAAACATTTTTACGCTTAATCGTAAATAAGTGTGCTTAATAGGTACAAATAATTGCGCATAAGCGCAAATCATTATTAAATGTGAATTTGGCCTCCCATATATACCCGGTAGTGGCGGTACTAGATTACTGGTGTGGGTACGATATTTCACGGTACGTTCGCCCGACATTCCCCTTCCGGATAAATAAATTCAAAATGGTGGAATTTGTGACAAATCGATGTTTGTGCTATTAAAAAAACATTCGTTTTTCGCATCGAAAATAGCAAAAGTGCACCAGATATATTGTTCTTCTGATTAATTAATAATGCTAGTTATGATATATGATGGAGTCCTTGAAATTATCTGAACATGAGCGCAAATATTATGATGAACTTTTCCACGCCTGTGACACAGAAAGTAACGGGAAGATAACTGGAGTACGGGCGACAGAACTTTTCCGTACATCTGGATTAACAAATGAAGTGCTACTGCAGGTTATTGATGCTACTCATTTATATATATATATTTAGCTTATTTTCTGATGTAAAAATTCTTCAAAGGGAACTTCAAATGACTATGTTGACATTTTCATGCAAATCTCTAGTCTTCAGACTTCACTGACTTCAGTCCAGATTATCTCTATCATTGATTCATTCTGTAGATTACTAGTACTACTAGATATTACACTATTTACAGTGCAGGAAGTTGAGGAACCAATTCTGGTTGTAGACGCACTTGTAGACTAGACTCTACTATCTCTAGTCAGTAATCTAGACAAGAGCAAACAGTTGAAAAACTGTACTGTACATCATTTACACATGTATTAATTAATATTAATTATTATTGTATGATTTATCATTTAGTTATTAACAGATTACCGTAACTGAAATGACAATCAACCAATATTTGGGATACAGGTATACAGGTATCTATTTATAATGCGATTTTTTGCGCTTTTCCAGCAAAGCGAGTAAGGATGGGTCCGTGACTACCCGCCCCCGAGACAACCCCCCCCTTTCACTCTGAGACAACCCGCCCCTGGACAACCCGCCCTCAACAAGAAATTATGGCTTTGAAATCCATGTAAAAAAGGACGACCGTGCAGTCACGACCTGCACTACTCAGACTAATATGTTTTTACTTATATGAACGTCAAGATTTAATTAACTATAAATATTTCTTATAACCAATTACGTACACGAAGTTGGTTGCTTGTGGTAGGGGGATTGGGTCTGTACCTCATAATTATCATATTGTACTCATACATGTATCTTCCAGCCTTTCGATCGTGGCTCCCTGGAGCCATTTTTTTGACTGGCACGTATATGCCCATTCTCAATTTGGATGAAATATTAGTTGTACTTGCCTCCACAACCCTTGGCCTTGGTTGGAAATTGGGGTTATTATGAGTGAGAACTTGGGTTTACCCCAAATCACAACCCAAATCATTAGAAAATAAGTAAGGAAGAACATTCAATTTTCAAGAACATGTTTTGTTTGTACCTGTACAAATTCTATAGTGATTTTATAGGTTGGGATTTGATCAGTTTGATTACAATTGCATGGAGCTACATTTATATCAGCGCGGACTCGGAGCCATGCACTATGAAACAACGTCAACCCAACCAAACCTAATGCGAACCATGCCAACATTATGCCTGCTTTGTGTGCTATGTCGCCATGGTCGTGTCGCTGTCAAATCGTCAATAACTTTCGCGGGAAAATGCGCGTGCCAATATGACGTCGCTTTGGATACAACATATGACGTAACCTAACAGTTTACGTGAACATGCTTCTACTAATTTACTAAACTAAAGAAAAGTTTATTTAGTTATATAATAAACGTTCAAGATATTTACGATATGAATTATGTTGTTTTCGCGAGGTGGCTAAGGAAAATTTGCAGTTTTACGTAAATTTCCGCCATTTCCCGAATGGCATAGCAACCCGAGTCCGGTCGACAATATTTATGATTTAAGTAATGATTATTGTTCAAAGAATAAAGCATGTAATGCCTTAATGCAATGAATACTTTTATGTTGGCTATATGAAAAGTAACATTTTGTAGTTTTAATTTAATTGCAATGACGTTTCAAGATGGCGGCCCCTCAAATCCAAGATGGCGGTGCCCCTAATTCAAGATGGCGGCGCCCATGTTCGAAAGCGAACTTAGTATAAGGACGACCTGCGCATATGTTGCTGCGCAACATATGCGCGGCTGGGCTGCGCCCAGCTGGTCGTCCTTAAAAAATCAATTAGCGGTAATCAGTGGCTAATTAGGAGGTGTGAGGGGATTATGAGATGTTTGTTTAACGAAACTGGGTTGTTTTTTATAGATTTTTATTTGATTTAACAACATGGACAACAATAAATACACATGTAATACAATATAACTTATGAAATTAAGGGCGACGGTCCCTCGTTTGGCATGAAAATACTGCACGTGGTCAATTCCAGTGTCACATACATGTAGTCGGTGTTGCCAGCGCCCACAAACATCATAATCAACGGCATGCTGCTTTGGTCGGACCTCTAAATCGCAGTGAATGCAAGGAAACATACTTGCAGAATGAAGATGTCCCACACTCAAGAGTTAATATACCCAGTTCCGTCGGCATCGTTCAAAGGCTGTTTGTATACTCACCTCCAGTTAACATCAGTGAGATGAATCCCGATCACTAAGTGTTGTGATAACACACTGTGATAATGAACCATTTGCATCAAATGTTTGTTTTGAAAGCACCCCTTTTAACTAGTCTTCACTTACCTTAAGTGCCGTTAAAACATCGTGTCATTCTTTATCTCAGTCCACGCATTGACATAATTAATGAATAAACACATGTTTTGTTGATCAAAATCTTTAATAATACCGCTATTCTCAAAGTAATTGACCAGAAAAACGGGGTGATACCCCGGTCATGACCGCGGTGATACCGGTAATAAACGGTAACGGTATCGAGATGGTCACGGCGGTGGAGTTACGGTATTGGGCGATAATGATACCGCAGTCTTTTAGCGGGCACCGCATTAATTTTTTTGAATACCGCGGTCTTTTAGCGGGCACTGCATTAATTTTTTTGAATACCGCGGTGATTTTCATGGAACTCTTTGAGGGGAGGTATTTACTCCCACATACTTGTTCGCATTAACAAGCGGTATCAGTACCGCGGTATTGGAGGATACCGCGGTATAGTACCGCGGTATTAACGGGGTGACACCACGTTATTGGTGGTCAATTACTTTAAGTATAGCGGTATATCATCAAAGAACATAAAAGAACACAATCACTATTAACAATTTCGGGACAACCCGCCCTCATTTATCGGGACAACCCGCCCCCAAAATAGCATAGGGGCGGGTTGTCTCGGGGGCGGGTAGTCCCGTTCCCAGTAAGGATGGCCAAGGAAAAAAAATAGGTTTTACTCAGGGAACCAGACCGAACCTATTTTATCAGCGCTGACCCTAATTATTTTTCTCAGTTAAAAAAAAGAAGAAAGATGGAAAGCGCCAATGATCATTGCCCGGCGATCACACATGGTTTACACCGAGTACATTTCCTATAATAATAGGTTCAGTGCATGATTTAAGCGGTATCGCATTGCTATTTGCGATACAATATACCCGGTTTGACGATGCAATATCAGCCTGTTTCTCGCGAATTGCGATACATGTTTGCATGCAAAACCCACAATCCGGTCCACATATTGCCAGCTTGCAGAATACAGTGTAACAGAATGAGGTTGATATAATTTACAAAGCAAGAGGCTTAACTCTATTATTTGACTGGCGCATATTCATGCACATCAAGCATGACCATGCTATATTAAATACATTCTGATTCGTTTGTAATTCCTTGACAACCAATGAAATCATTTGTAACAAAAGTGGTTGATGGGACCATGTGATATTCTGTTTACAATAAAAAGATTTTCTATCTTAAAAATAAAAACTGTTCAAGCACTTGGCAGAAAGTTTTTCCATGGCTCTATATTTACAAAACTGATAATGACAATAAATATGTCACCGCTGTTACGAGCATTAAATGCATGGAAAGTGAGCACAGATTTTGTGAACTGAGGAATTTTAGCAATGCGTTCAAGAAAGGGGTATTTAGTACCGGTATAGAAAGGGTTCATTACTATAGACAGCATATATAATTTGAGGACCGATAATGTTCCAAAGGCCTTTAATGAAAGCAAGCCTTAAAATAATTTTTATTTGACTGTCTGACATTTTGTCAAGCACCAAACAGACATGGTCGGACATTTCAAAATGAGGTCTTTTTATCACCCGAAATAATGCAAAGGGAAACTAATTATGAAGTATTATCCCTCAATTATGTTCCTCTTCTCAATTGCCACTTTTGTTTTACTATAAATAATGCAAATCTGCACACCCTGGCCACAACATCAAACATGCTTGCCAATTTCATGCTCAAATCTACGGTTATAGAAATGAATGCCGGCTGATACGGACCCTGTCTCTTACGGACCCTGGCTCATACGGACCCTGGCTCATACGGACCTCCGGCTCATACGGACCCTGGCTTATACGGACCCTCGCCTTATACGGACCCTGGCTCATACGGACCTCAATTAAAATATACAATTTAATTTTTTATGTTTATTTGAATAAATTAAAATACTGACGACAACATATATACCGAGATAACAAAAATATGATGACAACAAAAATGGAACAACGTTACATCAGACGAACATTATCTAAACTGGAGCGTACAGCTTGCATGGCGGCTTCTTTCAGTAGTTTGCTGGCAGTTATCCTCATCGACGAGTAGATTTTTATTTGGGGGGGGGGGCTAACCCCGGGATGGTCGAAAGGGCCAATAGGCCCTTTCCTTCACCCCTCATATTTTAGCTTTTATTATGAAGAAAGCAAAAGACAAAAAAAGATGAAAAAAAACACATTTTTGACATAATTTTCTTGGGTTCTTTATTTCAGTGGTAGTGGGTATCTTGAGTATACAATCTTGCCCTTGTCGTCGATCCAGGCTTTTCCTGTTGATGGTTCTGCCAGTCAACAATACATCAGTTGAATATATACCAGTTGTGTTTTTACTAACATGTTTTCATAACAAATCGAACTCAGTGGATTCATCCCGATCATCATTCACTGACCATTTATCACCGCGTGTCCGTTTATAAAACAATATAAAGGGATCACACACGAGTGTTTATACATGTACAACGGACAATATATCTGTTGAAACAAGTTGTGTTTTTACTAACATGTTTTCGTAACAAATCAAACTCAGTGGATTCCTCCTGATCACCATTCACTGACCATTTATCACCGCGTGTCTGTTTATACAACGACATAAAGGGATCACACACGCGTCTTTATACAACGGTGAAAAGATTAATTAATACGATTCAATAAATGCTTTTTCAAGCCAGAACATCACCGAAATTCGCAATTAATACAGATATATGTGTGAAAAGACAATCATAATTATATATTAAATTCAGAAATATAAGTTTGAAAATCACCGAAAAAATTGGTTAAATTCATAAGTTTGAAAATCACCAAAAAAATCACCGAAATTCTCAATTAATACAGATATATGTGTGAAAAGACAATCATAATTATATATTAAATTCATAAATATAAGTTTGAAAATTGCATATTTTAATTGAGGTCCGTATGAGCCGGGGTCCGTATAAGCCAGGGTCCGTATCAGCCGGTGGTCCGTAAAAGCCAGGGTCCGTAAGAGCCAGGGTCCGTATAAGCCGCATTCCATAGAAATCTTCAATTGCTCTGATCCCGGCGCTGTTACATGTACTACTACCTGATATTATGTCAGACAGTTTCAAAGCAGAGCTTGACAACCTTTAAAAAATTTAATTTGGCATCTGACAATTGTTCGTGTCAGACCACTTATTTGAAGCCTTGAATGAAAGCTTGATGAGTTGGTTCTAATCTTCTATTTTAGATATCGGAGCTGTGTGGTGCTAAGCGGCTAGGTCATTTTGGGCGGAGTCAGTTCTACATAGCATTGAAGCTTATAAGCGCTGCCCAGACTGGGATTGCACCACGATTAGATGCTCTCAATACGGGTGAGTATCATAGCGTCTCAATTAGTACTGTTTATCCCTTTACCCAACAAACCGGCCAAAAACGGCCAAATAAAGCTGCAACAGCCTAAATTATCTTGGGTCTGTCTCAATAAAACCATACAAATATGGATATCATTGGAACCGGCTCATTGACCACATTGTGATGGTTACAGTTATGCCCTGTGCCAATGCATTCTCTTATATATGCGAGTCGACCATAGGTCGCCTCGCATATATACATGTAAGAGAATGCATTGGCCTAAAAAAAATCTTTTTTTAACACTTTTTACCATTTTTTCTTACTTTCTTTAACAATTTTATAATTTTTAATGTGTTAAGCCAATGCATTCTCTTATATATGCGAGGCGACCTATGGTCGACTCGCATATATAAGAGAATGCATTGGCACAGGGCCGTTCTGTTGGGTAAAGGGTTAAACTTCATAGTAGCTATGAATGTTCAAATATTACCCGGCCGATATTAGGGCCGATTAACGGCACTGGATCTTTAGCGACATAACGTTTATAGGGGACAGCGGGCTAGCATCACAAAATTCACTCTCTGGGGACCTTTGACATTCTGCATGGCATCATCTGCTATGGGAGACCTAGACTCAGATTTATGATCCCAGATGGTGAAGATGGTGATGTCACCCATGGGGCACCTCGATTACATGTATGCATTGTGTTGTCGGCCAATTTGGGGATATAGAGAAAATATACTATACTGTGCAGGGTAGCATTGATCCTAAATTCACTGTCTGGGGACCTCATTTTGCAAATGTCTGTCACCATATTTCAGGCATGCTTACCCTGCTGGACAAAACAAGTGTCCACTTAACCGCGGTTACCGTTGCTGAAATGCAACTATACTGGGCTGCGGTGTACTTGCCATTCGGCCATGGTGTAGTTGCCGCGGTGTACATTCATTAAACTGAAAAAAGATGATACAAACCAGAAATCTAACCACGGTGTACATGCCGTTCGGCCGCGGTGTAGTTGCCTTTCGGCCGTGTTGTACTTGCTGTAGTGTACTTGCTGTTCGGCCCGCGGTGCTCAACTGCAGTTACAAACTCTGACACCGCGGCCGAACAGCAAATACAGCGCGGTGCCAATGGACACTTGTTTTGTCCAGCGGGGTATTTTGCGCTCCGCGTGTATAATGTTTCGCTGATTCTTGGTATACATGTGCCATGGGCATTTTATTTATAGAAATGGGCATTTTATTTATAGAAATGGGAATTTTTGGGACGAATTAAAAGCCGAACTGTGACCCGGAGGCGGAGTCTGGTAAAAGGTGTAGTTGGGAATTCTGGTGAGATGCATGAGAAACCTTCAGTGATAAGCCGTATATAGTTGATGTAATAATTTGAAGGATTAGTTGTTTTAACGGAATTATGAGTTGGTCATTCGTGGAACCAATATATTTTATATTCTATAATTACAATCACAATCATGGGTATATAATATATGATCTTGAGCGCGTTACCGTTTCTGACATTGGTTTTCTTGTTTCACTATGTCAAAGTGGTATTTGACTACTCAGCTAGTACATGTACACCCATAATTGAACTATTTACTGTCAAAATAATCATTGATAAACAAATGATTATTATTGTGCCAAAGAGCGTCACTTTATTGAATTTATACGGCAGAATGGCATTGTGTGCTGACAATTTTGAATATAAATTTATTGAAATACCTGCTTTTAGCAAGTTTATATGATGTGAGTCACAACAGAGTGTTTCAAATAACTTTTAATATAGCCACCGGTAACTTATGATTGCTGTGTGAGTGTTTCATATAACTTTTAATACAGTCACCGGTAATTTATGATTGCTTGATTTTTTTGTGTGAGTGTTTCATATCACTTTTAATACAGTCACCGGTAACTTATGATTGCTGTGTGTGTGTTTCGTATAACTTTGAATACAGCCACTGGTAACTTATGATTGCTGTGCACGAGTGTTTCATATCACTTTTAATACAGCCACCGGTAACTTATGATTGCTGTGTGAGTGTTTCATATCACTTTTAATACAGCCACCGGTAACTTATGATTGCTGTGTGAGTGTTTCATATAACTTTTAATACAGCCACTGGTAACTTATGATTGCTGTGTGAGTGTTTCATATAACTTTTAATACCACCGGTAACTTATGATTGCTGTGTGAGTGTTTCATATCACTTTTAATACTACCACCGGTAACTTATGATTGCTGTGTGAGTGTTTCATATCACTTTTAATACAGCCACTGGTAACTTATGATTGCTTTATTTTTTGCAGGTCTTGATAATCTTCCAAAGTTTATCAGAATACAAGATCAAGGTAAATAAATATATCATAATTTATAATATACTATCATACCAGGTTCATTATAGTGTAATTCCCTAAATAATCGACTCCTTAACCACTGCAGAATTATGGATAATTTTTCAGGATTTAGTCGGAAATATGGCTTGTTGCCATTCATCGGAAAGCTGTCAACATCTAAACATGCAATGAAGAGATGTGCATACATTGTGAAAAACAATATTGGACACCAGGGAGGTTATATATTTGGCTACATCATTGCATGTCATGAATCTCTACTCTGCATTACTGCGTCCATAGAACTCATAATCCACCAGTACAAATCATGGGAATTTGTCCATTTTATGACAGGGAAGTTTATAACATTGACAAAAACATTGCAGCTATAATATATTTCTTAGGTAATACCTGTTCTTTATTTAATAATTATGTACCGTATCCACAGTAAGTGTAGGTTCCAGCTTGAGATTGCATGCATTAAATAGAATACATGTAGGTCAATTTGTTGAGTCAAGTCTGATTTGCTTCCCTTACAATTGTAGAATTTCTTTCCGGGTAATCAATTCAATGTTTATTGCGATATTGACTCACAAACATGGCAAAAAATCATGCAATCTGGAGTTGGTACCATGGCCATACTGAGAAATAGATTACTAAGGAACAAGTACTAATAAAGAAATATATTCCCTGCTTTGTGTGCTGAATGCTATAGAGTTCCCCATCAGGTGGATCCCAGAATCTATCTTTAGTTTTATTGTAAATGTTTGGTCTAATTGTGCAACGAAACTTGACTTGTGGTCTGGCGAATGATGGTGGTTATCTTTCTGACCGTCCATCTGTCTGTGTTTCAATGTAAAAAGTATGAATATCTTGAATGAGTTTGAAAATCATATATCTGGAAAAAAGTGTCTGTCATTTGCTGAATGAGGTCCTCAGAGGGTGAATTTAGTGATTCTTGTGTGGCTAGAATACCAAATTCCCTTTCTGTGAACTTCATTCTGCTTAGGCCTCATCTTCTGGGAAGTATCTACAGTCTCAAGTTAACATTGTTTTTAGTTGCTTTTTATACACCCGTTTGAAAAATATTAGTCAGGCCATTAGTGACCATACTGCGAAGCAGCGAGGTGGGGGGCGAGCTCGAGAGGCAGTGTCCCCTTCTCGTCGTTGGAGTTTTTTTCAAAATACTGTACCTAAAGCGATGTGTTTTTCAAGGTTTTGGAGCTATTCGATGTCAAGAAGATACTGATACTAAAACGACTATATTTGTGTTATTTATTCTGAAACTGTTTTTTAAATTGTTGATTATCCTTATCCTGCCAAAACAGGGCACATTGGCAATCCAATCTGTATTTCCAATCTATGTATTTTAAACCATGTCATATAAATTATTTGACATACATGTAAATTATTATAAATTACATTTTACACCCATTTAAGAAATTGACGTTTGTTGTTTACATTTCCATTGGATATGGGCGCATATCTGATATGTTTCCATACCCCCACGAAATGCAAGAAACAAATGTTCACTACTTATATTTAAACTCAAAGGACAGCAAACAAGGTATTTCGGTTTCAAAGAATTGAATTTGGTGTGATTTTACTTAAGAAATTATTTATGCCACAGTGGAACGTTAAAACGATCGATAAAAATACTGATATATGGTATATGAACTGACATCATTACGGCATCGTATACTACCATGGCCCTAATAATAAATTGCATTGGAAAAGAGAAACTGATAAATCATTCATAACGTTAACAGAAACACTGTAAATATTGTACATGTGTTCTAATCTGATTGACGCGTGTATATTTTATCATTCAAATCAGATGGAAATAGAAATGTATCTGGCAGTTTACTCACAGGAGACAGATACATACATATATATTATATAGCCCACAATTTCTGTCTGCAGAATAATTTCTTTCACTGAGTCGCGACCATATCGGATTCATGCAGCTCCCAATCCGCGGTTTATGTGCTACACGCATGCCAACATTCTGGAGGTGCCTTCCATATGGGCATTTGAATATTCATGAATTCCATATATGAAGCTTTTGAATATTCTTCAATTCCATGTATGGAATGCACATCCAGAACTTTGACCTGCATGTAGCACTTAAACTGCACAATGGTGCCTGTATAAATATCAATATGGCCGCGACTTAGCGATTATATCTCGTATAATATTGTCTGGTCAAGATGCTGGACCAAAAATATTGCTGCGATGGTCGTGGTTTCTAATGAAATGATTGATAGCTTCAGTCAAGTTTATATTGTCCGATTTGGTTTAGTGGACATTCAACAACATCAGATGATTTAGATGTGCTTGGCTCATGGTTGATCTGAGATATGATTTTATCCATCGCAGTGTAGAAAATGAACGTTCACTGGAAGCATTTGTGGCAGGCATAACAGTTATGAGTTTTAGTACATTTACAACCTCGGAACCATGTAATCTAACGTCTTTATTTGCTTTACTGAAATATTGACTAATGTCATCGAACTCAACGGGCCTCTCATCTTTGAAGTGTGTTGCCAAACTGTGTAGCTGGGTGCATAGTCTCGATATGTCCAAATCATCGCCGTAGAAGGACACAACTTCCTCAACGATGGCAGGATATTTTGGTGATTGAGGGCCACCGAACTCAATCAATCCATTGGCCGCGGATAATAACATATCCTGTAACTTTTTGTACATAACAAAATCGGCCTGATCGATGCGATCGTTTATAGTGGAAGTTAAGTAATCGATTCCTTCGAAATATTCCCTCCTGTATATATCCGTGGGGGTTTTAGGGTCGTCAGCCGGTGTCGTTCCTACTTCATATCTGATCGGAACTCGTCTAGCTCTCGGCATAGTGGGTTCGTCTATGACATTATCTCCCAGACCCTTCTTCACCATGATAACTTTTGCATAAAATAAATCAATATCACGATCAGTGCGGATGCTTCGCAAGGTCTTAACAGTTTTCTTCGCGATTTCCTGTCCCATTGCTGCAGATTGAGTTGGGTCTTGTAGTGCTTTGCTTAAGATGTCAGCATGCTTCAGTAACAGTACACCGAGCTGGACACCCCAGTAAAAGCTGAACTTGCTCATATGTGTCTGAACGCCTCAATTTTTTGCCTTCAACTCAGAGTCAGTGCAATCATCCAGATTTACATGTACCTCCCATAAGTCAAGCAATGTGTTATAATTATCCAGAATGCTACATAGGCTGTCAGCACATACTGTCCATCGTGTTGGACACAGGACGCGAATACCTGGCGTACCAGGCGAGATTTCATTCTTGATTTTGACAAACATTGCTTCGCTTTTTGGTGAGTTTTTCACAAGTTTGCAGATTTCGTTGGTGGTGTCCAAGCTGTCCGAAACACTTTTAACTAATTTCAGTGCATCATTGGCTGCCAAGTTCAAAATGTGTCCATAACAATGTGTATACAGAGCGCGTTTCTCCAACGTTTGGATCGTGGTCTTCACACCTTCCCTTTTACCCGACATATTGTTGGCACCATCATAACATTGCCCACGACACCGATTTATTGGGATCCTCAATCTAACAAGTACATCCTGCATTGCTGCGACTATTGTTGCGGATTTGATGTTGTCGAGCTGATAGAGGCCCACAAAGTCCTCGTGTGGTTGGAGAGTGTTGTCTACCCATCGCATGACGAATACAGCCTGTTGATTATGGGCCAGATCTGTTGCCTCGTCTGTCATGATACTGAAGAATTGCGCATTATGTATATCCGATGAAACATCATCGATCACCTCTGCCGCCAGAACTTTTAGTATTTCATTCTGTATATCTTTTGACGTATATTTGTCCCTTTTTTTTGGCGAGCCAATTTATTATATCTGGATTATCATTATCACGGAGGTGTAAGAGTTGCATAAAATTGGAATCCTCCTCCTTGCCATCACCCCTCAATGCTAAACCCTGCTGACCACAAAACTTTATATTTTCGAAAATTGTGTCTAACATTTCTCTTTTTTTAACTATTCTGGCTGAGTAGCTTGTGGACATTGTCATGCAGATATCGTGGGTATTTTTTGGGAGCGTTATCAGTCGCTCCTCTGCTTCCTTGTGACTATTCGATTGTTCGTGAGTTTTGAACGAAATGCATGCATCTTTCCTGTTATAGTAACCGCGGGTCATGAAAGCAGAATCAGTTTTGGTATTATTAAGTTTGTTCTCGTCCTTAGCTTGAATGCACGTAGCACACACCACCGTGTCATTTGCTTCAATGTAGCTTAGCCACGACCGCAAACCAAACCACTCTGGTTGAAATTTTCTACTACTTTCTTTTTTCCGAATTGTCTCATTGGGAATGGAAAGTTCGTTGGTTGGTTCAGAGACTTATAAGAATTCATTTGACTCATGATTTGCAAGGGCGTCAGACTCTGTGCAATGTTAATATGTTCATCTTCTGCACTGGCAGCGCTGGTATGAATTGTGGAAGAATCAACAGATTCTTCAACATCTTCGTGGTCGCTTTCAGAACGTTTTCTTTTGAAATTTTTAAAAATAGACATGTTTTCAAAAATTGCGCACGAAGCAAACACTATTTATTAATTGTCTCCCCTTATAAAGGAAAACAACGCTAATTACAATTAATTATTGATTAATACCATGAAATATGTAAAGTTTGACGTTATGTTTATGATACCGGTAGCTGTCATAAACTATGAAATAATTTACGTGCAATAATTGAGACGCTTATTGTTGGATGATATCTGGAAGAAGTAGTTGACATGTTCATAATTCAACAGATATTTTATAATTCTGAAAATGTTGAAACTCTCTTATTGGAAAATTATTGGTCCGGCCATGGCCTGGGTGGCCAGACCGGCTCTGCCGGCCCTGCATGATTTTGACTGAGTTATGTCCCTTTTTCGACTTAGATTTTACCTGATTTGCGGTTTCCGGATGATAACTTTAGATTGAATCAAGTGAACTGAACCAAATTTGGTATGTTAGTTTACCACCCCAAATTACAGATCAAGTTGAATATGGGTTTCGTCCGCATGATTTTGACTGAGTTATGCCCCTTTTTCGACTTATATTTTACCTGATATGCGGTTCCAGATTATTATGTATTATTGTTGTTATTATTTCGTCTTACATGTAAGTCAAAGGTTTCATACAAATGAATTAAACCTTGCCCCACTCTACTCCAGAAACGGGCGTATTATGCGACGCCCCGACGGCGTGCTCATGTTCCCTTCTTTATAGTTTCTATATCGGCTAATTTGCAGAAGATAAAATGCATAATCGAGGTGATAAATTGGTGAACATCACCAACTTCAACTGGAAAACTTCAATCTTATTCTACATGTACATGTAGGTCTCGCACAGCAGTTGAGACCGAAGCAGATTTAGCCCCCCAGAGGATGAATTTGGCAATGATAGCCCGCTTTGCGGGTTATCATCATGTAATTCACCCTCTGGGGACCTCATTCTGCAAATGACAGATACACTATTTCAATGCTTTTTTTTTTAGAGATGCATATCAAAGGGTCAAGATTTTGCATGTACAGTAATGCCCTAAATAATCGACTCCATAACCACAGTAGAATTATGGGTAACTTTTCAGGATTTAGTCGGAAATATGGCTTGTTGCCATTCATCGGAAAGCTCTCTTGTGGTTATGGAGTCGATTAATTAGGGCATTACTGTAGCAAGCAAATGAAATGTTAAAATATGTTAATATTTTCTATCTTATCTAACAACACTTCCAACGACCAATAACCTCACTTTATTTGGAGAAATTTAATAACTCAGCCCTGGGAAATGAGGTAAAGATGCCAGGCAATATGTGTAGGTGGAAGCAGGCAATATGTGTAGGTGGAAGCAGGCAATATGTGTAGGTGGAAGCAGGCAATATGTGTAGGTGGAAGCAGGCAAATATGTCTAGGTGGAAGCAGGCAATATGCCTAGGTGGAAGCATGAAATATGCCTAGGTGGAAGCAGGCAATATGTGTAGGTGGAAGCAGGCAATATGTCTAGGTGGAAGCAGGCAATATGTCTAGGTGGAAGCAGACAATATGTCTAGGTGGAAGCAGGCAATATGTGTAGGTGGAAGCAGGCAATATGTGAAGGTGGAAGCAGGCAATATGCCTAGGTGGAAGCAGGCAATATGTGTAGGTGGAAGCAGGCAATATGTCTAGGTGGAAGCAGACAATATGCCTAGGTGGAAGCAGACAATATGCCTAGGTGGAAGCAGGCAATATGTGTAGGTGGAAGCAGGCAATATACCTAGGTGGAAGCAGACAATATGCCTAGGTGGAAGCAGGCAATATGTGTAGGTGGAAGCAGGCAGTATATGTAGGTGGAAGCAGGCAATATGTGTAGGTGGAAGCAGGCAATATGTGTAGGTGGAAGCAGGCAGTATATGTAGGTGGAAGCAGGCAATATGTGTAGGTGGAAGCAGGCAGTATATGTAGGTAGAAGCAGGCAATATGTGTAGGTGGAAGCAGGCAATATGCCTAGGTGGAAGCAGGCACTATGTGATGGTGGAAGCAGGCACTATGTGATGGTGGAAGCAGGCAGTATGTGTAGGTGGAAGCAGGCAGTATGTGTAGGTGGAAGCAGGCAATATGTGTAGGTGGAAGCAGGCAGTATGTGTAGGTGGAAGCAGGCAGTATGTGTAGGTGAAATCAGGCAATATGTGTAGGTGGAAGCAGGCAATATGTGTAGGTGGAAGCAGGCAATATGTGTAGGTGGAAGCAGGCAGTATGTGTAGGTGGAAGCAGGCAGTATGTGTAGGTGGAAGCAGGCAGTATATGTAGGCGGAAGCAGGCAATATGCCTAGGTGGAAGCAGGCACTATGTGATGGTGGAAGCAGGCAGTATGTGTAGGTGGAAGCAGGCAGTATGTGTAGGTGGAAGTAGGCAATATGTGTAGGTGGAAGCAGGCAATATGTGTAGGTGGAAGCAGGCAGTATGTGTAGGTGGAAGCAGGCAGTATGTGTAGGTGGAAGCAGGCAATATGTGTAGGTGGACGCAGGCAGTATATGTAGGTGGAAGCAGGCAATATGTGTAGGTGGAAGCAGGCAATATGCCTAGGTGGAAGCAGGCACTATGTGATGGTGGAAGCAGGCAATATGTGTAGGTGGAAGCAGGCAGTATGTGTAGGTGGAAGCAGGCAGTATGTGTAGGTGGAAGCAGGCAATATGTGTAGGTGGAAGCAGGCAGTATGTGTAGGTGGAAGCAGGCAGTATGTGTAGGTGGAAGCAGGCAATATGTCTAGGTGGAAGCAGGCAATATGTCTAGGTGGAAGCAATCAGTCTGATGCACTGCCCAAAGTAATTAACCCAGTAAGGCCAAAAAAAAAAAAGGTTTTGGTTCTCAGGCACCGCCGCATTGAATAAAAACGGCCGCATTAGGCCTTTTTATTGCAATGCCTGATGTTATGACAAAAAAACTTACGAAAAAAAAAAATTGAAAAAAAAAAAAAAAAAAAAAAAATCCTTTTTTTTCGGGGGATACAGATATGTGTTGAATAATAGTGTGCATTGAGCTCTAACATGTAATGTGTTAAAAAGTGACTTGCAGGCTTACAACATGAAGTAGATGACTACAATTAAGAAAATGATAAGCTGACCCTCATGCTCTTCTTACAATTAGTCATTGTGAACTAACTTACACTAATTGTAACAAAAGAACATAATAGTCAATGATGTGCGAAAATATTTCTTTTCCCAGAGAGTGATTACAAACTGGAATAGTTTATCAGATTACATTGTTTCCACTGAATCGGTTCAACAATTCAAGGAGTTATTCGATAACAACTGTTATAACAAGCGATATATGTACGACTAAACGTCATGGATAATTTTAAAACAATTAATTCATTTACGTTATTCTATACATGTATGTTATTATGTGAAAGGGGTAAAAGTCATGGCGACTTACTCCCCAAACATTGATGATGATGATGTAACTTTATACAATTGAAAGGCACAGAACTAAATTCAGGATCACATATTAGAATGGAGCGGTATCAGTATTTAGACAACAATAACAGTAGTTAATGTCAGGTGCATTATATAATGTTAGGTAATCCCAGTCATACACTGGTAGTACAATGTCATTTTTATATAAGATTAAATGAGTTTATATGCATAACAGTTCCCTCTACATTTCTGGTTATTACTAGACAGAGGAAGGTATCTTTGTCCATGCTTACTATGCGCAGAAAAAAATAAAAAATAAAAATAAAACCCTCCCTCCCTCATTGATTTGAAAAAAAAATTGCCCGAGAACCAAAACTCTTTTTTTTTTTGGCCTAACTGGGATTATTATCTGTTTATAACTGATGTAAAACCATAACTGCACCACAGTTAATGGTTTTTTAATGCTGTGGTGCCCACTGCTATTAAATGCAGAAAGAAACCCTGGTTTTATTCCTTGACTGCCGATACACTTTCAGCCTTCATAATTGGCTACGGCAATCAGCATTGCCGAAGCAATTTGCTGAAGCAAACTGGGCCACGGCATACTGTTGCCGTAGCGGATTGCCGAAGCCAAACAATCTGAATTAAGAGGGCTGCACTTTACATATGTTACCCGCCATATCAAATCCAGTCGTAAGTCGGGATTTTTTTACCCTGTGCCAATGCATTCTCTTATATATGCGAGTTGACCATAGGTCGCCTCGCATATATAAGAGAATGCATTGGCCTAACAAGTTTTTACAATTTTAATAAATTTTTCTTGTATTCTTTAACAATTTTATAATTTTATGAGACAAACATGAGCAGACGACACTCTTCTATATGCTTCTATATATGTGTGGGGCTCCCTGCAGGGTAATGGATGTTTTTTTATTTTATGTCCTAAAAAATGTAAGAAACATTTATTTTAAAAAAATGATAAAAAATTGTTAGGCCAATGCATTCTCTTATATATGCGAGGCGACCTATGGTCGACTCGCATATATAAGAGAATGCATTGGCACAGGGTACAAAAATCCCGACTTACGACTGGATTTGATATGGCGGGTCACATATAGGGTATATAAATTTGTTGGAGCCACAATAACCGGCTTGCCAATCTCGATGCCGCCATGTCTGTGATGTATTTGACCCCCACAAGCTTTCCCGGCATTGCTATCTTTTGTTTGGTGCAGAGTTTCTGTTGGATCTTATTTGTCCCTGTGAGAACAATGATCCCTGTTGAAAATAATTCTGTTTTTTTTTTAAATTGCAACTATAGTACAAGCAAGGGGGGGGGGGGGGGGGGTCTTTCAGACAGGAACATTATAATATAATATTAAATAATTATGTTGAGATGCCTTTATATTTCAAGCTGATTGCACTCGTTTAAAATATGGCAGTTATAATGAAGAATGAACTGTAACCTACAGGGGACTGATCTCTGGCATGGACCTTGCAGCACACTAATAGTAGGCCATCATTCGTAACTAGAACTCAGAGATTGGTTCATCGGAATAACTAGAACTCAGAGATTGGTTCATCGGAATAACTATATCTCAAAATTTCAAACAGTGTATGATGTTCCAGGATTGTTATTGATAATAACCTTTCAACATTGAAAATATTTTTTGCAAAATTCTTTTAGAATTTGCCAAATGCTATCCCTGATAGTATTTTTTTTTTTTTCACAAAATTGAGTCTTATTTTGTGGTTTATCATATACAACAATAAACCAATCACTGAACAATAAAATGGTAGAAGGGTTGCTTCATCAGAAGGGCACATTACAAGAGGATTAGCTATGTAAACACCACCACCACACTAAATACGGTAATCCCTCACCCATGAATACTAATACTATCAGATTAACAGCATCTTAACAAAGGTGTTAACTTTTCCTAGACCTTATAAAACACCACTAATATAATTATATTGTGACAGTTTCGTGAAATGAATGGTATTGATAGACCAATATTTTTCAACTTTCTTGAGGAATTAAAAAGTGACTTGGCCAAACTTTTGCCAAATGAAACTATTTTTTGCCAAATATGAATTATTTTTGCCAATGGCAAATTTGGCAAGTGGCAGCGCGAATCTGGACCGACCTTACAGTACTGTACTCTCAGGCACCTGGAACAGAAATTCCCTCCATACAGTAGAACAGAATGGCAGAAATGTTGAGCAAGAAAAATAAAATAAAAAAAATTAAATAAAATGACTTTACCCACTGCCCCTCCCCTGTTTTTTTTCCCGTTACCCTAAACACAGTGTGTTATTTTATTTAACCTTAGTATCATGAAAATGATTGTCATATTGATATTTAGCGAAATTACATTTCATCATTCTGGATGGCTGATTATACCCCGGTATGAGGAATACTCATGAATGGCCCGATACCATTGTATTCCTATTAGGAAACGCGATATTACACCTGAATGAATATAATGACTAATGCTATTGTGTTCCTATTTAGTCAATAAGTTTCAACTGGAGATATCGTTAAGCTTGATTTTTGATGCTTGGTTGATTTTGGGAATATATAATATGTACTGGTAACTGCTGTGAACATAATGGAAATAAGAAATGTGTTTATATCTTTACATGTACCATACCATATGTTATCGGGTAAGGATGAATGTTGTCATGAGATACATGTAGCACCTCAGTTAGACCACATTTCGGTTTAGACTTTAAACATGATTATAAATCAATAGACAACCAGATGATTGTGTGGTTAAAATGCATGTAATCATCAACTGGTATGAACCTGTAACTTCCAGTACAATTGTGGTTGCAGAAAATTGATATACATGTACATTAATGCTCTAAGTAATCGACCCCTTATCCACAGCAGAATTATGGGTAACTTTTTAGGATTTAGTCGGAAATATGGCTTGTTGCCATTCATCGGAAAGCTCTCAGTGAGAGCTTTCCGATGAATGGCAACAAGCCATATTTCCGACTAAATCCTGAAAAGTTACCCATAATTCTGCTGTCGTTAAGAAGTCGATTACTTAGAGCATTACTTTACATGTACAGTAATGCCCTGAGTAATTGACTCCTTAACCACAGCAGAATTATTGGTAATTTCTCAGGATTTAGTCGGAAATATGGCTTGTTGCCATTCATCGGAAAGCTTTCCGATGAATGGCAACAAGCCATATATCCAACTAAATCCTGAAAAATTGCCCATAATTCTACTGTGGTTAAGGAGTCCATTATTGAGGGCATTACAGTATGTCCAATGATAGTATGTCCAATGATAGTATGTCCAATGATAGTATGTCCAATGATAGTATGTCCAATGATAGTATGTCCAATGATAGTATGTCCAATGATAGTATGTCCAATGATAGTATGTCCAATGATAGTATGTCCAATGATAGTATGTCCAATGATAGTATGTCCAATGATAGTATGTCCAATGATAGTATGTCCAATGATAGTATGTCCAATGATAGTATGTCCAATGATAGTATGTCCAATGATAGTATGTCCAATGATAGTATGTCCAATGATAGTATGTCCAATGATAGTATGTCCAATGATAGTATGTCCAATGATAGTGTCCAATGATAGTATGTCCAATGATAGTATGTCCAATGATAGTATGTCCAATGATAGTATGTCCAATGATAGTATGTCCAATGATAGTATGTCCAATGATAGTATGTCCAATGATAGTATGTCCAATGATAGTATGTCCAATGATAGTATGTCCAATGATAGTATGTCCAATGATAGTATGTCCAATGATAGTATGTCCAATGATAGTATGTCCAATGATAGTATGTCCAATGATAGTATGTCCAATGATAGTATGTCCAATGATAGTATGTCCAATGATAGTATGTCCAATGATAGTATGTCCAATGATAGTATGTCCAATGATAGTATGTCCAATGATAGTATGTCCAATGATAGTATGTCCAATGATAGTATGTCCAATGATAGTATGTCCAATGATAGTATGTCCAATGATAGTATGTCCAATGATAGTATGTCCAATGATAGTATGTCCAATGATAGTATGTCCAATGATAGTATGTCCAATGATAGTATGTCCAATGATAGTATGTCCAATGATAGTATGTCCAATGATAGTATGTCCAATGATAGTATGTCCAATGATAGTATGTCCAATGATAGTATGTCCAATGATAGTATGTCCAATGATAGTATGTCCAATGATAGTATGTCCAATGATAGTATGTCCAATGATAGTATGTCCAATGATAGTATGTCCAATGATAGTATGTCCAATGATAGTATGTCCAATGATAGTATGTCCAATGATAGTATGTCCAATGATAGTATGTCCAATGATAGTATGTCCAATGATAGTATGTCCAATGATAGTATGTCCAATGATAGTATGTCCAATGATAGTATGTCCAATGAAGTATGTCCAATGATAGTATGTCCAATGATAGTATGTCCAATGATAGTATGTCCAATGATAGTATGTCCAATGATAGTATGTCCAATGATAGTATGTCCAATGATAGTATGTCCAATGATAGTATGTCCAATGATAGTATGTCCAATGATAGTATGTCCAATGATAGTATGTCCAATGATAGTATGTCCAATGATAGTATGTCCAATGATAGTATGTCCAATGATAGTATGTCCAATGATAGTATGTCCAATGATAGTATGTCCAATGATAGTATGTCCAATGATAGTATGTCCAATGATAGTATGTCCAATGATAGTATGTCCAATGATAGTATGTCCAATGATAGTATGTCCAATGATAGTATGTCCAATGATAGTATGTCCAATGATAGTATGTCCAATGATAGTATGTCCAATGATAGTATGTCCAATGATAGTATGTCCAATGATAGTATGTCCAATGATAGTATGTCCAATGATAGTATGTCCAATGATAGTATGTCCAATGATAGTATGTCCAATGATAGTATGTCCAATGATAGTATGTCCAATGATAGTATGTCCAATGATAGTATGTCCAATGATAGTATGTCCAATGATAGTATGTCCAATGATAGTATGTCCAATGATAGTATGTCCAATGATAGTATGTCCAATGATAGTAAGTCCAATGATAGTATGTCCAATGATAGTATGTCCAATGATAGTATGTCCAATGATAGTATGTCCAATGATAGTATGTCCAATGATAGTATGTCCAATGATAGTATGTCCAATGATAGTATGTCCAATGATAGTATGTCCAATGATAGTATGTCCAATGATAGTATGTCCAATGATAGTATGTCCAATGATAGTATGTCCAATGATAGTATGTCCAATGATAGTATGTCCAATGATAGTATGTCCAATGATAGTATGTCCAATGATAGTATGTCCAATGATAGTATGTCCAATGATAGTATGTCCAATGATAGTATGTCCAATGATAGTATGTCCAATGATAGTATGTCCAATGATAGTATGTCCAATGATAGTATGTCCAATGATAGTATGTCCAATGATAGTATGTCCAATGATAGTATGTCCAATGATAGTATGTCCAATGATAGTATGTCCAATGATAGTATGTCCAATGATAGTATGTCCAATGATAGTATGTCCAATGATAGTATGTCCAATGATAGTATGTCCAATGATAGTATGTCCAATGATAGTATGTCCAATGATAGTATGTCCAATGATAGTATGTCCAATGATAGTATGTCCAATGATAGTATGTCCAATGATAGTATGTCCAATGATAGTATGTCCAATGATAGTATGTCCAATGATAGTATGTCCAATGATAGTATGTCCAATGATAGTATGTCCAATGATAGTATGTCCAATGATAGTATGTCCAATGATAGTATGTCCAATGATAGTATGTCCAATGATAGTATGTCCAATGATAGTATGTCCAATGATAGTATGTCCAATGATAGTATGTCCAATGATAGTATGTCCAATGATAGTATGTCCAATGATAGTATGTCCAATGATAGTATGTCCAATGATAGTATGTCCAATGATAGTATGTCCAATGATAGTATGTCCAATGATAGTATGTCCAATGATAGTATGTCCAATGATAGTATGTCCAATGATAGTATGTCCAATGATAGTATGTCCAATGATAGTATGTCCAATGATAGTATGTCCAATGATAGTATGTCCAATGATAGTATGTCCAATGATAGTATGTCCAATGATAGTATGTCCAATGATAGTATGTCCAATGATAGTATGTCCAATGATAGTATGTCCAATGATAGTATGTCCAATGATAGTATGTCCAATGATAGTATGTCCAATGATAGTATGTCCAATGATAGTATGTCCAATGATAGTATGTCCAATGATAGTATGTCCAATGATAGTATGTCCAATGATAGTATGTCCAATGATAGTATGTCCAATGATAGTATGTCCAATGATAGTATGTCCAATGATAGTATGTCCAATGATAGTATGTCCAATGATAGTATGTCCAATGATAGTATGTCCAATGATAGTATGTCCAATGATAGTATGTCCAATGATAGTATGTCCAATGATAGTATGTCCAATGATAGTATGTCCAATGATAGTATGTCCAATGATAGTATGTCCAATGATAGTATGTCCAATGATAGTATGTCCAATGATAGTATGTCCAATGATAGTATGTCCAATGATAGTATGTCCAATGATAGTATGTCCAATGATAGTATGTCCAATGATAGTATGTCCAATGATAGTATGTCCAATGATAGTATGTCCAATGATAGTATGTCCAATGATAGTATGTCCAATGATAGTATGTCCAATGATAGTATGTCCAATGATAGTATGTCCAATGATAGTATGTCCAATGATAGTATGTCCAATGATAGTATGTCCAATGATAGTATGTCCAATGATAGTATGTCCAATGATAGTATGTCCAATGATAGTATGTCCAATGATAGTATGTCCAATGATAGTATGTCCAATGATAGTATGTCCAATGATAGTATGTCCAATGATAGTATGTCCAATGATAGTATGTCCAATGATAGTATGTCCAATGATAGTATGTCCAATGATAGTATGTCCAATGATAGTATGTCCAATGATAGTATGTCCAATGATAGTATGTCCAATGATAGTATGTCCAATGATAGTATGTCCAATGATAGTATGTCCAATGATAGTATGTCCAATGATAGTATGTCCAATGATAGTATGTCCAATGATAGTATGTCCAATGATAGTATGTCCAATGATAGTATGTCCAATGATAGTATGTCCAATGATAGTATGTCCAATGATAGTATGTCCAATGATAGTATGTCCAATGATAGTATGTCCAATGATAGTATGTCCAATGATAGTATGTCCAATGATAGTATGTCCAATGATAGTATGTCCAATGATAGTATGTCCAATGATAGTATGTCCAATGATAGTATGTCCAATGATAGTATGTCCAATGATAGTATGTCCAATGATAGTATGTCCAATGATAGTATGTCCAATGATAGTATGTCCAATGATAGTATGTCCAATGATAGTATGTCCAATGATAGTATGTCCAATGATAGTATGTCCAATGATAGTATGTCCAATGATAGTATGTCCAATGATAGTATGTCCAATGATAGTATGTCCAATGATAGTATGTCCAATGATAGTATGTCCAATGATAGTATGTCCAATGATAGTATGTCCAATGATAGTATGTCCAATGATAGTATGTCCAATGATAGTATGTCCAATGATAGTATGTCCAATGATAGTATGTCCAATGATAGTATGTCCAATGATAGTATGTCCAATGATAGTATGTCCAATGATAGTATGTCCAATGATAGTATGTCCAATGATAGTATGTCCAATGATAGTATGTCCAATGATAGTATGTCCAATGATAGTATGTCCAATGATAGTATGTCCAATGATAGTATGTCCAATGATAGTATGTCCAATGATAGTATGTCCAATGATAGTATGTCCAATGATAGTATGTCCAATGATAGTATGTCCAATGATAGTATGTCCAATGATAGTATGTCCAATGATAGTATGTCCAATGATAGTATGTCCAATGATAGTATGTCCAATGATAGTATGTCCAATGATAGTATGTCCAATGATAGTATGTCCAATGATAGTATGTCCAATGATAGTATGTCCAATGATAGTATGTCCAATGATAGTATGTCCAATGATAGTATGTCCAATGATAGTATGTCCAATGATAGTATGTCCAATGATAGTATGTCCAATGATAGTATGTCCAATGATAGTATGTCCAATGATAGTATGTCCAATGATAGTATGTCCAATGATAGTATGTCCAATGATAGTATGTCCAATGATAGTATGTCCAATGATAGTATGTCCAATGATAGTATGTCCAATGATAGTATGTCCAATGATAGTATGTCCAATGATAGTATGTCCAATGATAGTATGTCCAATGATAGTATGTCCAATGATAGTATGTCCAATGATAGTATGTCCAATGATAGTATGTCCAATGATAGTATGTCCAATGATAGTATGTCCAATGATAGTATGTCCAATGATAGTATGTCCAATGATAGTATGTCCAATGATAGTATGTCCAATGATAGTATGTCCAATGATAGTATGTCCAATGATAGTATGTCCAATGATAGTATGTCCAATGATAGTATGTCCAATGATAGTATGTCCAATGATAGTATGTCCAATGATAGTATGTCCAATGATAGTATGTCCAATGATAGTATGTCCAATGATAGTATGTCCAATGATAGTATGTCCAATGATAGTATGTCCAATGATAGTATGTCCAATGATAGTATGTCCAATGATAGTATGTCCAATGATAGTATGTCCAATGATAGTATGTCCAATGATAGTATGTCCAATGATAGTATGTCCAATGATAGTATGTCCAATGATAGTATGTCCAATGATAGTATGTCCAATGATAGTATGTCCAATGATAGTATGTCCAATGATAGTATGTCCAATGATAGTATGTCCAATGATAGTATGTCCAATGATAGTATGTCCAATGATAGTATGTCCAATGATAGTATGTCCAATGATAGTATGTCCAATGATAGTATGTCCAATGATAGTATGTCCAATGATAGTATGTCCAATGATAGTATGTCCAATGATAGTATGTCCAATGATAGTATGTCCAATGATAGTATGTCCAATGATAGTATGTCCAATGATAGTATGTCCAATGATAGTATGTCCAATGATAGTATGTCCAATGATAGTATGTCCAATGATAGTATGTCCAATGATAGTATGTCCAATGATAGTATGTCCAATGATAGTATGTCCAATGATAGTATGTCCAATGATAGTATGTCCAATGATAGTATGTCCAATGATAGTATGTCCTTTTGACTGTTAGCTGACGAATATGTCGTTTAATCACAAGAAAACACAGGTTAAGTTTGAATAATGTGTCGGTCATTAATCCGTGAAACTTAACAGCTCTGGTCATTATAGACCCTATTGGACAGAATACACCAAATTGTATCTTGTTTTGGACTTGGTCAATGCACAAACACCTGAGATATCAGTTTTTGTCCCCCGAATTTATTTTTTTTGGGGAAATATTAAAACAGCCGGTGTTCGTCCATCCCACCGTGCGAAAAGTTTCCAGATGAGAACTTTATTTTGGGCTATCGGATTGAAATCAAATTTTGTATGTCAGTTTTCAACTCAAATAACAGTTTAAGTTTGAATATGGTTTCGGTCCACCCATTTTTGCTGGAATTATGGCCCCTTTTCTACTTAGAATATATCCGTCCGTCCATCCGGAAAGTTTCTGGATGGGAACTTTATTTTGGACTATCGGATCAAACCAAATTTGGTATGTGAATTTATCACCTCAAAACACATGTCAAGTTCGAATATGGGTTTTGCCAGTTTTGCCAGAGTTATGGCCCTTTTTCGACCAGCATCAATAAATTCACCTCTGGGAACCTCATTCTGCAAATGTCAGACACACTATATCCAGGCTTGTTTGGATAATGAAATATGTATAGGCTTACTACATGTATGAGGAACTAAAAGTGATAACCTATATCCCTTCATCTCCTTGTCAGTAGATCTCATTGGTCAATTTAGTAGGCCAGCATGATAAATGTGTTACACCGGTAGTGAATTTGTCTTTACCAATATCCATTATGATTGTTTTATTGGTTCCGGGCAAACAAACATATATTTTTATTTTTGCATTGGTGCTGACGGGGGTTGGAAGCCATCAGTTCTGCACTTGATGACGAGGTACCAGCCGATATAATTATTATCCTCGACAGTGTCCCTATTATTGCTGCATCCCTGTATCAAGTCTGATTATAGTGCGTCTGTCATTTGCTGAATAAGGTCCCACAGAGGGTGAATTTAGTGGGCTAGCATCACTAAATTCACCCTCTGTGGACCTCATTCTGGTTAGGTGGCTCAGCCCTCATCTTCTCTGGAAAGTTTCTTTATTATCAAATTTCTATAGAAACTTAGATTCTATTTCTTTTTTAGTTTCTCTATATCCCCAAATTGGCACACAACACATTGCATAATCGAGGTTCCCAATGGGTGTGCATCACAATATTCACCATTTGGGAACATCAATCTGAGTCTATGTTTCCCATAGCAGATGACGTCATGCGGAATGAGCTCCCCAGAGGGTGAATTTAGTGATGCTAGCCAACTATGCGGGATAGTGTCACTAAATTAACCCTCTGGGCAGCTCTGGGACCTCATTATGCAAATGACAGGCACACTAAACTCAGACTTGCCCTAAATATGGATGTGGCTGAAGGCATAAAGATATTTGATGATAGCACCTGATCTATTGGACCCCTATATTTATCACTCATAGTCTGTTAGTTCCTCATAGTAAGCCCTATATACATATGTACATGTACGTGAGATACGCTGTCTATATTAAGCCCTATATACATATGTACATGTACGTGAGATACACTGTCTATAGTAAGCCCTATATATGTGTGATACGCTGTCTATAGTAAGCCCTATATACATATGTACATGTACGTGAGATACGCTGTCTATAGTAAGCCCTATATACATATGTACATGTACGTGAGATACGCTGTCTATAGTAAGCCCTATATACATGTACGTGAGATACACTGTCTATAGTAAGCCCTATTTATGTGTGATACGCTGTCTATAGTAAGCCCTATATACATGTCCGTGAGATACACTGTCTATAGTAAGCCCTATATATGTGTGATACGCTGTCTATAGTAAGCCCTATATACATATGTACATGTACGTGAGATACGCTGTCTATAGTAAGCCCTATATATGTGTGATACGCTGTCTATAGTAAGCCCTATATACATGTACGTGAGATACGCTGTCTATAGTAAGCCCTATATATGTGTGATACGCTGTCTATAGTAAGCCCTATATACATGTACGTGAGATACGCTGTCTATAGTAAGCCCTATATACATGTACGTGAGATACGCTGTCTATAGTAAGCCCTATATACATGTACGTGAGATACGCTGTCTATAGTAAGCCCTATATATGTGTGATACGCTGTCTATAGTAAGCCCTATATATGTGAAATACGCTGTCTATAGTAAGCCCTATATACATGTACGTGAGATACGCTGTCTATAGTAAGCCCTATATACGTGTGATACTCTGTCTATAGTAAGCCCTATATATGTGAGATACACTGTCTATAGTAAGCCCTACATGTATATACATGTATGTGGGATACGTTGTCTGTTTAAATGCTTTGATGTATTGCAAGCCTTGAAATAGTGTGTCTGTCATTTGCAGAATGAGGTACAACAGAGGGTGAATTTAGTGCACTACCCCGCTCAGTGGGCTAGCATCTCTAAAAGCACACTCTGGGGACTTCATTCTGCTTAGTCCTCATCTTCTGGGAAGTATCAATAGCCTCAAATTAACATTGTTTTTAATTACTTTTTCCCTTCTTGGAAGTTTCTATATCCCCTAATTTTAGAAGATAGAATGCATAATTGAGGTGACTAATGGGTGAATATCACCAGCTTCAACTGGGGAACTTCAACCTGATCCTAGGTCTCCCATAGTAGTTGAGGCCTAAGCAGAATGAGATTCTCTGAGGGTGAATTTGGTGATGCTAGCCCACCAAGGGGGATAGCGTCACTAAATTCACCCTCTGGGGACCTCATATTGCAAATGACAGACACACTATTTGAAGACTTGATGTAGCGGTAATGTCTATATCCTTTATGATATCATTGAAGCGGTAATGTCTGTACCAATATCCTTTATGATATCATTGAGTAATGTCTGTACCAATATCCTTTATGATATCATTGAGTAATTGGAACGGTGCCGTAAGCTACACTTATTGATCTACTTGTTGATTTCAGAGAAACGGCGTCTCGCTCAAGGCGGAGGATCAATTGATCAGCAGTTCCCGGTCACCGGTGACTCTCCAAGGTCAGTAAAGGTTAAATTGTGTCTAAAATTAGGTTAGGATTATAGAGCCATTTTATTGGTACATGTACTGCATTTATATAAAACAAGTTATTCTTAATATAGTAACATTTTGTGGACCAGTTAGCTTAACCCTTTCATGATGGGAGCTGCACTATGAGGCTCCCTATGGGAGACTCGCATATATAAGAGAATGCACACTCCAGGAAATTCTTCCAGAAATTTATCACTCTTAGTCTAATTGAATTGAATCTATGACAAGAATATTCTGATCACCACAATAATAAAATAATATCTATCTCATCAGTCATATTCAGTCATCTTCTTTCTAGTCATCCATAATCTATCTATAATTTATAGATTAAAATTATGATTAAGGATTTTAATTTGGATAACTATAGTTAGAACCATATTTGAAGAAATGTATTTCAGTCTCATACAATAATTAGCCTGACAGGCCAAATACGAAATACCACATTGTCTTGGGGTAGCTCAGAGTCGTAATATGTTTATTCTATGGGAGGTGTAGGAAGACGACCAGTTGGTCATACCACCTCCCTGTGATATATACCATATTTTATTGATTTTGTACCCTTTATAGTTATGTTGGTTATATACATGTATTACTAAATAAATTATTATCTTTTTATCTATCTATCTGCACAGGGTTTTCACAAAATTTCAGGAAGCTCTAGTCATGAAAGGTTAAAAGACTATTAAAATTAAAATTGTATTATCACTATAGAAGTTCTATTACTGGTAGTGTCATAAAAAAAAAACAGATTTAACTAATAAAAATTTAATTAAAACCGGTAATTTAAAAATAATTTAAAAATAGTTTTAAATAATATTAGTTTTAATAATTTTCAATTTCTTTCCCCGCAACACTTCAAATATCAGCAGTAACAACAATTTCTATTAATCTCGTTTTGAAGACACATTCTTTCACGGAAACCTATGTTTTACGTATTTCAGTGAATCACTAAGATTTTCAATCCATTTCAGTGATTTCACAATAGGTTGGTGGTCCCAGCTTGATATTGCATTCTGTTTGTGACTTCCCTGAGCCGATATCGCAATAGACATTGAATTAATTACCTGGGAGAAATTCCATGATTGTGAGCGACACAATGCAAAATCGCTCACATAGTCACTTAATTCATGCAATTTCGAATTTGGGTCCTTCGCTTACAGTGAAATGCATTATTGATGAACTAGAGGTATTATTACACTATGAAATACGATAGCTGAACTGATTTTTCAATATTATTCACTTCCCTGTTAACCCTTTACCCAACAGAAGGGCCCTGTGCCAATGCACCATAGGTCGCCTCGCATATATAAGAGAATGCATTGGCTTAACACATTAAAAATTATAAAATTGTTAAGGAATGTAAGAAAAAATGGTAAAAAAAGATTTTTTTTAGGCCAATGCATTCTCTTATATATGCGAGGCGACCTATGGTCGACTCGCATATATAAGAGAATGCATTGGCACAGGGCATAACTGTAACTGTCACAATGTGGTCAAGGAGCCGGTTCCAATGATATCCATATGTGTATGGTTCTATTGAGACAGACCGAAGATATTTTAGGCTGTTGAAGCTTTATTTGGCCGGTTTTGGCCGGTTTGTTGGGTAAAGGGTTAAACATCAAAACGTTACCAGGAGTGTTCAATCTTTTTTTCCAGATTTTCCGTTTTAGTGTTATTCATCTTTGTTTATCTGGAAATGTTGTTTTTTTTTTTAGCTCAACTTTACTTGTAAAGTTTGAGCTATTGCCATGGCTTGATATCCATCATCCGTGTGTGTGTGCATGTGCGTGGAGACGTCCGTCAACAATTTCCATTAGCATGGGCTACAGGTCGTACCTTTGGTCAGATAATTATGAAATTTGTCATGGCTGTTGACATTGACATGTAGATGGGGTCATTCAGCAAAAAAACATTGCCACCAGTGGCCATCTTGGATTTCAAAATCCAATCCATTAGCACAGCTACATGTACATGCCGTACTGTTCGTCTGATCATCATGAAATTTGTCATGGATGTTAATATTGACATGTAGTTCGGAACGAGTCATTTTGGGGTAATTCGACCATAAAACATGGCCACTGGCAGCCATCTTGGATTTTACTCTTTGCATGACTAAATCCTTTGACACGGGCTACAGGTCGTACCTTTAGGTGGATCATCATGAAATTTGTCATGGATGTTAATATTGACATGTAAGTGGGATTGAGTTATTTTGGGGTCATTTGGCAAAAAAAAACATGGCTGCCAGCAGCCATCTTGGATTTCAAAATTCAGTTCATCATTCCATTCATTGCTCATTACAAAAATTTAACTTCGCAAAGTTGAGCTACAGTGTCATGAACACTTTCATTGTCCGTCCGAGCAGATATTTACACCACCGGTTCACAAATTTCAATGAAATTTGGTATGAATGTTTACAACTACATGTATGAGGGCATTCAACGGAGTGTTCAATCATTTTTTAGCTCAACTTTATGGCTTGGTATCCGTCGTCCGTGTGTGTGTGCGTGTGTGCATGATTCGTCAACAATTTCCTTTATCACGGGCTACAGGTCGTACCTTTGGTCGGATCATTATGATATTTGTCATGGCTGTTGACATTGACATGTAGAGGGGAAAGAGTCATTTTTGGATCATTCGGCAAAAAAACATGGCCGCCAGTGGCCATCTTGGATTTCAAAATTCAATCCATTAACACGGCTACAGGTCGTACTGTTTGTCTGATCATCATGAAATTTGTCATGGATGTTAATATTGACAAGTAAATGGGAACGAGTAATTTTGGGGTCATTCGGCCAAAAAACATGGCCACCAGCAGCCATCTTGGATTTCACTCTTTGCATGACTAAATCCTTTGGCATGGGCTACAGGTTGTAGCTTTGGTCTGATCATCATGAAATTTGTCATGGATGTTAATATTGACAAGTAAATGGGAACGAGTAATTTTGGGGTCATTCGGCCAAAAAACATGGCCACCAGCAGCCATCTTGGATTTTACTCTTTGCATGACTAAATCATTTGGCACAGGCTACAGGTCCCACCTTTGGTTGGATCATTATGAAATTTGTCATGGATGTTAACAATGACATGTAGTTGGGAAACAAGTCATTTTGGGGTCATTCGGCCAAAAAACATGGCCACCAGCAGCCATCTTGGATTTTACTCTTTGCATGACTAAATCCATTGGCACGGTCTACAGGTCGTACCTTTGGTCGGATCATGAGATTTGTCATGGCTGTTGACATTGACATGTAGATGGGAACGAGTCATTTTGGGTTTCATTTGGCAAAAAAACATGGCAGCCAGATTTAAAAATTCAATCCATTAGCACAGGCTCCAGGTCGTACTATTTGTCTGATCATCATGAAATTTGTCATGGATGTTAATATTGACAAGTAGATGGGAACGAGTAATTTTGGGGTCATTCGGCCAAAAAACATGGCCGCTAGCAGCCATCTTGGATTTTACTCTTTGCATGACTAAATCATTTGGCACAGGCTACAGGTCCCACCTTTGGTTGGATCATTATGAAATTTGTCATGGATGTTAACAATGACATGTAGATTGGAACAAGTCATTTTGGGGTCATTCGGCAAAAAAACATGGCCACCAGCAGCCATCTTGGATTTCAAAATTCAATCCATTAGCACGGGCTACAGGTCGAACTGTTCATCTGATCATCATGAAATTTGTCATGATTGTTAATATTGACTTGTAGATGGGAACGATTAATTTTGGGGTCGTTCGGTCAAAAAACATGTCCGCCAGCAGCCATCTTGGATTTTACTCTTTGCATGACTAAATCCTTGGGCACGGGCTACAAGTCGTAGCTTTGGTCGGATCATCATGAAATTTTTCATGGATTTTAACAATGACATGTAGATGGCAACGAGTCATTTTGGAGTCATTCGGCCAAAAAATATGGCCGCCAGACGCCATCTTGGATTTTACTCTTTGCATAACTAGGCCTTTCATCATTCCAGATTCCTAATCACTTCATTGACTGTAAAACATGAAATTATTCCCTTTCCAAGTTGAGCTACAGTGTCATTGACACTTTCATTCTGGATTTTCCCTTCTAGAGTTATTCATCTTTGTATATCTGGAAATGTTTATTTGTCTGTCTGAGCATATATCTCCACCACTGCTTAACCCTTTACCCAACAGAAGGGCCCTGTGCCAATGCATTCTCTTATATATGCAAATCGACCTATGGTCGACTCGCATATATAAGAGAATGCATTGGCACAGGGCATAACTATAACCATCACAATGTGGTCAATGAGCCGGTTCCAATGATATCCATATTTGTATGGTTTTATTGAGACAGACCCAAGATATTTTAGGCTGTTGAAGCTTTATTTGGCCGGTTTTGGCCGGTTTGTTGGGTAAAGGGTTAACGTATCTCAATGAAATTTGTTATGGTTGTTCACTGTTATGATGGCAATGTGTTTTCAATCGTTTTGTTGATATATTCCATTGTGCAGTTATTTATTTGATTTATCATGAGAAATCATTTTTATTTTACAGGGGACCACAGCCTGCTGGTCAGCTGCCCCCTCCTCCACAAACAAAGAAGGTTCATGGACGTAATCTCTCGGGACAATATCGCTTTGATGGCTCTCAACAGATTCAGGTAAATTAACCCTTTAACTTGAGGAATGATTGTTGATTCGCTTACATTTTCATGGAGTACAATAATGCCCTTAATAATCAACTTCTTAACCACAGCAGAATTATGAGTAATTTCTCAGAATTTAGTCGGAAATATGGCTTGTTGCCATTAATCAGAAAGCTCTCACTGCGAGCTTTCCGAAGAATGGCAACAAGCAATATTTCCGACTAAATCCTGAAAAATCACCCACAATTCTGCTGTGGTTAAGGAGTCGATTATTTAGGGCATTACTGTAGGTGTAAGGTGGTCTGACATTATGTTTGGAACCCGAAATCATTGTCAACATAATCTCAAAAGTAAGCCTTGAAATAGTGTGTCTGTCTTTTGCAGAATGAGGTCCCAGAAGTTGAATTTAGTGACGCTATCCCGCGCAGTGGGCTAGCATTATCAAATTCACCCTTTGGGAACCTCATTCTGCTTAGGCCTTAACTGCTATGGGAGACCTGGTATCAGATTGAAGTTTCCCAGTTGAAGTTGGTGATGTTCATCCATTAGTCACCTCAATTATTATCTTCTGCAAATTAGGGGATATAGAAACTGGACAGAAGGGAAAAAGTTACTAAAAACAATATTAATTTGAAACTATAGATACTTTCCAGAAAATGAGATGTAAGCAGAATGAGGTTCCCAGAGGGGCATTTTAGTGATGCTAGCTCGCTAAATTCACCCTCTGGGGACCTCATTCTGCAAATGTCAAACACTATTTTGAGGCTTGCATAAAAGAAAGTTTTATTGAACATTTTAAAATGTTTTGTAATTTGCTATATATTACAAAGTCGCCAGTGGTCACGAATTAGGTGATAAATTTACTCTGGCTCTGGATTGGATGGTGATGTGTGATTACTCTCGAGGTCCAAATAAATGTACGTTTACAAGAAAAAAAAACCCTGTATGGTGCCTATTTTGGGACCCTACGTTTATTAAAGGCACGTGAGGCCTTAATTGTCGAAAATATTCATATTTGTTCCAAACACTGTAAACAGAAAAACATTAAAACGCATACAGTTTCGTTCATATATACCATGAGCATCGCGTAAATAGCATGTTATCGTAAAGACCTACTATAGTTTACCTAAGCAAGAGCCTGATTGTGTTACAGAAGACCTCACAATACTACTGGCTAATCACACACAAATGGCATAAATGCTCTTTATTAGTTCCATATCAGGAATTCACCAACAAAGAACGCGCTTTATGTTTCCAATCATAATATAAACAAACGCCAGAAAAGTAACTTTTTATGCTTTTGTTTACATAACAATGGTCAAACATATGACAATAACATACTGTTTATGCGATATTTCTTATTTGTATACGGACAAAGTCTATCTACATGTTGATGTTCTTTCTGTTTGTAGCGGTTTTTGACGGGTGGAGATATTTTCACAGGATACCCACCGCCAAGGCCAACCGTACCTTTAAATTTCCTCTAAAAATCATAAGTCACTTGCAAAATGTGTTGATTTTAATAAAAGTCACCAATGAATTCAAAAGGCTGCGTGTCAGATATTATAAACAATGATTTAATACTTGTACTGTGAAACTGAATATAGTTCTATAGCTACCAGAGCATGTGATCCTATGTCTTTTCTGGACTGGTTAACATGGACCTGATAGATGATGGTTATTTACTTACAGGATCCATTCCATGACTGGAGCTTCCTGAAATATTGTGAAAACCCTGTGCCAATGCATTCTCTTATATGTGCGTGTCTCCCAAAGGTAGCCTCGCATATATAAGAGAATGCAGTGGCCTAACAATATTTACCTTTGGGAGACACACACATATATGAGAATGCATTGGCACAGGGTTTTCGCAATATTTCAGGAAGCTATTTATATATTGTCGATACCAATTACAAATGTATGCGGCGATTGATTAACATCACATGTTTCGATCAAAGCACAATCTAAATGGGATACATGATTACGTGTACATTCAAAATTACCTTCTGTGGCCATTTTGTGGTGCATTGTTTGTGATTCCAGGCGCTTTGTCGCATGTTATCTAGAGACAATACCAAAATCACGCTAATTCGGAAATATCCGAATCAGCGGACCTATTCGATGTTGATTCAAATCGGTGACCGATATCAACATCGAATCAAATCTCGAATATTTGCAGGTCCCTGCATGTACATGTACACATGTTCCATACATTGGGGCCACATACTGGTTGGTACATGTACATGTAGGGGTGCTATCAGTAGGAGATGTATTTTGTTCTTTATAAATATTTACTTAAAAATGAATCACTATGAAAATAGCTTGGCTGAAAAGAAAACAATATGGAATAAAAATAATTTACGGGGAGTCCCATACTTCTATTTACGGGGAGTCCCATACTTCTATTTACGGGGAGTCCCATACTTCTATTTACGGGGAGTCCCATACTTCTATTTACGGGGAGTCCCATAATTCTATTTACGGGGAGTCCCATACTTCTATTTACGGGGAGTCCCATACTTCTATTTACGGGGAGTCCCATACTTCTATTTATTTACGGGGAGTCCCATACTTCTATTTATTTACGGGGAGTCCCATACTTCTATTTATTTACGGGGAGTCCCATACTTCTATTTACGGGGAGTCCCATACTTCTATTTATTTACGGGGAGTCCCACACTTCTATTTATTTACGGGGAGTCCCATACTTCTATTTATTTACGGGGAGTCCCATACTTCTATTTATTTACGGGGAGTCCCATACTTCTATTTATTTACGGGGAGTCCCATACTTCTATTTATTTACGGGGAGTCCCATACTTCTATTTATTTACGGGGAGTCCCATACTTCTATTTATTTACGGGGAGTCCCATACTTCTATTTATTTACGGGGAGTCCCATACTTCTATTTATTTACGGGGAGTCCCACACTTCTATTTATTTACGGGGAGTCCCACACTTCTATTTATTTACGGGGAGTCCCACACTTCTATTTATTTACGGGGAGTCCCACACTTCTATTTATTTACGGGGAGTCCCACACTTCTATTTATTTACGGGGAGTCCCATACTTCTATTTATTTACGGGGAGTCCCATACTTCTATTTATTTACGGGGAGTCCCACACTTCTATTTATTTACGGGGAGTCCCATACTTCTATTTATTTACGGGGAGTCCCACACTTCTATTTATTTACGGGGAGTCCCACACTTCTATTTATTTACGGGGAGTCCCACACTTCTATTTATTTACGGGGAGTCCCACACTTCTATTTATTTACGGGGAGTCCCATACTTCTATTTATTTACGGGGAGTCCCATACTTCTATTTATTTACGGGGAGTCCCATACTTCTATTTATTTACGGGGAGTCCCATACTTCTATTTACGGGGAGTCCCATACTTCTATTTATTTTGAAGGGAATATCTCCTGTGTACTATTATTCCGCTCCTTACTATTATTTGGATACAAGAGTAACCCTTTCCACACTAATACTCATTAACCCTTTACCCAACAGAAGGGCCCTGTGCCAATGCATTCTCTTATATATGCGAGTCGACCATAGGTTGCCTCGCATATATAAGAGAATGCATTGGCTTAACACATAAAAATTTTTTTTAGGCCAATGCATTCTCTTATATATGCGAGGCGACCTATGGTCGACTCGCATATATAAGAGAATGCATTGGCACAGGGCATAATTGTAACCATCACAATGTGGTCGATGAACCGGTTCCAATGATATCCATATTTGTATGATTCTATTGAGACAGACCGAAGATAATTTAGGCTGTTGCAGCTTTATTTGGCCGTTTTTGGCCGGTTTGTTGGGTAAAGGGTTAACGAGTAGTTTCCTTAGGAAAATGTTCTGATAGGTCTTTGTTGAACTTATTATCTGAACGTTTCCCTCCAACGAATATGAATCATTCAGCACTATTACTTGTATACTGTTTTGCACATGTCCGTCTGTCCATCCGTCCTTCTGATGTCTGTTCATGTCATAACTTGAACAATAGTGCTCGGATTTCAATGAAGTGTTATTCATTTTAGAACAATGTCAGCATAGATGCCAGCTCTCCTCCTGTTAAGATTGCGAGTCCTCCACTGTCCCCGAGTGCCAAGGAGAACCGACCAGCGCTGGCCAATCAACCGACATCTCCACCAGTCCACCCTCAACCTCAACCGGTGCAAATAAATAATCAACCAAGCTCAAATCTACCAGGATATGTAAACTCTCATAAAGACGTCGATGACTGGCAGTTTCCCAGTGACGCAGATGATACGAATGGTATGTACATGATCAATCTCTTTGAAAAGCCGACGAAAATCCTATATCGGATGTACGTCTCTAGTACTCTCTATTAAAATCCTATATCGGATGCACGTCTCTTGAACTCTCTATTAACCCTTTACCCAACAAACCGGCCAAAACCGGCCAAATAAAGCTTCAACAGCCTAAAATATCTTCGGTCTGTCTCAATAGAACCATACAAATATGGATATCATTGGAACCGGCTCCTTGACCACATTGTGATAGTTACAGTTATGCCCTGTGCCAATGCATTCTCTTATATATGCGAGTCGACCATAGGTCGCCTTGCATATATAAGAGAATGCATTGGCCTGAAACAAATCTTTTTTTAACACTTTTTACCATTTTTTCTTACAATCTTTAACAATTTTATAATTTTTAATGTGTTAAGCCAATGCATTCTCTTATATATGCGAGGCGACCTATGGTCGACTCGCATATATAAGAGAATGCATTGGCACAGGGCCCTTCTGTTGGGTAAAGGGTTAAAATTAGGTTCTGTTTTGAAGGGATTCCCTCCATTTCATTAATGACTGGCAGTTCCCCAGTACGATACGAATACATGATACGAATGGTATGTACATGATTAGCTCTAAAAATAATGTGTTTCTCCCAGTCTCTTTAAAGTGATGTGAAACGCTCCGGTTGGGTGTATAAATAGAAATGGAGAATAATCTTGTTCAAAGTAGTTATTATTATGAATATTAATCCAAACTTCCAGCACACACATACTGTCATTCTTATATATTAATTAAATGCAATCAGTTATCAGTTTCACGCACATGAACAAATCCGTAATATGTCTAAAAAGCCGACAAAAATTTTACAATATTTACGTCTTGATATTTACAATTGGCCTTGATTGTAATCTTCCAGCTGATTGCCCCACAACGTAACATACCATGAACTTTAGCCGACTGAAGTTTCGGACATTGTTTCGGTTGTCAAATTATAAACCCCACACATTACCTGGTGTCAGGCCGCATTGATTGTCTTTACACATGCAGGCATGAACTTCAAGTTCAATAATTCTCTTTATATCTGTTTAACTTAACGAGATCATCATGGACTTACAGCATTCTTTATTTTCAATTTTTGGTGTGACGATCCGCTAATAGACCGCAGTGTCATAATAGCATGGCACCGTAAGTTCACCTCAGTGACCATCTCGTTACCACTGTGGACACCGTATACTACCGGTAATACCACAGTCATTACCAGGGTATCACCCCGTTTATAGAGGCTACTGCCCACATACATAATATGTATAAGTATCTTATGCGCCACAGGCGCCCCTCGGTGATTAGAGTATAACGGTAAGTACCCACCCACCAACCCATCCCACCGCCCATAGTATCTTATGCGCCGCAGGCGCCCCTATATTGTGAATCCTGGTCACATCGGTGTTGAGTGTATTCAAGCCTTGAAATAGCGTGTCTGCAGAATGAGGTCCAATTCACGACTTTTTATTTTAAATTTAATTCGCTAGATAAAATATAGTCCCTCAATTACCATCGCTCTTATCGTTAAAAATGCTGATAAACATGAAAAATTGCCACTTCAAATAGAAATAAATATGCACAACAATTAGTTTCTGCATGTACCTGATGTCCTTTTCAGATGTTTACCACTTTCAAACTGAAGTTTTGATTTTATCGCGAACTTGATAGCGGGCTAGCATCACCAAATTCACCCTCTGGGGACCTCATTCTGCTTACAACTCAGCTTACAACTGTACATGTTCACATATTATCGTTGACGATGCGGTGACAGAGTTACTGTACATGTTCACATATTATCGTTGGCGACGTGGTGACAGAGTTACTTTACATGTTCACATATTATCGTTGACAATGCGGTGACAGAGTTACTGTACATGTTCACATATCATTGACGACGCGGTGATTGATACAAGATGAATCCAATTCCGACATGACTATGTCTCTCTATAATATTTATGACAGTCACTTTGTCTGGAACTCTGCGAACAGTAATTTAATGCGATGGTGCAGCATTGAAGATCCTGTGCCAGTTCATTCTCATATATATGTGAGTCTGCCATAGGGAGCCTCGCATATATACGAGAATGCACTGTCAATGTATTCTCTTATATATGCGATAGGATATTAGAGAATTCACTGGCACATGGTTTTCACTAAATTTCAGGAAGCTCCAGTCATGGAAGGGTTAAACAGTTAGTTGATAGATTCTGCATGATATATTTCATCGATTAGCATCCAATCAAGCATGACTCAAACATTTATGATTGAGATTTCAGCCGTCAGTCTTCACGTTTTGTAACTATGTTTGAACATAGTTATCAATTACAGTAACGAATCGCAAATCTGAACTGGGAAACGGATCTGATCTGATCAATCAATGCATCCCAATGTGTATGCCTAGTATTAATTTTTTGTTGAGAAATTTGTGTTTTAAAAGTTTAAAATTGTAAAAGTTTTTGTTAAGATTTCAATCATTTTTACTTCAAATACTTCAGCTCTCATCAGTGGTGTAAAGAAGTTTTGGTTTTATGGTTTATTGGACTCCATTTCAATCATTTGTACTTTGAATACATCAGCTCTCATCAGTGGTGTAAGGGGAAATGTTGCATGCTTTTGGACTCCATTTCAATCATTTGTACTTTGAATACTTCAGCTCTCATCAGTGGTGTAAAGAAATGTTGGGACAATTTGGAGCCACCTGGATGGGACTCGTCGTCAATCAGTTCCGACACGGATAGCATCGACGACATCTGGAGTATAAATAGCGAACAGAAGGCGTACTACATCACTCAATTTAAGACACTCCAACCAGATGTAGCCGGGGTTGTGATAGGTATGTGATAATATATAATAAAAAAAACAACCAGATGTAGCCGGGGTTGTGATAGGTATGTGATAATATATAATAAAAAAAACAACCAGATGTAACCGGGGTTGTGATAGGTAGGTAACAATATATAATAAAAAAACAACCAGATTTAGCCGGGGTTGTGATAGGTAGGTAACAATATATAATAAAAAAACAACCAGATTTAGCCGGTGTTATGATAGGTAGGTAACAATATATAATAAAAAAACAACCAGATTTTGCCGGGGTTGTGTTATGTAAGTTTCAGTATATAATAATACGATATTAAAATCGAAGACATGTGGAATATAATTAGCAAACAGAAGGAATGTATGTAATTCAACTGGAGAATATTTTCTTTGAAAATACTTGCACTGACATTTCACAACACCTTGCAGGAAAAACTCGCGACTGACCTATTTCAATAGTACACGTCATGCAGCAAGTGACCGACTTTGTCAATAACATGTCGTTTGCAGCCGGCGGCAAACCTTTGATGCATGCTATTGCTACAATTTGTCTTTCCCGTGTCACGTCAACAATGAATGGACACTGCTCTCTGTGCACTGGCCCATGCATGTGGGTTGCTGAGCAATTGTTAAACTTCCCGGATTAAACTTGTCAACAGACAATGTACCCCCCCCCCCCCCCCCCCCCAGTTTCCGTTACATGAATAATTAATATAAAGCCCCTCCCATTTAACTGTCAATCTCGTGACACTGACTGAGAGATTTGACGACGTTCCTCATTGGTCAACAGATAGTGTTTGTACTCTCTAATTAAATTAACGCAGTGCAACAATCTTTTTATTATGGGCTCAATGTCGGCATCTAGTTTTATGCTTCCCGGTCCGATGGGATATCACTGATAGTCGATACATCGACGAGGCTTTAATTGTGTTTTTTTTACAATACAATACAAGTTCCAACAACAAACATTTTAGATGAACATCTAGTACACACATTTTAGCGAGTTCATGTAGGCCTACCTGTAGCCATGCAAGCACATACCCGCCTGTCGTTGTCGCTATATATCAGTGTATATACAGTCTGTATGAAGACTCAGCAATATCGCTATAATTTTAGGTAAGTAAAATCGCGATACGTATCGTATCGTGACCTCTGTATCACGATAAACATCAATACACCCTATACCCCATATCGTTACACCCCTACTGGACTCCGATGGATACTGTACATGTTTTTATTATGTTAATAATGGATCTTCAAGATGTATTTTTATTTTATAACTTGTGTAACTTTCTTCATATTCTTATTTTTTGAAAATGATAGAAGATTGCCAGTCTCTGCTGATAATCATGTGAACCAAACCTCTGATGAATAAATATTTTGACATCAAATTTAACAGATCATAAAATTAAGAGTCATACCTTTGATGTTACTGTATGGTCTTATCATTTCAGGCAGTGTAGCCAAAGAATTTTTTGAAAAATCCAAGCTTCCAGTGAAAGAGTTATCGTTAATATGGTAAGTATTCGAACAAATGTTATACATCATGCGTCATTCTTCAAAAAATGTTATACATCAGGCGTTGTTCTTCAACAAATGTTATACATCATGCATCGTTCTTCAACAAATGTTATACATCATGCATCGTTCTTCAACAAATGTTATACATCATGTGTCATTCTTCAAATTTTTTTTTTAAATCATATGTTGTTCTTCAACAATTGTTATACATCAATCATCGTTTTTCACAACTAATGCTGACAGGCTCAAAATAGCTTCCTTTAACCCTTTACCTAACATAACGGCCCTGTGCCAATGCATTCTGTTATATATGCGAGTCGACCATAGGTCGCCTCACATATATAAGAGAATGCATTGGCTTAACACATATTAAATTTTTTTTTAGGCCAATGCATTCTCTTATATATGCGATAAGAGAATGCATTGGCACAGGGCATAACTGTAGCCATCATAATGTGGGCAATGAACCGGTTCCAATGATATCCATATTTGTATGGTGTTATTGAGACAGACCGAAGATATTTTAGGCTGTTGAAGCTTTATTTGGGCGTTTTTGGCCGTTTTGTTGGGTAAAGGGTTAATCTCCTTAGGATGATAATGCCCCTTTAATCCCCTTTAGTAGGATTATTTCCATTTATATTCTTCAGGCTATACTTGCACTCAAAAGTGGTGATGGTCATATTTTTATGTATTTGCATGTGCTTTGATCAAGTGGGTGAATTTGGTGATGCTACCCCACTAGCATCACAAAATTCACCCTCTGCGTTACTAAATTATGAAAATTCATCAAAAATATACTGATAGTATAGCATAATGATGGTATAAATGCGATATTATAAACAAAACGCACTTAGTGTGAGCCGAGCATTTGCTTATATACAGCACGTAAAGAGTGTGTGATAAGCAAAACACTCAACAACGTGGGAATTTTTTTTGGGAGAATAATTCACTGTGACCCATTCATTCAACACTGAAATCTTGAGTGGCGAGAATTAGCAAGCCCTATACCGGTATGTTGTCAACACTATGGTGGAAGTTTTATTAGTTATTAAAGTTTATTAGTGGCCCTGGCTTTTGTTTAAATAACACAGCATACTTGACAATAATATGCTATTTACATGTTATTTATGATTGGTATAAGAAGAAAGTCTATATTTTAATATTCTTTCATTTTATGGACGTTTTAACGGATGTGAATAATTACAACAGTGATACCATCCCATGCCTTTAGGCATTTTATTTTTTACTACTTTGTTTACAGATTTTTGTTTGGCTCAAAGGTAGGGGAGGTGGGAGAAAACAAATAAAAATATAATTTGTATAATTTTTTTTTAATCTAAATTGTCTAAAAATAGGGTCGGGAGAAGTAAAATATTTGCTGTATAATAATCTCTCATCTATAAAAAAAAAGCCACCAGAATGCCTAAGGTTATGATTTGCCCATGTTCACTTGCACGGGCAAACATATTTTTATATTTGGATTAGTCCTTAAAGCAAGGTAGTGATAGATGAAAAAATATCGCCAATATCAGCGTCTACCATGTTGGTGTTGACATTCAATACCATATCTTGGGACCAAAATGTTGTAACTGAATTTGTTTTGAATATTTGCAGCATCGTACTATAGACATTCATAGCTTCCTCAGCATCGTACTATAGACATTCATAGCTTCCTCAGCATCGTACTATAGACATTCATAGCTTCCTCAGCATCGTACTATAGACATTCATAGCTTCCTCAGCATCGTACTATAGACATTCATAGCTTCCTCAGCATCGTACTATAGACATTCATAGCTTCCTCATTTTCACTTTTCTCTTTTCAGGAATTTATCTGATTTGAATCGAGATGGTGCTCTCTCTCTTGATGAATTCTGTATAGCAATGCATTTAGTTGTGGCGCGTTTAAATCATGTTGAATTACCCAATCATCTACCGCCATCATTACATCCATACTCCGCCTTCACAGGTAAGTGTTACATCATCTACCGCCATCATTACATCCATACTCAGCTTTTACAGGTAATTGTTACATCATCTTAAAAGCCAAGCCTGAGTTTAGTGTGCCTGTCATTTGCAGAATGAGGTCCCCTGAGGGTGAATTTAGCTACTATAGAAATGGCTTCCATCCATCCGTTCGTCCGTCAGTTCGTCCATCCGTCCGTCGTACCGTTCGTTCGTCCAATCACACTTTTGAGTATATTTCAACATTTTTTATAATTTTCTGTATGAGGATACCTTCATGTTCTAATCAACTCCTCCTACAGTTTTGATCCTAGAGATTTGAAACTTCAGAGTATTGTTACCCACATATTTGAGATGTGCAACATGTATATAGATGCATAGTAAGCATGGACAAAGATACCTTCCTCTGTCTAGTAATAACCAGAAAGGTAGAGGGAACTGTTATGCATATAAACTCATTTAGTCTTATATAAAATTGACATTGTACTACCAGTGTATGACTGGGATTACATAACAATATATAATGCCCCTGACATTAACTACTGTTATTGTTGTCTAAAAACTGATACCTCCCCATTGTAATATGTGATCCTGAATTTAGTCCTGGGCCTTTCAATTGTATAAAGTTACAATTATTGTAAGTTGTTCACAATGATTAATTGTAAGAAGAGCATGAGGATCAGCTAATCATTTTCTTAATAGTAGTCATCTACTTCATGTTGTAAGCCTGCAAGTCACTTTTTATTTTTTGGAAAAAAAATTTGTCATAACATCAGGCATTGCAATAAAAAGGCCTAATGCGGCCCTTTTTATTCAATGCAGCGGGGCCTGAGAACCAAAACTTTTTTTTTTGGCCTAATAGAAACTTATTTTCTGAACATTTCATTTATTATTGAAAAGGTTAAAATGATTTATTCATTGTTTTATTTTAATCTTGAGGTGTAAATATGAAGAAAATATATACTTCACACAAAATTGGTACCTCCTGTATTGTTCTTAACGGTGACCCCTTGTGGCTGGATTTAGGTACAGTCTCCCTTTAACGGAGAGGGATTTTTTCTCACCCCCCCCCCCCCCCCCCCCCTAAAAACATAAAATAATTTTTTTTAGTTTTTATTATGTATATTAGAATTTTAAACATGTGTTATATAGTTACCGGGGTATAAAATATTAGATCTGAATCAAAGACTCCTGTCCGGAAATGCTTCTATCGATTAATATTAATTTTATTTAGAATATTTTCTGATCTAAAAAGGTGTGTTTCTTCAGCTAACGAACAATAGTGGTTACTGTTAACAGAGACCAGAAATTTTATTTAACAATTTTGTCACAAATAAACGTTAATTATACTTATTAGCGCTTATATCTGTGGAACAAAACAATAGAAATAACCAATCTGTGACATTTGACTTTCGCTGCGTAGCCGTAGGAACAGCCCAGTGCTCTATATCGCAATATGGTATCATCCGAATGGTCTGTTCTAAAAATAGTAACATGAACAGTCCCGATTTAATATTAGAAATAAAATCAATATTAATTGATAGAAGCTTTTCCGGATAAGGATCTTCAGTTCATATCTATTATTTTATACCCACGCAACTATTTAAAATTTGTTATTTAAAGAGATAATCCATCTTTAATGTCTGTTTCCTATCAACTACAGTAATGCCCTAATTAATCGACTTCTTAACCACAGCAGAATTATGGGTAACTTTTCAGGATTTAGTCGGAAATATGGCTTGTTGCCATTCATCGGAAAGCTCTCGGCGAGAGCTTTCCAATGAATGGCAACAAGCGATATTTCTGACTAAATCCTGAAAAGTTACCCATAATTCTGCTGTGGTTAAAGACATGTTATGTACTTGCTTGGGTGTGTAAAACTGATAAGTTAGTATTCAGGCACAATGCCAACTGGAGGAATGTAACATTCTACTAACATCGCAGAAAATCTGAAGCTAAACGACCCTACCACTCCATAGAAAACATGGTCTGAACTACGCTCAATTGTAAATATTTACTACTCAATTCTGGACGCATCTATCTGCGATAAACTAACGAAAACGATTTCCCCATCGAGAGTCACTGCAATTATTTAATATATAAAAATGACGGTGTGTGTTGTCAATTTGGATATAAATTTGTAAAAATTACTACTTTAAACAAGATTATTCTCTATTTCTATTCGATCACCCTGCTGGAGTGTTTCACATGACTTTAAGAAGTCGATTAATTAGGGCATTACTGTACCTATTACAGGTTGGTATATGTGATTAATTTAGTTTGACATGGCAGTGATTGCTTATGTAACATCCGTACATTTTATGTTCGGAGTGACACAGACTAGCATATATTTTTATATTTAGTAATTTTAAAGCCAGAACAACATAGATTGTCATATGTATCTCTTCGGAGTGACAGTGAAATCAGATTTTCTTATTTGTAGCTTTCATATTTCACTGTAGCTTGACTAATGATGTCATCCCTTAACCCTTTCAGTGCCAAGTCTGATTTTTGTATCAACCCATATTTCCTTGATCATTGTTATACCCCCACAACAAAGTTGTGGGGGGGGTATACTGGAATCAGCTTGTCTGTCCGTCCGTGGACACAAATCTGTCCGGAGTTTTTCTCAGTAGTTTTTTGATCAATTTCCGTGAAACTTGGCACAGACATCAACCACCATGGGAACCTGTTCACCTGTGATTGGAACCTGTTCACCTGCGATTATGACGTCTGTGGACTTTTTTTGGTGGAGTTATCCCCCCCTTTTTTGTCCGATCTTTTATTCCTACATTTTTAGGTCAATTTAAAAAAAACTTGGCACAGATATTTAGTACCATGGGAAGCTGTGCACCTGCGATTATGACGTCTGTACGACATTTTGTGGTGGAGTTATCCCCCTTTTTTTACTTAGAAATTGTTTTGCAATATGCATAATTTTGTCTGAGCTTTTATTCCTACATTTTTGGGTCAATTTTTTTAAAACTTGGCACTGATATTTAGTACCATGGGAACCTGTGCACCTGCGATTATGATGTTTGTCCGACTTTTTTGTGTGGAGTTATTCCCCTTTTTTGACTTATTTTCGCAACATGCATAATTTGTCCGAGCTTTTATTCCTACATTTTTCTGGCAATAGGTTTTAGATTAGGGTTAGGGTTGTGCACCTGCAATGGGAACTGTTATTTTATTATTTTAACTAAATGTTTACTGACATGTGAAACATCTTAGTATTTTAAAAACTTGGGGGGTATCCTTAGTCCCCATTGGGACAGTCACACCTGATGTTTGCAACCTACCAGCTGATCGGTGTCAGAATTTGGGTCAATCAGGTGTTGCTTCGTTGCATTATTTGATTTGTTATTGGTAAAAACAGTACATAATTGAGCAACTTTGAGCATTAATAAGGCACATATAATAAAAGAATACCTATTACAGTTTATGTTTGAAAACCTGAAACATCTCATTCGCATCTGGAAAGAAATATCAAATTTTCACTAGCGGTTTGCTGGTGCTCATCAACATTTTTTATTTCTTTCCAGACACTAATAAGATATTTTGGGAATCGAACAAAAACTAAATGTATTTTAGACTGGCTGTCTAGAGGCAGTTTTGAATTTAAAATTACATTATTTATAAGTTTTAAGGGCAAAAATAGTTGAAAAATATGGAAGAATGTTTTTTGAGTTGCGGAAAGAAAGAAAAATTTGTGTCCCCTTGATCACCCACTTACACGTGATTGTAAAATTTTACCCCCCCCCATCACCCCCCCCCCCCCAGCCACAAAACACAGGAAAAACATCTGGTGTTGAACTTATAATATTTGAACTTATAATATTTGAACTTATTATATTTGACCTAAAACTTTTTTTTGTAAAGATAGATTTTCAATAAAAAAAAAACACACCACAATACTGTAATGTTGCAAATTTAATAAAACTTTCTGTCCCAGTTTATGGGATTTTTCTGTTTATTATTTGACAAGTTCAGGGAAGATATACACCAACTTTATCCACTTTACGTAAGGAAATTAACTATTGTCTAAATATATTACAAGTTTCTGATTATGTAGATCAATGGGTTGATACAAAAATCGGACTTGGCACTGAAAGGGTTAAAGGCTGTGATGATCTAAGGTTTGGAAAATTAATTACTTTTTACGTTTCTGTAGCCATTTTGACAACCCTGTGACATGCTCCATGTCCTTAAAGGACCTCCCTACACTTGACAGACATGCTATATTTAATTCTCGTTGATTTTTACAGACGAGCCGTATGAACCATTTGCTGCTGACCTTGAACCTGGAAGTACGATGAAGGTGCTCAAGCCGCCAGTGACTCCTCCCGGGAATCAGGTGAGATTACAGTTACTCCCCGTTGGTGTGTATGAGATTACAGTTACTTCCCTTTGGTGTATATGAGATTACAGTTACTTCCCTTTGGTGTATATTAGATTACAGTTACTTCCCTTTGGTGTATATGAGATTACAGTTACTTCCCTTTGGTGTGTATGAGATTACAGTTACCCCCTTTGGTGTGTATGAGATTACAGTTACTTCCCTTTGGTGTGTATAAGATTACAGTTACTTCCCTTTGGTGTATATGAGATTACAGTTACTTCCCTTTGGTGTGTATGAGATTACAGTTACTCCCCTTTGGTGTATATGAGATTACAGTTACTCCCCTTGGTGTATATGAGATTACAGTTGGTGTGTATGCGATTACAGTTACTTCCCTTTGGTGTGTATGAGATTACAGTTACTTCCCTTTGGTGTGTATGAGATTACAGTTACTTCCCTTTGGTGTGTATGAGATTACAGTTACTTCCCTTTGGTGTGTATGAGATTACAGTTACTTCCCTTTGGTGTGTATGAGATTACAGTTACTTCCCTTTGGTGTATATGAGATTACAGTTACTCCCCTTTGGTGTATATGAGATTACAGTTACTCCCCTTTGGTGTATATGAGATTACAGTTACTCCCCTTTGGTGTATATGAGATTACAGTTACTTCCCTTTGGTGTATATGAGATTACAGTTACTCCCCTTTGGTGTATATGAGATTACAGTTACTTCCCTTTGGTGTATATGAGATTACAGTTACTTCCCTTTGGTGTATATGAGATTACAGTTACTCCCCTTTGGTGTATATGAGATTACAGTTACTTCCCTTTGGTGTGTATGAGATTACAGTTACTTCCCTTTGGTGTGTATGAGATTACAGTTACTTCCCTTTGGTGTGTATGAGATTACAGTTACTTCCATTTGGTGTGTATGAGATTACAGTTACTTCCCTTTGGTGTGTATGAGATTACAGTTACTTCCCTTTGGTGTATATGAGATTACAGTTACTTCCCTTTGGTGTATATGAGATTACAGTTACTTCCCTTTGGTGTGTATGAGATTACAGTTACTTCCATTTGGTGTGTATGAGATTACAGTTACTTCACTTTGGTGTGTATGAGATTATAGTTACTCCCCTTTGGTGTGTATGAGATTATAGTTACTCCCCTTTGGTGTATATGAGATTACAGTTACTTCCCTTTGGTGTATATGAGATTACAGTTACTTCCCTTTGGTGTGTATGATATTACAGTTACTTCCCTTTGGTGTATATGAGATTACAGTTACTTCCCTTTGGTGTGTATGGGATTACAGTTACTTCCCTTTGGTGTGTATGAGATTACAGTTACTTCCCTTTGGTGTGTATGAGATTGCAGTTACTTCCCTTTGGTGTATATGAGATTACAGTTACTTCCCTTTGGTGTATATGAGATTACAGTTACTTCCCTTTGGTGTGTATGAGATTAGTTACTTCCCTTTGGTGTGTATGAGATTACAGTTACTTCCCTTTGGTGTGTATGAGATTACAGTTACTCCCCTTGGTGTGTATGAGATTACAGTTACTCCCCTTTGGTGTATATGAGATTACAGTTACTTCCCTTTGGTGTGTATGAGATTACAGTTACTTCCCTTTGGTGTGTATGAGATTACAGTTACTTAAGAAATGAATGTAGTGGGAGTGTATGTTAGTTGGGGGATACGCTGTAGTTGTTGGGGGTACATTGTGTAAACCGCAAATGTACCCCAATGACCACAGCGCCGTATCCCCAATACATTCATTTCTTATATTTATATAGCTTTTTGATGATTTATTTCTATAAAAAAGCTGAGTGTATTCTTGTTTATATTAGAAAATGGCCGATAATTTGAGACCAGCCCATGCAGCACATGAGTCAGCCCGATATAAGATTTCCAAACTTTTAGCTATGATAACGTGATCGATATAAATGACTGGCTTCAGAAGCAATTCGGCTGAACTTTGAAAAAACTTTTAGTGATTAGATCAGATACGGTCAACAATTTGTATCTTTCTGTTCGTGATACGCTCTATAGATCTCTGCATTATTGGGATATAAACCAGATGGCCCAATTGGATGTTGACCAATCACCAAACAGGATTTAGTTTATTACGGACAGGCTATGTAAATATTTTCCTTTGGTGTGGATGAGATTACAGTTACTCCCCTTTGTGTATATGAGATTACAGTTACTTCCCTTTGGTGTATATGAGATTACAGTTACTCCCCTTTGGTGTATATGAGATTACAGTTACTCCCCTTTGGTGTATATGAGATTACAGTTACTCCCCTTTGTGTATATGAGATTACAGTTACTTCCCTTTGGTGTATATGAGATTACAGTTACTTCCCTTTGGTGTATATGAGATTACAGTTACTCCCCTTTGGTGTATATGAGATTACAGTTTCTTCCCTTGGTATAGTGTTTTGCGAATCGTAAGTTTGCATCAAATCGAATATCGATATCGAATCTCCTTCCTGATATCGACATCGAATAGATACTATATAACAATGTTACTCTCCATAAGCATCCATTGGAACTTGTGTTTATTGAGGAAAATCATGACATACAGTAATGCCCTAAGTATTTGACTCCTTAACCACAGCAGAATTATGTCTTGTTGCCATTCATTGGAAAGCACTCGGGGAGAGCTTTCCGATGAATGGCAACAAGCCATATTTCCGACTAAATCCTGAAAAGTTACCCATAATTCTGCTGTGGTTAAGGAGTCGATTACTTAGGGCATTACTGTAGGCAAGTCACTCTCATACAGGTTTGGCTGTTTGTGCTATGTAGCATTGAATTTCTATCTAGCTGTGCCATGTCGAACATGACTGTAACATGACAGTAAGACAGTTAACCCTTTACCCAACAGAACGGCCCTGTGCCAATGCATTCTCTTATATATGCGAGTCGACCATAGGTCGCCTCGCATATATAAGAGAATGCATTGGCTTAACACATTAAAAATTATAAAATTGTTAAAGAATGTAAGAAAAAATGGTAAAAAGTGTTAAAAAAAGTTTTTTTGTTAGGCCAATGCATTCTCTTATATATGCGAGGCGACCTATGGTCGACTCGCATATATAAGAGAATGCATTGGCACAGGGCATAACTGTAACCATCACAATGTGGTCAATGAGCCGGTTCCAATGATATCCATATTTGTATGGTTTTATTGAGACAGACACAAGATAATTTAGGCTGTTGCAGCTTTATTTGGCCGTTTTTGGCCGGTTTTGGCCGGTTTGTTGGGTAAAGGGTTAAATCGACACAAAATAAACCCCAGTGAAGTCACATACTCGTCTACATTATTAAATAAGTATTCGACACACATGGACACAGGTTTACTGTTCAGCTATATATTTGTTGTAGTCCAATGGTAGTTTTCTGGATAACTTTTCACCCGACAATAGATCAAACACCTACATGGCAGTAGTTGTCTTCCCAGAGGGGGATCCAAATAACACATAAATTACAAGTATTAAATTTGATAATTTATCGTATCGAAACTTGAGCCGTGTTCAAATTGCTGGTAGAGAAACAGAAACTAAATGTAGTACATGCCAGGAATTCTGTGACAGATAACTGGTCGTACAGAGTGACATTCATTCAAGAACGTTATAGACTGGTTGTTTTAAGGTTTCTGTTGTTTCCACTATGTTGTATCGCGCATAACGGTGGCTATATGCGAAATCTACATTGAACTGTATATAAACTGAATGTTGTATCTAAATTTCTCAACATAACCAATTGAGTTTAGATTCTAGCGACCACTCATCTTATAGACAACCTATATAGTGTCGATACCAATTACCAATGTATGCGGTGATTGATCACCTTCACAGGTTGCAATCGAAGAACATCATTTTCATAATGCACGTCAATTGCGAACAGGATACATATTACATGTACATTCAAAAGAATGCCGGCTGATACGGACCCTGGCTCTTACGGACTCTGGCTCATACGGACCCTGGCTCTTATGGACCCCCGGCTTATACGGATCCTGGCTGATACCGACCACAATTATAATATACAATTTTATTTATATTTTTATTTATTTAAATAAATTAAAATACTGGCAACATACATACTAAAATAACAAAAATATTAATATATTGAGGAACAACAACAACAATCATTATTTATACTGGAGCGTACAGCTTGGTAGCTTCTTTCAACAATCTGCTGGTAGTAATTCTCATTGACGATTAGTTTGTCCATAAGAACATCACCTTCCCGGTCCTCTCGTCGTTTTCCTCTCCTGTCGTCTACACATCTCCCTTTCTGAAACCTGCTTCATATCGCCACCGAAATTATAAATGAAATTACAAAAATGTCAACTTATAATCCCATAGAAATAATACTGGAACATTTAGGTTCAATGCAGCCAATAACCTCCTGAAAAGCCGATTGATATATCCCCATGAAGATGAGGTAGACATTGTGGAATTAATATTGAAAAAATTATGCCAGCCAGCGACAAATCAGTTGAATATATACCAGTTGTATTTTTATACCCCCCGCAACGAAGTTAGGGGGGGTATACTGGAGTCAGCTTGTCCGTCCGTCCGTCGTCCGTCCGTCCGTGGACACAAATTTGTCCAGAGTTTTTCTCAGTCGTTTTTTAATCAATTTCCGTGAAACTTGGCACAGGCATCAACCACCATGGGAACCTGTGCACCAACGATTATGACGTCTGTCCGCCTTTTTTTGGTGGAGTTATTCCCCCTTTTTCGACTTAGAATTTTTTTTGCAACATGCCAACTTTTGTCCGAGCTTTTATTTCTACATTTTTAGGTCAATGTTTTTTAATCTTGGCACTGATATTTAGTACCATGAGAACCTGTGCACCTGCGATTATGATGTCTGTCCGACTTTTTTTGTGGAGTTATTCCCCTTTTTCAACTTAGAACATTTTTGCAAAATGCATAATTTTGTTCGAGCTTTTATTCCTACATGGTTTAAAATTATGGTTAGGTTTGTGCACCTGCAATGGGAACTGTTATTTTATTATTTTAACTAAATGTTTACTGACATGTGAAACATCTTAGTATTTTAAAAACACGGGGGGGGGGGGGGGGGGGGGGGTGGGTATCCTTAGTCCCATTGGGACAGTCACACCTCTAGTTATGTTTACCCATACCATAGTATGGTAAACATGTTGTTGTTGTCCACTCGTCGTTAGTCCGTCCATTCGTCTGTCTGTCTGTAGACACTTTACGCATGGTGCGATAACTCTATGCGATGGGAACCAAATTTTGTATATGAATTTTTCAGCACAAAAGACAGATCGAGTTCGAATGTGGGTTTGATCCGACTATTTTTAACTGAGTTATGGCCCTTTTTTGAAAAAATATTCTGATTTCAAGACTACAAATAACTTTTTATGTGATAAAACAATCACAAAATGAAGATTGGGGAGATTATTTGTCTAGAAAGATACGATAAGGTGGTTTATTCCCAAGTGTAGAGCGAAATATAGTGATGAGCCGATAATCGGGAACGACAATCGGAATCGGCCGATTGTGGCCCATCGGATGACAATCGGTACTCTGGTTTCAACATCGGCATTTCCGATTGTCTAAATATAAATCAGGTGCTTGTTTTTCTTCAATAAACTGTTTTAAATATGACGACATTTTGTTGAATAAATGATTTACCAAACACAAACTTGATATACAGCCATCTCCTCTTCAATACACCGGCCGTACCTGGGTCTATGTTTGAACAATATATTACAGTGGGGATCGCCGGGAAGAACGCGACACTTTGGGTTAGAGCCAGGCTGCGATGATGATGCCGTGATTGCGCGTAATCATAAATTATATGATGATGTACACACATTACATATCATGGGACTCATGTACGCCGATACGTAACTTTATTGCTCGTCAACGTGTAGACATTTTGATTTATGTGTGTCAGACTATAAAAAATCAAAATGTATGCATACGCAGCACAACAAATCTATCTATATAGTACACACAGCGTAAAACAGGTATAAACTCTAGAAACCGAAAGTGCATGTCACGTGACATTTAATTGCGCAGCTGACTTCACTGTTTGTTCAATTAAATTGAGCATATTATAACATGTGTATCAGTTGTCAGGACGCAGGAATAAAAACTGTACAAGCATTAATAGTCAGATATTAAAAAGAATTAAAGAAATTTATTTCTTAATTTTACTATCTAATTAATATTTTCAAAGTCTTTCACCCAACACAACTTTCCATTAATGATTAACTTTAAATAGCCGAAGACAATGTCATTCCATCCAGTCAGCCTCGTGTGACGTCACGTATAGGTCACCACCAATGATTATTTTGATGACCATGCCGAAATCGACAATCAAATCGTGTCTGCGAAATTGACATGAACATGTTGTAACTTGCACCTAGTTCAGTCGGGTCATTTCCTTTGAGTTTGATGTGATGTCTTTGAATTGGGATCAAAGAAAAATGCCGTTTGATGAATTGTTATCAAAAACGGGCCGTGGATATGTCGTCATGCACGTGGCTACATCAAACTTTCAAACTATTTGTTGTGGATTAGCCTAGAATACATGGGTAAGTTAATGCATTGCATCGTCGACTCGTCGATACAATACATTACAATAAATACACCGAGGCCCCGTACTACAGCCTCTGCAGGACATGTGCCTGTATTCGATCACAAGTCCGCCCATACCTACCTATATACTTACCCAAACGTATAATTATGCATACTGTGTACTGGCATATTACTACGGTTGTTGTTTGCTTCTAATTCTAAGTATTATATAACACATATAACATATTCTGGTATGATTATTACAATAATCGGAATCGGCACCTGAATCGGCCGATTGTGATCTCAAATAATCGGCAATCGGCGCAAGGCTCTATTTGACAATCGGCTCATCACTAGCGAAATATCTGACATTTTGCCTTGGTGGAAAGTTCTAAAAAGATGAGTTCTCCCACTCACAGAAACATTCAGAGTGAAGCAAGCAGGAGGACTCTATCTTTATCTAAGATCGTCTGATGTTTCATGACTGATCCGTTCTAAAAATAGCACATAAAAATGTCGCAATTGATTGTATGTATAATATATCCGTAAAATTTGAAATGTTTTTTTCCCAATCTTTTAGCAGTGGAACCCTGGATTCACAGACTCTCCACCCGTTACTAATGTTTTTTTCCCACTCTTTTAGCAGTGGAACCCTGGATTCACAGACTCACCACCCGTTACTTCTTCCACACAGCCTGCCAACTTCGAATTTGAAACTCCGGTTCCAACTGATCCAGTAAGTCATTACATTTAAAGACATAATTTGGACTTTTAGTGATATTGAGGATCTACAACGAGTCCCCATTTTATAGCGAAATTTACAAAACGAGTCCAGACTTAATTTATTGAGGTCTAGATCCAATTTACTGGACTCGTTTTGTAAATTTCGTTATAAACTAGGGGACAAGTTGTAGATTATATTTATTACTTGATCCAAAACCTCCATAAACATACTTAAATCAATAAATTGCATGTGAAACTAAGGCCTGCAATGATGTTTCACGTAACTATGCATTGTTTGCCACGTGTAAAGATATAGTCCCAGATAGATAAGACTCTTTGACGTATTTAATGGTGTAAATTTAATGAAATACAGTAATGCCCTAAATAATCGACATCTCAACCACAGCAGAATTATGGGTAATTTTTCAGGATTTAGTCGGAAATATGGCTTGTTGCCATTCATCGGAAAGCTCTCACTGAGGAGTCAATTATTTAAAGCATTACTTTATTTTTTCAAACTAAATCAACAATAGGCACAGACATCGATTTAGCATACGGAATGTAAACAGATGACAAGTCGGAAGTCACGTTTGTGTAATAATTATAATGTATTTGGGTACACCTGACACTACTAGTATTTCCTGTTATACAATGACTGTTGTATATCATTATTATAGAATGGGTTTAATGATGGATTAAGGGTGAGATCAGTTAATAAATTGTAGAAAATTCCAACCACACCAACTACGAAAAAACGCTGACTATGCACTATCTCTGAACAGGCCTCAAATATGGTGCTGGACATTTGCAGAAAGGGGTCCCCAGAGGGTGAATTTAGTGACGCTATCCCGCATAGAAGGCTACCATCACTAAATTCACCCTCTGGGGACCTCATTCTGCATGGCCTCATCTGCTAATGGAAACATTAAAGTTTCCAAATGGTGAATATTGTGATGTGCACCCATTGGGAACCTCGATTATGCAATGTGTCATCTGCCAATTTAGGGATATAGAGAAACTAAACTAAAAAAGATATAGCATCTAAGTTTCTATAGAAATTTGATATAAAGAAACTTTCCAGAGAAGATGAGGCCTAACCAGAATGAGGTCCCCATAGGTTGAATTTAGTGATACTAGCAGCATTACTTAATTCATCTTCTGGGGACCTCATTCTGCATTAGCCTCATCTGCTATGAGAGACCTAGATACAATCTCAAATCCAACAGGCCACATCCCTCATCCGATTGCCACCAAACTTCATATGGATCCTCGGGGTGACTCCCTTGACACATCCTACAGGCCACATCCCTCATCCGATTGTCACCAAACTTCATATGGATCCTCGGGGTGATTCCCTTGGCACATCCTACAGGCCACATCCCTCATCCGATTGTCACCAAACTTCATATGGTTCCTCGGGATGACTCCTTTGACACACGCTACAGGCCACATCCCTCATCCGATTGTCACCAAACTTCATACAGATCCTCGGGGCGACTCCTTTGACACATCCTACAGGCCACATCCCTCATCCAATTGTCACCAAACTTCATACAGATCCTCGGAGCGACTCCTTTGACACATCCTACAGGCCACATCCCTCATCCGATTGTCACCAAACTTCATACAGATCCTCGGGGCGACTCCTTTGACACATCCTACAGGCCACATCCCTCATCCGATTGTCACCAAACTTCATACAGATCCTCGGGGCGACTCCTTTGACACATCCTACAGGCCACATCCCTCATCCGATTGTCACCAAACTTCATACAGATCCTCGGTGTGACCTCAATTTAGAAGCTTACTATTTTTATTTTCTTTCTTTTCGAATGGTAAAGGTGACATTGTTTTTTTCTTCAGGATTCTAAGATACTTCATCCGGTTCCGATGCGAGTGAATTCACCGGAATCACAGCAGGCTAGTCAGAGGGGCAGGACTTTTTCAGGTATCAAATAATTCTCATTATTATCCGTCCCTTCTCTTCTGACTGGGCAAAAACCGTAACTCTATTGCCAAATGAATCGGTGAAATTGTGATGCTCACTCAGTACTCTGGTGGATTTAGCAGACGTTTCACTTCCGCATTGAGTTTTTTTTTCACTTCCACATTGACTGTTCCAAATCCTGCATCTGATGATACAGGCTTTTATAGAGAATCAAGTGCCGACAAATACCAAAAATAACCACACAAATTTTATTCCCAAAATTTGGATAAACAAACAGATGTATAAAAAAATGTTATTATACAATGTTGTGTACTATAAGTGTTTTTCTCGTACTTGTCCAGGTTGTGGTGAAAAGTCCAATATGACTTTTCACCACAACCTGGACTCATACAAGAAAAACACATAACATTGAAAAATAACTTTATATTATATATTTTTGAGGATTATAGAAGATAATACTTGTATTCAATTATTCAGCAGCACTTTGAAGAAGAAGAGTATGCAAGATTATAAATAGCAGTCCTTTCTGCAAGGAAAACTTAACATGTGCAATTATATGCTTACGCAAATCAGAATACTAGAATAAATATTGTCATCAGCTGATTTTTCTCAGCCAAAATGTTATCGTGGATTGTTCCAAGAGCCCAATTACACTGTCATTGTCGAGACAAGCCTTGAAATAGTGTGTCTAACATTTGCAGAATGAGGTCCCCAGACGGTGAATTTAGTGACGCTATCCCACACCAAATTCACCCGTTGGCAGAAGATCAAATGTATAATCTAGGTGAATAATGAGTGAACATCGCCAACTTCAACTGGGGAACTTCAATCGGAACCTAGGTGTTCGATACACATATTCTCAAAATAAGTGTCCCTCTCGACCGCGATTGTAACCGAAAAATTACCATCAACGCGGTTCTAGTGTTAAAGCAACACGGGCATAATGTTGCTCCAATGAGGTTATAATTTTCAAAGCGGTCGAGGTAACCGTCAACGTAATATAACGCCGTTGGTGTAACCATCAAAGCAACAAAATGCAGTCGAGATAACCGCTAACTCAACATAACATGATGTATGTGGTCGTAAACAAAACAGAACAGTGCCTTGGATTCCACAGCGATACGTTCGGGACATCTTATGACAGCCTGACAGGCATGTTTAGTCTTGACTGACAGGCATGTTTTGTCCACTTAGGCCAGATATATTGTCATATAATGCCAATTTTTTATCTTTCTTGTTGGATTATAAAATGAATTAGTTAATTAAGCAACTGGCTATAGTTTCGTTTTATTTTTGAGTAATATCATCCTCATTTTGTTGAGGTCCACCTGTAATTTCAAGTCGGTCAAGTAGCTTAGGAGCAGCATGCTAAAAGTTCCTAGAAAAGGCGACCACATGCTCTATATTGTACTTCACGATTTTGGAGCTATAAATGTAAGCATCCTTAAATATACGTCAATGTTTAACACATTTGCAATGTTTTATTCACGAACAAATGTCATTGTGATTATAAAACAATTAAACAGTGATTTATTCGGGACATATTTTCTGTAATATTGTGTAACTACATGGGTGTGTAACTACATGGGTGTGTAACTACATGGGTGTGTAACTACATGGGTGTGTAACTACATGGGTGTGTAACTACATGGGTGTGTAACTACATGGGTGTGTAACTACATGGGTGTGTAACTACATGGGTGTGTAACTACATGGGTGTGTAATAACTCTGTATACACATAGGATCCCAGAATCTTACTTTTGTTTTCCATTTCCGTCCCAATATAAATTCGCTGTGTTTACATGTTTTATGTACAATTTGTATATTTCTGCCGAATTATATGATAATAAAGTTACGTTTTCCATTACAAGAATGATGCTCAGATGCGGGCTAGTATCACAAAATTCATCCTCTGGGGATTTCTTTCTGGATGACGTCATTTGCCAGACTCAGATTTAAGTTCCAATAGGTCGTTTGCTGAACATATTAACTAAACATTTATAAATAAATAGGACTATTTCTGCACTTTTATTAACTGTTGTACGTTTTTATCACCTTAACATCCCTTCAAAAGGTGGTATGCCACATTGGTGTATGCACCGGGCAACAGCCCAGCTTTTGTTTAATATAGAATGCGCTATATATTGACTGTGTATATATTTTTATTGAGCATGAACTGTTGGATGAATTGTTTATATCTAGTTCATTATATTATATTATTATGTCCGTCTGTCCATTCGTCATGAACTGTTGAATGAATGGTTAACATCTAGTTCATTTCTTCTGTTACGATTTGCTTTTTTTCAAAACGAGTTTGATGAATGTTTCAATATATGTTTCATTATTTTTGTGCTTAACTGTATTTCAGAACGAGAAAATGGTAAGCTGGGTGTGTAGTTAGTCAGAAAACTAATGCTTTCCTTAGACTGTCTTAACATATGTATGCAAATATACTGCAGTTCAATGTATCGGAAGATGTTTAAAAATGGTCTATCTCTTCCTAAATACGTTTTATATATTTTTAGGGGTATCAAAAAACAAAATATGAGTTGAAGACACATGTTCGGAAAATCTTCTATCAATTAATATTGATTTTATATCAATATTTTCTAACATAATGTGAAATCAATTGGGACAATTTTTCGTTACTATTTTTAGATAGAGTTATCGTGCATGCCATGCTCCGAATGAAGGCGAGTCGTAAAATGTCCCATATTGATTGTACATGTACATGTATGTATATTATAGCAGAAAATTCAAAATAAAATCAATAACAATTAATAGAAGCATTTTCAGACAGGGCTCTTATATTTATTATTGTCATATTGGACTCCCAAATGTCATATTGGACTCCCAAGTGTGTAATATGAATTTTTTATCAGGACTCTGACGTCATGAATTAACTATTGCAAAATGATCGGTGAATTTGTAATGCGTGCAACACTGGTGGATTTAGCAGACATTTCACTTCCGCATTGAGTTTTTTTTCATTTTCGTGTTTACTGTTCAAAATCCTGCTTTCTGATGATATCAAATACAGGCTTTTATAGGGAATTAAGTGCGACAAATACCAAAAATAACCACTAAATTTTGATTCCCAAAATTTGGATAAACATATAGATGGATAATAAAAATGCCATTACACAATGTTGTGTACAGTATGAGTTTTTCTTGTACTAGTCCAGGTTGTGGTGAAAACTGGCGTGTCTTGTCCAATATGACTTTTCACCACAACCTGGACTCGTTCAAGAAAAACACATACTGTACACAACATTGTATAATAACTTCATATTATTGTTTACCCATGAAACTGTATAAAACTTGTTACAGGACGAGGTAGACCATCATTAACCCTTCCATGATTAGAGCTCCCTGAAAACCCTGTGCCAATGCATTTTCTTATATATGCGAATCTCCCAAAGGGAGCCTTGCATATATAAGAGAATGCATCGGCCTAACAATATTAACATTGACCGTGTAAGCCAGTTCATTCTCTTATATACGAGGCTCCATATGGGAGACTCGCATATATAGAGGATCTACAACTCATCCCCAGTTTATAGCGGAATTTACAAAACGAGTCCAGTAAATTAGGTCTGGTCCGAATCTTTAACAAGGTCCAGACCAAATTTACGGGACGAGTTTTGTAATTTCCGCTATAAACTGGGGACGAGTTGTAGATTCTATTTATTACATGATCCAAAACATCGACAAAACATACTTAAATCAACAAATGGAAAGAGAAACTAACATCGGCTTCTATAAGACATGCGATGACGTTTCACGTAACTATTCGTTGTTTGCCCGCGTAAAGAAATAGTCCCAGATAAATAAAGACTATTTGGCGCTTTTAATGGCGTATATTTAATAACATAACTTTTCAAATTCTTCATTCATGATAGTTTGTTGGAAATATATTGGAAGTCATAGTATTTTTGAGACGTAGCGTACGGAATGTTAAAAGACGGCAAACCGGAAGCCAAAGGTCACCTGGCACTATTTCCTGTTATTAAACGAACGTTTAATATCACAATTTATAGAATGGGTTTATTGAATGGAATAAGGGTAGGATCGTGTAATAAATAAGAGAATGCACTGGCACATGATCTTCAATGCTGCACCAGCTCTGCTCCCATCATGACAGGGTTAATGTTATTCTTGTTTTTCTCATTCATTTCTTTTATGAGATTTCTAACTTGTACTAATTAAAAATCAATCATTGTCATTTTACATAATGAGGTCCCCACAGGATGAATTTAGTGATGCCATCAAGCTACCATGCACAGTGGGCTAGCATCACTAAATTTGCTCTCTGTGAACCTCATTCTCCTTAGGCCTCATCTTCTGGGAAGTATCTATAGTTCTTTTGTTCGTTTTTCTCTTTTGCTCAGTTTCTGTACCCCCTAATTTGCAGAAGATAAATTGCATAATCGAGTGACTAATGGGTGAACATCACCAACTTCAACCGGGGAACATCAATCTGATCCTAGGTCTCCCATAGCAGTTCAGGCCTAAGCAAACTGAGGTCCCCAGAGAGTGAATTTGGAGATGCTGGCACTAAATTCACTCTCTGGGGACCTCAGTCTGTAAATGACAGCCTTGCATCTACTCCAATAAGTGAAATAACTCATGAATATTTTATAGGTAACCCACAGCGAGTCTCACACAGGTAGAAGCATGCACTACAGAGTGTCGTCTGTGCTAGTCTATATGGGGCTCTCCATGGGTTCAGACACACTATTTGCAGCTTGAAATTAACCCATTGGTTACTGACTGGGTTTTCTCATTCAGTTGTAAAACTATAAACTTAAACCCTTCCATGACTGGAGCTTCCTGAAATTTTGCGAAAACTATGATCCAATGCATTCTCTTATATATGTGAGTCTCCCATAGGGTGCCTTGCATATATAAGAGAATGCATTGGCGTAACAATATTTACCTTGATCTTGAAAGCCAACGCATTCTCTTATATATGTGAGGCTCCCTATGAGAAACTCGCATAGGAGAATGCTATGGCTAACAATATTTACCTTGATCTTGGAACCCATGCATTCTCTTATATAAGTGAAGCTCCCTGTGTGAGACTTGCATATATAAGAGAATGCATTGGCCTAACAATATTTACCTTGATCTTGGAACCCATGCATTCTCTTATATAAGTGAAGCTCCCTGTGTGAGACTCACATATATAAGAGAATGCATTGGCCTAACAATATTTACCTTGATCTTGGAAGCCAGTGAATTCTCTTATATATGTGATGCTCCCTGTGGGAGGCTCGCATATATAAGAGAATTCTCTGGCACAGGGTCTTTAATGCTGCACCAGAGTAGCTCCCATCATAAAGGGATAATAACTGAGGCGATATATAAATTTTATTGTTTAACCCACAGGGTGCCTCACACAGATAGAAGGATGCACTGCAGAGTTTCATCTGTTGCAGTCCGTGTGGGGCTCTCTATGGGTCATGAAAGGGTTAATTAATTCCTGGTTCATGAATGTTTAACCCACAGAGTGCCTCACACAGATAGAAGGATGCACTACGGAGTTTCATCTGCTGCAGTCCATGTGGGGCTCTCTATGGGTCACGAAAGGGTTAATTAATTCCTGGTTCTTGAATGTTTAACCCACAGGGTGCCTCACACAGATAGAAGGATGCACTACATAGTTTCATCTGCTGCAGTCTGTGTGGGGCTCTCTATGGGTCATGAAAGGGTTAATTAATTCCTGGTTCTTGAATGTTTAACCCACAGCCTCACACAGATAGAAGGATGCACTACAGAGTTTCATCTGCTGCAGTCCGTGTGGGGCTCTCTATGGGTCATGAAAGGGTTAATTAATTCCTGGTTCTTGAAACTCCGGGAGAAATTGACGTTATTTCAGTAAGACTGGAATATAATGGAAAATCCATACATTATTTTCTTAGCACGGGCCTTAAAGTGATTTGAAACACTCCGGTAGGGTGATCAATTAGAAATGGAGAATACTGCTCAAGGTAGTTATTTTTACGAATATTAATCCAAATTGACAACACGTATTGTCATTCTTATATATATAAATTAAATGCAATGACTCTCGATGGTGGAATAATTGGCGTTAGATTATCGCTGATAGTTGCGTCCCGAATCTGGATGTAAATATTTACAATTGAGTGAACTTCAGATGATGTTTTCAATAGAGAAGTATGGTCGATTTCTTAGAAATTTTCAACGATGTTAAATTGTTAATAGAATGCAACATTCCCCAGGATGGCATAGCACCTGTGTACTAACTTTTAAGTTTCACGCACCCGAACAAGTCCATAATATGGTTTAAAGTACCTGGTAGAACTGTTCTGTCAGATTCAACTTCCCTTTGATTTCAATTTCACCTCAGTCAAACCGCATGCTAAAGTAGTTTACTGTTTACATGAACTATTTCATTAACAAATTACTTTTCTTATTGACGATTGCTGTCAGTATAATTTAATTCTTATTGACGATTGCTGTCAGTATAATTTAATTCTTATTGACGATTGCTGTCAGCATAATTTAATTCTCGCTATTATTAACAATCTGTTCCTAAAGCCTATTTCTTTCCTGTTTTTTTTTCTTCTTTCGGTGATTAACATTGATATCAAGGCTGAATAGATCTAAATAAAATAAAACATTAATATGACTCAAAATACAGTGAATTTCTCTTTTAGAAATCAAATCTGAGTTTAATGTGCCTGTCATTTGCAGAATGAGGTCTCCAGAGGGTGAATTTATATATATATATATCTTTAATCCTCCGATAACGAAGAGTGGATAAACATACATATTATTTTTTTTACAAAGAACTCAAGAACAAAGAACAATACGACAGAAAGACAAGTTTTATCAACAACAAAGACTACCCTTCATGTTAATAACATATTTACATAGACCTAAGTGCGCACATGCGTTCAGATGCACATTCGGGCCATCATGCACGTATTACATACTTACATATTTGCAACATGTATGCATCCATTCATTCACGTAACCACATTAACCCCTTACATACTGATGAACACACTCAAAGGAATGCACAAGTACACCTGACGTACATATATACTTACATGTGCATCAATCCATACATCCATACATACAAACCTATTACATACCTACTTTCCTGGGTGCTGATATACAGCCACACAGACTCACGTACGCATACGTGCATACGCGCAGTCACCCACATCCACATATACTCGTTATATACACATATCCATACATATGCACATACTCAAGTACACGGTGACACAACAGTACCCTCACACATTCATTCAACAACAATAAGTCAATATAGAGGCCGGGACCGGATCAATAGCTTGCAGCGAGTATATGAATTAGGATTTAAGAGAAAGAGAAAGATGTTCAAGTAACGCGATGTTATCAATTTTGGAATTGTCCCGTCTCTGTTCATGGGATATCAGCATTCCAATTTTTTTAAATAGTCGCTACATACCATCGGTCCACCCCCTCTATTTACCACAACATGGTGGCGACCAGAGCGTCCAGTCTAACAGTACGTAATGATTAATCGTTTTCAGCACCGTGATGTCCCTCTGTTAACAAAAAATTATTGCGTTAGTTTACTATAATTAATGAAAAATGTGACAAATTTGTATTTATCAAGAAACGGTATCAGCAATGTCGGGTATGTGCCCCAAAAATATTGCCGCAAGATCTGGTGTGTTCAGATTGTCCAGCCTAATGTAGAAATTGATCCCAAAGTGATCAATTATCTTGTACCATATAACATTTTGAATTTCGCAAACAGATGGGCATTCGAACAATATGTGCAGTACTTTGTGTGCATACGGATGCAGACACGCATCACAAACTCCCTTTTGGTCATATGTTGTTTGTGATATTATTCTTCCCACCTGAAGAAAGTCATCTTTGAATTGAGGATACGCACAGCATACGCGCCATAAAAATGACAGCAAAAATTCACTTTGATCCACCCTCTGGGGACCTCATTCTGCTTAGGCCTCATCTTCTCTGGAAAGATTCTGTATTATCAAATTTCTATAGAAACTTCTTCAACTTCTTCATATAGATTCTATTTCTTTTTTATGTTTACCCATACCATAGTATGGTAAACATAATGTCGACGTCCGGATTGACCACTCGTCGTGCGTCCGTCCGTCCGTCTGTCTGTCTGTCTGTCTGTCTGTCTGTCCGTGGACACTTTACGCATGGTGCGATAACTCAAATATTTTCTATCTGATCGGAACCAAATTTGGTATGCGAGTTTCAGAGCCCAAAATACAGATCGAGTTCGAATATGGGTTTGATCCGAGTTTTTTTTACGGAGTTATGGCCCTTTTTCGACTTCGAATTCACGCATGCTGTCATAACTCAAACAATTTTTATCTGATCGGAACCAAATTTGGTATGCGAGTATCAGAGCCCAAAATACAGATCGAGTTCGAATATGGGTTTGATCCGAGTTTTTTTTACGGAGTTATGGCCCTTTTTCGACTTCGAATTCACGCATGCTGTCATAACTCAAACAATTTTTATCTGATCGGAACCAAATTTGGTATGCGAGTATCAGAGCCCAAAATACAGATCGAGTTCGAATATGGGTTTGATCCGAGTTTTTTTTACGGAGTTATGGCCCTTTTTCGACTTAGAATTCATGGATGCTACGATAACTAAAAAAAATATTATCTCATGAGAACCAAATTTGGTATGTGAGTTTCTCTATCTAAAATACAATTCGAGTTCGAATATGGGTTTGATCAGATTATTTTTAATGGAGTTATGGCCCTTTGATATAGAATTCATCCATGCTTCGATAGCTCAACCAGTTATCGTCTGATAGGAACCAAATTTGGTATGTGAGTTTCTCAACTCAAAATACAGATCAAGTTTGAATATGGGTTAGATCCTGTTTTTTATACCAGAGTTGTGGCCCTTTTTAACTAAGGATTGAACAGATTCGATATTTTTATGCTTATCATGTAGAACCATAGCAGCTAACCCCTGTGATATCAGTTAGCACTGAGAGAGAGAATAGATTAACTTGTATTATTGGAAATTAGAGTTATTTTTAGCCATCATATTGTCAGGGCACAGTGGAAGCTGTAATTGGACAGAGAACTATCTGTTGTTTATTGTATTTCCATACAGCTCTCTGGTTTATGATATCAATGCAGTGTTCCAGTGACATACCTGTACCTAATTTTATTGAGTTAAAATTGTTAACCCTTGTCATCAATTTTATGCATTTGTATATTTTTCATGTAATCATTCTCCTATTATATCCCTTTCACTTGTATGGATTTTTGTGGTTAAAATGAAACCTTAATTCTCAACATTCCTTATACTTAGCAGAAATACCTTTCATCTGATATATCTCCTTTTATTGAGATGTATGTAAATTTTGTATGTGAATTTCTCAGCCCAAAATACAGATAGATTTCGAATTTGGGTTTGATCCATTTTTTTATATTTTAAACAGAGTTATGGCTTATGGATTTTCGTGTCAGAACTGAAAATAGCTGATCACTATCGCCAAGGTATGGGTTAAACATCTGCCGATCGTGATCGGCCTCTCGTTTAGTTTAGTTTTTCTAAATCCCCAAATTGGCAGATGACACATTGCATAATCGAGGTTCCCAATGGGTGTACATCACAATATTCACCATTTGGGAACTTCAATCTGAGAATATGTCTCCCTTAGCAGATAAGGCCATGCAGAATGAGGTCCACAGAAGGTGAATTTTGTGATGCTGGATATCATCACTAAATTCACCCTCTGGGGATCTCATTCCGCCAATGACAGGCACATTAAACTCAGGCATGTGAGTAATGTGCACAAACCCTGTAGGTTCAGTTAAAAGTCTGTTAATTTTAAAGAGGTACTAGTACTATACACTAAATCTGGCCATTTGTGGAACCATCTCCAATTATACTCAACAGAATATACACAACAAATGAATGAATTTGATTCATGGATTAGTGCAAAATAGACTTGTGTCAATGAATGATGCAGACAACATAGTAATTTTACTGGAGTCATAAAGTCTGCTTTTATTTCCTGAACATCCCTCGAAATGAAAATAAACCATTCCAACTGGGATCGAGAATCCATTCAGTAATTCAGTAAACAAACGGTTAATAGCTGAAAAGTTTTACAAATGAAAAATGGGAATCAAATAACGCCTTAAAACTTTCATGATGGGAGCTTCCTGAATTTTAGCGAAAACCCTGTGCCAATGCATTCTCTTATATATGCGAGTCGACCATAGGTCGCCTTGCATATATAAGAGAATGCAGAATGAGTTCACCCTCTGGAGACCTCATTCTGCAAATGACAGGCACACTAAACTCAGGCACACTAAACTCAGGCACACTCAACTCAGGCTTAGAAGGGTTAAAGACCCATTTAATTTTCGAATCCCCAGATTACATTTTATCATATGACTCAATCATTATTTAGGTTGGAAAGTATGTCATAAATCAATTTCATATGAACTACTAGTTCATATCACCTTCCGATAATTTGATTGGTTTGTTGACAAAAAGTGTGTTCTGATTGGCTGAATGGCAGCTGAGCCGAGACCCATCTCTAACTAAATGCAGGTCAAATTCGTGCGCGTCAATCAACGCGATGCCGAAATTCTCGCAATTATAATCTTGAAATATATAGTTTTGGACGTTGTTATACGATAAATAGAATATGTAATTCGTATTTATCTAATAAACATACGATATAATGTCACAAACTGAGAACAGAATAGCGCACTATATCTTCGCGTGCATATTATTATGCCCCCGATCTCCGATGGAGATTTGGGGGTATATAGTGGAGCCCTCCGTCCGTCCAGCCGTCCTTTCGTCCGTACGAACGTTTCAACTCATAACTTTGGTTTCGCTAACTCAATTCAGTTGATCTTTGGTATGCTAATAGACTAGCCGGGGGGACAAGATTTCCCCTTAACTGCAGTTTCGTCCGCCCATTTTTTCCAGAGTTACGCCCCTTTTTGGACTTAGAAAATTCAGTTTTCTGTGGCATACGAACGTTTCAACTCATAACTTTGGTTTCGCTAATTCAATTCAGTTGATCTTTGGTACGCCAATAGACCAGCCGGGGGGACAAGATTTCCCCATAGCCGTGATTTCGTCCGCCCATTTTGTCCAGAGTTACACCCCTTTTTGGATTTAGAAAATTCAGTTTTCTGCTACTTTTTTTGGTTTCCAGATGATAACTTGATTTTGGATTGTTTATTTGCAAAACCCGTTTTTTTTGTGTATTACCAATATCGCAATACAGGTCAAGGTAAAATTTCGGTTCAATCGGATAATTTTTGTGAGAGTTATGACCCTTTTTCGACTTAAAAAAATTCAGTTTTCCTGCTTTTTTTGTGGCACCAGACCAAATTTGAAGCTAATATAGAACAACATGTGGCATTTTTATAGCGCTTAACCAGAAAGTTTCTCTGATTGTACAGTCGGGGCGTTACCTCCACCCAGCGGTGCACTTGTTTCTGCTAGTTCACCAGGTGTAATTGGGCTTCCGGTGCAATGAAGTGACGTCACATTAACATTTTGCTGCCGATGTCATATAGCTATTTAGTGATTTGTGTGCGTTTTGGACATCATAATCAATTTATAGGTGTCATATGATAAATAGGATATGTAATTTGTGTTTCTCTCATATGATATTTATGAAACTCGTCACGAATTTTCAGTTTTCTCTCGCCGGAGGCTCGAGAAAACTGAAAATTCTTAGACTCGTTTCATAAATATCATATGAGAGAAACACTCATTTCATATCCTCTATATATATAATATATGCCATATTATATACCATTTGAAAGAGGAAGCTCCAAAACATTGTATTATCAACTTATCTGGAGTAATAAACTGTGGACATGTTGTTTTTGTTGAGTTGCCAATGCGTTTTGTCATCAAGATTGAAGTAAATCAGAATTATTTTCAATGCAGGGGGAATAACTCTAAATATTAAAGATAGAGTTCTTCCCCTTCCATTGAAAATGTTTGAATTCTGTTGTATTCTGGTTGCCAAAAGGGGGAAGTCATTCTATTTCAGCAGTCTTCTATTTCTCTATGGGCATCTTCTGAGCCCCAGATGTTTCAAACAGTTATGAATTATAGTATTTTAATCATATTTTATGGCATAGATTGGTATTAAAACCGTATATCAAGTCACTATAAAAAAAATAATCAGCGACTCGAAAATTACGTGGGCCTTTAAAGCCACATATAATGTTTAAACTTCCATTTTAATTTGAGTTGAATATTTGTTGCTGAAACATTCGGAAGGGACGCTCGGCCGAGTTTGCCCGTTTCGCCGGGTCGCCTTTTTTTAGCTCACCTGAGACGAAGTCTCCGGTGGAGCTATAGTCATCACTCCTCGTCCGTCGTCCGTCCGTGCGTCCGTCTGTCCGTCTGTCCGTCCGTCAAACTTTTTTTAAGCATCTTCTCCTCTGAAACCATCATACCGAATTGGTTCATATTTGGTGTGGATGTTCCCTAGGTGACTCTCATTCAGATTTGTTCAAATGAGGTCACCAAGTCAAATAGTTTTGATGTCAGGACCATAACTATTTTTCCACATAGTAATTCTTAAAACGACTTCTTTTCTGAAGTTGTCGGGCCGAATGGGTTCATATTTGGTATGAGGGTACCTTGGGTGACTGTGGTTCAGATTTGTTCAAATGAGGTCACTGTGTCGAATGTTGGCGGAGCCAGTGACATAACTAAAAAAAAAAAAAACCCCAAAAAAAATATTCAGATTTAACTCCTTGCTCAATTTAACACACAAATTTTTTTTTATAATTTTTTTTTATAACATGTTATAAAATTTGAAAAACTCACATAATTATAACATCCTCTGAGTTATGAAACTTCAGTCTTCAATGAAATCACAGAAACTTTCCATTACCCACCCCCCACTCTCACATGACCCAGGACCCCACCCTGCCAACAGCCCCTTCACCCATATCATATCACAACTTACCTCTCTCCAGAAGCAGTTATTATATCTGCCAATATTATATCTACAAGAGGACTCAGCTTCATAGAGACACACAGTCAGGTCATTAATTGAGATCAGAATGACAGATTAGAGATTAGAATGTTATTGGACAGGTTTGTGTAAACACTGCACTAGCAATGGTGCTTGTTGTTATTATCAAATTAAAACAAAATTATTTTCTCAAGCCTGAATTTAGTGTGTCTGACATTTGCAGAATGAGGTCCCCAGGGGGTGATTTAGTGTTGCTACCCTGTACAGCAGGCTAGAATCACCAACTTCAACAGTAGAACTTCAATCTGTTTCTAGGTTTCCCATGGCAGTTGAGGCCTAATCAGACTGAGTGTGAATTCAGTGATGCTAGCCTGCCTTGCGGAATAGTGTCATTCAATTCACCTTTTGGGGACCTCATTCTGCAAATTTCAGACACTAAATTCAGGCTTGGCTGTTTCATATTATTTTCTTAACCACCACTTATCCAGGTGTCCAGGTGAAGAAAAATTGGGGGGTATATTGGATTGAATTTGTCTTCTGTCTGTCAGGCAGTCCTTCTATCCATCTATCTGTTGGGATGTCTATCCATCTGTCTTTCAACAATTGTTTTCTTCTCCATATTAAAGACCAAATGTGTTTATATATATTGGTGTGCATGTTCCCTAGGTGACTCACAATCAGATTTGTTCAAATAAGTTCATCAGATCAAATACATGTAGGTGCAAAGCCAGGACCATAACTGTTTCCCGCCATAGTAATTTTTAAAACAATTTCTTCTCAAGAACCATTGGGCCTATATAGCTTATATTTGGTATGGAGGGGCCTTGGGTGACCGGGGTTCAGATTTGTTCAAATGGGGTCATTTTTAGGAAAAGAGGCCCCCAGAGGGTGAGGTGAATTCAGTGATGCTAGCCCACCTTGCGGAATAGTGTCATTAAATTCGCCGTTTGGGGACCTCATTCTGCAAAGGTCAGACACACTTAATACAGGCTTGCTGTTCCAAAATTATTTTCTTAACCACCACTTATCCAGGTGAAATCATACCCTTATTTTTCAAAGAAAAATGGGGGGGGGGGTATATTGAATATTGGGGGGTATATATTGATATTACTAGATAAATGGATCTCATAGATGGGGATTCACATTTGTTCTAATAGGGGCAGAGATAAGAGATTTAACTCTCCTCTATGCTGTTTGGTACTGGTATAATAATATTGATTTCCAGGCAGCCTGGGTGGGGGCAACATTTGAGGCAATGGGTAGTGAGTGTAGAGGGGGTGGAGTTTTGGCCCCCTACTTTAATCAAAATTTAAACAGTTGAAAATTTCATGCCTGATACAACATTAGTTGTAGATTAGATGTTCACACCAAAAAATTTCATGCCTGATACAACATTAGTTGTAGATTTTCCAATATTATTTTCTTAACCACCACATGACCTTATTTTTCAAAGAAAATTTGGGGGGGGGGGGGTATATAGGATATTGGGGGGTATATTGATATTACTAGATGAATTGATCTCATAGTTGGGGATTTACATTTGGCAATGGGGAGGGAGTGTAGAGGGGGTGGAGTTTTGACCCCCTACCTTGATAAAAATAAAAACAGTTGAAAATTTCATGCCTGATACAACATTAGTTGTAGATTAGATGTTCACACTAAAAATCGGTTGGAACTGTTTTCATAGTTTGGTTTAATTCTCCAACATGTATGTTTTTAAATCACCAGTCCATATATGTTCCTACTTCAGGTTAAACTGTTGGACAGAATTGGCCACAAATTTTAACTTTATGGGGTTGTCAGGTTGGTAATTTTCAAATGAGGTCACCTGGTCAAATAGGGGCCAAGCGAAGGACAGTTTTCCTCTTAATATGCTTCCTTCACAAGGACCATCAGGTCTATTTTACTGATATTTAGTATGAAGGGTTCTTTGGTGTATGGGATTCAAATTTATTCAGATGGGGTCACCAGGTTAAATAGGGTGGGACCAGGGACATAACTGTATGTTTCTATAGTAATACTTAAAATGTCTTCTCAAGATAGGTTGGACTATTTAGCTTACATATAGTATGGAGGATCCTTTAGTGTCTGAGATTCAGATTTGTTAACATGAGGTCAACCTGTTAAGAAATGACGGGGCTATGGGGACTTAACACTTTTGTGTCTAATAAAATCATTAAAATACAAAATTCATTAAAACATCTACCTTGGAACTACCTGACTGATTAATCTGACATACATGTATGGTGTTTTGGGTCCATGGATAATTGGGCTTCAAACATGTCTAAATGGTTTTATAAAAAGGCGCTTGTGAGATTTGAAATTTCCAACAATTGAGAAAGTTTGAGATGTCGGTTGTGAAATTCCAACCTAAGACTTGGGAGTCTGGAGCCCGGTCGGGAGGGGACTTGTTGAGCTGGAGGAGGGGTGGGGTGATCAGTAGTGTACAGTTGGTAAATTCAAGGTAGATATTCACCGATCTACATACATGAAGCCTCTCTAGCCACATATCCTGTTTAGATCTACTTCTTTTAAAATGATTATGAAAAGTTCTGACTGTTGTGGTCTCCAGAGTCCCAGTCTTATCAGTCTTTGTAGTCTGGTGAGCGACCCCACAGTCTTTGACTGTCTTGTTGAGAGAGGCCGGTCGCGCGCGCGCACGCCTCGCCATATATATAGCTTCAGTTTTTGTAGATGAAACATGCATACTGATTGGCCAAGAACTGCTAACTTCAGTTTTTGTTCCTGAAACATGTAAACCGATTGGCCAAGAGTTTCTAACATGAGTTTTCGATTCACCAGTATCGGCCGCTGATCAAACAAGTCCTTGCCTGTTATGATATTTCACTTGTCGCATTTCGAGTTTGATCATGTATATTTATTTTGTCTATTTTTGTTTTTTGTTTTTATAATACATGTGTGCATGCTTATATAACCCTTTCACGGAAGTGTAGCATTGTAGATCATGTGCCAGTGCATTCTCTTAAGACACTTATATATGTGAGTCTCCCATATATACGAGAATGCACTGGCACAGGGTTTTCAAAAAAAATTCAGTAAGCTCCAGTCATAGAAGGGTTAATTGGTCAGAACAGTGAATTTGCTTAAAGTGACATACAATCTACAGGTCTCATAATAAACCAGGTCTCTCAGTGAGAGCTTTCAGATGAATGGCAACAAGCCATATTTCCGACTAAATCCTGCTGTGGTTAAGGAGTCGATTACTTAGGGATTACTGTACATGAAGTTTGGGATCAATCAGATGAAAAATATTGTCTGTAGGGATTCAGTCATGCAAAGAGTAAAATTCAAGATGGTTGCATGCATCATGTTTATCATCAAAAATCATTATAATTCACTAGCTCCCATCTTGTGATCCTGAACCAAATTGAGCTAAAAATGGATGAAAATCTTGAATTATTATATTTGTTCTTAGTTATAGTACTGATGTTTTGTTATAGTATTACTGTTTTTCGTTATAGTATTACTGTATTTCGTTAAAGTATTGCTGTTTTTTTGTTATGCTGTGTTTCGTTATAGTATTGCTGTTTTTCGTCATAGTATTGCTGTTTTTTGCGTATGCTATTTTTCGTTATAGTATTGCTGTTTCTTGTTATTGTATTTCTGTTTTTCGTTATAGTATTACTGTATTTCGTTAAAGTATTGCTGTTTTTCGTTACACCTTGGATGTTGTAATTCTGTCGTCCACAGATCCTGCACCGTATGAGAATGTCGATCAAAGTGAATTTAGCGTTAAAACTCCTGTGAAGCAGCGAGCGAATACTGAATCTAACGCTGATATTAGTCAAACCGATAGTCTTTCATCCAAACTGAATGCGCCCCTGCATCCGAGGCCACGCCCCACCATTGCAAAGAAGGGCACAGCAGGTATAGCTATTTTAGTTACACAAATTAATACTCTTCATAAAACTTAAATGTTACGATGAACAAAAAGTATAAAAAGTCTTTTTCAAGCCATTAAGCCAGCATACAGAATTTTGGGAATAACTAGCAACTAATTCGGGATTTGTTTTTACCCTGTGCCAATGCATTCTCTTATATATGCGAGTCGACCATAGGTCGGCGAGTCAACCATAGGTCGCCTCGCATATATAAGAGAATGCATTGGCCTAACAATTTTTTATCATGTTTTTTAAATAAATGTTTCTTACAATTTTTAGGACATAAAATAAAAAAACATCCATTACCCTGCAGGGAGCCCCACACATATATAGAAGCATATAGAAGAGTGTCGTCTGCTCATGTTTGTCTGGGGCTCTGTATGGGTGAAATTATAAAATTGTTAAAGAATACAAGAACAAATTATTAAAATTGTAAAAAATTGTTAGGCCAATGCATTCTCTTATATATGCGAGGTGACCTATGGTCGACTCGCATATATAAGAGAATGCATTGGCACAGGGTAAAAAAATTACGACTTACGACTGGATTTGATAGGGCGGGTCACATTTTCTGATAGCGCGACAAATCAAAATTCTCTGGAAAACAAGGCTTTGTTCGCAGAATTTTGGGAATAAAATAGACGAAGTCTTCTCAGTCCACAACTAGCTTGGGAAATCGGTTGGTTGATTTCTGTTTTGGACAGAGTCCTGTTTCGTTACTCTTCTATAACAGACTTTCATACTTCATTTACAGGTGAAGCCATGGAATTCGTGTGAACCCCTGAATGTCATTAATCATCTGACATATTAACAGATATTAATCTGTCTTCAAAATGATATATCATTTACCATGATAAAAAAGGCAAAGTGATGATATAATCATTTAATATATTTATACATACATTTTATGATAGAGCGACAAATCAAAATTCTCTGGAAAACAAAGCCTTGTTCACTTATAAGTCTAGTCCAAGTCTTCTCGTACTAAAGCCGGCTAAGATATCGGGATGGAGGTGCCGGTCTTTAGTCCGAGTTCCAGGCCCATGCATTCCTTTGACAGGACTTAAGCGTTAGTGATCCGCTCAAATAAAACCACAATTATATGAAATAAAATATCACAATTGCTACAATAAACGGATAGTTTCCGCAGAAGACATGCTATTTTATCTGAAACCCACATCGGTTGTGAATTGAAAGCGGTAATTTAATGTGAAAAGAAACATTTGCCGCAGTGTTTACATATTTTTTTAAGTATGCGAACTCAGTTGACCTTGCGAACTGCGTTCGGCATTTTCCGTTGAAAATATTTCGTAGATTTTGGACAACAACGCAAATTACGATGAATTCTCCATTGTAATCGTAATTATGTGTGTCAATAAATAAAATAATAAATAGATTAATTAAACATTGGAGATATAAATGTAATACACTAAATAAATGAACCTTAAGTTTGAAAAGTCCCACTAAAACGGAAGAACTATATTTCGAAACTGTGTGATTCGGTTCTCCGATTATTTTATCAACACAGATGTCAAATGCACATCACGCATGGCAAGTCAGACACAAGAGTTCTAATTTGCTCCAATTTTGACAAGTTGCTTAAGTTTTTAGTGCGGGAATTGTTCTGAAAGCACATAGAAAACTGGACTTTCGGGCGATCGGTTTTCGCTATTTTTGTTCGGAAAACCCGCGCTATATATAGAAACGGAAAGTAGAATTAGTAGAACAAACAGCGGATTATGCCGAACTTATTCGGACCACTTCGGCTTTCGGTTAAAATGTAAACAAACAGAGAAACAAATCGATGTGTGTGGCAATCAACCGGAATATTCTATGTGTAATTTAACATTAAAGTTAGATTATTATACACCATTATGACCATAAGATGTAAGCCTTTCCGATGCATATAGCATCATGTATTGATTTGCTAGGTAAATCCAGTAAAATACACCACAAATTCCCGCCACAGATCGTGGGCGTAAGTCGTGTCAAAGGATTGGTATACAAGCGGTCTTGGACTAAAGACCAGCATCGCCATCCCAATATCTTAGCTGGTTTTAGTACAAGAAGACTTGGGACTATTATAAGTCTTGTTTCCAAGCCTTGAAATAGTGTGTCTGTCATTTGCAGAATGAGGTCTCCAGAGGGTGAATTTAGTGACGTTACCCCGCATAGCGGGCTAGCATCACCAAATTCACCCTCTGGGGACCTCATTCTGCAAATGACAGACACCCTATTTCAAGGCTTGCATTGAACGGACCTTTGATATACCGTACGCATGTTTGATATCATCATGCTTGGGAAAGGCTACCCTCTATGTTCTTATACGCAAAGCATCTATTTGACCTAATCTGAAGACATACAAGCAAGATAACTCCCAATCATGATTCTGTATGTAAAGTCTGGTATAGAAGATAAACAGGACGAGACCTCGGTCCAAAACAGCAAACCCAACTGATATCCAAGCTGTTGTGGACCGAGAAGTTTTGGTATAGGAATAATAGAGAGGTTTAGATGGTAACCTTATAACTTGGACCGTCTAGAAATATCAGATTATTACTACTTGTCATAGCGTGGTGCGAGATCTTGACTAATTGTCAGGGTTCGCGCTGCCACTTGCCAAATTTTCCAATGGCAAAAATAATTCACATTTGGCAAAAAATATTTTCATTTGGCAAAAGATTTGGCAAGTCACTTTTTAATTCCTCAAGCAATTTGAAAAAGTATTGGTCAATAATTACCGTTTATTTCAGGAAACTCTTACAACATAATTATATTATAGTGGTGTTTTATATGGTTTAGGAAAAGTTAACACCACTTAGCAACCCTTCTACCATTGAATTGTTCGTGGCTTAATGTTGTATGATAAACCACAATAGAGATGCGAGTATACATGTAATTAATTATTAACTAACTGATTTTCTATTGATATCAAAAGTCTTTCAACCCGCGAGTGTCGAAACATAATAATTAACGTTGCAGAAAATGATACTATCAGGGAGAGCATATGCCACCATATTTGATCGGTTGGAAACACTACCGGCATGACATCATGAATCTTGCACTTTAATGCCATATAAGGTATGGTGTTGAAAACAGATCCTAGATCCTCGACATTGGATGCGTCTGAAGGTCATATTAATTTCAACACAACGTACATATTTCTATGGACACAACATATTCTTTTAAACCTCCTATATATCTTCCCACCGCTGCATGCTTATGTTGTATATTTGTTGTCGCCCGATAATAAAATTTCAGTGGATGAGGAAATGAGCGACGTCCATTCGTCCACCCACTTGTCTACATGTCAGACTGTCCAAAACGTCTGCATGATAACCTGAATAATAAACGTCTGGATGATAACCTGGATGATAACCTGGATGATAACCATCATCCCTGGATGATAACCTGGATGATAACCTTGATGATAACCTTGATGATAACCTGGATGATAACCTGAATAATATTTGACAGAATTTGATGAAACTTGATATGGGGCCTCCATACAAGAGGTTCCCAATCAATGCTGATTATTTGTCCCCCGACGTTCTGAAAGAAAAGGGGGACTATAGAAACGGGCTTCGTCCGTTCATCCGTCCGTCCGTCCGTTTGTCACACTTTTGAGTACCTTCATGGTGTAATCATCTCCTCTTACAGTTTTCATCCCAGAGATTTGAAACTTCCGAGTATTGTTACCCACATATTGGAGATGTGCAACATGTATATATATAGATGACGGAGTTATTAACCCTTTTCGACTTTCAAATTTCAATTTTTTTTATAATTTCTTAAACAAAGCGGCACCGACTTGCCACATTGTCGGGGGGACACTGGTCGGCTGACCTTTTATTTGTTTCAGTATGATAACTCAAGTTCTGTGATTATTCGAAAGTTTTCACATTTAGTACATGTACATGTATGTGGATTAATCACATGAAAATACAGGTAAAGTTTGAATTTGGGTTCGATCCAACCAAATCTGATAGAGTTATAGCTCCTTTTCAACTTAGAATTTGCCAAGTATTATTCTGGTATCTAATTATGTTAAAAACATAAATAGTTGGAAGCACATTTTGATCAGTGATTGTTCCCCTGAATAAAAATTTTCATTTAAAAAAAAAAGCAGCTGGTCAAATAAGGCCACCTATACGGGCAACGTGTTACCACGAGGCCTTTTATTACTGGATGATTTCCCATAAAAAAATACGCTTTTTTATCTAGTATGTGCTGACCTGCACAAATTGTAATTTACATTTTTGGTTGCGTTGTGACTCTATTAGTCTCGGCCATCACATCAGACAACATATCTTTATCTCCATACAATAGAAAAGCAAGTATGGCTTCGATGGCTTCGTGTGCAACATCACATGACATCATTTTGACAAATGTCATAAGAATTAGTGCAAATACAGCCTTTTGGGACCATGTTCGATGTCCGGTTTTCTTTTACCAATCATGTTTTATGTCATATTGGGCTACATCGGATGTATGTTTGAAAAGTTATAAACGCATGAAAATCGTGCCAAAGTTACAAACACACACACACACAATGGGTTATATATATGCTATTTGTGCTGTGATATTGTGTTGATATAATTTTTTTATTTTATTTAAGCGTTATCATATATAGTCTTCTTTAAGCAGTCCTCGAAACAGCTTGTCTGTCATGAAATCTCCATAAAATCTCATGTGTTCGTTTTTAGCTCAACTTTACTTTGTAAAGTTTGAGCTTTTGCCATGGCTTTGTATCCGTCGTCCATGTGTGTGTGTGTGTGATTCGTAAACAATTTCCTTTAGCACGGGCTACAGGTCGTACCTTTGGTCAGATCATTATAAAATTTGTCATAGCTGTTGGCATTGATATGTAGATGGGAACGAGTCGTTTTGGGGTCATTCGGTCATTATCAATTGAGGTCTAATTAGAATGAGGTCCCCAGAGTGTGAATTTGGTGATGCTAGCCCACCATAGGGGATAGCATTACTAAATTCACCCTCTGGGGACCTCATTCTGCAAATGACAGACACATTATTTCTAGGCTTGCTTATCTATCTCATCTCCCCTGATTATTCGTCGTCATTCACAACATTATCTCGTACCCGAATGTAATTTTTCATGATTTTTTTTACTTCAGGATTTTGTTTTATTTGAAAATTTCAGGATATTTGTAACAGGGCTTTCTGATATGTGCAGATATGTGACACATTAAAGGCCCACTTAATTTTCGAATGCCCGGATATCATTATACAAAACATATTCCATATTATATTCCATTTGGAAGAGGAACCAAAAATATAAGAACAGCTGTGGTCTAGGAGTGTCCACAAAGTGATATAGATTCTCAGGTTCATTCCAAGACTTCCCCCGTTGTCAATGTAGAATGCATCAGAAATCAAACTAAGAGATACTGATAGAGTTATTTCCCTTTCATTGAGAATAATAAACTGTACAGTACAGTCTGGATCAAAATTAAGCTCAGAACACACATCGGCACCTCAACAAAAATAACATGTTCCCAGTTTATTCGACCAGATCAGTTGATACTACAATGTTTTGGGGCTTCCTCTTTCACATGATATATAATATGGAATATGTTGTATATAATGTGATCTGGGGGGGGGGGTGTATATAATATGGAATATGTTGTATATAATGTGATCTGGGGGGGTGTATATAATATGGAATATGTTGTATATAAAGTGATCTGGGGGGTGTATATAATATGGAATATGTTGTATATAAAGTGATCTGGGGGGTGTATATAATATGGAATATTTTGTATATAATGTGATCTGGGGGGGGGTGTATATAATATGGAATATGTTGTATATAATGTGATCTGGGGAGGGGGGGTGTATATAATATGGAATATGTTGTATATAAAGTGATCTGAGGGGTGTATATAATATGGAGTATGTTGTATATAATGTGATCTGGGGGGGGTGTATATAATATGGAATATGTTGTATATAATGTGATCTGGGGGGGGGGGGGTGGGTGTATATAATGTGGAATATGTTGTATATAATGTGATCTGGGGGGTGTATATAATATGGAATATGTTGTATATAATGTGATCTGGGGGGTGTATATAATATGGAATATGTTGTATATAATGTGATCTGGGGGGTGTATATAATATGGAATATGTTGTATATAAAGTGATCTGGGGGGGTGTATATAATATGGAATATGTTGTATATAATGTGATCTGGGGGTGTATATAATATGGAATATGTTGTATATAATGTGATCTGGGGGTGTATATAATATGGAATATGTTGTATATAAAGTGATCTGGGGGGGTGTATATAATATGGAATATGTTGTATATAAAGTGATCTGGGTGGTGTATATAATATGGAATATGTTGTATATAAAGTGATCTGGGGGTGGGTGTATATAATATGGAATATGTTGTATATAATGTGATCTGGGGGGGGGTGTATATAATATGGAATATGTTGTATATAATGTGATCTGGGGGGTGTATATAATATGGAATATGTTGTATATAAAGTGATCTGGGGGGGTGTATATAATATGGAATATGTTGTATATAAAGTGATCTGGGGGATGTATATAATATGGAATATGTTGTATATAATGTGATCTGGGGGGGGGTGTATATAATATGGAATATGTTGTATATAATGTGATCTGGGGGGTGTATATAATATGGAATATGTTGTATATAATGTGATCTGGGGGGGGGGTGTATATAATATGGAGTATGTTGTATATAATGTGATCTGGGGGGGGTGTATATAATATGGAGTATGTTGTATATAATGTGATCTGGGGGGTGTATATAATATGGAGTATGTTGTATATAATGTGATCTGGGGGGTGTATATAATATGGAATATGTTGTATATAATGTGATCTGGGGGGGGGGGTGTATATAATATGGAGTATGTTGTATATAATGTGATCTGGGGGGGGTGTATATAATATTGAGTATGTTGTATATAATGTGATCTGGGGGGGGGTGTATATAATATGGAATATGTTGTATATAATGTGATCTGGGGGGTGTATATAATATGGAGTATGTTGTATATAATGTGATCTGGGGGGGTGTATATAATATGGAATATGTTGTATATAATGTGATCTGGGGGGGGGGGGGGTGGGTGTATATAATATGGAATATGTTGTATATAATGTGATCTGGGGGTGTATATAATATGGAATATGTTGTATATAATGTGATCTGGGGGGGGGGGGGTGTATATAATATGGAGTATGTTGTATATAATGTGATCTGGGGGGGGGTGTATATAATATGGAATATGTTGTATATAATGTGATCTGGGGGGGGGTGTATATAATATGGAGTATGTTGTATATAATGTGATCTGGGGGGGGGGGGTGTATATAATATGGAGTTTGTTGTATATAATGTGATCTGGGGGGGTGTATATAATATGGAATATGTTGTATATGTGATCTGGGGGGGTATATAATATGGAGTATGTTGTATATAATGTGATCTGGGGGGGTGTATATAATATGGAGTATGTTGTATATAATGTGATCTGGGGGGTGTATATAATATGGAATATGTTGTATATGTGATCTGGGGGGGGGTGTATATAATATGGAGTATGTTGTATATAATGTGATCTGGGGGGGTGTATATAATATGGAATATGTTGTATATAATGTGATCTGGGGGTGGGTGTATATAATATGGAATATGTTGTATATAATGTGATCTGGGGGGGGGTGTATATAATATGGAATATGTTGTATATAATGCGATCTGGGGGGGTGTATATAATATGGAGTATGTTGTATATAATGTGATCTGGGGGGGGGGGGGTGTATATAATATGGAATATGTTGTATATAATGTGATCTGGGGGGGTGTATATAATATGGAGTATGTTGTATATAATGTGATCTGGGGGGGTGTATATAATATGGAATATGTTGTATATAATGTGATCTGGGGGGGGGGGTGTATATAATATGGAATATGTTGTATATAATGTGATCTGGGGGGGTGTATATAATATGGAATATGTTGTATATAATGTGATCTGGGGGGGGGGGTGGGTGTATATAATATGGAATATGTTGTATATAATGTGATCTGGGGGGTGTATATAATATGGAATATGTTGTATATAATGTGATCTGGGGGGTGTATATAATATGGAATATGTTGTATATAATGTGATCTGGGGGGTGTATATAATATGGAATATGTTGTATATAAAGTGATCTGGGGGGGGGGTGTATATAATATGGAATATGTTGTATATAATGTGATCTGGGGGTGTATATAATATGGAATATGTTGTATATAATGTGATCTGGGGGTGTATATAATATGGAATATGTTGTATATAAAGTGATCTGGGGGGTGTATATAATATGGAATATGTTGTATATAAAGTGATCTGGGTGGTGTATATAATATGGAATATGTTGTATATAAAGTGATCTGGGGGATGTATATAATATGGAATATGTTGTATATAATGTGATCTGGGGGGTGTATATAATATGGAATATGTTGTATATAATGTGATCTGGGGGGTGTATATAATATGGAATATGTTGTATATAAAGTGATCTGGGGGGGTGTATATAATATGGAATATGTTGTATATAAAGTGATCTGGGGGATGTATATAATATGGAATATGTTGTATATAATGTGATCTGGGGGGGGTGTATATAATATGGAATATGTTGTATATAATGTGATCTGGGGGGTGTATATAATATGGAATATGTTGTATATAATGTGATCTGGGGGGGGGGTGTATATAATATGGAGTATGTTGTATATAATGTGATCTGGGGGGGGTGTATATACTATGGAGTATGTTGTATATAATGTGATCTGGGGGGTGTATATAATATGGAGTATGTTGTATATAATGTGATCTGGGGGGTGTATATAATATGGAATATGTTGTATATAATGTGATCTGGGGGGGGGGGGGGGGTGTATATAATATGGAGTATGTTGTATATAATGTGATCTGGGGGGGTGTATATAATATTGAGTATGTTGTATATAATGTGATCTGGGGGGGGGGGTGTATATAATATGGAATATGTTGTATATAATGTGATCTGGGGGGGTGTATATAATATGGAGTATGTTGTATATAATGTGATCTGGGGGGGGGGGTGTATATAATATGGAATATGTTGTATATAATGTGATCTTGGGGGGGTGGGTGTATATAATATGGAATATGTTGTATATAATGTGATCTGGGGGTGTATATAATATGGAATATGTTGTATATAATGTGATCTGGGGGGGGTGTATATAATATGGAGTATGTTGTATATAATGTGATCTGGGGGGGGTGTATATAATATGGAATATGTTGTATATAATGTGATCTGGGGGGGTGTATATAATATGGAGTATGTTGTATATAATGTGATCGGGGGGGGGGGGGGTGTATATAATATGGAGTATGTTGTATATAATGTGATCTGGGGGGGTGTATATAATATGGAATATGTTGTATATGTGATCTGGGGGGGGGGGTATATAATATGGAGTATGTTGTATATAATGTGATCTGGGGGGGTGTATATAATATGGAGTATGTTGTATATAATGTGATCTGGGGGGTGTATATAATATGGAATATGTTGTATATGTGATCTGGGGGGGGGGGGTGTATATAATATGGAGTATGTTGTATATAATGTGATCTGGGGGGTGTATATAATATGGAATATGTTGTATATAATGTGATCTGGGGGTGGGTGTATATAATATGGAATATGTTGTATATAATGTGATCTGGGGGGGGGTGTATATAATATGGAATATGTTGTATATAATGCGATCTGGGGGGGGGTGTATATAATATGGAGTATGTTGTATATAATGTGATCTGGGGGGGGGGGTGTATATAATATGGAATATGTTGTATATAATGTGATCTGGGGGGGGTGTATATAATATATGGAGTATGTTGTATATAATGTGATCTGGGGGGGTGTATATAATATGGAATATGTTGTATATAATGTGATCTGGGGGGGGTGTATATAATATGGAATATGTTGTATATAATGTGATCTGGGGGGGTGTATATAATATGGAGTATGTTGTATATAATGTGATCTGGGGGGGGTGTATATAATATGGAATATGTTGTATATAATGTGATCTGGGGGGGGGGGGGTGTATATAATATGGAGTATGTTGTATATAATGTGATCTGGGGGGGGGGGTGTATATAATATGGAATATGTTGTATATAATGTGATCTGGGGGGGGGGGGGGGTGTATATAATATGGAATATGTTGTATATAATGCGATCTGGGGGGGGGGTGTATATAATATGGAGTATGTTGTATATAATGTGATCTGGGGGGGGGTGTATATAATATGGAGTATGTTGTATATAATGTGATCTGGGGGGGGTGTATATAATATGGAGTATGTTGTATATAATGTGATCTGGGGGGGTGTATATAATATGGAGTATGTTGTATATAATGTGATCTGGGGGGGGTGTATATAATATGGAATATGTTGTATATAATGCGATCGGGTGATTTGAAAATTAATTGGTCCTTTAACAGCCTTTAATGAGTTTAACATTTGTAAGAAAAAGCACGGGTTCCTAGATTTGTGAAATATAGCAAAAATTCTTTTTCGGGTGCCACACAAAACACTCTTCAGAGTATCTTAAGTTGAAATTTTTTCCTCTGGGCTACCTACCCCGGAACAGATGTTTTTGTCACACTTGTTTTCATGACCCTTTCTTAACCCTCCATGACTGGAGCTTCCTGAAATTTTGCGAAAACCTTGTGCCAATGCATCATGTGAATCTCCCGTAGTAGGGAGCCTGTCGTATATAAAAGAATGTGGCAGTGGCCTAAAATATTTACCTTGTCCTTGTAAGCCAGTGCATTCTCTTATATATGCAAGGCTTGAATATATAGTAGACTGCACTGGCACATGATCTTTAATGCTGCACCAGCAGAGCTCCCATCAGGGAGGGGTTAATGCATCTCTTACATCCCTTGTATGACTATCTCGTATCACTATTTGGTATGACTTGCATTCAGAACACTATCTTGTATGACTATTTCGTATGACTATCTCGTATGACTATCTTGTATGACTATCTCGTATGTCTATCATATATCTATCACCTATCTCTCCTGTACAGTTCCTGCAGTGTTACCGGGACAGTTATTACCTCCAGCGACGTCTAGTCAGGGCGAGACGACGGAGCGAGTGAACGCCGCGGTGCTGCCTGTGGGGGACGTCCCACCTGCTCCTCCTCCACGCCCGCCACATTCTCGAAGCATGTCTATGGACTGCCAGAAACAACAATCAGGTCACTACTCGCTATCTGTAACCTACCTAAACCTGGATCTATAACGTACCTCCTCTGTTATCATACCCCGACCCCTTCGTAGGATGTTTTGGGCAAATAGCCGAGGTCTCTGTCCATCAGTTCGTCTGTTATTATTGTCGTCATTTGCTGATGGGGCCAATGTCACAAAGCACAAATTAGGCCCAATAAAATTATTATTTAGTTTCTAAGACACTGGCCCCTCATAAAAAATATGGCCCCCAAGGTCAACCGAAAATAAAAAAAATATAAATCATCCTGTTGCTTGGTGACATTGGATGAACTGCTGACTATAACTAGCCAGGCATATTTCAACTTGTTTTTGATATTTCCGTTTGAACAGTAATGCCCTAAATAATTGACTACTTAACCACAGCAGAATTATGAGTAATTTTTCAGGATTTAGTCGGAAATATGGCTTGTTGCCATTCATCGGAAAGCTCTCAGTGAGCCATAAGCAGAATATAAGCCATATTTCCGACTAAATCCTGAAAAGTTACCCATAATTCTCCTGTGGTTAAGGAGTCAATTATTTGGGGCATTACTGTACTGTAAAAAATTTACAGAACAAAAATGATTTTTCCATTCCAGACTCCTTGTGTTGAATGAACAATTTATTCTATCGAATCTTAAATGCTATGCATGTGAAATGGTCGATATCTAAGTCAATTTCTGCATATGTTTGCTTATACACACTTTCTACTTCTTGAGGAATTGCTTGCTGAAAGTTTTGCCAAATGAAAAAAATATTTATACACCAATCTAAATGTATTATGTTATTGGTCTGTGAATTATTTTCTCAAATGTCTCTAAAATATCTCAGGCATTAAAGACATATTATAGACTTATTTGGGTGCATGAAACTGATAGTTATTCAGGCGCTATCATGGATGAATGTAATATTGCCGAAAATCTCAAGCATATCGACCGTACCACTCCATAGAAAACATTGTCCGAACTACATTCTATTGGCGATATTTACTTTCTCAAATTTGGGATGCATCTATCAGATAAACTATAGAAAACGTTTTCGCCATCTGCATTTAATTAATATGTAATAATGACGGTACAGCTATGCTCTCATTAAGCGACCTGTTTAACGAGGTTATGGGCCGGTACTTACCGCGGTGATACCACCAAAATACCACAGTAATCATTCTGTACCGCGGCGGAGGTGCGGTTGACCTGCGGTACTGGTACGGTATTTTTACTGTTTGTTACTGCAGGTCACCGCGTTATTGGTGTTCGTTACCGCCGTACACCGCAGAGAGAGAACACGTCGGAAACAAGGACTCACATCGTGGGTAAATGATTATGAATAACTTTTGTATTGAATGAATACCTGTAAGCTGCACATAATTATGTACGTAATGAATATAAATGAATAATAATGCAATCGGAGTACATATGGGCAAAGTACATGAACATGTCGGGTTTACATGTAACATATTACAAATTTACACGTACATCACATTTAATCTCGTGTCATGTATATATATATGAAATATTTTTACCAGAAAATCAGATTATTATAATATATACGACGTCGGTGGTTTTTGAACTCAGCTATAGTTGCTTACGCAAAGCATCGTGGAGTAATATTTTTGTTGTTGGCATCTATCTTACATATCGTCAAACGATTTACGCACCCGATTCCTATATAGGTGTCCACTAATGCGGAATTTTTTGTTTTTTTTTGTGTTTCCGAAATCTAAATTTCTTATAAAATGGGTGAAGTAAATCCTCCATTTATCTGAATTTGGTCGAAACCAGCGGGGACTGTGCATTAGTAATAGTCCGATTTTAGTCTTAGTGGCAAGGGCGGCGTTCATTGCAGAAATATTCATATTCATTCAAATATATAGTTTGTTCAAATGCCAAACATAATCGGCGCGTAAATAGTATATTGTTGTCAAGACGTACGATTGTACGCATGCGTGAAATTTGCGCCTCAAGATTTCTTGTCGGTGGGAATAAAATGTATAACTAAGAAAGCGTGGCACATGTCATGCAGCAAAGTTGTTATCATCACCAATTTGCACGACAAAAGACACACGCAAAACACCAAACATTGAAAGACACAACGTTGTCAAATCAGTCTTTGATTTTGTTACGTGAACATTCATTGAGCTCACGAGTGTGTGTCGGGCGGCATTGTTTGATGTGAAATTGCAACTTTTGGCGAGGGCGTGCACTTGTAGTTCTCGGTGGGTCGCAGTATAAATTTTATCACATATTCCTATCTAATCGTGATTCGGAAGAAAAACATTCATGGTGTTGGAAAGTTGACCTCTAAATATGTTTGTTTGGTTATATACAGAGGTTAACATTGTAACATAATTATTTTAAGTGATCGAATTGGGTGTGTTTTAGTCCTTATTAGTTTATTCCCGATATGGTAGCAATAAAGAGCGTTTGTCTCACTTTTGTGCGACAAAGATTTATAAATAGCTATTACGTGCACAACATTTTAAAGATCGAATGAGCCTTGTCTGCTTAAAGCCACTTGGCGGTTTGCTCCCCAAAATACACGTATTATTCGCAATACCAAAATAGATCGATAAATATCTGAACTACCTTCTACGAGCATTATGTAAGCTAAACGGACGCAATGGAGTAATGAAAATACAAGTGTCCAAAACACAAAACAGCCATAGCCATTCGGGCGTCACGTGTGTAGTTTTACTGTTAGCACCATCAACAAAACACAAATATTTATTTCACCCATTGAGGCCAGTTATAAAAAGACATGACGACATCTGAAGTGTCCCATGTCCTATATTAACAGAGTCTATACCAGCTGGAGTATGACGTAATCAGTGACACATGCTTTTGCACAGAATGTATTTGTTTTCCCTGGATATACGGCAGTTCCACTTTGTGTCTTTTATTGCTAGGACAATAATTCCCTTTATACGAACAAATGGTGTTTGTGATTTGAAGTTAATGAATGTCAATAAAGTTAACAACTATATTTATTCTGGGAACTATTTAAATATTATCGTTTAATCATTCAATTTTGGGATCACGTACATCTGAAGATTGATATAGACTATATATACGGGATTTACCGAGCTGTCTAAAATGGCCGAAATCATTTGTTCCCTTCCCGATAACCCACACTTCTCATAAAATAGTGTCATTCACTGGGTTTTTGGGCAATAAAACAAGACTAGAAGTGTTATTATAATATTCACATTTAATTTAAAAATTACTTTCTCAAAGTAACTTATACTTACCTTTACTTAATCTGGAAGCCGGGTATATTTCCCGATACTCGGCTTTCATCTATTTCAATATTTTAATAATACACTTCACGGCAGACAATCATGGACGGAGATCGTGAGAACGGCCGTCCTATTTTGGAAGATTGACGGTCAGACATCGAATCCCGTCATTAACCTCGTTAGAAAAACGCTACTGCGTAGCGGTAATGTCACCGCGTTTGTGCGGTGCATCACCGCGTGCCACCGCGGTACCAACATTCATTACCGCTGGTAGTGCGGTGATATCACGAATGTCGCGGTGGTACCGCGGTACGCGAGTGGTAGTGCAACCGCGAATCGGCGGTATGTCGCGGTATTGCACCGCAGTATTAACGCATGTACACCTCGTTAAAAAAGGTCGCTTAATTTGAGCAGTGCTGTATGTGTGGATAATTTGTATTTTCTTTAGCAAGATTATTCTCCATTTCTATTTGATCACCCTACCAGAGAGTTTCACATCACCGTACCACTCCATAGAAAACATTGTCCGAACTACATTCTATTGGCGATATTTACTTTCTCAAATTTGGGATGCATCTATCAGATAAACTATAGAAAACGTTTTCGCCATCTGCATTTAATTAATATGTAATAATGACGGTACAGCTATGCTCTCATTAAGCGACCTGTTTAACGAGGTTATGGGCCGGTACTTACCGCGGTGATACCACCAAAATACCACAGTAATCATTCTGTACCGCGGCGGAGGTGCGGTTGACCTGCGGTACTGGTACGGTATTTTTACTGTTTGTTACTGCAGGTCACCGCGTTATTGGTGTTCGTTACCGCCGTACACCGCAGAGAGAGAACACGTCGGAAACAAGGACTCACATCGTGGGTAAATGATTATGAATAACTTTTGTATTGAATGAATACCTGTAAGCTGCACATAATTATGTACGTAATGAATATAAATGAATAATAATGCAATCGGAGTACATATGGGCAAAGTACATGAACATGTCGGGTTTACATGTAACATATTACAAATTTACACGTACATCACATTTAATCTCGTGTCATGTATATATATATGAAATATTTTTACCAGAAAATCAGATTATTATAATATATACGACGTCGGTGGTTTTTGAACTCAGCTATAGTTGCTTACGCAAAGCATCGTGGAGTAATATTTTTGTTGTTGGCATCTATCTTACATATCGTCAAACGATTTACGCACCCGATTCCTATATAGGTGTCCACTAATGCGGAATTTTTTGTTTTTTTTTGTGTTTCCGAAATCTAAATTTCTTATAAAATGGGTGAAGTAAATCCTCCATTTATCTGAATTTGGTCGAAACCAGCGGGGACTGTGCATTAGTAATAGTCCGATTTTAGTCTTAGTGGCAAGGGCGGCGTTCATTGCAGAAATATTCATATTCATTCAAATATATAGTTTGTTCAAATGCCAAACATAATCGGCGCGTAAATAGTATATTGTTGTCAAGACGTACGATTGTACGCATGCGTGAAATTTGCGCCTCAAGATTTCTTGTCGGTGGGAATAAAATGTATAACTAAGAAAGCGTGGCACATGTCATGCAGCAAAGTTGTTATCATCACCAATTTGCACGACAAAAGACACACGCAAAACACCAAACATTGAAAGACACAACGTTGTCAAATCAGTCTTTGATTTTGTTACGTGAACATTCATTGAGCTCACGAGTGTGTGTCGGGCGGCATTGTTTGATGTGAAATTGCAACTTTTGGCGAGGGCGTGCACTTGTAGTTCTCGGTGGGTCGCAGTATAAATTTTATCACATATTCCTATCTAATCGTGATTCGGAAGAAAAACATTCATGGTGTTGGAAAGTTGACCTCTAAATATGTTTGTTTGGTTATATACAGAGGTTAACATTGTAACATAATTATTTTAAGTGATCGAATTGGGTGTGTTTTAGTCCTTATTAGTTTATTCCCGATATGGTAGCAATAAAGAGCGTTTGTCTCACTTTTGTGCGACAAAGATTTATAAATAGCTATTACGTGCACAACATTTTAAAGATCGAATGAGCCTTGTCTGCTTAAAGCCACTTGGCGGTTTGCTCCCCAAAATACACGTATTATTCGCAATACCAAAATAGATCGATAAATATCTGAACTACCTTCTACGAGCATTATGTAAGCTAAACGGACGCAATGGAGTAATGAAAATACAAGTGTCCAAAACACAAAACAGCCATAGCCATTCGGGCGTCACGTGTGTAGTTTTACTGTTAGCACCATCAACAAAACACAAATATTTATTTCACCCATTGAGGCCAGTTATAAAAAGACATGACGACATCTGAAGTGTCCCATGTCCTATATTAACAGAGTCTATACCAGCTGGAGTATGACGTAATCAGTGACACATGCTTTTGCACAGAATGTATTTGTTTTCCCTGGATATACGGCAGTTCCACTTTGTGTCTTTTATTGCTAGGACAATAATTCCCTTTATACGAACAAATGGTGTTTGTGATTTGAAGTTAATGAATGTCAATAAAGTTAACAACTATATTTATTCTGGGAACTATTTAAATATTATCGTTTAATCATTCAATTTTGGGATCACGTACATCTGAAGATTGATATAGACTATATATACGGGATTTACCGAGCTGTCTAAAATGGCCGAAATCATTTGTTCCCTTCCCGATAACCCACACTTCTCATAAAATAGTGTCATTCACTGGGTTTTTGGGCAATAAAACAAGACTAGAAGTGTTATTATAATATTCACATTTAATTTAAAAATTACTTTCTCAAAGTAACTTATACTTACCTTTACTTAATCTGGAAGCCGGGTATATTTCCCGATACTCGGCTTTCATCTATTTCAATATTTTAATAATACACTTCACGGCAGACAATCATGGACGGAGATCGTGAGAACGGCCGTCCTATTTTGGAAGATTGACGGTCAGACATCGAATCCCGTCATTAACCTCGTTAGAAAAACGCTACTGCGTAGCGGTAATGTCACCGCGTTTGTGCGGTGCATCACCGCGTGCCACCGCGGTACCAACATTCATTACCGCTGGTAGTGCAACCGCGAATCGTGGTATGTCGCGGTATTGCACCGCAGTATTAACGCATGTACACCTCGTTAAAAAAGGTCGCTTAATTTGAGCAGTGCTGTATGTGTGGATAATTTGTATTTTCTTTAGCAAGATTATTCTCCATTTCTATTTGATCACCCTACCAGAGAGTTTCACATCACTTTTACCCTTTCATGACTGGAGCTTCCTGAAATATTACGAAAACCCTGTGTCAATGCATTCTTTTATATATGCCAGTCTCCCATAGGGAACCTCGCATATATAAGAGAATGCATTGTCCTAACAATATTTACCTTGATCTTATAAGCCAGGGCATTCTCTTATATAATGGGAGACTCCCCATGTGAGAATGCACTGGCACAGAATCTTTAATGCTGCACTAGTGCAGCTCCCGTCATGAAAGGGTTATTACTGTTTTGCTCTTGGAATCAAGCCTTGAAATAGTGTGCCTGTCATTTGCAGAATGAGGTCCCCAGAGGGTGAATTTAGTGATGCTAACCCGCTATGCGTGGGTAGCATCACTAAATTCATTCTAATTATAAATAAATAGTAAGGAACTAACATATTATGTTGCATTTATAGGTAACTCAGCTTTGACGACGAGGGAACTAACATATTATGTTGTATTTATAGGTAACTCAGCTTTGACGACGAGGGAACTAACTTATTATGTTGTATTTATAGGTAACTCAGCTTTGACGACGAGTGGTGGCCACACCCTACTCAACCCTCCTGCAGTCCCTCCCAGGGTACAACAAAAAGAGGTGAGTATATTCATATCCCTCCCAGGGTACAACAAAAAGAGGTGAGTATATTCATATCCCTCCCAGGGTACAACAAAAAGAGGTGAGTATATTCATATCCCTCCCAGGGTACAACAAAAAGAGGTGAGTATATTCATATCCCTCCCAGGGTACAACAAAAAGAGGTTAGTATATTCATATCCCTCCCAGGTTAACAAAAATAAAAATGAGTATATTCGTATCCTGATCATTCATTTATGAACCAAACCATGTCATTTATTATCCCCTGGAGTCAGAAAAGAATTTATAATTTCCATGGGAGGAAGATAAATGTATGGTCATGCAGCCTCCCTGTAATTTATATTGTGATATGTTAAAAAAATAGTTTGTTTACATTAATTATCAACATTGCTGAATAAAGTATATTCTATTCTATTCTGCTAACAAAGTTTGGTGGGGTATATAGCAATATGCTCCATGAGTCCATACATTGGGGCGTCCATCCATAACAACTTTGAAGCTCTATATCTTGGACATTTTCAGTCAGATTTTAATGATCTTTGGTATGTTGATGAACCAATATAAGAAAAAGAGTAGTCACAAGCAGCGGGTTTTGTCCATTGATTTTTCCAGATTTACGGCCCTTATTGAGTAATGGGTCTTAGAGTGAAAGTGGATTTTACTCTTTGCACCCTACAAACCATGCCCCGACTTCATATGGATCTTTGGGGTGGCCTCTAGATGGGAGCTGTCGATGTTTTCACCAAAATTTGTTAAAACATGGCCGTCGGAAGCCATCATTTTAAGGAGTTAATTTGTTTCATAACTTTTTAATACATAGTTCCCAAGAGTATAGAAAATATGGTATAGAAAACATGTGACCCGCCATATCAAATCCAGTCGTAAGTCGGGAATATTTTTATCCTGTGCCAATGCATTCTCTTATATATGCGAGTAGGTCGCCTCGCATATATAAGAGAATGCATTGGCCTAACAATTTTTTACAATTTTTATAATTTTTTCTTATATTCTTTAACAATTTTATAATTTCACCCATACAGAGCCCCAGACAAACATGAACAGACGACACTCTTCTATATGCTTCTATATATGTGTGGGGCTCCCTGCAGGGTAATGGATGTTTTTTATTTTATGTCCTAAAAATTGTAAAAAACATTTATTTAACCCTTTAGCGTTCAGAACACCCCAGAGCGCCCTGCCGCGTAGCGTCCATAGAGCCCCAGAGAGCCCGGAGTTTTGCGTTTTTTTCAGTCATAGTTTACAACAAAACTATTGCATTATAACACAACAAATTGCTTTCATTGTTAATGTAAATAATAAAATATATGTTACATTATTAATTGTTAAGTTTTTGTGGGGTTTTGTGGCAGATTTTGTACAATTTAATCAATAGTTGTCAATAAAATCGCAATAAAACGAAAAGTGGAATGCGGCGGTGCTATTTTTTGAAGTCGACTAGAGAAATCAGCGTACTCGGGTAACTGTGTACGGTCGTCTAACTGACATTTATTTATTTTCGAACTTTATTTTTATTTCCAATAAAATATTCACTTGACTTGTTTATGTTTTTATATCATATGCATCCAAATATAAAACAATCACTACCATTAATTTGACTAACGAAGCTACGGTAAGAGCAAGACGACATGCTGATGTTAGTTTTTGTTACTAAGGACGCCGTGTTTGTTCTTACTGCTGTGTAGGCCTATTCCCAAATAAAACTGTTTCCAATTATTATTTTATTTTTCCTAATTCTTCACATGATCATATTGACAATATTATATTTTTTATAGAGTGTATAAAATGTATTGAATAGCAATGCGAGGAACTAATTAGAAGCTTCCAGCAAACAGCGCGTTCGCGTTTACCAATTTCTGAACACGTGGCTTCCATCCAAGCTGGGCGCGAATTTCAATCTTATAGTTATCAATAATTTTTCAAGAGATATTTATCATTTAATCGAACAAAATTGTACTATTAGTATGTCCTTTGTTACAAGTTGAACATAGGCCAAACAATATATCGATTACCGGTAGTTTAACTGTGTACACACCTTGTGTTTTGGCACTAACTGTGATATATACATTGCATCATCATTACATTCAAGGTCAAGGTAACGCCTGTGTCTCAATGTGATTTATTTTTAGTATATTTCGTCATCCTTATTCAATACGATGTCTTGCTAACTATTATTTAGTTTGGCATCTCATATATTCACGAAGAGAAAAGCACTGTTATCGACCTTAATGGCCATTCAATCTTTTTCAAATGACAATATGTGATGGACATGATCTACGCATGTAAATGTGACAAGATATATCGTAATAAACTGGGTCAAGTACGTACGCATTACGTTCGTGAGGTACACAGAAGGAGTTGTTGTCAGCGCTGAATATATAGTTCTTGCGATATATATTTCAATTCCGACATATTAAACATTATATTGTTACTGAATAGCATTTCAACTTCTAACCTATGATTTAAAAAATTGAAATTTTAGTCTATTAATGCTGTTTTTATGTCTTTTTTTATACATGACACACGGAGTAATTGTCCAAGTATTTACGTCGACGTTGCATCTTATTTCTGTACCCTCACGATCATGGCTTGTGTTTTGTTTACATTGGTTACTATCTGTGATCACGTGTCAACAACAGTTAATCAGATTTTTACAATGCTGGAATAAATTTCACAATGCATTTCCACATTTTATTGAATTTCGTTGGTACATTATTAAATGCAAATAAATAGAAGTTGGTTAACACTTTGCTAGTGATTGTGGAAAAGTGAAGGTAATTCTGGAAATCGAGGTTACAACGTCAAACTTCATACGGTGTTTTTGTTGATAAAATATTGGGGATAATTTTATTAAACGATGTCAAAGTATGGTACGCATTCATATGGACATGAACTAGAGTGATTGGTGCACATGTAGATGTGAAAATTTAAAGGAATGCACGCGTAAAACGATCTCATTATTTTATTAGTAAGTGATTGCTAACAGTAAAGAAAGTACGGCAACTGTGTTGCCTTGCCGTCTTACGTAATACACAACTCAATCGACGACGTTTTCTGTTTTGCAAATTTATATATGCAATATATAATGGGGGATAATTTTGTTTAACGATGTCAAATTATGGTACGCATTCATGTGGACATGAACTAGAGTGATTGGTGCACATGTAGATGTGAAAATTTAAAGGAATGCACTGCAAAACGATCTCATTTTTTTTATTTGAAAGTGATTGCTAACAGTAAAGAAATTATGGCGACTGTGTTGTCTCACGCAGTACCGTACACAACCAGATCTCCGGATTTTTTTGTTTTGCAATATTTCTGTTGATAAATTGAACACAATAATACGATAAATTTTCGGAAATTACCAGCTGAAATGACAGCAATAAAATTCAGAATCTGATACATTTCAATGTGAAATTGATTTTAATTCTATGCAACGAATCAGGGTCAAGAAAAATCCGGAAAGATACCTACCAACTCCATAGTGTCTCCTTGTTCTCCATCGCCAGATGGAATATATGATCAAACAAATCATCTTACCTGCTCTTCCCATACTAAGGATGTAGTATGAATTAAATAAAAACAAATTGCACATTGCCAATGTGGGGGGGGGGGGGGGGGGGACTTGACTTTCATAAATATGAAAATCAATTGTTACCAATTAATTAAAATAAAATAAACCATCCTTGCAGATAAACAAGAGCCACCATAAGATTTAATAATACATTTTTTCCTATAACTTTGACGTTACCAGAAAGTTATGTTGGCTGGGGTGACGACGTTCTCTCCTATCAGTATTGGTGTGGGTAATGACGTTAGACATATTACTGTTGGGTAAAGGGTTAAAAAAAATTGTTAGGCCTATGCATTCTCTTATATATGCGAGGCGACCTATTGTCGACTCGCATATATAAGAGAATGCATTGGCGCAGGGTAAAAAAATCCCGACTTACGACTGGACAGTTAAATGTTTTGAGTAGTGTAAAGGGTTTCTCCTCTGTGAGATGCAAACCTTATTTTCACTCGGCTGGCACCTCATAAAAATAATCCTCCGCATCTCACTCGAGGAGAAAAATCATAAACGCTACTCAGAACAGTTAACTATTGTATATATATTAATCATTATTATGTCAGCCCTTGCGATTAGCCAATCAGCGTCGATAAATAGTGACGATGAATGAACTCTTATTAGGTAAATGATGGCATCAATGACCCCATATGAAATCATTATTATGTCAGCTTTTGTAATTAGCCAATCAGCGTCGATATACTGTGTTGTGTCAATGATAAATTGAGCATTCTTCAAAAGAATCTCTTGATACATCGTGAGTGGCTCACCATTGGGTGCATGCAGGTCATCGTCTACGGTCACGTTTTGCCAGAATTTGGATTCCTTGTTCTTAAAAAAAAAGCCAGCGTCCCAAAAGCCACCTCGATTCAGGGGACATGGGGTCTGTGACCTTTCATTACCATGGGCGTATTTTGCCAAGACCAGCGATGCTCTTGTTGAAATATTAATATTGATACCGGTGTAACACGATATCTCCCCCCCCTGGGTATCTTCCCCCCGGGGGGGAACATATCCCGGGGTATCTTCCCCCCCACCCTGAGTATCTTCCCCCCCACTCGTACATTTTTTTTCCCTCACTTATTTTATATTATTATGGTAAGAAATGCCGAGAAAACTATTTTTTTGTTTTTTTTGTTTTGTTATTTTGAAGTTTAACTTAACCCAGTAATAGCATAAATATGTCAAAATATTACCTTATGATTCTATCATATAATTTGCTTTATATAGTCATGAAATGGCGAGAAATTAACTTTATATGAGCAAAAAAATTATAGAGTAAAAAATTTGGGGGGGGGGGGGGGGGATGATACCCAGGCCTGAGTATTTCCCCCCCCCCCAACCCAGCACCTACATATGACAAAAATTAAACGTATGATTTTATTGCTTAATTTGCTTTATATAGTTATGAAATGGCGAGAAATTAACTTTATATCAGCAAAATTTGATCGAGTAAGAATTTGGGGTGGGGGGGGGGGGGAAGATACCCAGGCCTGAGTATCTTCCCCCCCACCCAGCACCTACATATGACAAAAATTAAACGTATGATTTTATTGCTTAATTTGCTTTATATAGTCATGAAATGGCGAGAAATTAACTTTATATGAGCAAAATTTGATTGAGTAAGAATTTGGGGTGGGGGGGGGGGGGGAGATACCCAGGCCTGGGTATCTCCCCCCCCCCCCTACCCCAAATTCTTACTCGATCAAATTTCATGACAATATAAAGCAAAATAAACGATAAAATCGTAAGGTAATATTTTGACATATTTATGCTATTTGGTTGTGTGAGGGGTTAAGTTTTTTTTTTAATAGTTTTCTCGGCATTTCTTACCATAATAATATATAATAAGTGAGGGGAAAAAAATATATGAGTGGGAGGGAAGATACCCAGGGCGGGGGGGGGAAGATACCCCGGGGGGGAGATAAACTGTTACACCGGTATTCACAAATTTTTAGTGTTTTGAAGTTATATAGGTTTTTAGCTCACCTGAGACGAAGTCTCCGGTGGAGCTTGTGTCATCACTCCTCGTCCGTCCTCCGTCCGTCCGTCTGTCCGTCAGTCCGTCAACAATTCTTTGAACATCTTCTCCTCTGGAACCAATAGACCGAATGAGTTCATATTTGGTGTGGATGTTCCCTAGGTGACTCACATTCAGATTTGTTCAAATGAGGTCACTGGGTCAAATAGTTGCGAAGCCAGGGCCATAACTCTTTCCCTCCATAGTAATTCTTTTAAACATCTTCTCAAATACCATCAGGCCAAATGGGTTCATATTTGGTATGAAGGATCCTTGGGTGACTGGGGTTCAGATTTGTTCAAATGAGGTCACTGGGTTAAATGTGGGCGGGGCAGGGACACAACTCTTAAATTTTGAATTTTTTTTAGATTGATCTAAAAAAAATTTTTTACATTGAACTCGTTCAATTTAACAAAACAAAACAAAAAACCCATAAAAAATTTGATTTTTTTTTTTCTTCAAATTAATTTTTTTATTTTAATTGAAATTAATATCTTGCTCAATCAGGCTCAATTTAAAAAAAAAAATAACACTATTATAACATCCACCAGGGTGACTCAACCAAATTTGGTTTAAATCAGTCTAAAATCAAGAACATGCTTATTAAAACCATATAGAAGTCACATTGATTATAAAGTAATAAATGAAATGGCAGTGTTAACAAAATCTGTTTGGAATGACAGCTTTGATTAATAGCCTAAATTTCTCTGCCTGTTAGAGAGTTTGTATATAAATGACCCTGCTTATGATAATAACTCCACTCCCAAGGCCAAGTGTGAATGATGAATCTGACAGTTAGGCCAGTAAAACTAAATACCTGTTTTCTCAGGCGATTACATATGGGAAACTGGATGAGAAAGATGGAGGCATTTTCTTAGCTTACCTGAGATGATGAATTGAGACATATTTTGTGTGGATGGTCCCTAGGTGGCTGGGATTCAGTTCTGTTCAAATGGGGGTCACATGGTCAAAAAAGTGGCATAGCTAGGGACCTAACTCTTTCCATCCATAGTAATTCTTAAAACATCTCAAGAATCTAGGGACCTAACTCTTTCCATCCATAGTAATTCTTAAAACATCTCAAGAATCATTGGGGCTATTTAGCTTATAATTGGTATGGAAGGTTTTTGGGTGACGGGGATACAGATGTGTTAAAATGAGGTCACCGGGTCAAATAAGGGCGGAGCCAGGGACGTAACTTGTCCATCCATTGTAATTCTTAAAATGTCTTCCTATCAAGAACCATAAGACCAATTCAGCTTATATTTGGTATGGGTGACTAGGATTCAGATTTGATTCAGAATTGGTCAGAGCCAATGACATAATTCTTTCCCTCATCAGTTATTAGCTCAACTTACTTTGTAAGTTTGAGCTATTGCCATGGATTGACGTCCGTCGTCCTTGTGTGCATGTGTCCATGTGTCCGTCAACAATTTCCTTTCCCGCGGGCTACAGGTAGGGCTGCCACGATGCATCGAGATTTCGATGCATCGCGATGCGCTTGCTTCGATTCGATTTTCGATTTATCCAAAACCATAATCGAATAGTTTCGATGCGGACTGTACCGCACCGGCCGGTGCATAAGTCGATCTTTTGTGATTTACTAGTCACACTAGTGTACAAAGACACCCCTATTTTATGTACGAATTATGAAGGAATCTGTGTATCGGTAAGTATAGCCATATCATGAATTTTTTGTGAAACGAGATCTGTTTTATTTGTTTGGAATAGGTGTTGCGATACGGTAACTGTCGCCATTTTCATTGGAATTTCCCACTCTAAATATAGATGCAGTTTCGTTTTCTATCTAATTACCGCAGTGTGCAGACGAAAGCTAACATAAGAAGAATGATTTGATAGGCTGATTTCGGTAATGCGCATACTATTGACCAATGACCTGCCCTGTTTTAAAAGTCGACCGGGTAATCGGGGTCAAACACGTGACACACTCAAAATCTTTTGCGAGCAGAGCTATGATAGGTCAAAAGCTCAAAGGTAACACTCGATAAACCAATGGTTATGCGTGTTGTTTTATTATCTGCGTTCAGTGTGCGATATCAAAATGTCTGCTAAGCCATTCACCCTCTAACATTTAAACATGTACTGAGTTGTACTCCTTGTCTCAAAATTTCAAATGGACCTCCAGTCTATTGTTTTGATCTAGTTGATGAATGAGGATTGCAACAAATACAAATCTGGACCTCACTTTCATGGCTTTCTTTGAAAGTTGGCACTTGCACAATGTACAGTATGGTTTAATTTAATATTGGATCCCAGAAGTACATGTACATGTTATTCAGAGATATTGGACATGTCGACTGACACATACTCAGTCCCAAGTATGGGCATATGGCCATTATGGGGTAAATTCTGGGTAATACGTGAACATTGAACAACATCTCTAAAAGTAAATGGTACCATTGGAAATGATTTTGGTAATTGATTTATTAACAGTGTTTAGCAACTTTAGTGCTGTTTAGTATTTACATATTGGATACATACATCATACATAGCAGTATAGATGACAGTATCATGACAAAATACATGAATGGTATTTATTTTTTCAAATAGACAGTGCCGCTGTCATGACTCTGAATCAGCAGACCTGTTTTTGCCGGTAACTTGCATCGCGATGCGCATCGCATCGTGGACAAATAATCGCGATGCGCATCGCATCGTGACCCCTCCGCATCGTGGCAGCCCTAGCTACAGGTCATACCTTTGGTCTGATCTTTATGAAATTTGTCATGAATGTTGACATTAACATGTAGATGGGAACGAGTCATTTTGGGGTCATTCGGCAAAAAAACATGGCCGCCAGCAGCCATCTTGGATTTTACTCTTTGCATGATTAAATCCTTTGACACAGGCTACCGGTCGTATCTTTGGTCAGATCTTCATGAAATTTGTTACGGATGTTAACAATGACATGTAGATGGGAATTAGTCATTTTGGGGTCAATCGGCAAAAAAACATGGCTGCCAGCAGCCATCTTGGATTTTACTCTTTGCATGATTAAATCCTTTGACACAGGCTACCGGTCGTATCTTTGGTCAGATCTTCATGAAATTTGTTACGGATGTTAACAATGACATGTAGATGGGAATTAGTCATTTTGGGGTCAATCGGCAAAAAAACATGGCTGCCAGCAGCCATCTTAGATTTTACTCTTTGCATAACTAGGCCTTTCAACTTTCCACTTTCCTAATCACTCCATTGACTTTTACACATGAAATTATTCCCTTTCCAAGTTGAGCTACAGTGTCATTGACACTTTCATTTTTTAAAAATCTTCTCAAGAACCATTTGGCATATTTGGTATACATTTGGTATAGAGAGTCATTGGGTGACTGGGTTCAGATTTGTTGAAATGGGTTCACCAGGTCAAATAGGGGTGCGACCATGGACATAACTCTTCCCCTAAAGTAATTCTTAAAATGGCGCTCCTCAAGAGCCATCAGTCCTATTTAGCTTATATGTAGTAACCAGTATGGAGGGTCCTTGTGTTACTTGGGACTGGGTTACAGATTTGTTAAAATGGGTTCGACCAATCAAGAAATGGCATTTGGTAGGGGCGTAACGATACGGGGTATGGGGTGTATCGATGTTTATCGCGATACAGAGGTCACGATACGATACGTATCGCGATTTTACTTACCTAAAATTATAATGATATTGCCAAGTCTTCGTACGGACTGTATATACACTGATATATAGCGAAAACGACGGGTGGGTATGTGCTTGCATGGCTATAGGTAGGCCTACATGAACTCGCTAAAATATGTGTACTAGATGTTCGTCTAAAATGTTTGTTGTTGCAACTTGTATTGTATTGTCTAAGAAGAAAAAAAACTAATTAAAACCTCGTCGATGTATCGACTATCAGTGATATCCTATCGGCCCGGAAGCATAAAGATGCCGACATTGAGCCCCTTGTTGCACTGCGTAATCTGAACAAAATTAATTAGAGAGTACAAACACTACCAGTCCTGTTGACCAATGAGGAACGTCCTCTCCGAAAATATCTCAGTCAATGTCACGAGATTGACAGTTAAATGGGAGGGGCTTTATATTAATAACTCATGTCAAGTTTTCAACTTTATAACGGGAATTGGGGGGATTCATTGTCTGTTGACAAGTTTATTGCGGGAAGTTTAACAATTGCTCAGCAACCCACATGGGCCAGTGCACAGAGTGCAGTGTCCAGTGTTGACATGACATGGGGAAAGACATACATGTAGATTGATAAAATAATTTGATATGATATAGGTTAACAGTGAAATAAAATTGCAGCAATAGTACTAAGACAGTAATAAGACAGGCATCAAAGGTTTGCCGCCGGTTGTAAACGACATGTCATTGACAAAGTAGGTCACTTGCTGCATGATGTGTACTATTGAAATAGGTCATTAAAATTGAGGTCACTCAGGTCAGGTCTGTGCTTTGATCAGTGGACCACTAGCGACTGATCTATTAATACAATGTGTTTCAAGAAGATGGCATCGTATTGTCCACACATGCAAATTGATACAATGCGGTCTGTTAGCCTCATGGTAACTCTGTGATAAATAGGGAATGCTTATCACTTTTATTACTTATTGTGGGGGATTATCTTTTGTGTTAGATACTGATTCAACATTGACCTTTCTCGTTCGTGATGACCGCTGCTTACTTGCCTGAATAGGTAATAACAACATGCAATTTGTGTATCGAGATACGTATCGTTTGAACGCCCGTATCGATGACCGTATCGTCAGTGCTGTATCGCGGTCGCATCGATACATCGGTGTATCGTTACACCCCTAGCATTTGGTGTAAATGGCCTATGGAGAGTTGGGATCAAAATTCGTTTGAATGGGGTCCACCATTAAAAAAGGGGAGCATGTCAGGTTGTAACTTTGCCAAGGTTAGGAAAGCTTGAAGTGTCAGTTGTAATATTCCAACATGTGCAAAGGAAGTTTACGAACTTGGGAGTGTGTTTGCTTCAGTTGAGAGGGAGCAGACTATGGACTATGTGGGGTGGGGGGATCTGGACCATATTTCAAGGTGGACACCCCACTGCTCAACAGAGACCCTCTAGGCTATGTCCCTCTTTAGGACTACTTGTTTTTAAGTGAATATGACAAGTACTAACTCTTATGGTCTTCCGAGTCCCAGTCTTCCTAGTCTTTACAGTTTGGTGAGGGTCTCTACAGTCATTGACTGTCTTGTTCATATTATTAATATATTTATGTTTTCAGAGTCGGATGTCGGGTGATCCGATGTCGTTTAGTGCAATAGATTCTGACAAGGTTGGACGGTTTGCGGACTTTTCCAAATTTGAATCAATTCCCTCCCAAGAAGTGCTGAATGATATGACGCCTGCCGAGGTGGGAACCAGTCAAATCGAGGCTCATAGGAGGTCACAGTCGTTAGACTACCGGTTACAGGTATGTTTATATCAACGACTGCTGGGGTGGGAACCAGTCAAATAGATGCCACAGTTGCTAGACTATCCGTTACAGGCATGTATATATCACGACTGATGGAGTGGGAACCAGTCTAATAGAGGCTCATAAGACACAGTCCAAGACTACCCTTACAGGCATGGATATATCACGACAGCTGGAGTGGGAACCAGTCAAATAGAGGCTCATAGGAGGTCACAGTCGATAGACTACTTGTTACGGATATGTAGATATAAAACTCCTGTCAGGATGGGAACCAGTCAAATAGAGGCTCATAGGAGGTTACAGTCACTAGACTACTCGTTACGGATATGTAGATATAAAACTCCTGTCAGGATGGGAACCAGTCAAATAGAGGCTCATAGGAGGTCACAGTCACTAGACTACTCGTTACGGATATGTATATATAAAACTCCTGTCAGGATGGGAACCAGTCAAATAGAGGCTCATAGGAGGTCACAGTCACTAGACTACTCGTTACGGATATGTAGATATAAAACTCCTGTCAGGATGGGAACCAGTCAAATAGAGGCCCATAGGAGGTTACAGTCACTAGACTACTCGTTACGGATATGTAGATATAAAACTCCTGTCAGGATGGGAACCAGTCAAATAGAGGCTCATAGGAGGTTACAGTCACTAGACTACTCGTTACGGATATGTATATATAAAACTCCTGTCAGGATGGGAACCAGTCAAATAGAGGCTCATAGGAGGTCACAGTCACTAGACTACTCGTTACGGATATGTAGATATAAAACTCCTGTCAGGATGGGAACCAGTCAAATAGAGGCTCATAGGAGGTTACAGTCACTAGACTACTCGTTACGGATATGTAGATATAAAACTCCTGTCAGGATGGGAACTAGTCAAATAGAGGCTCATAGGAGGTCACAGTCACTAGACTACTCGTTACGGATATGTAGATATAAAACTCCTGTCAGGATGGGAACTAGTCAAATAGAGGCCCATAGGAGGTCACAGTCACTAGACTACTCGTTACGGATATGTAGATATAAAACTCCTGTCAGGATGGGAACTAGTCAAATAGAGGCCCATAGGAGGTCACAGTCACTAGACTACTCGTTACGGATATGTAGATATAAAACTCCTGTCAGGATGGGAACCAGTCAAATAGAGGCTCATAGGAGGTCACAGTCACTAGACTACTCGTTACGGATATGTAGATATAAAACTCCTGTCAGGATGGGAACCAGTCAAATAGAGGCTCATAGGAGGTTACAGTCACTAGACTACTCGTTACGGATATGTAGATATAAAACTCCTGTCAGGATGGGAACTAGTCAAATAGAGGCTCATAGGAGGTCACAGTCACTAGACTACTCGTTACGGATATGTAGATATAAAACTCCTGTCAGGATGGGAACCAGTCTTGTAAGTTGATGATCATTGGAGTATATCATAATTTTTGTTAACCTCATTTGGCAACAACACATTGCATAATCGAGGTTCCCAATGGGTGGACATCACAATATTCACCATTTGGGAACTTCAATCTGAGTCTATGTCTCCCATAGCAGATGAGGCTATACAGAATGAGGTCCCAAGAGGATGAATTTGGTGATGCTAGCCTGCTGTGCAGTATAGCGTCACTAAATTCACCCTCTGAGAACATCATTCTGCAAATGACAGGCCACATTCTCATGCCTGACTGTATATCATAATTTTTGTTAACTTATTGTTGGTCTCTTCAAACAGTAAATGATAATCTTTCATCTCAAACTTCTGGATTTCCATGAGGTCTCCAAAGGGTGAATTTAGTGATAATAAGTTTCATGAGGTCCCCAAAGGGTGAATTTAGTGACAATAAGTTTCATGAGGTCCCCAAAGGGTGAATTTAGTGACGATAAGTTTCATGAGGTCCCCAAAGGGTGAATTTAGTGATAATATGTTTCTCGAGGTCCCCAAAGGATAAATTTAGTGACAATAAGTTTCATGAGGTCCCCAAAGGGTGAATTTAGTGACAATAAGTTTCATGAGGTCCCCACAGGGTGAATTTAGTGATAATAAGTTTCATGCCATTTCTGTAATACTGGGTGGGAAACCCAGACATCGGCAAGCCTCGAAATTTGGTGCTTGTCATTTGCAGAATGAGGTCCCCAGTGGGTAAATTAGTGACAGCGGGCTATCATAATAATTATGCTGGCTCGCAGTCACTAAATTCACCCTCTGGGTACTCATTCTGCTTATGCATCATCTTCATCATATTATGATGTCATTGACGATGCTATCGATATTATGATGTTATCGATGATGTAATCAATATTATGATGTTATCGACATATATGCTCTTGTTTCAGGGTTCAATGACGTCGTCGACAGTGGCGGAGGCTGGTGGTATGTGATATTAAGCCCCTTTGCATCCTCTGAGTCTATTCATTAACCCTTTACCCAACAAACCGGCCAAAACCGGCCAAATAAAGCTTCAACAGCCTAAAATATCTTCGGTCTGTCTCAATAGAACCATACAAATATGGATATCATTGGAATCGGCTCCTTGACCACATTGTGATAGTTACAGTTATGCCCTGTGCCAATGCATTCTCTTATATATGCGAGTCGACCATAGGTCGCCTCGCATATATAAGAGAATGCATTGGCCTATAAAAAATCTTTTTTTAACACTTTTTACCATTTTTTCTTACATTCTTCAACAATTTTATAATATTTAATGTGTTAAGCCAATGCATTCTCTTATATATGCGAGGCGACCTATGGTCGACTCGCATATATAAGAGAATGCATTGGCACAGGGCCCTTCTGTTGGGTAAAGGGTTAACCCTTTCTATTCTAAATGGATTTTCCCATTCTGTTATAAAATGTACATGGGAATGGTCTGTCTCTTCCCAGCAAATTTTTATAGATTCCATGGTATAAAATAATTGTTATAAATCGAGGTTACTTGTCTGGCAAAACTTCTATAAATTAATTATTTATTAGTCGAGTTTTTCAAAAACTCGACTTATGGTTTGACGAGGGACGGTTGGCGGGCGGGCGGCGGGCGGGCGGACCTAAAGAATGCCTTATAACTTTGACATTTGTGAACGGATTCAAAAAAAATTGGTATGGCAGTTGCTCCCAATGACTATCTACTGCCTGTAGAAAATGGGTCACGTCCGAACTTTTTAACAAGAGTTATCCATCTTAGATGGTTTTTAGTTAAGTTTTTCACCGATAGCGCGATAACTCACGCAAATATTAACCAATTTCAACAATATTTGTTATATGAGACTCTTGCAACAATATCTCGGACGAGTTCGAAAACCAGGTTTGTCCGAATTTTTTTCCCGGAGTTATGGATCTTAGTTTGTCTATTTTTTAGCAATTTTATCACCGTTTAATAGCTCGATAACTCGATGAAATATTAACCGATTTCAACAATATTTGGTATATGAGTCTCCTGCAACAATATCTCGGACGAGTTCGAAAACCAGGTTTGTCCAAATTTTTTCGCGGAGTTATGGGTCTTAGTTTGTCTATTTTTAGCAATTTTATCACCGTTAGCGCGATAACTCGATGAAATATTAACTGATTTCAACAATATTTTGTATATGAGTCTCCTGCAACAATATCTCGGATGAGTTCGAAAACCAGGTTTGTCCGAATTTTTTTCCCGGAGTTATGGGGCTTAGTTTGTCTATTTTTAGCAATTTTCTCACCGTTAGCGCGATAACTCGATGAAATATTAACCAATTTCAACAATATTTGGTATATGTGTCTCCTGCAACAATATCTCGGACGAGTTCGAAAACCAGGTTTGTCCGAATTTTTTTTCGCAGAGTTATGGGTCTTAGTTTGTCTATTTTAATCACAATTTTATCACCGTTAGTGCGATAACTCAATGAAATATTAACGGATTCAATTGATATTTGGTATATAGGTCAATTGCAATAATATACCACAGTCCAACTTTTTTCCCCGGAGTTGTGCACCTTATTGGCAGAAGTTTGGTTCGACTGCCAAAAAACTTGACAAAAGCATCTTAGATGCGTACCCCTTGTTATTAATTATATACGTATCCAAGAGCAAGCCTGCAAATAATGTGTCTGACATTTGCAGAATTTAGAGATGCTTGCACAGTGGGGTCCCCAGAGGGTGAATTTAGAGATGCTTGCACAGTAGGGTAAATGTGAAAAGTTATGAATGTTATTACAACCATCTCCACAAAAAAGGACATGGAAGTTAACGCTTGCATATTTCTATTTCTTATGCTATCTGATTTAAGTCGAGGGACCCACCCATCAAAGCTCAGAGTGATCAGATATCAATTTTTGATATCTATTATTTTTCATCACCGATACATTTTAGTGGCCTGGAAAAATGTCAACGAGAAGACGGTCTTGGACCAAATTGCGGATGAAGATGGATAGCTCTAAAATCAAGTGGGCTTTTGGGTGTCAGTTATGTTGAACAAAATGTTGATAAATAGTAGGTTTAGTGCAATTTTATACTATAGTTGACTGTGGTTAGCATTATTTTTGGGCAATTAATCGATTCTTATAACTGAAGCGGCATTTCATAAAATGTTGTTGTTGGAATCTGATGATATTGGGACCATCAAATCGGATTGTTACATGGCAGTGGGACCATCAAATCGGATTGTTACATGGCAGTGGGACCATCAAATCGGATTGTTACATGGCAGTGGGACCATCAAATCGGATTGTTACATGGCAGTAACATATTGTCAAGGCCAATGTTTTATCCAGGACTTTTATTTTATTTTATATTAATTAGGACTTTTTATTTTATTTTAGATATACATAGTGCTATTGATGAAGATTTAATGGGAGAAGAGGTTCGTACACGTAGAATGCAAATTTATTTCACTTTTGTAGACAAGAAACAGGGACAAGAGGTTTCAATTCTCCCTATTTGATTATTAGGGAGAAGTGAACTGTTGTCAAAGAGAAGTCATAATGCTAAAGTTCAATTTACACCCTTCTAGGATCCATTAAGTATGCAACAATATGAAATTATTATCAAGTCTGAGTTTATTGTGCCTGTCATTTGCAGAATGAGGTCCTCAGATGGTGAATTAAGTGACGCTATCCTGCATAGCCCAAGTCACTCTCTAGGCTGGTCCTCTCCCAAGTTGCCCTCAAGGCTGGTCCTCTCCCAAGTCACCCTCTAGGCTGGTTCTCTCCCAAGTCACCATCTAGGCTGGTTCTCTCCCAAGTCACCATCTAGGCTGGTCCTCAGTGTTCGCCCTGCCGTTAGCAAATTTAGCAAATTGTGAAAAAAAATACGAAGTGGCTAAAATAAATATGCTTGTGGCTAAAAATATGGCTACAAACATTTTTGTGTCGACCGGGGACTCAACAATTTATTGTAAACAAAGAGACTTAACGTTATTAGCGAGAGCTGACGAGAAGTGCGAGATTACGGGTGTGTTCGATTAGCCATACTATCTGGCGTTGGTTTCACGCCATGGGGAATTAGTTAATGGTCGTGTAGAGGTGGATTCTTAAGACGCTATCACAATTGAGTAAACATAGGTTTATGAAATGGCTTTCTGTGTAACAAAAGAGCTTTATTTTACGGTGTTTTAAACTGATTGCAAAAGAGTGAAGTCATATATACGCTCAATTCAATAGCTTCAATAATTCCCCCCGCAATGGATAGTGTTGAATGTGACGAAGCCTATTGTTATGAATCAGTATAGGCTTTAGGGGCAATTAATTTGAATAGAACAACGCATTCAGGCTTTGTTTAACTACATGTAATTCGGAGGTGTGGATACCACTCCAGACGGTTTTATGACAGCGTCTGATACCATGGCGTCTGTTGTTTTAAGACTCCTTTAAATGTGGAGAGTTTGAAGAAAGTCCACATTCCGAATTTTCACAATGAATCGCAAACGTAAATTAGATTTCGGCACGAGTCAAAATGACCAACCGTTTAAAGTTAAAAAACTTAATGATTTCTTTATTCCACAATATGTGGCTAAACTTTTTTAAAAGTGGCTAACAAAATTGCACAAGTGGCTAAAAAAATGGCTACAAAATTTTTCGGGCCAGGGCGAACACTGCTGGTCCTCTCCCAAGTCGCCCTCTAGTAGGACCCTGCGATGCATCAAATCGAAATTTGATTTTCAATTCATCCCTCTGAATCGAATGGTTTTCGATCCGATTATCTCAAAGAATCTTAAGTACACTGCGAGTTGTAGATCGATCATTTTATAGATAATCCAAAGCATCAAATTCTTAAAACATTCGGTGTCGGGCACATTATCATAGAATAGCAATAACACAACGTGGAATCTGCTAAAACGGGCGGAAGCTGAAAATTAATTATAAATGGATCCATTTTCATTTGCGGTGTATTAGTATATACGCAACATGATGGAAAATAGACATGTGTATGCTTCATTCCATCTTCTTCTTTCTGCACATTTACATGCATGTACATTTAAAAGCTTAGCTTCATAATATGCAGCGCACACGGGAATATAGACCGTAATTTAGTCTGTAAATTACCCAGCAGTTCCACATTTATGAGCGGTCAGTATTTCAGATCAGCTTAGCCATGACGTCAGTTCTAATTACATCTGCTAGTGGGAAATTGGGGAATAACCTTCACTATATAGCGTATAGCCATTCATGTGACATTAGTTAATGACATTCCACAAACCAGTTTTAGTTTGCATGCATCGGAAGATGGATGGTGATCGACTTTAGTTATTATGACAATTTATATTTTCAATTGAATCATCAAATTTCTGATGAGTTGTGACTTTTGTTAATAATTAAACATGTACTTGGTATATAATTTATTTTATTCTACTAATATCATGGTGGGTCGTGTGTGACTGGATGAGTAAGACAAACTCTGCAATCTGACTGCCTCTCACATCCATTAATTGCATTTTATCAATATACCAAAGGTATCATTACTAATGCAATGTTCTGATAATGAGTGATAATCATTAATTAGTGATTCAAATTCATCGCGATTGCGCCAAGAACAGACAAGAGTGACTGGTAGTGTAAAATCGAATAGCGCTTCTGCGCATGCGTATTTGAAATTGAGGTTTTCTCTCACATACAAGACAAATGTCTTCTTGGCGAGATTGGACTCACCGTTTGAGCGCAAATTCTATTCACATAGCATCTCAGATGACAAATTGCGTCTGTATTTCATCAAGAACAGTCGTTGGGACATTCTCATGCAAGTGAGATAAGTAATGTGGACCTCGTTAACAATTTTTACCTTGATTTAATGGCCAATGTCTGCGCAAATGGTCTACTTTTGCTGAATCGAATCAAATCGAATCACGATTATGTATCCAAATCGAATCGAAAATCAAATCGAATTAATATTGCATGAATTGCAGGGCCCTACCCTCAAGACTTGTCATCTCCCAAGTCACCATCATTGCATGTCATCTCCCAAGTCACCCTCATTGCGTGTCATCTCCCAAGTCACCCTCATTGCGTGTCATCTCCCAAGTCACCCTCATTGCGTGTCATCTCCCAAGTCACCCTCATTGCGTGTCATCTCCCAAGTCACCCTCATTGCATGTCATCTCCCAAGTCACCCTCATTGCGTGTCATCTCACAAGAAGCACATGTCTTCAATGAAGACATCTTTGAATGATGATTTGGATCCCCCCCCCCCCACAGACAATCAAAGTCCCCCCTCACAGACAATCAAAGTCCCCCCCCCCCCCACAGACAATCAAAGTCCCCCCCCCCCCCCACAGACAATCAAAGTCCCCCCTCCGCAGACAATCAAAGGCCCCCCCCCCCTCCGCAGACAATCAAAGGCCCCCTCCACAGACAATCAAAGTCCCCCCCACAGACAATCAAAGTCCCCTTCCACAGACAATCAAAGTCCCCCCCCCCCACAGACAATCAAAGTCCCCCCCACAGACAATCAAAGTCCCCCCCACAGACAATCAAAGTCCCCCCCACAGACAATCAAAGTCCCCTTTCACAGACAATCAAAGTCCCCCCCCCCCCCACAGACAATCAAAGTCCCCCCCACAGACAATCAAAGTCCCCTTCCACAGACATTCAAAGTCCCCCCCCCACAGACAATCAAAGTCCCCCCCCCCCCCACAGACAATCAAAGTGATTAAAGCAACCAAAGAGACAATGTTATCTAAACAATCATTGATATTGCGTTCACACAATGAACGTGAATATTTGACTTACCATTTTCAAATGACAGGCACTCAAAAATTAGTTTGCCTCTTGGTGATAGACCAGCATATCGCTTGTATTGTCCACAAATACCAACCAAATTGGTCTTTCTGGGCCATAACCATGAAGGAAATTCATTTACACTTATAAACATCACAATCTCCTAATATGGTATATGGCGTTGCACTTGTTGAAAAATAAATTTCATTATAATTTCCAATTTGTCATTTCTAAATTGATTTTCAGGTTATTAGTAAATCAAAAGACTCAATGGATGATGTTGTTGATGGTGCCAATAATTTTGTCAATAAAGTCGCAGCTGCTAGGTGAGTTAACCCTGCCATGACTGGGGCTTCATGATACTGTGGTATGGCATCAGTTTGTCCTACCAGCACCATAGCACATTAGCAGGACCCACGAACATCATAGCACATTAGCAGGACAAATTGACCAGGGGTGAAAATGTCCCGTGTCAACGACATATGTTGCAGTATTCTTTTGACAGTCCTATTGTTATCCCTCCCTCATTATTTTTTCCGAATGAAACTTATTGTCCAAATAATCCATTGCTATTGTCCTAATAAGTTTTTGTTCAGCTTTGGACAATTGTAAGACAAAAGAAGTGGCAACACGTGGTATGACCGATGCAGATGCACACTGGTATGGTAATGATGCACACTGGTTATTTGTACAAATCATGCTACAGGTGGTCATCCAGGTGACCAGGTAATTCAGTGGACTATTTTTGATGATCGAACATGGCAACTTTTCCAATTTCTTCTGAAGAGATTTCGCTAGAAGACGGCAACGGCAAATTTGTCAAATATCCAATTGATCTTCTTGTTATTCCTTTATTTTCGAACGAGTTCTCTAAAGTTTGTAAAATTCTCAAGGAATTACTTCAACTGGAGGGGACTTAACTCTTTCACTGCCAAACGCGCATAAATGCGAACTCCCGTGTCACTGCCAATCGCGCATTTTTGCGAATTTGGTATGTAGTCTAATGTATGGGATATAACTCTATTCTTTCCGGCATGTTTGACAGTGTACAATGATTCTATCTGTAGTACTGTTGCGCGCGAACAATTTAAAGCGACAACGTCATCAAGGTATTGCTATTTCTGACGTTATGGGAGTACAGTCAGAGCCGGAATATACCCCCCAGTGCCACGCATCCTGTACATATATCCATGTATTTCAGGTATATATGGGTAATACATTATATCTCAAGCAGTTTCTAATATAATTAGTTGAAACTTCACATGTATATAGACATAGGTATATCCTGTCGAATGCCGCCGTGGACACGCCCACCAAGGTCACGTGACATTGGCAGCCATCTTGGATTAGTGGCTATTTGCCGGTATATGTACAGTTTGTGTACTGAATATATGTACGAATAGGTTATTGAAGGTCATATTGCTCGCGTGCTCTTCGGAAATCCTTCATGCTATGGAAAAGTTCAAAACAAGGGACAACGCACAATGGCATATCACAGTCTTGGCAGAAGAAGCTAGTCTATTCCCCATTTGCCAAAACTTTCCTTTCCAGAATGGATTATTTTCAAATGTTGTTTTCTTATAATACACCTTTACTGGTTTTGAACAACCCTTGTCTATTGTATCGTTTTCCAGTGGTGATAACAGGCAACTAAATTAATTATGCTGGTGAGTTGACCATGCGTACGCCCGCGTGACCCATATAATTCACATAAATCATCGTAAAAACCAATTTTCCTGAAATTCAAGATGGCCGTCAAGATCACGTGACTTATAAGGGGCGGAGCAGTGTCATATGTCCCCCTGCAGGTATATATACATGTGGGTATGCATGGTTATATATATATATCTATATTTGGAATTGTACATATCAGGGAATATTCAAGCAACAAAAGCACGAACTCAACAAAGTGCGTCATTGTATCCCATTTTGCTACAATTAGGTGGCAACTTGCATACATCCAAGATGGGCGCCAAGGTCACGTGACCTATTTTATGTCCAAAGTATGTTCATATATGTTACTCCCGTGTACCTTACTGTTGGACATCGTAAAATTGGGTTGAAAATTGGAAAACAAACAACACACCCATGCATACCCACACAAACTGTACATATACCGGCAAATAGCCACTAATCCAAGATGGCCGCCAATGTCACGTGACCTTGGTGGGCGTGTCCACGGCGGCATTCGACAGGATATACCTATGTCTATATACATGTGAAGTTTCAACTAATTATATTAGAAACTGCTTGAGATATAATGTATTACCCATATATACCTGAAATACATGGATATATGTACAGGATGCGTGGCACTGGGGGGTATGTCTGTGGTGGCAGGTGGCAGCGAAAGAGTTAATAACACAATCTGGTATTATTATGCATAATACGAAAATTTTCTGATGTCCTTATGACCAGTCAGAAATTAACAATAACACTTTGAATGTATGTACCCACAAAATATTGGGATAACGATGCACACTGGTTAATGGGTATTTGTGTGAATCCGTGACAATAACCAGTGTACATCGTTTTCCCAATATTTCATGGGTAACTACTTTCAAAGTGTTACTGCGAATATCACACTTGTTGTGAGGACATCAGGGTTGCATGAAGATATTTAGAAATGATTTGTCTTAGCATAGTATACATAAAATACCAGATTGTGTTATCAAGTGCTTTCGTGCGAATGTCTCGAAATTGAGAGAACTCGTTCGGAAATCAAGCAGTAAAAATAATATCAAGGTGAGAACTACCACACCGCATTCTTGTTGATAGCGATATTTTCCATCATCTCATCTTCCGAAATTATTTATGATCGCCACTGATAGTGCAGCAAGTTGCGACCTTGCATGACCTCTTGCATGTGAGGTGGTAAAAATAACATATTTCAAAAATCAAAATCGGTTAACTCTGAGCTTTGATGGTTGGGTTCATTGACTCTAAAATAAAATATTTTTTTCCCTCGAAGCCAAATAAATAGTAATTAGGAGGCGTTAAATCAGATTATGCATCTTTAATCTTTTATAATTGTTCATTTTCCAGACTGCAGTCAATAGACCAGAAACAGCTACAGTTCTCAATTCGGAAGTTAAAGGAACAGAACGAAGTATTTAGTCGATTAAATAACGAACTAAACCAGGAGTTCCAGGAGGTGATGGAGCAAAGAATCGCGTTAGAAATACAACTCGAGCATCTGCGGCCGTTCTCCAGCTGATTAGAAATACAACTCGAGCATCTGCGGCCGTTCTCCAGCTGATGAATTATATGGTTGTCAGTTTGTAGTTCCATGTGTTAAATCAAATATTGTGGTTCACATGATGCCCATAATCTAGAAACCTATGAAGCGTCGAGTATCTGATTTGATTCTAAGTCTTTACCTACCCGGAAATCCTGAAACACATAATAACGCTGCAAAAAACGTCCACCATAAACTGGATTAATGCTGAAACAGTTAGTGGTTTACAAAAGTTGACCAAGCCTGCAAATAGCGTGTCTGAACCCATAGAGAGCCCCACACAGACTGGAGCAGACGACACTCCACAGTGCATGCTTCCATCTGTGTGAGGCTCCCTGTGGGTTAAACATTAAACTTTATCAGTGAGGTTTGAGATGGATGTCTTACATTACTAATGAAGCCACACATTATCTTATATTTGCCAGGCTCCTTTAGAAAGTGTGAAGACTTATTTAGTGACAACCCAAAGCGGAATTTTGATTTTCATCCCAGGCTGGATATTATTGGACATTATTAAAAAGTAGGTCACCATTGTTTATCACTGTTTATAATATTTCCATCAAATGTCACAGAACAAAACATAAAATGAAAAATCTGCTTCGCGTTCTCACTAGATATATGCTCAAACATTCCAACAAGACATGAAGTTTTATTTTACGGTTTGTAAATGTTGAGTAAAATTAACACTGAATTCCCCATTTTTAATGTTGCCACTTTACCTCCCTCTTAAACTGGATATATTTTGACATTTTCTCATTGGTTCTTCACAAGCCTTGAAATAGTGTGTCTCTGAGGTCCCCAGAGGGTGAATTTAGTGACACTATCCCACACAGTGGCCTAACATTAGTAAATTCACCCTCTGGGGACCTCATTCTGTTTGAGCCTTATCATTCTGGGAAGTATCTATTGTCTCAAATTAACATTGATTAGTGTTTTAGTTACTTTTTTTTACTTCTGTTCAGTTTATATATCCCCTAATTTGCATAAATTGCATAATCGAGGCGACTAAAGGGTGAATGTCACCAACTTCAACTGGTGAACTTCAACTGATCCTAGGTCTCCCATAGCAATTGAGGCCTAAGCTTAATGAGGTTCCCAGAGGGTAAATTTTGTGATGCTAGCCCACTGTCACCAAATTCACCCTCTGGGGACCTCATGCTGCAAATGTCGAACACACTATTTCAGGCTTGCATGTTCTCCAGGTTTCTTGTAGGGACAATTAAGATTTCTTATTGACGGGGTCTGGGATTGTTTCACCCAGTGTGTCCACTATACTCTTGTTATTCATTTGGTGCGGTGTTTTAACCCTTTACCCAACAGAAGGGCCCTGTGCCAATGCATTCTCTTATATATGCGAGTCGACCATAGGTCGCCTCGCATATATAAGAGAATGCATTGGCTTAACACATTAAAAATTATAAAATTGTTAAAGAATGTAAGAAAAAATGGTAAAAAGTATTAAAAAAAGATTTTTTTTAGGCCAATGCATTCTCTTATATATGCGAGGCGACCTATGGTCGACTCGCATATATAAGAGAATGCATTGGCACAGGGCATAACTGTAACTATCACAATGTGGTCAATGAGCCGGTTCCAATGATACCCATATGTGTATGGTTCTATTGAGACAGTCCGAAGATATTTTATGCTGTTGAAGCTTTATTTGGCCGGTTTTGGCCGGTTTGTTGGGTAAAGGGTTAATATGACACTTGCAGAAAACATAGAATCCTGTTCATTTATTTTTTAGAGTGTTCAGGTAATAAGTTCAAACCTGAGGTTGTTATTTAACCCTTTCGTGACCCTCTATGGAGCCCCAAACAGAGAGAACAATGCTGATGACTGTCGTCTGCTTGGGTCTGTGTGAGGCTCCATATAGGGAGCATCGCATATATAAAAGAATGCACTGGCTTACAGTATTAATGTAAATATTGTTAGGCCAATGTATTCTCTTATAAATGCGAGGCACCCTATGGGAGACCCACATATATAAGAGAATGCATTGGAACATAGTTTTCGCAAAATTTCAGGAAGCTCCAGTCATGGAAGGGTTTAAGTTTATAGTTTTACAACTGAATGAGAAAACCCAGTCAGTAACCAATGGGTTAATTTCAAGCTGCAAATAGTGTGTCTGAACCCATGGAGAGTCCCACTTTGCAGACTGAGGTCCCCAGAGGGTGAATTTAGTGATGCTATCCCGCATGGCAATGCTAGCATCACTAAATTCACCCTCTGGGGACCTCAGTCTGCTTAGGCCTGAACTGATATGGGAGACCTGTCAACTTGTATCCAGTCACCAAAGGGTTAATGATAATGTATCTCTTAAAACAACAACAACATCATTTTTTATGAAACATAATTTCAAGACCACAAATAGCTTTTTTGTGAATAAAATACAGATAAAACTGAAGATTGTATATTATTTGCATAATTCATGATGAAATCTGTTTAGTTGAAATGAAATTTGCTTTGATTGAGAATGCTAACGAGATAGAGTTCTCTCTCTTGGTGTCTTGGTATACTCCAGGTACGCTACGAATGTTTTGTCGAGATCATTTGGTGTCTTGGTACACTTTAGGTACGCTACGAATGTTTTGTCGAGATCATTTGGTGTCTTGGTACACTCCGGGTACGCTACGAACGTTTTGGCGAGATCATTTGGTGTCTTGGTACACTCCGGGTACGATACGAACGTTTTGTCGAGATCATTTGAAGTTTCTGTGCTTAAAATAGCATGTAAAACGGTCCTAATAGGTTGTATGCATTATATAAAAAAAAATTGAAATAAAATTAATGTTTATTGATTGAAGTGTTTCCAGACAGGTGTCCTTGATTTATGTTAAGTTATTATACAATGTTAACCCACAGGGAGCCTCCCCAGATGTAAGCATGCACTAAAGAGTGTCATCTGCTCCAGTCTATGTGGGGCTCTCTATGGGTTATATTATAACGTTATTATACAATGTTGTGTACATATGTGTTTTTCTTGTACGAGTCCAGGTTGTGGTGAAAAGTAATATTGGACGAGACACGCCAGTGTCGAGTTTTCACCACAACCTGGACGAGTACAAGAAAAACTCATACTGTACACAACATTGTATAATGACATTTTTATTATCCATCTGTATGTTTATCCACATTTTGGGAATAAAACTTTTGTAGTTATTTTTGGTATTTGTCGGCACTTAATTTTCTATAAAAGCCTGTATATTGATCATCAGAAAGCATGATTTGGAAAAGTAAACACGGAAGTGAGAAAAAAAAACTCAATACAGAAGTGAAACGTCTGCTAAAATCCATCAGTGTTGCGCGTGCATCACAATTTCACCGATTCATTTCGCAATAGAGTTAATTCGTGACGTCACGGAGTCCCAATAAAAAAGTGATATTGTACAGTCGGGAGTCCAATATGACTTTTGGGAGTCCAATATGACTTTTTCCAGGACTATCACGTGGCGGCTTTTGCCCAATTGGAAATGGTGTTAGTTAAGGGATGGATAATAATATTTATTATTTTATACCCTAGAATCTATGTAAAACTTGTTAGTAAGAGATACACTATATAGAGGATCTACAACTTGTCCCCAGATTATAGCAAAATTTATTACATTATCCTACCCTTATTCCATTCAATAAACCCATTCTATAAATTGTGGTATGAAATGTTCATTTAGTAACAGGAAATAGTGCCATGTGACCTCTTTGACTTCCAGTTTGTCGTCTGTTTACATTCCGTACTCTATGACTCAAAATACGATGGCTTCCAATATTTTTCCAACAAACTATGATTAATGAAGAGTTTGAAAAGTTATGTCATTAAATGTACGCCATTAAATACGCCAAAGAGTTTTTATTTATCTGGCATTATTTATTTATGCCGGGCAAACAATGCATAGTTATGCGAAACGTCAACGCATGCCTTATAGAAGCCGATGTTAGTTTCGCGTCCCATTTGTTGATTTAACCCTTTACCCAACAAACCGGCCAAAACCGGCCAAATAAAGCTTCAACAGCCTAAAATATCTTCGGTCTGTCTCAATAGAACCATACAAATATGGATATCATTGGAACCGGCTCCTTGACCACATTGTGATAGTTACAGTTATGCCCTGTGCCAATGCATTCTCTTATATATGCGAGTCGACCATAGGTCGCCTCGCATATATAAGAGAATGCATTGGCCTAAAAAAAATCTTTTTTTAACACTTTTTACCATTTTTTCTTACATTCTTTAACAATTTTATAATTTTTAATGTGTTAAGCCAATGCATTCTCTTATATATGCGAGGCGACCTATGGTCGACTCGCATATATAAGAGAATGCATTGGCACAGGGCCCTTATGTTGGGTAAAGGGTTAAGTATGTTTTGTCTAGGTTTTGGATCATGTAATAAATATAATTTACAAAACTCGTCCAGTAAATTAGATCTGGACCTCGCCAAAGGCTCGGCCCAGACTGAATTTACTAGACTCGTTTTGTAAATTCCGCTATAAACTGGGGACTCGTTGTAGATCCTCTCTTTACGAAAACAAGTTCTGTAAATTAGGTCTGGGCCGAGCATTTGATGATCCAAACCTAATTTATGGGACAAGTTTTGTAAATTTCACTATAAACTGGGGACAAGTTGTAGATTTGATGTATTTCTTAATCCAAAAACTCCATAAAATATTCTTAAATCAATTAAATTTGGTGATGCTAGCCTGCTGTGTGGGATAGCATCACTAACTTCACCCTCTGGGGACCTCATTCTGAAAATGACAGGCACACTATTTGCAGACTTGATCAATACATTAATGAAGCCAATTTAAAAAATTAGTTGTGGCGGTAATACTTACCATTAAAGGTACTCAATCCGATCAGATGCTCCCAAATTACTATTTCTTTGGCTTCGGGGGGTAAAAAATATTTGATTCGAGTCGAGGAACCCACCCATCCAAGCTCAGAGTGATCAGATATCGATGTTTCAAATCTATTATTTAAATTTTAAGTGGCCCAGTCGACGAGAAGACCAAATTGCGGATGAAGATGGATAACTCTAAAATCAAGTGGCTTTTTTGTGTCAGATACTTGACAAACTGGCAAAAAAAATTTTTTTAAAGTTGATAAATAACAGATTTTTGTCAATTTTATGCTATAGTTGACTGTGGTTAGCATTATTTTTGGGCAATTAATTGATTGTGACAACTGAAGCGGCATTTAAAAAAAAATGTTGTTGTTGGAATCTGATGATATGGGGACCATCGAATCGGATTGAGTACCATTAACCTTTTCATGATGGGAGCTGCGCTGGTGCAGCATTAAAGATCATGTGCCAGTGCATTCTCTTATATATGCGAGTCTTGCATATATAGAGGATCTACAACTCATCCCCAGTTTATAGTGAAATTTACAAAACGAGTCAAGTAAATTAGGTCTGGGCAGAATAGCAAGGTCCAGACCAAATTTATGGAATGAGTTTTGTAAATTTCACTATGAACTGGGGACGAGTTGTAGATTAGATTTATAACTTGATCCAAAACAATAAATGGGACGTGAAACTAACAGTGGCTTCTATAAAGCATGCGATGACGTTTCACGTGACTATGTGTTGTTTGCTCACGTAAATAAATAGTCCCTAGATAAATAGGACATATTTAATGGCATAAATTTACTGAAATAAATAATTCTATATCAATATCAGTCGCAGACACCGATTCTTCATTCCTCGTCCCCCGATTCCGAATCACGTTTGTGGATGTACAAATGGGGATTGGAGCACAAGTTAAATAAACTTATGTGATGCTAATATTGTCTCTCACGTGTTATAGGGCATCATGTGTAATCCTAGTTATAGTTATTTTATATTGAATCGTGTGCAATTATTTTGGGTGTGGATTATCCGGATTAGGATTATCCAGATTGGGTGGTGCATGTTTTTATCTGAATTAAATTTTATTTATTTTTCTCTAGAAAAAAAATCTTTATAACTCTTCTCTGCTGAAGGTCTCTTGGATGTGGTGGCAGCAACACAAACCGATTTCATTGATAACGTCATCGAGGATATCAACTTTAACATGTTGAAAATATCTTGATTAAATTATTTGATATAGTCTATATAAATCACACTAATGTTAATTAAACACTATCGACCTAAATTTGAGTATATTACAAGCTAGTATCTGCAGAGAGTTTAATAAACACTGAACAACACAAGTTTTGTGAACATGTTAACTTAATTACACTCCGGTATAGTGGGCTAGCATCACTAAATTCAACATCTGGGGACCTCATTCTGCTTGGGCCTCATATTCTCTGGAAATTTTCTTTATTATAAAATTTCTGTAGAAAATTCATCACATAGATTCTATTTCTTTTTCAGTTTAGTTTCTCTATATCCCTAAATTGGCAGATGACACATTGCATGATCGAGGTTCCCAATGGGTGTTCATGACAATATTCACCATTTGGGAACGTCATTGTTTCCCATAGCAGATGAGGCCATGCAGAATGAGGTCCTTAAGGGGGTGAATTTGGTGATGCTAGCCCGCTCTGTGGGATAGTGTCACTAAGTTCACTCTCCGGGGACCTCATTCTGCAAATGACAGGCACACTTTTTACTCAATCTCGGTCAGTAGAACATATATGTTATTACGGTTGGTTGATGTAAACAGGGTGACACTGACAGCTTGGATCCTATGTTCAACCGAGTTGCTCCAAGCTATCAATGACGCAGCACGTTACATCAGTCAGTCACGCTAACCCTTCTATGACTGGAGCTTTCAGAAATTTTGCGAAAACACTGTACCAATGCATTCTCTTATATATGTGAGTCTCCCACAGGGCACCTCACATACATAAAAGAATGCATTGGTCTAACAATATTTACCTTAACCTTGTAAGCCAGTGCATTCTCTTATATATGTGAGTCTCCCATAGGGTGCCTTGCATATAAACGAGAATACATTGGCCCAACAAAACTTACCTTAACCTTGTAAGCCAGTGCATTCTCTTATATATGTGAGTCTCCCATAGGGCACCTCGCATATAAACGAGAATACATTGGCCTAACAATATTTACCTTAACCTTGTAAGCCAGTGCATTCTCTTATATATGCGAGTCTGCCACAGGGAACCCTGGCCCAATATTTTGAATGCTGCACCAGCCCCGCTACCATCATGAAAGGGTTTTATAACACTCCCGTATAGAGCCTCACACAGACCCAAGCAGATGACATTCATCAGTGCATTGTTCTCTCTGTCTGGGGCCACATAGAGGGTTAATAACTTAAAATCTGGCTGTTGAGAATATTTTTCTTGTTCCTTTTTTCACCACATCCAATAGACCTAACTTCGTAGAGGATTTCATTCCATTTGTCTTAATTAACTTCCGTTCTTGGGCTGCGTATGTTTATCCAAGGACCAGCCTAGAGGTAATAGGGAGAAGTCATGTCTAACTAGACCGGTACACAGGGACCAGCCTGGAGGATTCAAATAGGGAGAAGTGACTTCTAACTAGACCGGTACACAGGCACCAGCCTAGGGGTTTCAAATAGGGAGAAGTCACTTCTAACTAGACCGGTACACAGGGACCAGCCTAGGGGTTTCAAATTGGGAGAAGTCTCTTCTTCCAATTTGTTATTCGGAAAAGTGGACTGTTATCAGTGAGAAGTAACAATGACTAAAGTTCAATATATTCACCCTCATCACCCTTCTATGATCCAATAAGTATTAGTCAACACAAGAGCCCATTTATAAAACCATTGTAGTGAATAATAAAACAATACATACTGGTATATGAGAGAGAAGTCCTTCTCCCTGGGACAAAAATAGGGAAAAGTTACACCTTTTAGGGAGAAGATGTCGCCCTCTAGGCTGGTCCCAGTAATTTCTAACATAATAATTATTGATGAAAATATTTGTTTTTAAATTGCAGGCTCATTTCAAACTTCTTTGATTTAAACATTGAAGGTATTGACATGGGTGTTGTTTTAAAGGCATATCAGAGACAATTTTGCTTTCAAATAGTGTTTTGGCCTCGACTATTCTTAACCCTGGTTGCCCTCTTTGCTGGTCCTTGGTCGCCCTCTAGGCTGGTCCCTGGTTGCCCTCTAGACTGGCCCCTGGTTGCCCTCTAGGCTGGTCCCTGGTTGCCCTCTATGCTGGCCCTTGGTTGCCCTCTAGGCTGGTCCTCTCCCGTTGCCCTGCAGGCTGGTCCTTGCATAAGTCAATATTTAGTTATCAAACTCTACTCAATAAAATTATTATTTCAATGAAAATAGCCTGTTTTTAATTGGAAACTTTAAAAAAAGTGAGACAATGCTTTCTGATACAAGTCTGAATTTAGTGTGTCTGACATTTGCAGAACGAGGTCCTCAGAGTGTGAATTTAGTGATGCTATCCTGTATGGGGGGGGGGGCCTAGCATAACCAAATTCACCCTCTGGGAACCTCATTCTGCTGAGGCATCAACTGCTATGAGAGACCAAGGATCAGATTGAAGTTCCTCAGTTGAAGTTGGTGATCTTCACTCATTAGTCACCTCAATTATGCATTTTATCTTCTGCAAATTATGGGGATATAGAAACTAAACAGAAAGGAAAAAGTAACTAAAAACAACGTTAATTTGAGACTATAGATACTTCCCAGAAGATGAGGCCTAAGCAGAATGAGGTCCCCAGAGGGTGAATTTTGTGATGCTAGCCCAACACACGGGATTGCGTCACTAAATTCACCCTCTGGGGACCTCATTCTGCAAATATCAGACGCACTAAACTCAGACCTGTTCAGATACTACTTATTTTTTTCTTGTGAAATACAGTAATGCTCTAATTAATCGACCCCTTAACCACAGCAGAATTATGGGTAACTTTTCAGGATTTAGTCGGAAATATGGCATGTTGCCATTCATCGGAAAGCTCTCCCCGAGAGCTCTCCGATGAATGGCAACAAGCCATATTTCCGACTAAATCCTGAAAAGTTACCCATAATTCTGCTGTGGTTAAGGGGTCGATTAATTAGAGCATTACTGTATCTCCTGAGTTTTCAAAGACAAAAGTTCCCTGAAAATCCAAATTGTTAATATCATTTAACCCATTCATTACTAAATGGTTTCTCTCATTCCGGTATGAAAGTATACATTGGAATAGTCTATTATTCACCCGGAGGGGTGTTCAGGAAATATGAGCAGACGACAGACAGATGAAAAGATAATACAAGTGCAGAAGAATTCCTATTAATTGGTGGGAAATGTTCAGATAATAAGTTCATATGGGATAACTACTCATCAATGAGTGTTTAGTATAGAAAGGGTTATACTTATTATGTGAACATTTTCTATTGGATAACCACTCACACTCACCAATGATGCTTTAGTATAGAAAGGGTTAAACTTATTTTCTGAGCATTTCCTATGTGATAACTACTCATCAGTGATGTTTTAGTATAGAAAGGTTTAATAAGATAACTACTCGTCAATGATGCTTTTAGTATAGAAAGGGTTGATAATGATGACCATTGATATGTTGCCTATTTGTCCTGTATGTGTTCTGTGCGTTGCTATTAAAGTGCTTCTCTTGCTAGGTAGAGGTACCACCCTAGTTAAGTGGTCCAGCCAGTCTGCTGTGATGTTTGTAGGTCCTGCTAAATTACTATGATGCTGGTAGGGCAAATTGATGCTGTTACGAAAATATACCATTATTTTTTCTTAAGTTGTCATTTTCTCTAGTTTGGCGAATCCAAGCGATTTGATAAAAAAGCCAGTGTCTGTATGAAACATTCAAGAACATAATTATTTTGGAAAAATTCAATAATGTCTGCGTTGGTATACGCAAAACAATGTGAATAGCATAGTCAATTTGCAGTCAATTTGCAACAACATTATAGTCAATTTGCAACAACTAATGCAAGCAGTATTAAACTATTTCGCAATAATGTTTTTGAATGTTTGATACACATAATGACTTTTCCGAGATATGCTCAGATTATCCACGAAAATGCCAATTTTAGAAAAAAATAATGCTACTTTTTGTTAACAGTATCAGTTTGCCCTACCAGCATCATAGTAATTCAGCAGGACCCAGCAGCATCATAGCATACTAGCAGGACGACTTGATGAGGGGTGGGTACATATTGTTACTTCTTTAATGAAATCATGCTGTATATCTATTAAAATGACCTATAACGTTCAATGTTTCCTCTAAACTCAGGGGGTCGAAAAAAAAAAACTAGCACATATGCTGATTTTTTCCTTTCGACCCTTGTTGGGACCCACCCACCTCCTTTTAACACTAAAACAGAGATTTGCGGGGGGAATTTCATTGTAAACAGCTGTATGTGAATTTCTGTGCATACTATTTGTCATGGATGTTAACATTGACATGTAGATAGGAACGAGTCGTTTTGGGGTCATTCGGCCAAAAAAACATGGATGCCAGTGGCCATCTTGGATTTCAAAATTCAATCCATTAGCATGGGCTACAGGCTATACTGTTTGCCTGATCATCATGAAATTTTTCATTTATGTTCATATTGACATTCTAAGGTGTTTTAAGCCAAACTCATTGCAAAAACAGTCAAAAAGACTTGCAGGAAAACAAATTTGGAGTTGCGGAAAATATAGTTTGTTGGTCCCATCGACCACCCACTCACCCCGGCATACGTGCCCGGAAAAAAATCCCCCCCCTCTAAACCCAGAATTTGTATGCGTTTATCACATTCCCGGGATTGAAATATATAGCAAACACCTAAAGTTTTTGTTTGAATACCGAAATATCTCACGAGTGTCTGGAAAGAAATAGCAAATATTCCAGAAGCCGCGAGTGAAAAATAGATATTTTTTCCAGACACGAATGAGATGTTTCAAGTATTTGTTCAAGAGAAGACGTTTCAAAATAAAAAGAATCCGTCTCGCTCGCTATTTTTCATCGTAGGAAACAAGAAAGTCGATTCACAATATGACAAAATAGTCACATGGATGACAAACAAGATGCTGATTGGGCTAGAGCTGCAACATTTTGACAGAAGTTGAACTATAGCGAGAAAGTTTTTACATGTGTAAATTTGAATTTACAAAAAAACAAACAAAAACCAACTTGCGACGTTTTGTGTGCAAGACAATGATATGCTGACTAGGTTTGAACCTTATAGGTCACTTCGACTATATATAATGTATAATGCTGATTGCTATGTCTGCATTTCCCCTGCTCTTGAAACCACAACTAACTTACATGAAGACTTGTGGAAGCAAAATCTGCCGCCGCCTCATGCCATACAAACGATCAGTCAAATTGACAGCTTCCCAAGTTTGGTGAAATATATAAAAATTCCACATTCTCAGGCATCTCCCTAGTCGGTGAAATTTTCTTTTAAAAAAGTTTCTTCAAACATTTTTTTTCAATATTTTGTTAGAAATATTGGATTTGAACAATGAAACTGAATTTTTTTTTTTCTGGAGTATGTTTTCTTGATTTTGAGAAAAAAAATTAAAATATATAATGTCCCTCTTTCATCTCAAAATTGAGATCTAATTGCCTGAGAGGGAAGTAACTCTAATTTATGAGAGGGAAGTAACTCTAATTACCTGAGAGGGAAGTAACTAATTGCCTGACAGGGAAGTAATTCTAATTGCCTAAGAGGGGAAGTAACTGTAATAGCCTGAGAATATAGACATTTTATTTGAATTAAGGAATAATCTTTCATTTCCCTGATTTTCTGATTCACACGTGACAAAATTCTTACCCTCGACATTCACTTCCACCCTATTGTAATTATATTAGAATTTTGGAAACCAATGGCAAAGTAGTATAGAAAATGATTTGGATGTAGATACAGTAATGTCCTAAATAATCGACTCCTTGACCACAACAGAATTATGGGTAACTTTTCAGAATTTAGTTGGAAATATGACTAAATCCTGAAAAGTTACCCATAATTCTGCTGTGGTTAAGGAGTCGATTATTTAGGGCATTAGTGTATATCACCACAATCTCTTATGGAAGATGACTACGCCCCAACATGACAATCAGCAGTATACTTACATTATGCCATAAAAATATATACCTAGTTTATCATCACAATCCCTGAATGGTGCACAGAAAATAAATAAACAACATCCCCTCCCCAATCAAGCCTTGAAATAGTGTGCCTGTCATTTGCAGAATGAGGTCCCCAGAGGGAGAATTTAGTGATGCTACCCCGCATAGCGGGTTAGCATCACCAAATTCACCCTCTGGGAACCTCATTCTGCTGAGTTGTAAGCAGAATGAGTTCCCCAGAGGGTGAATTTGGTGATGCTATGCCCGGGTAGCATCACTAAATTCACCCTCTGGGGACCTCATTCTGCAAATGACAGACACATTATTTCAAGGCTTGTTCCCAATTTTCCAAGAAAATTCAATGATATTCTAGGTATGAATTGTTTATGACCTTTTGATTTTATGCTAAATAATCAAACTGCAATTGAAATCTCATATCATCTTTTTTTATTTTCATCTTTAACCCTTTGAGTGCCAGGGCAATTTTTGTATCAACCCATATACCCTGTGCCAATGCATTCTCTTATATATGCGAGTCGACCATAGGTCGCCTCGCATATATAAGAGAATGCATTGGTCTAACAATTTTTTTTTTATTTTTTATTTTTTTTACAATTTTAATAATTTATTCTTATATTCTTTAACAGACTTATTTTGTAGGTTTAGGGCCGATGAGATCGGCCCCTGGCACTCAAAGGGTTAAGAGTCAGACGTGAAATTAACAGCAGCTTCTATAAGGCCTGTGATGATAATCCACGTAACTATGCGTTGTTTGCCCGCGTAAAACCCTTCCATGACTGGAGTTTCCTGAAATTTTGCGAAATCCATGTGTCTCCCATAGGGAGCCTTGCATATATAATAGAATACATTGGCTTAACAATATTTACCTTGATATTGTAAGCCAGTGCATTCTCTTATATATGCGAGGCTCCATATGGGAAACTCGCATGTGTAAGAGAATGCACTGGCACATGATCTTTAATTCTGCACCAGCGCAACTCCCGTCATGAAAGGGGTAACTTTTTTATACTCATCTTCAAGAGTTGGACCTAATGACGCCAAAGAAGCAATGGATCTATGGTAGTTACTGGTTGATGTATTCTCTCTCATATGATCAAGTTACAGTAATGCCCTAATTAATCGACTCCTTTAACCCTTTACCCAACAAAACGGTCAAAACCGGCCAAATAAAGCTTCAACAGCCTAAAATATCTTCAGTCTGTCTCAATAGAACCATACAAATATGGATATCATTGGAACCGGCTCCTTGACCACATTGTGATAGTTACAGTTATGCCCTGTGCCAATGCATTCTCTTATATATGCGAGTCGACCATAGGTCGCCTCGCATATATAAGAGAATGCATTGGCCTAAACAAAATCTTTTTTTAACACTTTTTACCATTTTTTCTTACATTCTTTAACAATTTTATAATTTTTAATGTGTTAAGCCAATGCATTCTCTTATATATGCGAGGCGACCTATGGTCGACTCGCATATATAAGAGAATGCATTGGCACAGGGCCCTTCCGTTGGGTAAAGGGTTAACCACAGCAGAATTATGGGTAATTTTTCAGGATTTAGTCGGAAATATGGCTTGTTGCCATTCATCGGAAAGCTCTCGACGAGAGCTTTCCAATGAATGGCAACAAGCCATATTTCCGACTAAATCCTGAAAAGTTACCCATAATTCTGCTGTGGTTAAAGGAGTCGATTAATTATGGCATTACTGTACTCCATATCCTTCATAATTTGATAGATAGTCTAGAGGATAAATAGTGTGTTTGAGTGGATACCGAAAAGTATCTCATAAGAGACCGAGACAAATGTTACCTGCCTGGAGCCTCACACAGATGGAAGCATGCACTACATAGTGTCGTCTGCTCCAGGCTGTGTGGGGCTCTCTATGGGTTAATAGACCCGCCATATCAAATCCAGTTGTAAGTCGGGATTATTTCACCCTGTGCCAATGCATTCTCTTATATATGCGAGTCAACCATAGGTCACCTCGCATATATAAGAGAATGCATTGGCCTAACAATTTATTTATCATTTTTTTTTAAATAATTGTTTCTTACAATTTTTAGGACATAAAATAAAAAACATCCATTACCCTGCAGGGAGCCCCACACATATATAGAAGCAGATAGAGGAGTGTCGTCTGCTCATGTTTGTCTGGGGCTCTGTATGGGTGAAATTATAAAATTGTTAAAGAATACAAGAAAAAATTATTAAAATTGTAAAAAATTGTTAGGCCAATGCATTCTCTTATATATGCGAGGCGACCTATGGTCGACTCGCATATATAAGAGAATGCATTGGCATAGGGTAAAAAAATCCCGACTTACGACTGGATTTGATATGGCGGGTCACAGATGTTTCCAAAAATAAACATTTCAAGTTGTCTCAGTCAGGAATATAATTTTTGGCATCCACTCAAAAACATTAGATTTTAATTTTTTTGAATTTAAAATATTGTTTTTTTTCCTAATTTGTTGAACTTTTTAACTGAACAAATTAATTGGAATCCTTCTGCACCTGTTTTATCTTTTCTTCTGTATGTTGTCCATTTTTCATGAACACTGCTCAGAATGAATAATAGATCATTCCAATATATACTTTTATTATAACTGAATGGGAGAATCCATTTAGTAAAGAAAGGTAAAATTGGCCTTGAAATTATTTAGCCTGTGGATGATCAGTTGAGAATTCACCAATACATAGTTCTACCGCACATTGCTTCTGTGCCGATGGGCCATATAATGTGTAACTTCTCGATGGGCCATATAATGTGTAACTTCTCGATGGGCTATATAATGTGTAACTTCTCGATGGGCTATATAATGTGTAACTTCTCGATGGGCCATATAATGTGTAACTTCCTAAGGTTTTCAACGATTCAATAAGAGCTTCGTTGGGTTCCCTGGGGGTGCGTTTTGCAGCTCAATCATTGTACAAACCTGGATATAGTGTGTCTGACATTTATAGAATATGAGGTTCCCAGATGATTAATTTAGTGACACTATCCCGCAGTGGGCTAGCATAACCAAATTCACCCTCTGGGAACCTCATTCTGCTAAGGCTTCAACTGCTAGGGGAAAAATAGAATCAGATTGAAGTTCCCCAGTTGAAGTTGGTGATGTTCACCCATTAGTTGCCTTGATTATGCATTTTATCTTCTGCAAATTAAGGGATATGGTATAGAAACTGAACAGATGGGAAAAATTAACTGAAAACAATGTTAATTTGAGCCAAAAGATACTTCCCAGAAGATGAGGGCTAAGCAGAACGAGATTCCCGGAGGGTGAATTTGGTGATGCTAGCCCGCTATGCAGGATATCGTCACCAAATTCACCCTCTGGGGACCTCATACTGAAAATGACAGACACGTTATATCGAGACTTCCTTGATAACTTCGCTACTGAATCATTTTAATGTGTTTTCTGTTTCATTCTTTGCATATATTAATAAATTAACTAACTTATTTATCTTGGTTTGTTTTATACAGGGACCAGTCCAAGCCTTGAAATAGTGTGCCTGTCATTTGCAGAATGAGGTCCCCAGAGGGTGAATTTAGTGATGCTACCCTGCCTAGCAGGCTAGCATCACCGAATTCACTCTCTGGGGACCTCATTCTGCTTACACCTCAGCAGAATGAGGTTCCCAGAGGGTGAATTTGGTGATGCTAGCCCGCTATGCGGGGTAGCATCACTAAATTCACCCTCTGGGAACCTCATTCTACAAATGACAGACACACTATTTCAAGGCTTGGACCAGTCTCGACTGAGATATGGGAGAGGGACCAGTCTGGAGGGTGTTATGGAAGAAGACTAGTTTAGAGGTTGACGGGGGAAGCAACTGTACTTTGACATTATTTTTGCATCACCTATAATAGTAATTAGAGCACAATCCCATTGTTACAATCGTTTAAAGCACATCGGTAAAGCACATCAATTCTCAAGGCCGGCGAAGGAATGGTTCAGTGATTATCCCATTGTTCAGCACACGTAACTCATAACAGACAAATCGCATGGGCGCTTCAAAGAGGGACCAGTCTGTGTTGTTTCGGACATATCTATTTACATTCAATGGCAATCAGTTCATGTTAAGTACATTGTTGGGCGTGGCTAACCGGCTATTGTGTCCAATCACGGCCAGCGCATGGATTGTGCATCGTGGTCAAAACACGCTCACCGGCACATTTCCCATTGATTGAATTATGTGGGATCAATTGTGCTCTAAGTCGTTCAGAGCACGCGAATACATGTAGTTCTTTACCAGAATAAATCTCGTCTTCGACTCGATTGATTCTGGTAAAGAACAATTCTTGTGCTCTAACCCTTACTTAGCCAAGCTGACAATGTCTCTGTGAAAGCTAGAAACAATCCACCCTGTACTATTATTTGGGTCTGTACTATTATTTGGGTCTGTACTATTATTTGGGTCCGTACTATTATTTGGGTCTGAACTATTATTTGGGTCCGTACTATTATTTGAGTCTGTACTATTATTTGGGTCAGTACTATTATTTGGGTCCGTACTATTATTTGGGTCTGTACTATTATTTGGGTCCGTACTATTATTTGGGTCCATACTATTATTTGAGTCTACTATTATTTGGGTCTGTACTATTATTTGGGTCCGTACTATTATTTGGGATCAATTGTGCTCTAAGTCGGTCAGAGCACGCGAATACATGTAGTTCTTTACCAGAATAAATCTCGTCTTCGACTCGATTGATTCTGGTAAAGAACAATTCTTGTGCTCTAACCCTTACTTAGCCAAGCTGACAATGTCTCTGTGAAAGCTAGAAACAATCCACCCTGTACTATTATTTGGGTCTGTACTATTATTTGGGTCTGTACTATTATTTGGGTCCGTACTATTATTTGGGTCTGTACTATTATTTGGGTCCGTACTATTATTTGGGTCCGTACTATTATTTGGGTCTGTACTATTATTTGGGTCTATTATTTGGGTCTCTACTATTATTATTATGTACTGTACTATTATTTGGGTCTGTACTATTATTTGGGTCCGTACTATTATTTGGGTCTACTATTATTTGGGTCTGTACTATTATTATTATGTACTGTACTATTATTTGGGTCCGTACTTATTATTTGGGTCTGTACTATTATTTGGGTCTACTATTATTTGGGTCTACTATTATTTGGGTCCGTAGTATTATTTGGGTCCGTACTATTATTTGGGTCTGTACTACTATTTGGGTCTGTACTATTATTTGGGTCTGTACTATTATTTGGGTCTACTATTATTTGGGTCTACTATTATTTGGGTCTCTACTATTATTATTATGTACTGTACTATTATTTGGGTCTGTACTATTATTTGGGTCTACTATTATTTGGGTCCGTACTATTATTTGGGTCTGTACTATTATTTGGGTCTCTACTATTATTTGGGTCCGTACGATTATTTGGGTCCGTACTATTATTTGGGTCTGTACTATTCTTTGGGTCTGTACTATTATTTGGGTCTGTACTATTATTTGGGTCCGTACTATTATTTGGGTCTACTTTTTTTCAATTTGGGGAAATTTCCCACCGTGTACTATTATTTGGGTCTATTATTATCTGGGTCATGGGTACGGATTGCTGAAACCCACCGGGGTGATAACCTTTGTATATTGAATTATATAGTTCTGAGGAATGTCTAATATATGGACAAATCAAGTTTTCTGGCAGAAAAATAAAAATAAAAACCAAAAATAATGATTTAATATACAAAATGGAATGGGTAGTATACACATGTTGACTGCCTTGGTGGAAAAGCAAGAACTATTTTCCATGAGTTGTGTCTTTTGAATAGCAAGGAAGTGACAGTTCACAAAAGTATGGCCTCAATCTCTACCAGAGCGCACCAGTCATACTTCCTTTCTGACTTTGTCACTGGCTGGGTACTAGTCTGTGGTTTTTAGCTCACCTGAGACGAAGTCTGGTGGAGCTATAGTCATCACTCCTTGTCCGTCCATCAACAATTCTTTAAACTTCTTCTCCTCTGGAACCATAAGACCGAATGGGTTCATGTTTGGTGTGGATGTTCCCTAGGTGACTCACATTCAGATGAGGTCACTGGGTCAAATAGTTGCGAAGCCAGGGCCATAACTCTTTCCCTCCATAGTAATTCTGTTAAACATCTCAAATACCATCAGGCCAAATGGGTTCATATTTAGTATGAAGTATCCTTGGGTGACTGGGGTTCAGATTTGTTCAAATGAGGTCACTGTAATAAGAAGCATTTACTTTGGCTCTAACTGTATGCGGGGTATGCCTACATGTACACTTGTCAAGTGAAATCTGACATTTCTATAAACATTCCCTGGAGATCTGCTAGAGGTCATTAATTCCCAATTAATTCAATCTATCATATGTATTGTTCAAATCTTTCAACAGGACATTTAACACTCCCACATCCACCACTTCACTAGAACATATTTGGCAAAACTTGAAAAGTATTCTTTGAAAGAACCACCATCTCTATTTAGCTCATATTTAATATTGAGGTTACTTTGGTGATTGTGATTCAGATTTGTTTAATCAGGGTCACCAGGTCAAGTAGGTGCAAGGCCAGCTACATTACTCTTTCTCTTCTTCTGGTTACAGCCGTCGGTCATTTGCTGACCATTATTAGCCGTTGAGTGGAATTTTTTTGTGGGTATTTTTATACTATTAATAAAAGGGTAGTTTTCGTATTAAAAACAGTTAAAACTATGTACAATCTCAGTTGCTTACTTGTTGGTGTGGTCTAGGAGGATAAGAGGCTTCAAAACATCGTGCGATAGCGTCGACTTGAAGCCCCCTACATCCTCAGAAGATACAGAGTCTTGTGTTAAATTATTCCATTGAGTGACAGTTCTAATGGTGTGCCTTAGAGTCTTTAGGATCTGCCCGTGAATCTTGTGTGGATCTATCTTAAACAGGAGGTTTTCAATGCCTTTTTCACTGACTGTAATTGAAGCCATGGTTTGGTATGGTGAGGGACCTTTATTTGGTGCAGGTGCACTTTTATTGTCTTCCTCAGAAAAGGCTTTCTGAAACTGTAGGTTAAGGGCTTTGCTTTGCTATCTGGATCTGTTATGGTTATGCCATTTGTTCGAATACAAGAAATCCCATCTCTCCATAGTAATTCATGATATGTCTTCTATGCTAGAATCAAATGGCCTATTTTGCTTATATTTGGTATGAAATTGGGTGACAGATTTGTGAAAATGGGATCACAAAGTCGAATAAGGTCAGAGCCAGAGACATAACTATTTCACCACATAGTAATTCTTAAAATATGTTTGCAAGAGCCAAGAACTAGTTGGCTTATTTAGCATGGAATGTTCTTGTTTGACTGAAATTCAGATTTTTTTAAATGTGGTCACCTGGTCAAATAGGGCCAAGCAAAGGACAGTTTCCCTCTTAATATGCTTCCGTCACAAGGACCATCAGGTCTATTTTACTGATATTTAGTATGAAGGGTTCTTTGGTGTCTGGGATTCAAATTTATTCAGATGGGGTCACCAGGTTAAATAGGGTGGGACCAGGGACATAACTGTATATCTCTATAGTAATACTTAAAATGTCTTCTCAAGAGAGGTTGGACTATTTAGCTTACATATAGTATGGAGGATCCTTTAGTGACTGAGATTCAGATTTGTTAACATGACGGGGCTATGGGGAGTTAACACTTTTGGGTCTAATAAAATCATTGAAATACCAAATTCATTAAAACATCTCTTACCTGACTGATTAATCTGACATACATGTATGGTGTTTTGGGTCCATGGATAATTGGGCTTCAAACATGTCTAAATGGTTTTATAAAAAGGCGCTTGTGAGATTGGAAATTTCCAACAATTGAGAAAGTTTGAGATATTGGTTGTGAAATTCCAACCTAAGAATTTGGGAGTCTGGAGCCCGGTCGGGAGGGGACTTGTTGAGCTGGAGGAGGGGGGTGATCAGTAGTATACAGTTGGTAATTTCAAGGTGGATATTCACCGATCTACATACATGAAGCCTCTCTAGCCACAAATCCTGTTTAGATCTACTTCTTTTAAAGTGATTATGAAAAGTTCTGACTGTTGTGGTCTCCAGAGTCCCAGTCTTATCAGTCTTTGCAGTCTGGTGCGCGACCCCAGTCATTGACTGTCTTGTCTATATTTAGCACGGGTTTTTCCCGACAAAATGGCGAGACCGCGATCGACCAAAGTCAAACTTCCTATGTGCTTTGAGAACAATTCTCGCACTAAAAACTTATTCACAGATTGGACAATTTTCGCGGTAGTTTTTGGACAATTTTCGCACACTCCTTGGAAAAACAGCAATAAATTAGAACTCTTGTGTTTGACTTGCCATGAATGTTGTCATCCATGTGCGTTTTGACTTTTTCCTAACTAAATTACACAAATGTTCTTCAATATTTTTTGTGCTTAAGGGCTTTGTGGACCCAATTTTCCCAAAATGTCCCAAAATTTTATAGAGTCCAAATAAAGGATTCTGTTCATGTATATTAGTCATAATATAAACCGAGCCCATTGATACAACATTTTGAGAGTATACTTCATGGTGGATTATGTTAGAAATACAAAATGTGAACTTTATTGAGATTTAAAAAAAAATAATTTAGAGGCAATGGTCCAAGAAAAACAAAGTCCAAATTTAAGAATCAAATATGGGAATATGTACTGAACACTGTGATGAATGATGTATTACAAAAAGAATATTATATTTCTTGAGTGTTCTTTGATAAAATGACTTTGAACCGGTTGTTGACAAATTATATATACTTGCTTGCATGTTGGCTATGTGGGTGGTAGCAGGCACGGGTTAACAGCTGGCCATTGTAACTGCTCTGGACTCTGTTGACAATAGAATGCTAATCCTCAATCATACCCCTGCCATAGCCACAGTAATTCTAGTAAGTAGGTCACCACTCACTCAGGGTGAACAGGCATGTTGTAGTTTGACACCTGTTGACACTGGTAAAAAGCCATTCAAATCGGAATGGACATCAGCCATGAAAGGTTGACCCATTAACTGCTGCCTCTCAGTCAACCATATTCTGAAGTTAGTATATCATTTGTCAACAACCGGTTCAAAGTCATTTTATCAAAGAACACTCAAGAAATATAATATTCTTTTTGTAATACATCATTCATCACAGTGTTCAGTACATATTCCCATATTTGATTCTTAAATTTGGACTTTGTTTTTCTTGGACCATTGCCTCTAAATTATTTTTTTTTAAATCTCAATAAAGTTCACATTTTGTATTTCTAACATAATCCACCATGAAGTATACTCTCAAAATGCTGCATCAATGGGCATGGTTTCTATTATTACTAATATACATGAACAGAATCCTTTATTCTGACTCTATAAAATTTAGGGAAATTTTGGAAAAATTGGGTCCACAAAGCCCTTAACAAGGCCAACATTTTGCTCTGTTTGCTTACCGGTAGTATGTATATTTATATCACGGACGTCCACCGAATGTGGGTAAAATGTTGCCGTAGCAGCGGTCTTGCCGAATCATCAAGGGAGGTAAACCCTGCATTGAGTTTGGTATGACCTCACAATTCTGGCATTGCATAAAATTCTCATCTCGCGGGAGATTTAACCCTTTACCCAACAGAACGGCCCTGTGCCAATGCATTCTCTTATATATGCGAGTCGACCATAGGTCGCCTCGCATATATAAGAGAATGCATTGGCTTAACACATTAAAAATTATAAAAAAAAATTTAGGCCAATGCATTCTCTTATATATGCGAGGCGACCTATGGTCGACTCGCATATATAAGAGAATGCATTGGCACAGGGCATAACTGTAACCATCACAATGTGGTCAATGAGCCGGTTCCAATGATATCCATATTTGTATGGTGTTATTGAGACAGACCCCAAGATAATTTAGGCTGTTGCAGCTTTATTTGGCCGTTTTTGGCCGGTTTGTTGGGTAAATGGTTAATTAAGAGATTTATCCCACAGGGAGCCTCACACAGATGGAAACATGCACTGCAGAGTGTCGTTTGCTCCAGTCTATGTGGGGCTCTATAAAGGGTTAAATGTCAGCAGACAGGTAATAGTTTGATAACTACAGCCCGGGCGATAGTTCATTCGCCGGAGAATGGTCAAAACACATGATGGTGCTTAAACAAATCAAAAGACATTTATGACCCTATGTGAACTCACAGCCCTTCTAAACAGTGAGAGATATGACCCTATGTGAACTCACAGCCCTTCTAAACAGTGAGAGATATGACCCTATGTGAACTCACAGCCCTTCTAAACAGTGAGAGATAAATAATTAAAGAGGCATAATCTGATTAACCCTTTGAGTGCCAGGTCCGATTTTTGTATCAACCCATATACCCTGTGCCAATGCATTCTCTTATATATGCGAGTCGACCATAGGTCGCCTCGCATATATAAGAGAATGCATTGGCCTAACAATTTTTTTTTTTTTTTTTTTTTTTATAATTTTTTACAATTTTAATAATTTATTCTTCTATTCTTTAAGAGCCCTCAATTACTATTTACTTGGATTGGGGGGTAAAAACATTTGATTCAGGTTGAGGTACCCACCCATCAATGCTCAGAGTTACTAGATATAGATATTTATTTGCGCCATCGAGAATTATTATGCCCCAGTAACACGTCAAAGAGCTGACAGTCTCGGACCAAGTTGCAGATGAAGATGAATAACTCCAAAAATCAAGAGGCTTAATAATAAGGCCAAATTTTGTTGAACATGTTGATAAATAACACGTTTCGGGAAATTTTATGCCATAGTTGTAAGTGGTTAAGCATTTTTTTTGTTGAGAATTGATACATTCTGATAACAGAAGCAGCATTTCTAAAACTGTTGTTGTTGGAATCTGATTATATGGGGACCATCGAATTGGATTGATTACCTTTAAAATATAAATTTTATTAATATTTACCAAGAAGTAGCTACAGGTATGAATCAAACAGGTCAGGGAGAACCCAAAATCGATGTACTAAACCTCGATTTGTGTAAAAAACCTTGATCGAGGTTCTTCAAGACCATATGTGACCACTGGTCAAAACATACACCCATGATATAAGGGGAAACACTCTAAACTAAATATGATACTAATGGAAGTAATATAGTGTAAGTGATATAGTGTGGAGTATTTCATCTTACACCTATGGGTAGATCATGCCATGAATCTCTACTCAAAGCAGACGCGGGCTCACTGGGATCTACACCCACACAATGGGAATTATACCCACCCACTGGGATCTACACTCAACTCACTGGGAACTACACCCACACAATGGGAATTATACCCACCCACTGGGATCTACACTCAACTCACTGGGAACTACACACACACAATGGGAATTATACCCACCCACTGGGATCTACACTCAACTCACTGGGAACTACACACACAATGGGAATTATACCCACCCACTGGGATCTACACTCAACTCACTGGGAACTACACACACAATGGGAATTATACCCACCCACTGGGATCTACACTCAACTCACTGGGAACTACACACACACAATGGGAATTATACCCACCCACTGGGATCTACACTCAACTCACTGGGATCTATACCCACACAATGGGAATTATACCCACCCACTGGGATCTACACTCAACTCACTGGGAACTACACACACAATGGGAATTATACCCACCCACTGGGATCTACACTCAACTCACTGGGAACTACACACACACAATGGGAATTATACCCACCCACTGGGATCTACACTCAACTCACTGGGAACTACACACACAATGGGAATTATACCCACCCACTGGGATCTACACTCAACTCACTGGGAACTACACACACACAATGGGAATTATACCCACCCACTGGGATCTACACTCAACTCACTGGGAACTACACACACACAATGGGAATTATACCCACCCACTGGGCTCTACACTCAACTCCCTGGGAACTACACACACACAATGGGAATTATACCCACCCACTGGGATCTACACTCAACTCACTGGGATCTACACTCAACTCCCTGGGATCTACACTCAACTCACTGGGATCTACACTCAACTCACTGGGATCTACACTCAACTCCCTGGGATCTACACACACACAATGGGAATTATACCCACCACTGGGATCTACACTCAACTCACTGGGATCTACACACACAATGGGATCTATACCCATGCAGACATCTCCAAGCCATTCTTTGTCTATTCGGTATATTATCAAGAGTGTATGCTTGATTTTTCGCTCAAATTGACAAATTCAAGTTTGAGCTTGTGACATGGGTTCGGGTCTCATATCTCATCCGATTGTCACCAATTCATATGGATCTTCGGGGTGACTTCTAAATGGGAGCCTCCCATTTTGATAGAATTTTTTTTTTTTTAAACATGGCCACCAGCAGCCATCTTGGATTTCAAATTTGAATTTTAGTTGAGAGCCTCCCATTTTGATAGAAATTCTTTTTTTTTAAACATGGCCACCGGCAGCCATCTTGGATTATACTCTTTGCATGACTTAATAGAGAGGTTTATATTTTGGAAATTTACAGGCATGTTTAGGATCACCTCTAGATGGGAGCTATCAATTTGAACAATTTTCGATTAAAACACAGCCCGCTGGCAGCCATCTTGGATTTTACTCTTTGCATAAATAAATACTTTGGCACACCCTCCTACAGACCACATCCCTCATCCAATCGACACCAAACTTCATATGGATCTTTTGGGTGACCTCTAGATGGGAGCCATCAAATTGTTTTCGAATTTCATTGAAAATCATGGCTGCCAGCAGCCATCTTGGATTTTACTTTATATATAACTCTTCAGGTTACAGTGAAGTAATTATTTCCCATAGGCCTCAGTGTTAACATATAATGGCCTGCAGCCCTGCCTATCCACGAATTGTGATAAATGAGTACATGGTCACCAGGATTGGCATCTGCACAAAGTTTCTGCATGAAAAAAATCATATCGTCGAGCATGGAATGTACCTTTAAATAAGGGATTTATAATCGAGAGTCAGAATTGCATGAAAAAAATATTGACATTTTTACCTCACACCAAAAAAATTAAATCTAGGAACCACGTGCTTTACAATGTGCCAATGTTTTGTTTGGAGTCTGAAATTTCAAGAGGAGTGATTGCATGTATTTTATGTTTAAATATCGAAACTACTATTAACCAACCAGAGCCCAGAATTTTTTTAATTCTCTCCTGCATCTTGGTCCAAAATCCGTTGGAGGGCGCTACCAATCGAATTACTTCACTGTAACCTAAAGTGACAACAGCGTCAATGACATGCCATCTGAAAATGACACAAATCGGTCCCTGGACTCTTTACATTTGAAAATAAAATACAAAATCTCTATCCATGACTTTGTTTTCATCTTATTAACCCTTTCCTGATCCCACCCCTGTTTACAATTGCAACACAAAATATCTTAAAATTAACACGAAAAGTCACCATGTGAGGTCCATGTCGATAAAGTAAACGATTGTAGCATATATACCCATCATTGGTGTTATAGCTGACCGATTTCTCTCCGAGAAAATATGGACGATGGTTCGCCTGATAAACATGGACACGCTGCAGCTTGAATTGGGCGCACTTGACAAAATCTGAGTCCTGGTAAACGAAATTTTGGCATAAAACTGAAGTTTTGAGTGCAGCAGAATTATTCTGGCCGACATGTATGTGCATGGAAACAGCCACATCACTCAAACACACCACCGTGTTACACTTTTTGTCGACAAGCCACCTCAAGCAGACTAATTGGCTGCCATTTAACCCTGCTCTGGTCATGTTTTACATCAAATTTTAGAGACCTGCCACAGATAGCGATGTAGTTTGCTCTCATGGCTAGTCGAAAAGCCTTTATTTCAGTTGTGTACTGACCCTCGATGTTCAGTGCGTGATTTGTTACCATGACATTCATTAAAGGTACACATATGGGCTCATAACAGACAAAAAAGGGAGATTTTCGAGGTGAAAATTTGAAGCAAAAATTGTCCCAGATGGGTTAATATTGGCTTCTCATTGATTACCACCGACTCAAATAATATAATATGCCACGTGCTACAAGTTCCCTAATTTTTTGTTGGTCAATATTGATAGGAAACCCACCACTGGGCCCAAATGAGAAAAATGATAATTTTTGTGCTTTAGGTTACAGTGAAGTAATTATTTCCCATAGGCCTCAGTGTTAACATATAATGGCCTGCAGCCCTGCCTATCCACGAATTGTGATAAATGAGTACATGGTCACCAAGATTGGCATCTGCGCAAAGTTTCTGAATGAAAAAAATCATATCGTCGAGCATGGAATGTACCTTTAAATTTGGGATTTATAATCGAGAGTCAGAATTGTATGAAAAAAATATTGACATTTTTTACCTCACACCAAAAAAATTAAATCTAGGAACCACGTGCTTTACAATGTGCCAATGTTTTGTTTGGAGTCTGAAATTTCAAGAGGAGTGATTGCATATATTTTATATGTTTAAATATCTAAACTACTATTAACCAACCAGAGCCCAGAATGTTTTTAATTCTCTCCTGCATCTTGGTCCAAAATCCGTTGGAGGGCGCTACCAATCGAATTACTTCACTGTAACCTTCATGTTGACATCTGGTATTACTTAGACATTTCAACTTTCCGCATTCTTAATTGCTCTATTGACTGTAACACATGAAATTATCCCTCATCCAAGTTGAGCTACAGCGTTATTGATGGGAGCTTCCTGAATGTTTGCGAATACTCTGTGCCAATGCATTCTATTATATATGTCAGTCGACCATAGGTCACCTCGCATATATAAGAGAATGCATTGGCCTATCAAATTTAATTGTTAAAAAGTATCCGAAAAAATGATAAAAATTGTTAACGAATGTAATAAATAATGATACAAAAATGATAAAAATTGTTAAAGAATGTAAGACAAAATGATAAAAATTGTTAAAGAATGTAAGACAATAACCCTGTGCTAATGCATTCTCTTATATATGCCAGTCGACCATAGAAGAGAATGCATTGGCCTAACAAATTTTATATTATTTTTTATAACTTAAAAAATATAAGAAAAAAATGATAAAAATTGTTAAAGAATGTAAGACAAAATGATAAACAATTGTTAGGCCAATGCATTCTCTTATATATGCAAGGCGACCTATACTCGCATATATAAGAACATGCATTCACACAGGGTCTTTAATGTTGCGCTAGTGCGCAGCTCACGTCATGAAAGAGTTAATACCAACACAAGTCACTGGCTAGTAGAACAAACAAGGTTTTTTTCAGCTTTTATTTATATTTGCACGGTTAATGGGTGCTCCAATATGGTGAGCTAGGAGGCCCCCACCCCCCCCCCCCCTTTTCGTACGCCGTATTCCATGCCCTGTTATGAGGTACGCCGTATTCCGACCCCTCTGTTAAGAGGTATTCGGTATTCCAAAAATACCGGTATTCGTACGCCGACCTTCGACACCTTCCAAAAAATGATCATAATAATAATATAAATGCGATTTTTGTCACAATAAATTCACGGTTTGACATACAGATCGTCGATCTTCTTCATTTTAGATCATTTTAGACATGGACACTGCGGGATGACCGGCGTTCGTACGCCAATAGAAAATTTATCCGGAAAATTCCATATGGCTGTTAACTGGTATTCCGTATTCCACCCTCTGTGTTAAGTGGTATTCCGTATTCCAGCGGGGGGTGGGGGCCTCAGCTAGTAGAACACAAATTTTCAGCTTGGGATCTTTAATTTATATTTGCACGGTCAACGGGTGCTCCAATATGTTAAGATACAATAACATAAAAGATTGATGATAAATAAACAATATATAACAACTATTACAAATGTAAATTAACTACAAGTAAATGGTACAAATCAAGAAGTCAAGAAATGTTACAATATTTTATTGTTAATACCATTTTATAGGGTGTTCCCTAGAGTGCTTACGTTCTACAGCAATCGAATAAACTGTTCTTTTTCAAAACATATCTTAAATTTTGTTCACTTCAAATTTATAAATAAAACTTTCCCATTTGTTTCATACCAGTTACAGATAAATAACCCGACTTGTTTCACAGACTTTCCATAAATTCTAAACCGAGACACTGGCGATACATTTTGCAAAAGTTGAACATTTTCTGCAGCGATGGCGTTTTCTATGGTTACTTGAACTTTTGTAAATTATCCTTGTACCTCTGGATTAAGAAATGCTAACAGACTAATGATAACAAAACAGTTTTAACCCCTTCTATACAAAATGGATTCTCCCACTCAGTTATAAAGGTACAGATTGGAATGATCTATTATTCATTTAGAGGGGTGGTCAGGAAAAATGAGCAGATGACCGACACATGAAAAGATAATAGAAGTACAAAATGATTAATTTTCATTGGAGGGAAATGTTCAGATAATAGTTCAACAAACGACCATAAGTCGGTTGTTGAACTTATTTTATCACATAATTTGGCCATAAAAGCAGTTTCATAATTATCGGTAATAGACACGTTTAATATCAGCGCGTGCGATGACGTCACGGCGTTCTTCAAATAACTTGCGATCGCTGTAGTTTATGATTGTTGTTTTCGATGAATATTTCGCGTTGCTTCGGGTTTATTTGATCATGTGATAAAAGGTATCTCACACTCGTCCTATTTTATACGTAATTTATCAACCTCGTCCTCTAAATTCTATTTGTATAAAATAGAAACTCATGTGAGATCCTCTATATCTGAACATTTCATATGGTAACTACTCGTCAATCAGTATTTAGTATAGAAAGGGTTAACAATGATATAATATATGAACAGACAGTCATAATATGGTACTCCTTCGTAGCATTACCATAATGAATCTGAAAAATTACACAATGTCATGGCAACACAAACAGCGATCACCACAGAAACAATATATCAGACACATGATTTGTCTTTCAAAATTTTATTTGAATTTCCAATTATTTTCCTGGTAATTTTGAGTTTGATTTAATAATGAAGCTATAAGATTGCGATCAATAAGACATTAAACAAAATATTGCACATTTAGTACAGGCTTGGAAATAGCCTAAGAGGGTGAATTTTGTGATGCTATAGCCTGCTGTGCAGGATAGCATCACTAAATTCACCTTCTGTGGACCCCATTCTGCAAATGTCAGACACATTAAATTCAGCCGAGTGTATAACTTTCTCCATATACTTGTAGACCCCTACAGTAATGCCCTAAATAATCAACTCCTTAACCCTTTACCCAACAGAAGGGCCCTGTGCCAATGCATTCTCTTATATATGCGAGTCGACCATAGGTCGCCTCGCATATATAAGAGAATGCATAGTCTTAACACATTAAAAATTATAAAATTGTTAAAGAATGTAAGAAACGAGAGGCCGATCACGATCGGCAGATGTTTAACCCATACATTGGCGATAGCGATTAGCTATAACTGATAATTGGTCAAAGATATGATCACAGTAATACATATATCAGTACCTAACTTAAAATCAAAAGGTCAAATAATTTGTCTTAAGAAGGGGTTAAAGTAATTGGGGTGGGGAGGAGTCGTTTTAAATCTCATATCTCTGTCCCTATTCACACAAGGACCTCTCACTGTGAGATCCAATTGTTTAGCCATTAATAAATTTGACAGATAGGATAAACAATTATCCAGCCAGCAGGTTGTTCATCTTTACCTTCATACAACCACCCCTAGAGCTATGTAACATATGTCATCACTTCAATTAATAACAGATTTTGCTTGGAATGACATCTATGAAAGGTATTCTCATACTCTGGATATTGGATGTTCACATGGTAATTTATTCATATCATTATATTACATGCAACTATTGCAATAAAATCTTCACATTTTCAATACAGGACATCACACCTTATTAATGGAATACAACTAAAACAAATTAGTGTCAATGACAAATTTTTTTTTTTAATTAAATAATTTTTTTATTATTATAAAAGTTTTTTAATATTTGTTTATGTTAAATTGAGCGAGGAAATTCAATCTAAAAAAATATGAAAAATCCAAATTTCAAATTTAAAAAAAAGAAAGGGTCATAACTCCTTTAAAATAAATCGGATCAAACCCATATTCAAACTCGAACTGTATTTTGGGATGAGAAACCTATATACAAAATTTGGTTCCGATCAAATAGAAAATGTTAGAGTTATCGCATTATACCTAAAGTGTCTGACAGACAGACAGATATAGATGGACGGACAGACGAGTGGTCATTCCGGACATTGACGCTATGTGTACCATACTATGGTATAGGTACACATAAAAAGTTTTATCTCATGCAGAGTACAGGAAAAATACATCAAACCTGGTGTGCCCCTTTAATTTTTCAATTCACATATGTAATCAATTGAAATCAATGTCGAAAAAGCTTTCCATTAATATATAGATAAAACAAACTAGACCTACAGTACTAAAAGTGTTATGAACAATTATTTTGTTCCCATAGACTGATACAGAGCTCTCAAGTTTTTAAAACTTTGAAAACCAAAGTTGTCTTCCCATGCAACCAACAAAATTCCAATGGTAATGCTATTAAACAATGAAAACAGATTATGCCTTTAAGATGAAATTTAAATAACCATGCATATAAAATATAATAGTATAAACATTCCACCTATGATATGGCCAGAGATACTTATAGAGTATAAAGTATATCTGATACAGCCAACACATCTCCTAGCAGTTAATTAACTCAATACAAGAGAGAACCAACTTCATGGTATTGTAACAGGATACTATCTCTGTGTGAGAAGACAACTTCATAGCATCCTGAACCTGATTTATTAGATACTATCTAGACAGTGCCACCTGTGTATCTTTGATATATTTTAGCGATGAATAAAATAATCAAAGGGCCATAACTCCAGTAAAAAGTACCGGATCAAACCCATATTCAAACTCGATCTGTATTTTGAGTTGAGAAACTCACATACAAAATTTGGTTCCTATCAGTTGAAAAATTGTTGATTTATCGAAGCATTCATGAATTCTATGTCAAAGGGCCATAACTCCATTAAAAATATATAGAATCAAACCCATATTCGAACTCGATATGTATTTTGGGTTGAGCAACTCACATACCAAATTTGGTTATGGTCAGATAATTTCTTTTTGAGTTATGGCAGCATGCATAAATTCTAAGTTGAAAAAGGGCCATAACTCCGTAAAAACTCGAACTCGATCTGTATTTGGTGCTGAGAAATTCATATACAAAATTTGGTTCCGATCAGATAGAAAATATTTCAGTTATCGCACCATGCGTAAAGTGTCTACAGACAGACAGACAGACAGACAGACGGACGGACGGACGGACTAACGACGAGTGGTCAATCCGGGCAATGACACTATGTTTACCATACTATGGTATGGGTAAACATAAAAATGGTAAAAAGTGTTAAAAAAAGATTTTTTTTAGGCCAATGCATTATCTTATATATGCGAGGCGACCTATGGTCGACTCGCATATATAAGAGAATGCATTGGCACAGGGCATAACTGTAACTATCACAATGTGGTCAAGGAGCCGGTTCCAATGATATCCATATTAGTATGGTTCTATTGAGACAGACCGAAGATATTTTAGGCTGTTGAAGCTTTATTTGGCCATTTTGTTGGGTAAAGGGTTAACCACAGAGTGAGAGCTTTCCGATGAATGGCAACAAGCAATTTTTCCGACTAAATCCTGAAAAATTACCCATAATTCTGCTGTGGTTAAGGAGTCGATTATTTAGGGCATTACTGTACATGCATGTATAGAATACAAGACATTGTCCCCACATTCGGTTGTAACTAGCAATCTGATTGGCTACACTGCCACATTATACACAATGTCCCCATCACTCTTGATAGTGGGGGTATAAGAGACCGTGCGCGAAACATTGGGGGTATATGAGCATGTGAAACATCACGGGATATATCAATGACCTTGAACTGGCAGATTCGACCAATCGTGATATTGCTCTGACACGCTGAGCTTGATATCACCTGATGCCGGATCCATAGTTCGGCTACTGAATTATTCTTATTTGTGTGAATTAATCTGAGAACCTATGAAAAGATCACTGAAATTGAGAATGCATGGCTATTGTTTGTGGGGACAAAATCATTATCTCCAGCAACATCTTGGGGTACATGGAGATTTAATACCTGGATGTCTCTTTGAACCCATCGGCTCCGCCTTGGGGTTCAAAATCAACATCCAGGTATCAAATGTTCATGTTGCCGAAGATAAGAAAATAATAATATTGAAATTAATTAATATTTTCACAGCTATTTCTTGTCGCTAAATGGTGAACAGAAAATACTAATAAAAAATTAAATCCCCCGCCCAAATTTTCCAAGAAAATCTGATGACTGTATTTATTTTTTTGTCCTAAAATACATCAAACTTAGCAGAAGGTGTTTAATCACAGTACTAGCATCTACTGTCAGATATAAACAGATTTCTGGCCTCTTGTGGTTGTGGTCATCACCATGGAGACGAGAATGAGCAGAAAGTCAAGCAAGTCATGGAGCGAGAATCATCCCCGGCTCTCATCTTCAAACTGCAAGTAAATAAAGATAACATATATGATAACATATATGATGATTCTACAGGTATTTTAATCGCATTTTATTTGTAAAATCTCAGACCCCTACATGCATGTATAGAATGCAAGATATTGTCCCCATATTCGGTTGTATCTTGCAATCTGATTGGCAACAACGCCACGTTTAAATCACACTTGACAGCGGGTGGTACCCAGTCGTTTAAATCACAATGTCCCCCATCACACTTGACAGCGGATGGTACCCAGTCGTTAGTGAGTCAGTGTTAACCCAGTGTGTGTGCTATATAGAGCCACACACTGTTTCAAATCTCACGCCAGGTTGTGACCCTTGGGCAAGGTCACTTGTACTGTGCTCGCTTCATCATACCTAGAAGAGAAATAGGGACCTGGTTGTTGGGTAAGCTTAACCCTTTACCCAACAAACTGGCCAAATAAAGCTTCAACAGCCTAAAATATCTTCGGTCTGTCTCAATAGAACCATACAAATATGGATATCATTGGAACCGGCTCATTGACCACATTGTGATGATTTCAGTTATGCCCTGTGCCAATGCATTCTCTTATATATGCGAGTCGACCATAGGTCGCCTCGCATATATAAGAGAATACATTGGCCTAAAAAAATCTTTTTTTTAACACTTTTTACCATTTTTTCTTACATTCTTTAACAATTTTATAATTTTTAATGTGTTAAGCCAATGCATTCTCTTATATATGCGAGGCGACCTATGGTCGACTCGCATATATAAGAGAATGCATTGGCACAGGGCCCTTCTGTTGGGTAAAGGGTTAAGCCACTCTAGTGAAGTGCCTGTAAAATGGCAGCGAGCATAAGACTCAGCTTTACTCAACAGCTGGGGTAATAATGTGAAGTGCTTGGGGCCCATCTGTCATTGGGGATACACGCTATATAAGCATCATTATTATTACATGGAATGAAGTCAGTCACAAATCTATATAATAACAAGCCTGGAAATAGTGTGTCTGACATAGCAGGCTAGCATCACCAAATACCGATCTTGGTTGTAGGAAATTTTCTTTTCTTATCTCACAAAGGGAAATTGTGACAAACAACGACAAGGACAAAAACGTGAAAACCAGGCTATAATATTGGTATGGCGTAAACCAGGCTATAATATTGGTATGGCATAAACCAGGCTATAATATTGGTATGGCATAAACCAGGCTATAATATTGGTATGGCATAAACCAGGCTATAATATTGGTATGGCATAAACCAGGCTATAATATTGGTATGGCATAAACCAGGCTATAATATTGGTATGGCATAAACCAGGCTATAATATTGGTATGGCATAAACTAGGCTATAATATTGGTATGGCATAAACCAGGCTATAATATTGGTATGGCATAAACCAGGCTATAATATTGGTATGGCATAAACCAGGCTATAATATTGGTATGGCATAAACCAGGCTATAATATTGGTATGGCATAAACCAGGCTATAATATTGGTATGGCTTAAACCAGGCTATTATATTGGTATGGCATAAACCAGGCTATAATATTGGTATGGCATAAACCAGGCTATAATATTGGTATGGCATAAACCAGGCTATAATATTGGTATGGCATAAACCAGGCTATAATATTGGTATGGCATAAACCAGGCTATAATATTGGTACGGCATAAACCAGGCTATAATATTGGTACGGCATAAACCAGGCTATAATATTGGTATGGCATAAACCAGGCTATAATATTGGTATGGCATAAACCAGGCTATAATATTGGTACGGCATAAACCAGGCTATAATATTGGTATGGCATAAACCAGGCTATAATATTGGTATGGCATAAACCAGGCTATAATATTGATACGGCATAAACCAGGCTATAATATTGGTACGGCATAAACCAGGCTATAATATTGGTACGGCATAAACCAGGCTATAATATTGGTACGGCATAAACCAGGCTATAATATTGGTACGGCATAAACCAGGCTATAATATTGGTACGGCATAAACCAGGCTATAATATTGGTACGGCATAAACCAGGCTATAATATTGGTACGGCATAAACCAGGCTATAATATTGGTACGGCATAAACCAGGCTATAATATTGGTACGGCATAAACCAGGCTATAATATTGGTATGGCATAAACCAGGCTATAATATTGGTACGGCATAAACCAGGCTATAATATTGGTATGGCATAAACCAGGCTATAATATTGGTATGGTTGGACTTAAAGGAATGGGAGCCCTTCGTGGTAGGTATTAACCCTTTACCCAACAGAAGGGCCCTGTGCCAATGCATTCTCTTATATATGCGAGTCAACCATAGGTCGCCTCGCATATATAAGAGAATGCATTGGCTTAACACATTAAAAATTATAAAATTGTTAAAGAATGTAAGAAAAAATGGTAAAAAGTGTTAAAAAAAGATTTTTTTTAGGCCAATGCATTCTCTTATATATGCGAGGCGAACTTATGGTCGACTCGCATATATAAGAGAATGCATTGGCACAGGGCATAACTGTAACTATCACAATGTGGTCAAGGAGCCGGTTCCAATGATATCCATATTTGTATGGTTCTATTGAGACAGACCGAAGATATTTTAGGCTGTTGAAGCTTTATTTGGCCGGTTTGTTGGGTAAAGGGTTAAAGGAACGTGACAGTGGTTAAAATTCTGACCTTGGTTGCAAGCAATGAAATAGTGTGTCTATCATTCACAGAATGAGGTCCCCAGAGGTTGAATTAAGTGATGCTACCCCACACAGTGGGCTGGTATCACCAAACTCATCCTCTGGGGACCTCATTTTGCTTAGGCATCATCTTCTGGGAAGTATCTACAGTCTCAAATTAATATTTTCAGTTACTTTTTCCCCTTCATTTCAATTTCTATATCCCCTAATTTGCAGAAGATGAAAAGCACTAATGGGTGAACATCACAACTTCATCTGGGGAACTTCAATTTGATCCTAGGTCTCCCATAGCAGTTTGCGGCCTCAGCGAATGAGGTCCCCAGATGGTGAATTTGGTAATGCTGGCCCACTGTGCGGGATAACGTCACTAAATTCACCCTCTGGGGACCTCATTCTGCATATGACAGACACACTCTTTCAAAGCTTGTTTGGTTGTAGGAAATTTTCCTTTTGATGATATGCCAAGGAATTAACCTCACGCAGGCAAATTGTGACAAATAATAACAAGGGCAAAACAGTCAAGGGACTGCATTAACCAATGGCTCGCGATCGAGGGAACACGGACTGGAATAACTAATGGCTCGGGGAACATGCCACAATCCCCATAGTATGCGTAGTCAGAATGAAAGTCGCTGTCTAATCGAAACAATCGCCTTCATTAGATTTTAATTCAATAAGCATTGATTTTATCCTTTGAAGATGGCGATGATCTCCCTTTGATGTCCCCCATTGGGGGCTCTGGTGCATAGAGAAAACATTATTACACACTAAACTAACTTATTTATAGTGATGTAGCAAGAAAGTCTGCAAATATTATGTCTGACATTTATAGATATGAGGTCCCCAGAGGGCTAACATCACCAAATTCACCCTCTGGGGACCTTATTCTGCTTAGGCCTCATATTCTGGGAAGTATCTATATTCTCAGATTAACATTATTTTTAGTTACTTTTTCCATTCTGGGAACTTTCTATATCCCCTAATTTGCAGAAGATAAAATGTATAATCGAGGTGACAATGGGTGAACATCACCAACTTCATCAGGTGAACTTCAATCTGATCCTAGGTCTAGCTCCCATAGTAGTTGAGTAGAATAAGGTTCCCAGAGGGTGAATTTGGTGATGCCAGCCTGCTTTGCGGGATAGCGTCACTAGATTCACCCTCTACGGACCACATTCTACAAATGACAGACATACTATTTGTAGACTTGGTAGCATGGTGATAAACGTTCTTACATGCTAAACTGATGTAGGATGGTATATTAATCGAGGGTGGTTTGTTGAACTTATTATCTGAGCATTTCCTATGGGATAACTACTCATCACTGTCGATTTAGTATAAAAGGGTTTAACTTATTACCTGAACATTTCCTATGGGATAACTATTCATCAATAATGCTTTTGTATAGAAAGGGTTAATCTTATTATCTGAACATTTCCTATGGGATAATTACTCATCAATGATGCTTTTGTATAGAAAGGGTTAAACTTATTATCTGAACATTTCCTATGGGATAATTACTCATCAATGATGCTTTAGTATAGAAAGGGTTTAACTTATTACCTGAACATTTCCTATGGGATAACTACTTATCAATAATGCTTTTGTATAGAAAGGGTTGAACTTATTATCTGAACATTTCCTATGGGATAATTACTCATCAATGATGCTTTAGTATAGAAAGGGTTTAACTTATTACCTGAACATTTCCTATGGGATAACTACTCATCAATAATGCTTTTTTATAGAAAGGGTTGAACTTATTATCTGAACATTTCCTATGGGATAATTACTCATCAATGATGCTTTAGTATAGAAAGGGTTTAACTTATTACGTGAACATTTCCTATGGGATAATTACTCATCAATGATGCTTTTGTATAGAAAGGGTTAAACTTATTATCTGAACATTTCCTATGGGATAATTACTCATCAATGATGCTTTTGTATAGAAAGGGTTCAACTTATTATCTGAACATTTCCTATGGGATAATTACTCATCAATGATGCTTTTGTATAGAAAGGGTTAAACTTATTATCTGAACATTTCCTATGAGATAACTACTCATCAATGATGCTTTAGTATAGAAAGGGTTAAACTTATTATCTGAACATTTCCTATGGGATAACTACTCATCAATGATCCTTTAGTATAGAAAGGGTTAAACTTATTATCTAAACATTTCATATGGGATAACTACTCATTAATGATGCTTTTGTATATAAAGGGTTAAACATATTACCTGAACATTTCCTATGGATAACTACTCATCAATGATGATTTAGTATATAAAGGGTTAAACTTCATCATCATCTTTATTTCGAAACAAGTCATTCGACTTATGGTTCCGCTGAATTATATGGGCCTATAAGGTAACAATAATGGTTCACTGAACTTCAGTCGTCATATATGTATCTTCTGTCGTGGCAGTATGCATCAAGCATAGTTTTAAATTCCTTCAATGTTTTTGCATCAACAACCAGGTCAGGTAATTGATTCCACTCAGCAATAACTCGGTGGGTAAAGAAGAATTTTCGGACATCTTTTTCGGATCCTGGAGCTTTTTGCTATTCCCTCTTGTTGCGGTATAGAGTGTTCTTTGTAAGAATTGTTGCGAGTCTACGTTATACATATTATTTAACAGTTTATAAGTTTCAATCATATCTCCTCGGAATCGGTCATATTTAACTGACATCAGATTCAGTTGAATGAGTCTCTCGCGGTATGTCAATTTCCATAATTGCGGAACAAATTTTGTAGCCCGACGTTGTACATTTTCCAGAGCTTTACACTTATTACTGAAAATTTCCTATAGGATAACTACTCATCACTGTTGATTTAGTATAAAAGGATTAAACTTATTACCTGAACATTTCCAGTGGGATAATTACTCATCAATGATGCTTTAGTACAGAAAGGGTTAACCTTATTATCTGAACATTTCCTATGGGATAACTACTCATCAATGATGTTTTAGTATAGAAAGGGTTAAACGTATTACCTGCACATTTCCTATGGGATAACTACTCATCAATGATGCTTTAGTACAGAAAGGGTTAACCTTATTATCTGAACATTTCCTATGGGATAACTACTCATCAATGATGCTTTAGTATAGAAAGGGTTAAACGTATTACCTGCACATTTCCTATGGGATAACTACTCATTTCCGACAATAAGTGCGCATACATGGCGATTGGCCGGCTCAAAATAGTATATCGTTGAAAGTTATAGATAAAAGTTAAATTTTATTGACCAATTAGTCAGGAGAATGAAGTTACAGTAATTACATTTCAACATACCGAATGCAATGCAGAGATTCGAAACACTCAACGTCAAGGCATGTGATTGATACTGGAACATTTGGAGCACGTGCATGTATCCAGATACCATGGGGTTCGCGATGGGTGAAAAGTCTCCATTTAACTTTCATGTACGAATAAATTGGAGGTACATAAAAGGGATGAACACTAAAATATATATAATTGCATGTTCTGCATTGTATGCAGTACAAAATAGCTCAAACTAATTTGGGTTCACTGCCGCTGTATAAGTTTGAACCACAGTAAAATCTAGCGTCCATATCGCAGCTGAACATTGTAAATTCTCCGACAGAATATTTCCAAAATCCATACCTCAAACTAATTATTATAATTTCACCCATACAGAGCCCCAGACAAACATGAGCAGACGACACTCTTCTATATGCTTCTATATATGTGTGGGGCTCCCTGCAGGGTAATGGATGTTTTTTATTTTATGTCCTAAAAATTGTAAGAAACATTTATTTAAAAAAAATGATAAAAAATTGCTAGGCCAATGCATTCTCTTATATATGTGAGGCGACCTATGGTCGACTCGCATATATAAGAGAATGCATTGGCACAGGGTATATGGGTTGATATAAAAATCGACCTGGCACAGACGTATATTGCGCTTGGAATCTTGAAAGATTTGATGTTGCTACGTCAACAGTCACTGAGCACGTGCGCGTCCGTGATTATTGTCAGTGGCATTGTTTGATCTCTTGCAACGTTTAGCCGTCGCATGCATTTTCTGTACTCGGCAGTTCAGGGTCCAAATTATTTTCACATATTCTTATCTAATCACGATTTGGATGAGACGCATTCGTGTTTGGCATTGTAAAGGGGAAACGTATGCCTCTGTATAATAAGTCTGTTTGGTTCGCGCAAGATAATTACGCACAAATCTGATAATCTGAGTAACGACAATAACACTAACTAAATTGAAAGTGTTGGTTGCAAACAAAAAACATACTGAATTCCAAGGTTATTTAAATTGCTTTGTATGTTCGTTCGTTTGTTTGATACACCCAGTCACTCGGTAAGACAATCAGCCGCACATTTTTGGCATTTGGCTCACACTATTGTGTATTGGCAATACAGTTCACGGAGACTGTCGACGAACGCCATTTGTTTGCAGATTGCACATCGCCTCCCATCATTAACCTCGTTAAAAAAATGCTACCACATCGCGGTAATGTCACCGCGGTAATTGCATTCGTTACCATTGGTAATGCGATGGTACTGCGGTACCACACGGTAGTGCAACCGCGAATCGGCGGTATTATACCGAGGTACTAACGCTATTACACCGCGGTACTAACGCATGTACACCTCATTAAAGCAGGTCGCTTACTGTGAGCAGTGCTGTATATAGCCAGAGATACGCTGTCTCATTGGTACATTAGTAACGTAGACCGTCAGCTCCTATGTACACTATATTATTCATAAATAAGTATATATAAATGACATCTATAATTAATTATACAGCATTGGAAGAACTTAAAAAAAGACAACCTGGTCCCGCAGCTTAGTATAACCTGGGGTCAGACCTGCGGAACTCCCAAACGTACAAATTACATGACGGTAAAAATGGAATGTCGGAGTCTCATTGTTCTGGCACCTGGTTATTTTGATAATGAGGGAACAGATTGCATGTGTGACCCAGGCGTGGTTCAAATGTATTACCAAGAAGAAAATGAACAAATAGAACAGTTTGTTCTTACTTCGTTACCAATAAATATCCATTACATGTGTTACCAAGAAGAAAATGAACAAATAGAACAGATTTGTTCTTATTTCGTTACCAATAAACATCCATTACATGTATTACCAACAATAAAAATGAACAAATAGAACAAATTTGTTCTTGCTTCAGTACCAACAAGATCCAGTGATGAGATATCGCATTTTAAAACCATTATTTGTAGGTATTTACCGTAACAGCGAAGTCAGTATTATGATTTCCGCAATGAAAGATATCTCTAGAATTCATATAGCATGAAATGATTGGCTGTGCTTCACCCAATATTAATCTAAATTTGCCTCATATGACTGTATCAGGCAGCGAATCGATGTGTTACTTAAAATTTGGGGAATAGAACATTAAATTAAGACGTACCTCAACAGAAGGGCCCTGTGCCAATGCATTCTCTTATATATGCGAGTCGACCATAGGTCGCCTCGCATATATAAGAGAATGCATTGGCTTAACACATTAAAAATTATAAAATTGTTAAAGAATGTAAGAAACGAGAGGCCGATCACGATCGGCAGATGTTTAACCCATACCTTGGCGATAGCGATTAGCTATTTTTTATAAATTTTATAAATCCTTACACCAACCTTTTCATGAGTGCAAAAGTTTCAACAATTCACACTTTATATAGTGATCGTGTGAAAAATATTTAGTTATCACATTGTGTCAACAGGATTGGTGGAGGATGTTAATATTTTTAAGCAAATAAACCAAATGACCCTCACTATGCAGGTTAGGGGTGTGTTATCGTCAACTATGCCAAGAACTATAAACATAATCAATGGAAATATTTGAGTTATCAAATCGGATAGAATGGGGTTAATCTTACCCAAACTAATGAACTGATAAACACAAAATAGTCTATGAAAAGCATGTCATTGGATTTAGAACCCCATACAATAAGTCAGTCTCAAGAATACCAGCACCATTAATATTATCCTGGAGCCCAAATGCAATTGAGGGAATTTCAAAATAAGACATTTCCTCTAATGATGAATATTCAATTGGTGATGTATTGAAACCCTTACTGAACCTGGCTCAAAGTGAAAGGGATAATATTATATCTGTCTATCGCATAATATGTGTCTATGGAATGGTTTAATTTTAATCCCAAATCCATGCAAATCAAAAGTGGATCACCATCAACCTGGACATAACATAGGAGAATGATTAAATGAAAAGCATCAAAACCATATGATGTGTGAAGAGGGTTAATCATTTTCAATGACATCATGTTATGGAACTAAGGAATGTGTGGATAAATTTTTGTCTAAGATAAGACAACAGTGTTTGTAAAGAACAATGTCTGTAAAACAACACTACAAAGTAACAATGGACTATTCCAATTTATTATTTTAGAATAGGTGTCATATAGTGTGTGCATATAGCTAATGTAATAAACCTGTTTCAACAAAGGGGTTAACTTCATATTGCACAGAAAGCAGAACTCCACCAGAGAGTGAGTAATCAATCACAGTTTGACATAATTATGATAACAAGTCCAGCCAGCCAGTGGTACCACTATCATGCTTTATAGCATGTAGTATCTAATGTCATAGTGATAATTAACTCATTTCAATAACACACATTGCTGTGGGATATATGTTCTCTTCAAATTCCCAGCAGTAATTACTTGAATTATAAAGGGTCATAACTCTGTTAAAATATATCGGATCAAACCCATATTCGAACTCGATCTGTATTTAGGGGTGATAAATTCATATACCAAATTTTGTGTTGATCAGATGAAAAATGTTTTGAGTCATAGCAGCTTGGGTGAATTCTAAGTAAACATAAGAGTGAAAAGGGTTAATTAAACAATACCAAAAACCATACAGATGAAGAACGTGCTAAGAAAAACCTAGGTAAGAAATATGAGGCAGATCAGAAGAAATATGTTCAACTTATTGCATTGGATAGCATGTATGTAAAGGGTTAATTATTTTCTAAACTGATCAACCAATCAATACCAAAAACTATACAGGTGAGGGGTGTGTCATCATAAACCTACATATCAAATATGAACACAATCGGACAAAAAAATATTTCGGTTAGAGCATCGGATTTTTTTAAAATTTATTTTATTTTCAAAAAAAGGGTCATAACTCCTTTAAAATAAATCGGAAAAACCCATATTCGAACTCGATCTGTATTTTTGGCTGTGAAACTCACATACCAAATTTGGTTCCAATCAGATAAAAAATGTTTGAGTTATGGCAGAATGTGTGAATTCTAAGTTGAAAAAGGGCCATAACTCTGTAACAAAATCTCGGATCAAACCCAAATTCGAACTCGATCTGTATTTTGGGCTGAGAAACCCATATACAAAATTTGGCTTCGATTGGATAGAAAATGTTTGAGTTATCGCATTACTTGTAAAGTGTCTATGGACAGACAGACAGACAGACAGACAGACAGACAGACAGACAGACAGACAGACGGACGAACGACGAGTGGTCAATCCGGGCAACGACACTATGTTTACCATACTATGGTATGGGTAAACATAAAAATGGTAAAAAGTGTTAAAAAAAAAATTTGTTTTAGGCCAATGCATTCTCTTATATATGCGAGGCGACCTATGGTCGACTCGCATATATAAGAGAATGCATTGGCACAGGGCATAACTGTAACTATCACAATGTGGTCAAGGAGCCGGTTCCAATGATATCCATATTTGTATGGTTCTATTGAGACAGACCGAAGATATTTTAGGCTGTTGAAGCTTTATTTGGCCGGTTTGTTGGGTAAAGGGTTAAATTAAGACGTACCTCAGCTAATTTATAATGGTAATCATACATCTCATAAAGATCATCTGGAAAGAGCCGGTGATTATGCATACTCAGATAAAATGTCTCATAAACCTGAACCATCTGAAACATAGGAAAGTCACAGATAACGACGAGCCAATGATCGGAATCTGCATCACGTAAACATCAGAAATAATGATGATTCAACAATCAGCATGATAAACCATACTCAGATAAATCGTCTCATAAAGGCTTCTTCAGACAGCGACGAGCGATGCGACTTCTGCATTGACGCTCAATTAGAACAAAGGTAAAATCACTGATGAATTTTCACGGCGACGTAATGCGACCAAAGCATCAATCGCAATAATTGGATTTGTTCTAATTGAGCGACGTGATCAGAGATTTTACACAAGTGTTTTCGGCTTTTAGATGTGGAATCCATCAACATTGCCAAGTTTATTCGAGGTAAACAAAATGGCTACTTCAAGTCCAATATATTTACATACTGAGTGTGATTATCACTAAATCCAGCATTCCGATTGGTCCTCATTCTGCAAATGACAGACACACTATTTCAAGGCTTGTAAATGCCATATGTTATGACTTGCCATTTGAAAACGTAAAATAAAAGTGAAGAAACCCCAACGTAAGGTGACAAAAACATTTTGATGCAGAAATTGCGATGCTTGCATCGTTCGCATCACTCGTATCGCCATCTTTATGGGCCTTATACCTCAAAAATCTGAAACATAGGAATGTCACAGATAATGATGAATCAACGACCGGAATTAGCATGATGTAAACATAGGGACATCAGCGATAATGATGATTGGGATAAATAATAAACCATACTCAGATAAAATATCTCGTAAGCCTGATCCATCTGAAACAAAGGGACTGCGATATCAACAATAATGATAAGAATTTATTGGCATTGTTAATGATATCGGTGCATAATGATAAGAAAATGGTAGGAATCTATCGGCATTGTTAATGATATCGGTGTATAATGATAAGAAAACAGTAGGAATCTATCGGAATTGTTAACGATATCGGTGTATAATGATAAGAAAATGGTAGGAATCTATCGGCATTGTTAATGATATCGGTGTATAATGATAAGAAAACGGTAGGAATCTATCGGAATTGTTAATGATATCGGTGTATAATGATAAGAAAATGGTAGGAATCTATCGGAATTGTTAATGATATCGGTGTATAATGATAAGAAAACGGTAGGAATCTATCGGAATTGTTAACGATATCGGTGTATAATGATAAGAAAACGGTAGGAATCTATCGGCATTGTTAATGATATCGGTGTATAATGATAAGAAAACGGTAGGAATCTATCGGCATTGTTAACGATATCGGTGTATAATGATAAGAAAACGGTAGGAATCTATCAGCATTGTTAATGATATCGGTTTATAATGATAAGAAAACGGTAGGAATCTATCGGCATTGTTAATGATATCGGTGTATAATAATAAGAAAACGGTAGTAATCTATCGGCATTGTTAATGATATCGGTGTATAATGATAAGAAAACGGTAGTAATCTATCGGAATTGTTAATGATATCGGTGTATAATGATAAGAAAACGGTAGGAATCTATCGGCATTGTTAATGATATCGGTGTATAATGATAAGAAAACGGTAGGAATCTATCGGCATTGTTATTGATATCGGTGCATAATGATAAGAAAACGGTAGGAATCTATCGGCATTGTTAATGATATTGGTGTATAATGATAAGAAAACGGTAGGAATCTATCGGAATTGTTAATGCTATCGGTGCATAATGATAAGAAAATGGTAGGAATCTATCGGAATTGTTAATGATATCGGTGTATAATGATAAGAAAACGGGAGTAATCTATCGGAATTGTTAATGATATCGGTGTATAATGATAAGAAAACGGTAGGAATCTATCGGAATTGTTAATGATATCATGTATAATGATAAGAAAACGGTAGGAATCTATCGGAATTGTTAACGATATCGGTGTATAATGATAAGAAATGGTAGGAATCTATCGGCATTGTTAATGATATCGGTTTATAATGATAAGAAAACGGTAGGAATCTATCGGCATTGTTAATGATATCGGTGTATAATAATAAGAAAACGGTAGGAATCTATCGGAATTGTTAATAATATCGGTTTATAATAATAAGAAAACGGTAGGAATCTATCGGCATTGTTAACGATATCGGTGTATAATAATAAGAAAACGGTAGGAATCTATCGGAATTGTTAATGATATTGGTGTATAATGATAAGAAAATGGTAGGAATCTATCGGAATTGTTAATGATATCGGTGTACAATGATAAGAAAATGGTAGGAATCTATCGGCATTGTTAATGATATCGGTATATAATAATAAGAAAACGGTAGGAATCTATCGGCATTGTTAATGATATCGGTGTATAATGATAAGAAAACGGTAGGAATCTATCGGAATTGTTAATGATATCGGTGTATAATGATAAGAAAACGGTAGGAATCTATCGGCATTGTTAATGATATCGGTATATAATAATAAGAAAACGGTAGGAATCTATCGGCATTGTTAATGATATCGGTGTATAATGATAAGAAAACGGTAGGAATCTATCAAAATTGTTAATGATATCGGTGTACAAGACTGGAAAAAGTGGGTCTGTCATTTACAGAATGAGGTTCCCAGAGGATGAATTTAGTGGCACTATCCCGCACAGCAGGCTAGAGTCACAAAATTCACCCTCTGGGAACCTGATTCTGCTTAAACCCAACTGCTATGGCAGGAACCCGCCTAGAGGGTGACATATTCTCCCAAAAATGCGCCACTTCTCCCTATTTTTGTCATCAAAGGGAAAGTGACTCCTCTCTCATATGTATATATATATATGTCCCAACAGCATTTGAAAAATGATCAAGGAAATATGGGTTGATACAAAAATTGGACTTGGCACTGAAAGGGTTAAAGTGTATTTACTGATTATAATGATGTTCTTACTCACTATAAAGTGTATTTACTGATTATAATGATGTTCTTACTCACTATAAAGTGTATTTACTGATTATAATGATGTTCTTACTCACTATAAAGTGTATTTACTGATTATAATGATGTTCTGACTCACTATAAAGTGTATTTACTGATTATAATGATGTTCTTACTCACTATAAAGGGCTCTTGTGTTGCATGATACTTAGTGGATCATAGAAGGGTGATGTTGGGGTGATCATAGAAGGGTGATGTTGGGGGGTGTACATTGAAAATGAGCCATTGTTACTTCTCCCTGACTATAGTGCACTTCTCCCTAATAACCAAACAGGGAGAATTAAGTGACTTCTCCCAGTTTGATACATCTAGGCTAGTCCCTGTGCTATGAGAGACCTAGGATCATATTAAAGTTCCCCAGTTGGTGATGTTCACCCATTAGTCACCTCGATTATACATTTTATCTTCTGCAAATTAGAGGATAGAAACTGAATAGAAGGGAAAAAGTAAATGAAAATAATGTTAATTTGAGAGAAAAGATACTTCCCAGAAGATAAGGCCTAAGAAGAATGAGGTCCCCAGAGGGTGAATTTGGTGATGCTTGCCCACTGTGCAGGATAATGTCACTAAATTCACCCTCTGGGGACCTCATTCTTCAAATGGCAGACAATATTTCAGGACTGAGAACACTAGATCTGAAGTTAACTCATCCATGACTGGAGTTACCTCCCTTATTAACTCATGAGTTACCTCCCTTATTAACCCTGCCATGACTGGAGTTACCTCCCTTATTAACTCATCCATTATTAACTCATCCATGACTGGATTTACCTCCCTTATTAACCATGCCATGACTGGAGTTACCTCCCTTATTAACCATGCCATGACTGGAGTTACCTCCCTTATTAACCATGCCATGACTGGAGTTACCTCCCTTATTAACCCTGCCATGACTGGAGTTACCTCCCTTATTAACTCATCCATTATCAACTCATCCATGACTGGAGTTACCTCCCTTATTAACCATGCCATGACTGGAGTTACCTCCCTTATTAACCATGCCATGACTGGAGTTACCTCCCTTATTAACCCATCCATGACTGGAGTTACCTCCCTTATTAACTCATCCATGACTGGAGTTACCTCCCTTATTAACTCATCCATGGCTTGAGTTACCTCCCTTGTTAACTCATCCATGACTGGAGTTACCTCCCTTATTAACTCATCCATGGCTTGAGTTACCTCCCTTATTAACACTGCCATGACTGGAGTTACCTCCCTTATTAACTCATCCATGGCTTGAGTTACCTCCCTTATTAACTCATCCATGGCTTGAGTTACCTCCCTTATTAACCCTGCCATGACTGGAGTTACCTCCCTTATTAACTCATCCATGGCTTGAGTTACCTCCCTTATTAACCCGGCCATGACTGGAGTTACCTCCCTTATTAACTCATTATTGACTGGAGTTACCTCCCTTATTAACTCATCCATGACTGGAGCTTCCTGAAATTTTGTGAAAACCCTGTGCCAATGCATTCTCTTATATATGTGAGACGCATTGGCCTAACAATATTTACCTTGATTTTGTAAGCCAGTGCATTCTCTTATGTACGTGAGGCTCCCAATGGCTCCCTATACAAAAATGCACTGACACAGGATCTGATACAGGATGTTGCACCCGTACAGCTCCCACCATGAAAGTGTTAACTCATCTATTCTTACCTGGAACGAAGACTTCCTATGAGTCATTTTTCCGACAGCAGTCCCGAGGCCGGGGCAGAGAACAGATCTAATTGGGTCATTGGCCGGATCGTCATTGTGTCGTTTGACTGAAGAATAAAAAATATCATAAACATTAGCCTGGATTTAATTTTTATAGGATCACATGAAACATGTCAGGCTCTCAAGCATTGAAATAGGGTGTCTGTCATTTGCAGAATGAGGTCCCCAGAGGGTGAATTTAGTGATGCTATCCCGCATAGCGGGCTAGCATCACCAAATTCACCCTCTGGGGACCTCATTCTGCAAATGACAGACACCCTATTTCAAGGCTTGCAGGCTCTTAAAGGTACTCAATCCGATTAAACACCCCAAACTACTATTTCTTTGACTTTGGGGGTAACAATTATTTAATTAGTCAAGGAACCCACCCATTAAAGATCAGAGTGATCATTATCAATTTTTGAAGGCTGTTGTTTCAATTGTTTGGGGCCCAGATACACGCCGTCAAAAGGATGGTCTCGGTCAAAATTGCGGATGAAGATGGATAACTCTAAAAAACAAGTGGTAATACGGCCAAATTTCTTGAATACTCAAGTGATAATACGGCCATATTTAATTGAACAAAATGTTGATAAATAACACATTTTGGGAAATTTGATACCACAGCATTATTTTGTTGCAATTAATCGATTCTGATAACCAAAGAGTATTTGTTCTTGTTGTATCTTGATGATATGGGAACCCTCTGATCAGATTGAGTACCTCTAAAGAGACCATTTATGGGACCATCTCCTTTTATACTGAACAGAATATATGCAACAAATGAATGAATTTGAGCCATGGATTAGTGCAAAAGAACTCACATGCTCTATGAACGATGAAAAACAACACGGTAATTATAACGAACATTAATTTATGACTCCAGAACACATGAGTATATTTTGCACTCGGAAATATGGCTTGTTGCCATTCATCAGAAAGCTCTCACTGACTAAATCCTGAAAAGTTACCCATAATTCTGCTGTGGTTAAGGAGTCGGGCATTACTGTAATCATGCAACATACCGACTGGAAAAATCAATAGCATGAGTATGAATTGGGGATTTAGAAGCTGTCTGTCGTCAGATTAAAGGAAAAGTAGGTCATTTATGGAGCAATTTATGCTGGCAAGAATAGTGCAAGAAAACGGCTCAAATTGTAATTTGTAATAAAAACTGAACCTGAATACCCGGAAGCTGAAGTAATCTCGTAACCAAATGCTTCTGACCTTTAAGATTCGAGAAGTGGATTATATCGGAGGCAGGGATATTACATCTGGGATCGTGTAAACCTTACGCTTGGATAATTCAATCTACGATGAAAAGCGAAATCTCATAAAACGTCAGATCTCAATCCGTCCGTATGGATTATAATTAACCCTCCGATTCTCGATTGGATTTGTGTGTGGCTGTGTTAGAAATTGTCTTTATAATTTCCAACTGATTCTAATTTTGTTTCGCATGAAAGGCACGGATGGCCATCGTTATCTATTATATATTTTGGAACTTCGGTCTGTATGTATGTATGTGTGTGTGTGTATGTATGTATATATGTATCGAAAACTGTTCGACCGATCCGAGTCAAATTTGGTATGTTTGGAACAATATGGGCGGGTCCAATTTCACGTGCAACTGTATCCTTTATAATGATAGTATGGATGTGATATTATCATCAAATCACACTTTGTCTGAGCCGAACGTTTGTTTATATGCAACACATAAAGAGTGAGCAATAAGCAAAACACTCATCACTGTGAATTATTTTTAGGAGAATGATTATCGGTTACCAATTCAACACCAAAATCTTGAGTGGCAAGGATTAGTGAGCACTATACCAGTATTTGTAAACAACTTGGAGGCAGTTTTAACCAAATGTCCTTTAGTGGGATCTCACAGTATTGAGTGTTTTGCTTATCGCATACTCTTTACATACTGTACTGTAACATAACATGGCTTTTATTTACATAACACAGCATCCAAACATGACAATAACATACTATTTACGTGACGTTTATGATCGGTATAAGAACAAAGTCTGTCTGTATTTTAATATTCTTTCTTTTTATGCCAGTTTTAAAGGATGTGACTATTTTAAAAGCAATACCCACCGCGAAGGCCGCCCATATCTTTAATCACATGCACCAAATTTCAATACTTTTTTCCAGAGAGCTTGATAAAATCAATTTAAATTATCATAAATTTTAGACAAGAAATGTGTCCAGCTAGCAGCTGTTACAACCATGAATATACAGTAATGCCCTAATTAATCGACTGCTTAACCACAGCATAATTATGGGTAACTTTTCAGGATTTAGTCGGGAAAATGGCTTGTTGCCATTCATTGGAAAGCTCTCAACTGTATTCTTTTTATTATAATTACATACTGAGTGTGATTATCACTAAATCCAGCATTCCGTTTGGTCGGCGACGACGTGACTAGTTGCAATTATTTCTCGATAAACCTGCAAGAGGGTCATAATGACAACCATAATTACATCGACGCGTCATTGATTTTGGAGAAGAAGAACGCGTAATGTTTTGGGCGCATTTGCACTCACGCAGGATTGACTTAATAAATCATCAGGTTTCAATATAAAGAGCTTCGTTTGAAATAACTTCTCAGCTGGTTTCTGATCGGGTGCTATGGGATATTTTGGGCTGGTTTTGTCACGAAACACTTTTCGATTTAAATACATTTACAAAAGTAGCTTTTTCGCTAAATGTATATAAATATAAGGATTAACTGTCATGTGGACTGTTTTTATGGAGATGTAACCGTGAGGTAAGTGGTCATAACTTGTATGTAAAACCCGAATATGTAAAACCCTTCGGGTTTTACACAAGTTATGACCACTTACCTCACGGTTACATCTCCATAAAAACAGTCCACATGACAGTTAATCCTTAAATATGCACCTTATCCCTGCCTTCAATTTAATCCCCACCTAAAACCATAATGGGTGGGTTAACACCCCAAACACACATGCACCAGGGACCCTGTCAGTTGTTCAGCACTTGAAGATAGAATCTTTAGACAAGCACATAGCAAAACGTTTTGAAAGCTCAAAATTCGGACAATTTTCAGACAAATTTTTGGAGATATATTCAGTCAAATTCAGGCAAATTGAATGGTATTTCAAGGGGGAAATTGTGGCAGATTTCTACATATCTAAGGTTAATTTGAACTGATTTTATTATATTTCTGTGTAAATACAAGCTATATTCTACAAAAACTGTGTTACAACCATGAATATATCCAAGCCTTGAAATAGTGTGTCTGTCATTTGCAGAATGAGGTCCCCAGAGGGTGAATTTAGTGATGCTACCCCCGCATAGAGGGCTAGCATCACCAAATTCCCCCTCTGGGGACCTCATTCTGCTTACACCTCAGCAGAATGAGGTTCCCATAGGGTGAATTTGGGCTAGCATCACTAAATTCACCCTCTGGGAACCTCATTCTGATGAGGTGTAAGCAGAATGAGGTCCCCAGAGGGGGAATTTGGTGATGCTAGCCCGCTATGCGGGGTAGCATCACTAAATTCACCCTCTGGGGACCTAATTCTGCAAATGACAGACACACTATTTCAAGAATATATCATTAAAACAATTCAGGCAAAAAGTTTCAGCCCCCCCCCCCCCCCCTAAACATTCTGGCGCCTGTATGACTATGGAAAAGCAATGTCCATTTAAATTGAAATAAAACCATTGATCAACACATGTTCAGTCGGGCTTGATTTGGACTTCGGATGAGCCACGTCCATTTAAAATGAAATAAAACCATTAATCAGATATAATCAGTGAAGCGTGAATTAATATGTCGATTAGTTCGACTTGAGACAATGATATTGAATGTGATCTGTCTAAGTCATCCATCACTAACTGACAAGCTACCATAGAAAACAACTGGGATATTGAAAGCCGCAAGCGGCGCGGGAATCATTTAGATTTTCTCGGCTATCCATCCATCAATGCATGATGACTGATCACAGAAAACAATTAGATTATAGAAAATCAGAGAATCTGTGGAGCATTGTCGAAACATTTATAATCGCAAACGTGAGACCTTGATTCAAATACATCTACAGTAATGCCCTAAATAATCAACTCCTTAACTGAGAGCTTTCCAATGAATGGCAACAAGCCATATTTCCGACTAAATCCTTAAAAATTACCCATAATTCTGCTGTGGTTATGCCGATGTGAGATCTTGTTTCCAATACATTTATATACCCAATGTGAGACCTTCATTATCTCCAGTCTTATACCTATATTTGCGAATGTCTGTCTGTCTGTGTTCTATAGAAATTCACGGGGGGACCATTTAGATGGCACAAAAGGGGTCTAACAGGTGTAACTTTTTACGAGGAAGATAATGATGCGGGTTAGAATTTTCTAAAGTGCCACTGTTGTTGTCAGGGGCAGAAAAGGGGGAAGGGCAGCAACAAATTTTGTCACCGATTTACATCAAACTTATACATAATCATCTGCATGATATGAGGACTCTAATAGTTGTGTTTAAAGATGTAAAAAGTGGCGCCGTTCGAGTCAGGGGTTCACAGAAGGGGAGAGGGGCACCAAATTGATAAAAATATCTTTAGTGCCGATTTCCACTAAATTGATACACATTCTTCTCCATTATACAATGATTCTAATCGTGTGATTTAAAGATGCCAAATTGGTGTCGTTTGGACGAGAGATGGGGTGGGATGGGGGCACTCAATTTTATAAGAATTTGTTTAGTCACCGATTGCCACCAGACTTATACATAATCATATCCATGATATCAGGAGTCTAATGGTGTGGTTTAAAGCTGTCAATGGTGTCATTTGAGCCAGGGGAACATTGTAGGGGAGAGGGGCACCACAATTAATAAAAATATTTTTAGCACCGATATCTACCAAATTGATACACATTCTTCTCCATGAAACGAGGAATCTAATTGTGTGATTTAAAGATGCCAAATTGGTGCTGTTTGGGTGAGAGATGGGGAAGAGGTGGGGCACTAAATTTGATAAAAAAATTTAGTTGCCGATTACCACCAAACATAATCATTTCCATGATATCAAAAGTCTAATTGTGTGGTTTAAAGATATTATTCTCCGTAATACAAGGAATCTAATCGGACTTCTGCAACTGGGGAAATTCAATCTGACCGTAAGTTTCCATAGCAGCTGAGGCCAAAGCAGAATGAGGTTTCCAGAGGGTGAATTTGGTGATGCTAGCCCACTATGTGGGATAGCGTCACTAAATTCACCCTCTGGGGACCTCATTCTGCAAATGACAGACACACTATTTGCTTGCTGCCTGCCTATATTTTTAAATCCTGTTTTAAATTAGATTTACCCCGAAATTTACATTGCATTGACTAACATCAATAAACCTTGATTGGATCATGTTATGTATATAAAACTCGGACATAAAAAATACTATCACATTCTCTCCTGAGGGAAGTAATTCATCCTCATTGTTAATAAACCGTGTATGTTCATTAATAAATAGCATGGTTTCTGCTTTATTACAAATTGAATCTGCCAGCAGCCAGCACTTTGCAAAATTGGCATGGATGCAGGGCGGCTAACGATCAAGCCTTGAAATAGGGTGTCTGTCATTTGCAGAATGAGGTCCCCAGAGGGAGAATTTATTGATGCTACCCCGCATACTCGGCGCATAGTGGGCTAGCATCACCAAATTCACCCTCTGAGGAACTCATTCTGCTTACACTTCAGCAGAATGAGGTTCCCAGAGGGTGAATTTGGTGATGCTAGCCCGCTATGCGGGGTAGCATCACTAAATTCACCCTCTGGGGACCTCATTCTGCAAATGACAGACACCCTATTTCAAGGCTTGCTAACCATTCAAATAATTATAGTGGAAACATACCATAAACTTACAGGAGGCAATAGCAATCAAGTCTGAGTTTAGTGTGTCAGTCATTAGCAGAATGAGGTCCCCATAGGGTGAATTTAGTGAATATAGTGACACTATCAAACATTGTGGGCTAGCATCACTAAATTTGCCTATGGGGACCTCATTCTGCTTAGGCCTCATCTTCTCTGGAAAGTTTCTTTATTATCAAATTTCCATAGAAACTTCTTCACAAAGATTCTATTTCTTTTTTAGTTTAGTTTCTCTATATTCCCAATTTGGCAGATGACACATTGCATAATCGAGGTTCCCAATGGGTCTACATCACAATATTCACCATTTGGAAACTTCAATATGAGTTTATGTCTCCCATAGCAGATGAGGCCTAAGCAGAATGAGATCCTCAGAGGGGAATTTGGTCATCCTAGCCCACTATGCTGGATAGCGTCACTAAATTCACCCTCTGGGGGACCTCATTCTGCAAATGACAGGCACACTAAACTCAGGCTTGATTGCAATAGTATGCCTCCCATCAACAACAAAATGCTGGATAGTGTCACTATGTATTATACATTCACTTAACTTTTATACTAATCTTGTATCCAATACAAGCACTAAATAAATATAAACAAGATGTTTATAATCAGAGATTCTGTTGTCAAATTCTAGCATATGAAAATTATGTGCTTGAGTAGACCCCATGCATACACAGGACTCAAGAATATGGTGGTCTACATTAGCAGAATTAGGTCCCCAGAGGGTGAATTTAGTGAGGCTACACTGCGCAGTGGGCTAGCATCACCAAACTCGATCATCATCTGAGAACCTCATTCTGCATGGCCTCAGCTGCTATGGGAGACCAAGAGATTTATTTAAATCCCAGATGTGAAGATGGTGATGGGCACCAATTGGGCACGTCGGTTATGCAACGTGTCATCTGTTATGCAATGTGTCATCTGCCAATTTGGGGATATAGAGAAACTAAACTAAAAAATAAAAATAAACTTTCTAAAGAGACTAACAAACCTGTTATTTTGATAATAAAGATACTTTTCAGAGAAGAAGAGACCTAAGCAGAATGGGGTCCCAAAAGGGTGAATTTAGCAATGCTAGCCGACTGTGTGGGGTAGCGTCATTAAATTCTAGGGACCTCTTTCTGCAAATTTCCATATTCTCTAGATCATGTCTTGAACCTCTACTCTGTCTAACGCCTGTAGAGATCATATTCCACCAGTGCAAAACCTCGGAACTTTTTTGACGTTTTGACAGGGAACCTTATAAAGTCGAAAAATTAACGCGGGGAATATATTTCTTAGTTATTATCTGTTCCATAATAATGTACTTCAGTGTAGGTGAAATTTCACGATTTTGCTTTGCGTCACTTACAATTATGGAATTTCTCCTGGGTAATTAATTCAATGTTTATTGCGATATCGGCTCACAAAAGTCACAGAAAAACATGCAATTTTGAGTTACTGGTAGGATGTTCACCTACAATGAAGTATATTATATAGGAAAAGATAATAACTAAGAAATATATTCCCCACATTATTTTTTCAACTTTATAAGGTTCCCTGTCAAGACTACAAAAACTTCAAACGTTTTGTACGAGTGGAATATGATCTCAACGGGCACTAGACAGAGTAGAGTTTCATGGCATGGTGGAATATGATCTCAACGGGCGCTAGACAGAGTAGAGTTTCATGGTATGGTGGAATATGATCTCAACGGGCGCTAGACAGAGTAGAGTTTCATGGTATGGTGGAATATGATCTCAACGGGCACTAGACAGAGTAGAGTTTCATGGCATGGTGGAATATGATCTCAACGGGCGCTAGACAGAGTAGAGTTTCATGGTATGGTGGAATATGATCTCAACGGGCGCTAGACAGAGTAGAGTTTCATGGTATGATCTCAACGGGCACTAGACAGAGTAGAGTTTCATGGTATGATCTCAACGGGCGCTAGACAGAATAGAGTTTCATGGTATGATCTCAACGGGCGCTAGACAGAGTAGAGTTTCATGGTATGGTGGAATATGATATCAACGGGCACTAGACAGAGTAGAGTTTCATGGTATGATCTCAACGGGCACTAGACAGAGTAGAGTTTTATGGTATGATCTCAACGGGCGCTAGACAGAGTAGAGTTTCATGGTATGATCTCAACGGGCGCTAGACAGAATAGAGTTTTATGGTATGATCTCAACGGGCGCTAGACAGAGTAGAGTTTCATGGTATGATCTCAACGGGCTGTAGACAGAGTAGAGTTTTATGGTATGGTGGAATATGATCTCAACGGGCGCTAGACAGAGTAGAGTTTCATGGTATGGTGGAATATGATATCAACGGGCACTAGACAGAGTAGAGTTTTATGGTATGGTGGAATATGATATCAACGGGCGCTAGACAGAGTAGAGTTTCATGGTATGGTGGAATATGATCTCAACGGGCGCTAGACAGAGTAGAGTTTCATGGTATGGTGGAATATGATCTCAACGGGCGCTAGACAGAGTAGAGTTTCATGGTATGATCTCAACGGGCACTAGACAGAGTAGAGTTTCATGGTATGGTGGAATATGATATCAACGGGCGCTAGACAGAGTAGAGTTTCATGGTAAGATCTCAACGGGCTCTAGACAGAGTAGAGTTTCATGGTATGATCTCAACGGGCACTAGACAGAGTAGAGTTTTATGGTATGGTGGAATATGATCTCAACGGGCGCTAGACAGAGTAGAGTTTCATGGTATGATCTCAACGGACGCTAGACAGAGTAGAGTTTCATGGTGTGGTGGAATATGATCTCAACGGGCGCTAGACAGAGTAGAGTTTCATGGTATGATCTCAACGGGCTCTAGACAGAGTAGAGTTTCATGGTATGATCTCAACGGACGCTAGACAGAGTAGAGTTTCATGGTATGGTGGAATATGATCTCAACGGGCGCTAGACAGAGTAGAGTTTCATGGTATGATCTCAACGGGCTCTAGACAGAGTAGAGTTTCATGGTATGATCTCAACGGGCACTAGACAGAGTAGAGTTTCATGGTATGGTGGAATATGATCTCAACGGGCACTAGACAGAGTAGAGTTTCATGGTATGGTGGAATATGATCTCAACGGGCGCTAGACAGAGTAGAGTTTCATGGTATGATCTCAACGGACGCTAGACAGAGTAGAGTTTCATGGTATGATCTCAACGGGCGCTAGACAGAGTAGAGTTTCATGGTATGATCTCAACGGGCACTAGACAGAGTAGAGTTTCATGGTATGGTGGAATATGATCTCAACGGGCGCTAGACAGAGTAGAGTTTCATGGTATGATCTCAACGGACGCTAGACAGAGTAGAGTTTCATGGTATGATCTCAACGGACGCTAGACAGAGTAGAGTTTCATGGTATGATCTCAACGGGCGCTAGACAGAGTAGAGTTTCATGGTATGATCTCAACGGGCACTAGACAGAGTAGAGTGTCATGGTATGGTGGAATATGATCTCAACGGGGCGCTAGACAGAGTAGAGTTTTATGGTATGATATCAACGGGCGCTAGACAGAGTAGAGTTTCATGGTATGATCTCAACGGGCGCTAGACAGAGTAGAGTTTCATGGTATGATCTCAACGGGGCGCTAGACAGAGTAGAGTTTTATGGTATGATCTCAACGGGCGCTAGACAGAGTAGAGTTTCATGGTATGATCTCAACGGGGCGCTAGACAGAGTAGAGTTTTATGGTATGATCTCAACGGGCGCTAGACAGAGTAGAGTTTCATGGTATGATCTCAACGGGCACTAGACAGAGTAGAGTTTTATGGTATGATCTCAATGGGCACTAGACAGAGTAGAGTTTTATGATATGATCTCAACGGGCGCTAGACAGAGTAGAGTTTCATGGTATGATCTCAACGGGCGCTAGACAGAGTAGAGTTTCATGGTATGATCTCAACGGGCGCTAGACAGAGTAGAGTTTCATGGTATGATCTCAACGGGCACTAGACAGAGTAGAGTTTCATGGTATGGTGGAATATGATCTCAACGGGCGCTAGACAGAGTAGAGTTTCATGGTATGATCTCAACGGGCACTAGACAGAGTAGAGTGTCATGGTATGGTGGAATATGATCTCAACGGGGCGCTAGACAGAGTAGAGTTTTATGGTATGATATCAACGGGCGCTAGACAGAGTAGAGTTTTATGGTATGATCTCAACGGGCACTAGACAGAGTAGAGTTTCATGGTATGGTGGAATATGATCTCAACGGGGCGCTAGACAGAGTAGAGTTTCATGATATGGTGGAATATGATCTCAACGGGCTCTAGACAGAGTAGAGTTTCATGGTATGGTGGAATATGATCTCAACGGGCACTAGACAGAGTAGAGTTTCATGGTATGATCTCAACGGGCACTAGACAGAGTAGAGTTTTATGGTATGATCTCAACGGGCGCGAGACAGAGTAGAGTTTTATGGTATGATCTCAACGGGCACTAGACAGAGTAGAGTTTTATGGTATGATCTCAACGGGGCGCTAGATAGAGTAGAGTTTCATGGTATGATCTCAATGGGCACTAGACAGAGTAGAGTTTTATGATATGATCTCAACGGGCGCTAGACAGAGTAGAGTTTCATGGTATGATCTCAACGGGCTCTAGACAGAGTAGAGTTTTATGGTATGATCTCAACGGGCACTAGACAGAGTAGAGTTTTATGGTATGATCTCAACGGGCTGTAGACAGAGTAGAGTTTTATGGTATGATATCAACGGGCGCTAGACAGAGTAGAGTTTCATGGTATGATCTCAACGGGCACTAGACAGAGTAGAGTTTCATGGTATGATCTCAACGGGCACTAGACAGAGAAGAGTTTCATGGTATGATCTCAACGGGCACTAGACAGAGTAGAGTTTCATGGTATGATCTCAACTGGCGCTAGACAGAGTAGAGTTTTATGGTATGATCTCAACGGGCACTAGACAGAGAAGAGTTTCATGGTATGATCTCAACGGGCGCTAGACAGAGTAGAGTTTCATGGTATGATCTCAACGGGCACTAGACAGAGTAGAGTTTCATGGTATGATCTCAACAGGCGCTAGACAGAGTAGAGTTTCATGGTATGGTGGAATATGATCTCAACGGGCTCTAGACAGAGTAGAGTTTTATGGTATGATCTCAACGGGCACTAGACAGAGTAGAGTTTCATGGTATGATCTTAACGGGCGCTAGACAGAGTAGAGTTTCATGGTATGGTGGAATATGATCTCAACGGGCTCTAGACAGAGTAGAGTTTCATGGTATGGTGGAATATGATCTTAACGGGCGCTAGACAGAGTAGAGTTTCATGGTATGGTGGAATATGATCTCAACGGGCGCTAGACAGAGTAGAGTTTCATGGTATGGTGGAATATGATCTCAACGGGCACTAGACAGAGTAGAGTTTCATGGTATGGTGGAATATGATCTCAACGGGCACTAGACAGAGTAGAGTTTCATGGTATGGTGGAATATGATCTCAACGGGCACTAGACAGAGTAGAGTTTCATGGTATGATCTCAACGGGCACTAGACAGAGTAGAGTTTCATGGTATGGTGGAATATGATCTCAACGGGCGCTAGACAGAGTAGAGTTTCATGGTATGATCTCAACGGGCGCTAGACAGAGTAGAGTTTCATGGTATGATCTCAACGGGCGCTAGACAGAGTAGAGTTTCATGGTATGATCTCAACGGGCACTAGATAGAGTAGAGTTTCATGGTATGGTGGAATATGATCTCAACGGGCGCTAGACAGAGTAGAGTTTCATGGTATGGTGGAATATGATCTCAACGGGCGCTAGACAGAGTAGAGTTTCATGGTATGGTGGAATATGATCTCAACGGGCACTAGACAGAGTAGAGTTTTATGGTATGGTGGAATATGATCTCAACGGGCACTAGACAGAGTAGAGTTTCATGGTATGATCTCAACGGGCGCTAGACAGAGTAGAGTTTCATGGTATGATCTCAACGGGCACTAGACAGAGTAGAGTTTCATGGTATGATCTCAACGGGCACTAGATAGAGTAGAGTTTCATGATATGATCTCAACGGGGCACTAGACAGAGTAGAGTTTCATGGTATGGTGGAATATGATCTCAACGGGCGCTAGACAGAGTAGAGTTTCATGGTATGATCTCAACGGGCACTAGACAGAGTAGAGTTTCATGGTATGATCTCAACGGGCGCTAGACAGAGTAGAGTTTCATGTTATGATCTCAACGGGCACTAGATAGAGTAGAGTTTCATGATATGATCTCAACGGGGCACTAGACAGAGTAGAGTTTTATGGTATGATCTCAACGGGCGCTAGACAGAGTAGAGTTTCATGGTATGATCTCAATGGGCACTAGACAGAGTAGAGTTTTATGGTATGATCTCAACGGGCGCTAGACAGAGTAGAGTTTCATGGTATGATCTCAACGGGCACTAGACAGAGTAGAGTTTCATGGTATGGTGGAATATGATCTCAACGGGCACTAGACAGAGTAGAGTTTTATGGTATGGTGGAATATGATCTCAACGGGCACTAGACAGAGTAGAGTTTTATGGTATGATCTCAACGGGCGCTAGACAGAGTAGAGTTTCATGGTATGGTGGAATATGATCTCAACGGGCGCTAGTCAGAGTAGAGTTTTATGGTATGGTGGAATATGATCTCAACGGGCGCTAGACAGAGTAGAGTTTCATGGTATGATCTCAACGGGCACTAGACAGAGTAGAGTTTCATGGTATGATCTCAACGGGCGCTAGACAGAGTAGAGTTTCATGGTATGATCTCAACGGGCTCTAGACAGAGTAGAGTTTCATGGTATGGTGGAATATGATCTCAACGGGCGCTAGACAGAGTAGAGTTTCATGATATGATCTCAACGGGGCACTAGACAGAGTAGAGTTTTATGGTATGATCTCAACGGGCGCTAGACAGAGTAGAGTTTCATGGTATGGTGGAATATGATCTCAACGGGCACTAGACAGAGTAGAGTTTTATGGTATGATCTCAACGGGCACTAGACAGAGTAGAGTTTTATGGTATGGTGGAATATGATCTCAACGGGCACTAGACAGAGTAGAGTTTTATGGTATGATCTCAACGGGCGCTAGACAGAGTAGAGTTTCATGGTATGGTGGAATATGATCTCAACGGGCGCTAGTCAGAGTAGAGTTTTATGGTATGGTGGAATATGATCTCAACGGGCGCTAGACAGAGTAGAGTTTCATGGTATGGTGGAATATGATCTCAACGGGCGCTAGACAGAGTAGAGTTTCATGGTATGGTGGAATATGATCTCAACGGGCGCTAGACAGAGTAGAGTTTCATGGTATGATCTCAACGGGCGCTAGACAGAGTAGAGTTTTATGGTATGATCTCAACGGGCACTAGACAGAGTAGAGTTTCATGGCATGATCTCAACGGGCGCTAGACAGAGTAGAGTTTCATGGTATGGTGGAATATGATCTCAACGGGCGCTAGACAGAGTAGAGTTTCATGATATGGTGGAATATGATCTCAACGGGCACTAGACAGAGTAGAGTTTCATGGTATGATCTCAACGGGCACTAGACAGAGTAGAGTTTCATGGTATGATCTCAACGGGCGCTAGACAGAGTAGAGTTTCATGGTATGGTGGAATATGATCTCAACGGGCGCTAGACAGAGTAGAGTTTCATGGTATGATCTCAACGGGCGCTAGACAGAGTAGAGTTTCATGGTATGGTGGAATATGATCTCAACGGGCGCTAGACAGAGTAGAGTTTCATGGTATGGTGGAATATGATCTCAACGGGCGCTAGACAGAGTAGAGTTTCATGGTATGATCTCAACGGGCGCTAGACAGAGTAGAGTTTCATGGTATGGTGGAATATGATCTCAACGGGCGCTAGACAGAGTAGAGTTTCATGATATGGTGGAATATGATCTCAACGGGCACTAGACAGAGTAGAGTTTTATGGTATGATCTCAACGGGCGCTAGACAGAGTAGAGTTTCATGGTATGGTGGAATATGATCTCAACGGGCGCTAGACAGAGTAGAGTTTTATGGTATGATCTCAACGGGCGCTAGTCAGAGTAGAGTTTCATGGTATGATCTCAACGGGCTCTAGACAGAGTAGAGTTTCATGGTATGATCTCAACGGGCGCTAGACAGAGTAGAGTTTCATGGTATGGTGGAATATGATCTCAACGGGCGCTAGACAGAGTAGAGTTTCATGGTATGGTGGAATATGATCTCAACAGGCGCTAGACAGAGTAGAGTTTCATGGTATGATCTCAACGGGCGCTAGACAGAGTAGAGTTTCATGGTATGGTGGAATATGATCTCAACGGGCGCTAGACAGAGTAGAGTTTCATGATATGATCTCAACGGGCGCTAGACAGAGTAGAGTTTCATGGTATGGTGGAATATGATCTCAACGGGCACTAGACAGAGTAGAGTTTTATGGTATGATCTCAACGGGCGCTAGACAGAGTAGAGTTTCATGGTATGATCTCAACGGGCGCTAGACAGAGTAGAGTTTCATGGTATGGTGGAATATGATCTCAACGGGCGCTAGACAGAGTAGAGTTTTATGGTATGATCTCAACGGGCGCTAGTCAGAGTAGAGTTTCATGGTATGATCTCAACGGGCTCTAGACAGAGTAGAGTTTCATGGTATGATCTCAACGGGCACTAGACAGAGTAGAGTTTCATGGTATGATCTCAACGGGCACTAGACAGAGTAGAGTTTCATGGTATGGTGGAATATGATCTCAACGGGCGCTAGACAGAGTAGAGTTTCATGGTATGATCTCAACGGGCACTAGACAGAGTAGAGTTTCATGGTATGATCTCAACGGGCTCTAGACAGAGTACAGTTTTATGGTATGATCTCAACGGGCACTAGACAGAGTAGAGTTTCATGGTATGATCTCAACGGGCACTAGACAGAGTAGAGTTTTATGGTATGATCTCAACGGGCACTAGACAGAGTAGAGTTTCATGGTATGATGGAATATGATCTCAACGGGCGCTAGACAGAGTAGAGTTTCATGGTATGATCTCAACGGGCGCTAGACAGAGTAGAGTTTCATGGTATGGTGGAATATGATCTCAACGGGCGCTAGACAGAATAGAGTTTTATGGTATGGTGGAATATGATATCAACGGGCACTAGACAGAGTAGAGTTTCATGGTATGGTGGAATATGATCTCAACGGGCACTAGACAGAGTAGAGTTTTATGGTATGGTGGAATATGATCTCAACGGGCACTAGACAGAGTAGAGTTTCATGGTATGATCTCAACGGGCGCTAGACAGAGTAGAGTTTCATGGTATGATCTCAACGGGCGCTAGACAGAGTAGAGTTTTATGGTATGATCTCAACGGGCGCTAGACAGAGTAGAGTTTTATGGTATGATCTACATATTCTCATACCTACCCACAAACTGAAAATCGGATTATGTTTGTTACAGTTATTAAGCTAAAATCGGATAATATTTGTTACAGTTATTAAGCTAAAATCAGATAATGTTTGTTACAATTATTAAGCTAAAATGGGATTATGTTTGTTACAATTATTAAGCTAAAATGGGATTATGTTTGTTACAATTATTAAGCTAAAATCGGATAATGTTTGTTACAGTTATTAAGCTAAAATCGGATAATGTTTGTTACAGTTATTAAGCTAAAATCGGATAATGTTTGTTACAGTTATTAAGCTAATATCGGATAATGTTTGTTACAGTTATTAAGCTAATATCGGATAATGTTTGTTACAGTTATTAAGCTAATATCGGATAATGTTTGTTACAGTTATTAAGTTAAAATCGGATAATGTTTGTTAAAGTTATTAAGCTAAAATCGGATAATGTTTGTTACAGTTATTAAGCTAAAATCGGATAATGTTTGTTACAGTTATTAAGCTAAAATCGGATAATGTTTGTTACAGTTATTTGTGCTTATGATGCAAAATTACAACCGGAAAACAATTCAGGCAGGAACTCATCCAAGAATTCAAATTTGGGGAAATCAGATTACGTTTGTTAAAGTTATCATGGTTACGTCATGAAAAAGACACCTGGTAATCAATCCAGGGGGCATAACTCCTGAAATTAATTAATTAATGCAAAACTAGTGAGATGCATGAGTAAAAGCCATGATTCAAATTTTGTCAAAATCGGAGAAAAAAAACAATCGTTGATGAAAGTTATTGCGCTTATGTCGCCACATGGGCGAACAGACAGACAGATAGACACTGACCATCATTCATCAAACCATTTGTTCAGTTTTTCCATAACACGACCATAAATAAAATTCACCTGCCGCCTGAACAAAATTTGGATAAAAATATAGCAATAATTTTATTATTGTGGCCTGAACATGTTTGCTGCAGTAGATTAAGGAATAAATACACAGAATGACCCTTTATGGAGCCCCAGACAGAGATGCGTCTCCATACGAGAGAGTTAATAATTAACCATTTCATGATGGGAGCTGCGCTGATACAGCATTAAAGAGCATGTGCCAGTGCATTCTCTTATATATATACAAGAGAATGCACTGGCTTACAAGGTCACGGTAAATATTGTTAGGCCAATGTATTCTCTTTTATATGCGAGGCTCCCTATGGGAGACTCATATATAAGAGTATGCATTAGCATAGGGTTTTCGCTTTGTAGGGGTAGGGTCACTAAATTCACCCTCTGGGGACCTCATTCTGCAAATGACAGATACACTATTTCAAGGCTTGATCATAACAGATCTACAGTAATGCCCTAAATAATCGACTCCTTAACCACAGCAAAAATATGGGTAATTTTTCAGGATTTAGTCAGAAATATGGCTTATTCTGCTGTGGTTAAGGAGTCGATTATTTAGGGCATTACTGTACGTCTCTAGATCTGTGAGTGACTTTTCGTTTCTGTATTGTTGAGATTTCCTCCATTCCGTTGGTTATGGCGCGAGTTCATTGGTTAGTGGAATAACAAATGACTTCAAGGCACAATCCAATTTCTATAAAAAGCCGATAATAACGACAAACACTGCTTCATGGTTGGTTACATTTAAAATGCAAGGTCGGAGGTCAATCACATTTTGACAATTTTCCCATGATAAATTCACAGTCGACAAATTCACATCGCAATCTAGTAGACTTTATCTGAGTTCTTATCAGTTAACGATATTTATTACTGAATTTTCATTCACATTTTGTTGTTTTTATTGTTACGACTAAATACTTTGATTCTCACAAACGTTTACTATGCCAGGTATGCACTCCATATTTGGAAAATATTCATTTTTTGTCATCTTGGGAAAGCCGCATCGTCATAGCAAATGAAAAGTGAATCACATATCTAGTGATGTAGATCTGTTAGGATTTCTGTCGGCTTCAAAGAGACTGAATAAAAATACACCAATAGATAATGTACGAACCTGCATTTATTACTGATCGGAAAGCTAGGTAGGCATTGACTGTGTTTAAAACCTCACACGGTATACGCATCGTCGGCGCTGATATGAGGAATTTGATAGGCTTGCCTTCATTACATGTCGACCAATCCATGGAATCAGCTTTTGCACCTCCTTCAAATGTCGGAATGACTATAGCATCACCCTGGAAGAAAATAAATGTTTTTTTATCAGTGATGAGAAAGTCTGAGTTTAGTGTGCCTGTCAATTTTATAATTTCACCCATACAGAGCCCCAGACAAACATGAGCAGACGACACTCTTCTATATGCTTCTATATATGTGTGGGGCTCCCTGCAGGGTAATGGATGTTTTTTATTTTATGTCCTAAAAATTGTAAGAAACATTTATTTAACAAAAATGATAAAAAATTGTTAGGCCAATGCATTCTCTTATATATGCGAGGCGACCTATGGTCGACTCGCATATATAAGAGAATGTATTGGCACAGGGTAAAAAAAATCCCGACTTACGACTGGATTTGATATGGCGGGTCACAAATTCACCTTCTGGGAACCTCATTCTGCTTAGGCCTCATCTTCTGGGATATATATAGTCTCAATTTAACATTATATATAAGTTGCATAATCAAGTTGACCAATGGGTGAACATCAATCTTAACCTAGGTCTCCAGGTGGTCACCCCTCCAGATGAATAATATCTAATGTATACTTTGTGTGACTGAGTGGTAAAATCAATTTAGTAGAGAGGCCAAGGATTAAAGAAATTGTTGAAACAAAGCAGTTGCACAGTGTATCACTGCCAATTTGTTTTGTAAAAGATCACTGAAAGGGAATGCGTAACGAACATATATTTCATGACAAGGAGATCTAAAGGGAGACATTGATTATTTAATTGATCTAAAAGATGATATGAGGGTAAGCCCAGTTCCAAATTTTTGGGTAAAAAGGTAAAAAAAATCACGGCCCCCACAGGCTTACTAAGCCTTACTTATGGGTGTATACAGTACTTATTTGCCTTAAATATCTGGCAAATGGGATTATGGGACTATGTAGTAATCAATTACACTCAATTAGTCGTTATCATATGGTTCTGGAATTTGTTTACCCAGTTTTGCAAGACAGGAAATTTTACCTTGGTTCACAAAACAGGAATTATTACATCGTCGTTTAGGTAGAATATTACTTTGATATTACTAAACAAGAGTTACACAACCTGGATAAAAAAATTACTGAAACCAAACCTTGATTTAGTGTGTCTGACATTTGCAAAATGAGGTCCCCAGGGGGTGAATTTGGTGATGTTATAGCTTGCTGTGAGGGCAGCATAACTAAATTCACCCTCTGGGAACCTCAATCTGCATATGTCAGACACACTATATCCAGGCCTGTGTGTGACCCGATTACTAAACAACAACAAACAATTAAATTGAAATGTCAGACATTCTGTCAGCAGAGTTGGTGATTTAAAACATTTTTTTTAAATAAATAAAAAAAATTGATTTATTTGATTTAAATCAAGATTTTTTTTTATTTAAATTGATTTAAATTTTTTTTATTTATTAAACTGTTATGAAAATATGTAATTGTGCAATTTCTCTGATAAATGAAGGTTCTGAAAGGTGTTGCTTATTATATCCAAGGCTGGATTAATCAGAATTATATGATCGTATTAGTATTTAATATTTTTTGTTTACCAATCAAACACAAATATCATGGCAGTACAGATATAGCGATCATGTACTTTATGCATACACTAAGGTCCATGTGGGTTCCAATGTTGTGATATCTGGAAATTTAGACCGGTGCTTAAACTTTTACTAATAAATTTAGTCAATTTTCACTGATAGCTGAATATTGTCAGTTACGTTTGCTCTCAGTGAAGTAATCACATCATATATCGAGTATAGACACCAGACAACTAAAGTAGTTAGATGGCTGAGTATATGGCAGAGTTACTCAGTTAACATTTACATGTACGGCAATCATAAAAGGAAAGAGAATTAACCCTTTACCCAACAGAAGGGCCCTGTGCCAATGCATTCTCTTATATATGCGAGTCGACCATAGGTCGCCTCGCATATATAAGAGAATGCATTGGCTTAACACATTAAAAATTATAAAATTGTTAAAGAATGTAAGAAAAAATGTTAAAAAAAGATTTTTTTTAGGCCAATGCATTCTCTTATATATGCGAGGCGACCTATGGTCGACTCGCATATATAAGAGAATGCATTGGCACAGGGCATAACTGTAACTATCACAATGTGGTCAAGGAGCCGGTTCCAATGATATCCATATGTGTATGGTTCTATTGAGACAGACCGAAGATATTTTAGGCTGTTGAAGCTTTATTTGGCCGGTTGTGGCCGGTTTGTTGGGTAAAGGGTTAAACAGTGTAGTTGCAAAAAATACTAACAATGCTAAGCGGAACAGGCTATTGCTGCAGCAGTAAATACAGTATGATGCAGTCTACCTGCAGTTTATATGGGGTTGATAATTACAGTACAATTTCATATCTATATTTTGTATACTGTTTAATCATAGTCATGTTATAGTTTACAGAAATATTGTTAGATATTTCTTGACTTTTTATCATGATTTAAATTTTTTTGATTTAAATCAATTATTTTTTTAAAACAAATCATTGTTTTAAATCTTGATTTAAATCAATGATTTAAATCACTTATTGATTTAAATCACTTGATTTAAATCTGTCTGTCAGACACACTATATCTACAGTAATGCCCTAAATAATCGACTCCTTAACTACAGCAGAATTTTTCAGGATTTAGTCGGAAATATGGCTTGTTGCCATTCATAGGAAAGCTCTCACTGAGAGCTTTCCGATGAATGGCAGCGAGCCATATTTCCGACTAAATCCTGAAAAATTACCTATAATTCTGCTGTGGTTAAGGAGTCGATTATTTAGGGTATTACTGTAGGCTTGCCCAAGACCGGATTCAAAGGGTTACACCAGCGCATCGCAATAGACAAAATGATTGGCCATGAAGTGACGCAAGTTATCAATAACCAATCATCGGTTTCCGCAACGGAAAACTCTGCCATATGCGAAGTCAGGTTGCGTAATATTGATTTATGAGGCAATTTAAATGGAAAGTTGTTGAAAGCCAAAGCAACAAAAGCTGTATTTATTGAAATTGTTCCGCGGAATTGAAATAAAAAATATTATTTACAATTGCAAATATTGGCTGAGGGATATTTCCTTTATGTAATTACAACGAGCTTCATGTGAACTTCTGCCAATTAGTAGCGTACCATTAAATAGCACTCTACGGCCATTAGCGCTTCCATTTCCTGGAAGAAAACATTATTCACATGCGATATCAATACCGTATCTAAAGATTATTCTGGCGTAATAGCTTGTATTATTTTGTGATATTTTATCGTATGACATCACGCGATATCTGCCTGAATGACCACATGTGAGACCAGCCTGATGATAAGTTTCCGTATTCAAAGCGAAGACAGTATGATTCTTCCAGCAAAGTACAGTAATGCCCTAAATAATCCGACTCCTTAACTGTGCACAGCAGAATTATGGGTAACTTTTCAGGATTTAGTCGGAAATATGGCTTGTTGCCATTCATCGGAAAGCCCTCACTGAGAGCTTTCAGATGAATGGCAACAAGCCATATTGCCGACAAAATCCTGAAAAGTTACCCATAATTCTACTGTGGTTAAGGAGTCGATTATTTAGGGCATTACTGTATGTGATAAATAAATTATTATTAGAGAGATTCCACTTGTATGGCATGTCACGTGTAGGCTAAAAACAGGCATTTCTGTCCTATCATAAAAATGGTTTATTTCGTTTGGAAGATAGCTGAGGGTTAGTTATAATAGAATATACGATGGTGATTGATCCTTCGAATGTATAACCGGTTATAACTCAGCCAATTTCCACAAGCTCTTTTGACTTCAACTGCTACAGATTTAGGTCTTTTGAAAGGACATTTATTAATATACTGCCAAAGTTTTGTTAAAATTGTTATAATAAATATGGGAATACGAAGACATAGGCACATGCATGTTAAACTGCCAAGATCATAGGCTAATTACTTTATATGTAGAACAAATTAACTCTATCAAATATGGTTGCTGTTACAAGATAGTCTATGGACTATTGAGTGCTCCAATGAATAATTACGAAACAATTTTCCTGGAGTAAAGGCAAATATAGGTGATTAATAGTAACTCGGATGAAAATTAAATCTTTTAATATGTTTTACAAACAAACAAAATTACCAATTGCAGGAATTTGTTAGAGTTTTCTCATATTAATTGTCGCTATCACATGCTGCCGTTTACCTTACAAGCTACACGTCAGAAGTTACAAGCGGAATCTCTCTATTATGAATGTCAATAGCAACAGTAATTAATAACTTAGGAGATAAAGTCTCCCTTTATCTTTATTGAGGATATAATATGATAATATGCAAGGCATATAGAACGACCCCGTCATAATAGTAAGAATTATATTTTTATTGAATATGGGTGCTTTACATAATCATTATGATATAGTTAAACCTTTATAAATGAACACCATTGATATGAAGTGGGAAGTAGTAAACATAAACATCGTATTGGCTGCTGACCTCAGAAAAAATCAACACTTCGCTGCATTTACATGTAAAACTTGATGTGATATTATAATTAACTCAGATTACGTGTGTATGAGCATGGATTAAATGTTCAATCAATACATCAATCAATATATGGCTAATCTATAGTGAGGTGAAATCAGTTGTCCGCGAAGACGACATGACACGATCAGCCATGTCTGGATTCTGGCCCTCAGAGGCAAATGACGCTTTGACGTCATTACGCCGTAACTGCCTTCATTTTGTTCACAAATGAAACTGATCTAATATGAACCTATGTAGGAAATATTCATAACAACTTACTGTTTATAAATAAATAAATACATCAGTTGTCACATATCGGAAGTTGTGAAGTAGAAAATTCGTTTCATATCTGATTCCGCGATTTTGTGAACCTGCCGGAAGTCACGTGATTTTTTCACGAAAATGTTGTGTGAATAAAAATTTCTCCTTCACGGTATACTGTAATTTATGTGTGACGTCACAAGTACGCACGCCCGCCTGTTACCTATACACGACCCGAGCTCGGGCGCCGAGCGGGCTCGTTATGATTCCTGATCATATTATTTCCTGACCAAGTCTGAGTTTAGTGTGCCTGTCATTTGCAGAATGAGGTCCCCAGAGGGTTAATTTGGTGACGCTATCACACATAGCGGGTTAAAATAATCAAATTCACCCTATGGGGACCTCATTCAGCTTAGGCCTCATCTTCTCTGGAAAGTTTCTTTATTATCAGAATTCTATAGAAACTTCTTCACATACATGTAGATTCTATATATTTCTTTTTTAGTTTAGTTTCTCTACATCCCCAAATTGGCAGACGACACATTGCCTAATCGAGGTTCCCAATGGGTGTACATCACAATATTCACCATTGGGAACTTAATTCAATCTGAGTATGAGATGAGGCCATGCAGAATAAGGTCCGCAGAGGGTGAATTTGGTGATGCTAGCCATCTGTGCGGGATAGCGTCACTAAATTCACCCTCTGGGGACCTCATTCTGCAAATGGCAGACACACTATATCCAGGCCTGCCTTTAACTCTTTAGGTGCCACTCAGCACCACAGACAGATTCCCCACTGCCAAGCATAACAGAGTTAATGACTGGAGCTTCCTGAAATTTTGAGAAAACTCTGTGCCAGTGCATTCTCTTATATATGGGAGTCTACCATAGGAAGCCTCGCATATGTTAGAGAATGCATTGGCCTAACAATATTTACCTTGACCTTGTAAGCATTGCATTCTCTATATATGCCAGGCTCGCATAGACGCTCCCATAGATATATGAAATTGTAATGTTGTGGTTGAAATGTAAAGCTTATACAGTTCTATGAACATTATTACTTCAAACTGTAGAAGCTATCCTAACAACAGAATGTTAAAACTCTTATGGTGAAACAAAATGTTCTCCTACGCCTGTTACCTCCATTGATATGAAACTACATCTCGTTGACAAAACAGCAGAAAAACAAATACTAACAAGCGGTGTGCACCTATATTTCGTCCACAGGTCGTCACTTCTAATTTCCTGCAACTAACTTTCGTCATATTTCATCCAATGTTTCAGATATGATAAATTCCAGTGGAGCATTCATATCACTTAAAGACTGCCATCTTGCAACGTCATCAACCCACAGACGTTATTCACAGCGTCATCAACCCACAGACGTTATTCACAGCGTCATCAACCCACAGACGTTATTCACAGCGTCATCAACCCACAGACGTTATTCACAGCGTCATCAACCCACAGACGTTATTCACAGGCGAATATTCTCACAAGAAGTAAACTACATGTGATCTTCAGTCAACTTCAGGTGACTACCGGAAAACAACAACATATACAGACAGGGTATAAGAGAATGCGCTGGAACAGGGTTTTAATGCTGCGCCAGCGTGTCTCCTGTCATGAAAGCATTAATAAATTGCTCTAAAGTGTTAATAATGTTAGGAAAATCTCATTTAGGCAAATTGTCAAATGATCACAAAAATGTCTTGTTAGAATTCAAATGACATTCATGTCCATTAACAAGTAATTTACGTACTCGGATAGCTACAAATTAACGCCCATATTTTATTTATACAATCAAACATTCCTGATGGGATATAACATGACAGCAGTGATGTATTATGGGAATGGCGATAAATTAAAGTCTGATGCTGCTGGCTGCGGAAAATGGTGACAACTCTTAAAATTGTTAGATGTTGGGCTGCGATAAAGAATGAGAGAATTGAGAAGTATCACGTAATATCGTCATTTCACAAATCACACGTCCATAGAACATGTCCGTTAGAAGACAATCGTAATTTGCAGTTGGCTGACACGGATGTAATACTTTTTCAAAGTAATGGGATTCCCCGCTATTTGTTTCAGGTTATATATCAAACTTGTACAGTAATGCCCTACATAATCGATTATTTAGGGCATTAATGTACAGTAGCTAATCTCTGGTGTCAAGTTGTCGGTGGCAAAATTGAAAAAAAGGATGCAAAGCAATTAAATTTGGCCAAACACTTTGGCAAAAAAGGTTCAAGCCTATGGCAGAAATTATCTCCTAGTCTGAGTTTTGTGTGTCCGTCATTTGCAGAATTGTTAAATAATGTGAGAAAAAATGATAAAAATTGATAAAGAATGTAAGAACGAGAGGCCGATCACGATCGGCAGATGTTTAACCCATCCCTTGGCGATAGTAAATTGTTAAGATCAGAATCATAATCTTTTAATGTTGAATTATAGAGTATACTGTTATGATCTAAAGTAGTATATGACAAATGTACATAATAACCAGTAATAACACAAATTATTGGAATGTATGAGTCAATATAGAAGGGTTAATATAACATCTAAACTCTAGAGCCTGTCACCACTATCATGGTGTGAGCAGTTCTATTCATGTTGTTGCAAATTGCCATGTGAGATATCAAAATAATATAATTATTTATTTAATGGAAAAGGTTAAAAGACATGGAATGGGTAAAAGGGGTTAAATCACCTATCTCTGCCCTGTTTGATCCAATGTAGTCCCATCATCCAAGGACTTAGAGAGCTCCATTGGTCTAGTTAAATAAATTCACCTGGCTAAGTTGTGGTTAAAAAGATAGCTAAATCAATTTATCCAATAATTCACTGTGTCTCTTATACAGACCTAACATATGAGGGCTATAAATAACTCTCAAAGCAATAAACTATATTGTCTTTTATCTTGCTCACAGAGAAGCAGGTATTCATTAATTGTAAGTTACTTGGGTTATAATCTGGATAATTCTTAGTTTAAAAAGGGCCATATCTCTGGTATAACAAATTGGATCTAACCCATATTCAAACTCGTTCTGTATTTTGAGTTGAGAAACTCACATACCAAATTTGGTTCCTATCAGATGAAAAATGGTTGATTTATCGAAGTACATGTATGTGTGAATCATATGTCAAAGGACCATAACACCATTAAACAAAATCCGATCAAACCCATATTCGAAATCAATCTGTATGTTGGTCTGAGAAACTCATACACCAAATTTGGTTCCAATCAGATAAAAAATGTTTGAGTTATGGCAGAATTCATGAATTCTAAGTCGAAAAAGGGCCATAACTCCATAAAAAAAACTCCTATCAAACCCATATTCGAACTCGATCTGTATTTTGGGCCGAGAATCTCACATACCAAATTTGGTTCCGATCAGATAAAAAATGTTTGAGTTATGGCAGAATTCATTAATTCTAAGTCGAAAAAGGGCCATAACTCCGTAATAAAAAGTCGGATCGAACTCGATCTGTATTTTGGGCCGAGAAACTCACATACCAAATTTGGTTCCGATCAGATAAAAAATGTTTGAGTTATGGCAGAATTCATTAATTCTAAGTCGAAAAAGGGCCATAACTCCGTAATAAAAAGTCGGATCGAACTCGATCTGTATTTTGGGCCGAGAAACTCACATACCAAATTTGGTTCCGATCAGATAAAAAATGTTTGAGTTATGGCAGAATGCGTGATTTCTAAGTCGAAAAAGGGCCATAACTCTGTCAAAAAAAGTTGGTTTTGATCAGGTAAAAAATGTTTGAGTTATCGCATTACACGTAAAGTGTCTACGGACGGACAGACAGACGGACGGACAGACGGACGGACGGACGCACGACGAGTGGTCAATCCGGACAACGACACTATGTTTACCATACATGGTATGGGTAAACATAAAAATGATAAAAAAATGATAAAATTGTTAAAGAATGTAAGAAAAAATTAAAAAAATTATATAAAATTGTTAGGCCAAATTGCATTCTCTTATATATGTGAGGCGACCTATCGTGGGTTAAATATAACTGTGAGCGAGATGGGAGCTATAAAACTCCATGGAGGGTTTACATATACCTCCCTTGATGACTCGGTAAGACCGCTGCTATCGGCGACATTTTACCCACATTTGGTGGACTTCTGCGATATTAAGATATATACTAAGCGAACAGAGCAACATGCTGCCCTTGTTCAGCACACAAAATATCGAACAAAATTTGTGTAAATTTTGAACCTTAAGTTTAAAAAGTCCCACTAAAACCGAAGAACTATATTTCAAAACGGTGTGATTCGATTCTCCGATTATTTTATCAACACAAAAGTCTAAACGCACGTGTAGACATTGTCACAACTCGCACGGAAAGTCAAACACCAGAGTTCTAATTTGCTGCAATTTTAACGATTAGCTTGCGAAAATGGTCAACAAATCTACCGCTCTGATTTTCCATTCTGTCATTATCTTTTAATGCGGGAATTATTCTCAAAGCACATAGAAAATTTGACATTGGAGCGATCGCGTTTTTGCTGGAAAACCCCATGCTAAATATACATACACAGACTAGTACCCAGCCGGTGACGGAGTCATAAAGGAAGATTGGGTATTGTATTTAGCGCTGTCAAATTCAGCTATAATAGTTGAATTCAGGATATTGCGGTGACTCGATGTCTGGAACACTTTATAAATCTCCGAATTCCTTTAATAATTCATTCTCATTTCAGAGTTTAAAATAATTCAATCAAAATGATGCTGGAGGCCTGATAATCAGATTAGGGTTCACCACAAGAGACCAATCAGAGGTCTGCTAATCAGATTAGGGTTCACCACAAGAGACCAATCAGAGGTCTGCTAATCAGATTAGGGTTCACCACAAGAGACCAATCAGAGGCCTGTTAATCAGATTAGGGTTCACCACAAGAGACCAATCAGAGGTCTGCTAATCAGATTAGGGTTCACCACAAGAGACCAATCAGAGGTCTGCTAATCAGATTAGGGTTCACCACAAGAGACCAATCAGAGGCCTGATAATCAGATTAGGGTTCACCACAAGAGACCAATCAGAGGTCTGCTAATCAGATTAGGGTTCACCACAAGAGACCAATCAGAGGTCTGCTAATCAGATTAGGGTTCACCACAAGAGACCAATCAGAGGCCTGATAATCAGATTAGGGTTCACCACAAGAGACCAATCAGAGGTCTGCTAATCAGATTAGGGTTCGCCACAAGAGACCAATCAGAGGTCTGCTAATCAGATTAGGGTTCACCACAAGAGACCAATCAGAGGTCTGCTAATCAGATTAGGGTTCGCCACAAGAGACCAATCAGAGGTCTGCTAATCAGATTAGGGTTCACCACAAGAGACCAATCAGAGGTCTGCTAATCAGATTAGGGTTCACCACAAGAGACCAATCAGAGGTCTGCTAATCAGATTAGGGTTCACCACAAGAGACCAATCAGAGGTCTGCTAATCAGATTAGGGTTCACCACAAGAGACCAATCAGAGGTCTGCTAATCAGATTAGGGTTCACCACAAGAGACCAATCAGAGGTCTGCTAATCAGATTAGGGTTCACCACAAGAGACCAATCAGAGGTCTGCTAATCAGATTAGGGTTCGCCACAAGAGACCAATCAGAGGTCTGCTAATCAGATTAGGGTTCGCCACAAGAGACCAATCAGAGGTCTGCTAATCAGATTAGGGTTCACCACAAGAGACCAATCAGAGGTCTGCTAATCAGATTAGGGTTCACCACAAGAGACCAATCAGAGGTCTGCTAATCAGATTAGGGTTCACCACAAGAGACCAATCAGAGGTCTGCTAATCAGATTAGGGTTCACCACAAGAGACCAATCAGAGGTCTGCTAATCAGATTAGGGTTCACCACAAGAGACCAATCAGAGGTCTGCTAATCAGATTAGGGTTCACCACAAGAGACCAATCAGGACGTCTGTAACAGATAGTGATTAATTGTCATCAAATCGGCCACTTCAGTTCAGTGTGAAAAGCGAAATCAATGAATTTGGCAAGATGCCAGTTACTATGTCTGGAATTGTTACCTTGCAGCAGCTTGAGTTAGTGTGCCTGTCATATGCAGAATAAGGTCCCCAGAGGGTGAATTTAGTGATGCTATCCCGCATAGCGGGATCATCACTAAATTCACCCTTTGGGGACCACATTCTGCTTAGGCCTCATCTTCTCTGGAAAGTTTCTTTATTATCAAATTTCCATAGAAACTACTTCACATATCTTCTATTACTTTTTTTTACTTTAGTGTCTCTATATCCCCAAATTGGCAGACGACACATTGCATAATCAAGGTACCCAATGGGTGTACATAACAATATTCACCATTTGGGAACTTCAATCTGAGTCTATGTCTCCCATAGCAGATAAGGCCATGCAGAATGGGGCCCCCAGAGGGTGAATTTGGTGATGCCCGCTATTTAGGATAAATTCACCCTCTGGGGGTCTCATTCTGCAAATGACAGGCACACTAAACTCAGACTTGTGACCCTGCCGCATTGACAAACATAAGTTGTTTTGAAATCAAACTATATATTTAGTTTAGGTGCAAAATAAATTGTCAGACAGTATGCACAACAATTATTAAAGGTACTCAATCCGATCACAGTCCCCATATCAACATACAACATTTCTTCAAAATACGCTTTAGTTATCAGAATTGATTAATTGCAACAAAATAATGCTAATCATTGTCAACTACGGTATCAAATTTCCCAAACATTTTGTTCAACAAAATATGGCCGTATTATCACTTAATTTTAGAGTTATCCATCTACATCTGCAATTTTGTCCAAGACCGTCCATTTGATGACGTTTTTCTGGGCCACAAATAATTGCGCATCTCGAGAAATAACAATGAAAGTGTCAATGACACTGTAGCTCAACTTAGGTAGGGGAATAATTTAATGGTCGACAGTAAATGGAGGAATAGGAAAAGTGCTAATTGAAATGTCTAAGTAAGACTAGATGTACATGTCAATATCAACATTCATAACAGGTTTCATAATGCTCGGATCAGGAATGTGGTGATTATGGTGTGCCAAAGGATTTATTGATGCAAAGAGTAAATTCTAAAATGGCCACCGGCAGCCATGTTTTTTTCCGAATTACCCCAAAATGACTTGTTCCCATCTACAGCCTTTACAAATCTCATAATAATCTGATCAAAGGTATGACCTGTAGCCTGTGCCAATGGATTTAGTCATGCAAAGAGTAAAATCCAAGATGGCTGCTGGTGGCCATGTTTTTCGGCTGAACGACCCCAAAATGACTCGTTTCCCATCTACATGTCATTGTTAACATACATGACAAATTTCATGAAGTTCCGACCAAAGCTACGACCTGTAGCCCGCACCAAAGGATTTATTCATGCAAAGAGTAAAATCCAATATGGCTGCTGGCGGACATGTTTTTTAGCCAAAGACCCCAAAATGACTCGTTCCCATCTACATGTTAATATTAACATCAATGATAAATATCATGATGATCAGACAAACAGTACGACCTGTAGCCTGTGCCAATGAATTGAATTTTGAAATCCAAGATGGCTGCCAGCGGCCATGATTTTTGGCCGTATGACCCCAAAATGATTCGTTCCCATATACATGTCAATATCAATATTCAAGACAAATTTCATAAAGTTCTGATCAAAACTACGACCTGTAGCCTGCGCCAAAGGATTTAGTCATGCAAAGAGTAAAATCCAAGATGGCTGCCAGCGGCCATGTTTTTTGGCCGAACGACCCCAAAATGACTCGTTCCCATCTACATGTCAATATTAACATCCATGACAAATTTCATAATGATCAGACGAACAGTACGACCTGTAGCCCGCGCCAATGGATTGAATTTTGAAATCCAAAATGGCCACCAGCGGCCATGTTTTTGGGCCGAATGACCCCAAAATGACTCGTTCCCATCTACATGTCAATGTCAACATTCATGCAAAATTTCATAAAGATCAGACCAAAGGTACGAACTGTAGCCCACGCCAAAGGAAATTGTTGACGGACACACGCACACACAGACACACGCACACACGGACACACGGACGACGGACGTATAAGAGAATGCATTGGCCTAAAAAAAATCTTTTTCTAACACTTTTTACCATTTTTTTCTTACATTCTTTAACAATTTTATAATTTTTAATGTGTTAAGCCAATGCATTCTCTTATATATGCGAGGCGACCTATGGTCGACTCACATATATAAGAGAATGCATTGGCACAGGGCCGTTCTGTTGGGTAAAGGGTTAAGGAGTCGATTATTTAGGGCATTACTGTACTTGTTAAACTTGATAGAGCAGTCTGCACTTAAAATCATGATGTCATGCTTGGTGTTTTCACCTTGACGATGGGTGATTTCGTCATTAGCATATGCTGGAAAGTGCCGAAGAATTGAATTTGACGTGTCGATAGTGCATCTGTCTGAATCAAACATGAATTTAATACGTCTCATGCATTAATTCTGAGGCAGACCAACGGAAAGTCCATCACCGGCACAGCTGGACGAACTTATTTGATTCAGACATTGCGCTATTGTCACATCGAATCAGATATTCGGCATAATTGAATTATAACGTCGCGTCTGATCATGAAGCGTGTGTTAGGCTGCATCAATAGGCGATCATTAAGATTCTAAGCCTGGATATAGTGTGTCTGCTATTTGCAGAATGAGGTCCCAAAAGGGTGAATATAGTGATGATACCCTGCACAGCAGGAAGTATCTATATTTAACATTGTTTTTAGTTACTTTTTCCCCTTTTGTTCAGTTTCTAGATTCCCTAATTTGCAGAAGTTAAATTGCGTAATCGAGGTGACTGATGGCTGAAGTTTCTGAACATCAACTTCAACTGGGGAACTTCAATCTGATCCTAGGTCTCCCATAGCAGTTGAGGCCTAAACAGACTGAGGTCTGAAGGAGGGTGAATATGGTGATGCTAGCCCACTGTGCGGGTTAGCATCACTCAATTCACCCTCTGGGACCTCATTCTGCAAATGTCAGAGAAATGTATTTCAGGCTTGGTACTGAATAAATATTTGTACATGATGAGATGACTAATCAGCATAAGTTATACAGTAATGCCCTAATTAATCGACTCCTTAACCACAGCAGAATTTTGGATAACTTTTCAGGATTTAGTCGGAAATATGGCTTGTTGCCATTCATCGGAAAACTCTCCCCGAGATCTTTCCGATGAATGGCAAAAAGCCATATTTTCGACTAAATCCTGAAAAGTTACCCATAATTCTGCTGTGGTTAAGGAGTCGATTACTTAGAGCATTACTGTAGTCCTACTTACCACTAACAGCTCTCCCGAGTATTTTGTTCTAATTACTTCCTGTAGTCGGTTTTGCCTGGAATATATTAAAATGAATAGAATATATGACAAGAATGTTGAAATAAATATGAGTTTGATAATTTTCCAGGTTCTCTATCTGATAAATGAAGGTTAACATGGACACAGCTTAACACTATTCAGTGCCAGGTCCGATTTTTGTATCAACCCATATACCCTGTGCCAATGCATTCTCTGATATATGCGAGTCGACCATAGGTCACCTCGCATATATAAGAGAATGCATTGGCCTAACAATTTTTCATCATTTGTTATTATTTTTTACAATTTTAATAATATTTTCTTATATTCTTTAACAGACTTATTTTGTAGGTTTAGTGCCAGGGAATCTTACGTTTTTCATGGGTATCAAAATTATTACTATGAATACTTGGTGATAGTTTTGAGTTATAACATGCCCCTAAGGTTTTATCCAGTTTGTTTTTAAATTCGCTATAGCATGCTTAAAAAAAATTCAACCCCAAAAAAAAATTAAAAATAGGGCCGATTTTACAGACCGTAAATTTATAGGGCCGATGAGATCGGCCCCTGGCACTGAAAGGGTTAACACTTTTCAACTGAGGAACTTCAATCTGATCCTAGGTCTCCTATAGCAGTTGAGGCCCTAAGCAGCATGAGGTTCGCAGAGGGTGAAATTGATGATGCTCACCCACCATGCAGAATAGCGTCACTAAATTCACCCTCTGGGGACCTCATTATCAAATGTCAGACACACTATTTCCAGGGTTGAATACATGAGATTTAGTAACCCTGAAATAATCACACCCTGGAGGGATAACTCCATGAGAACCACTCCACAGCCTCAAGAGACTATCACCATTGAATGTTAATTGAATATTAAAGGGTGTCACAGTCACACCATGAAGTGAAAGCTAAAGCCAGCTACAATAAAATGGCATGAATTAATGGGGTTTCATGATGGCCACAGTGTTAGAGATTGCTGGTAAGCTGGGAATTTGGCTATGGACTGTGACCTAGAAGTGAGGCTTAAGCTCATGCCAAGCCTTGAAATAGCGTGTCTGTCATTTGCAGAATGAGGTCCCCAGAGGGTTAATTTAGTGATGCTACCCCGCATAGCGGGCTAGCATCACTAAATTCACCCTCTGGGAACCTCATTCTGCAAATGACAGACACGCTATTTCAAGGCTTGGGCTTAAGCTCATCTCAACCCAAACTATTTTTCAGCACACACCTAACATAATGTTGAGATTCTTGAAGCAGTACTGAACTAAATTAAATTGCCAATCCACCCTTTTACTAGTTCAGATCATGTACTTTTTAACCCTTTACCCAACAAACCGGCCAAAAACGACCAAAAATAAAGCTGCAACAGCCTAAATTATCTTGGGTCTGTCTCAATAAAACCATACAAATATGGATATCATTGGAACCGGCTCATTGACCACATTGTGATGGTTACAGTTATGCCCTGTGCCAATGCATTCTCTTATATATGTGAGTCGACCATAGGTCGCCTCGCATATATAAGAGAATGCATTGGCCTAAAAAAATACCATTTTTTCTTACATTCTTTAACAATTTTATAATTTTTAATGTGTTAAGCCAATGCATTCTCTTATATATGCGAGGCGACCTATGGTCGACTCGCATATATAAGAGAAAGCATTGGCACAGGGCCGTTCTGTTGGGTAAAGGGTTAAAGCAGTTATTTATTTCCACTCAAATTTGTATATTTGTTTGAGATTGAGAATGCTGTTCTAAAACTATGATTAAAGTCAACTTTTAAACATTTTTATTGTTATATAATATGCTTGATATAGATTCCTTCACATGGTGTACTAGCTTAACAATTAAGTAGTTTTCTGTGTAGGTTCACTTCCTCTTTTTCACCTCCCGACATCTCAGTTGTGGAAACCCCTTAAACACCCTGTGCCAGTGCATTCTCTTAAATATGCAGGTCTCCCATTTGAGGGAAAAGTTGCAATGGATGTGTAGATCAAATCAACAATAATTGATTCTCACAGATGTACAGACTCAGACAGACGTACAGACTCACAGACTGATGTACAGACTCAAGGACAGATGTACAGACTCACAGACAGATGTACAGACTCAAGGACAGATGTACAGACTCACATACAGATATAGAGACTCACAGACAGATATAGAGACTCACGGACAGATGTACAGACTCACAGACAGATATAGAGACTCACGGACAGATGTACAGACTCACGGACAGACGTAGAGACTCACAGACAGATGCACAGACTCACGGACAAATGTACAGACTCACGGACAAATGTACAGACTCATGGACAGATGTACAGACTCACGGACAGACGTAGAGACTCACAGACAGATGTACAGACTCACGGACAAATGTACAGACTCACGGATAATAAGTTCAAATTGTATGTTTTTAAAGAAATGTGGGAAAAGACCAAGTAAAATTTTCATTCCTAAAGAAGAAGGGGAGTTTGTTTTTGTGATCTAGAACACTCAGGAGCGACGATCAAATACATCCTAAATCAAGTGATCTGGAACAATCAGGATCGACAATCGAGTACACCCTGGATCATGCCCAGTGTGGACTTCCGGGATGAAGGTTGTTGTGATTTAAACAGCGAATATGGCGACACAACTTTGTGTAGCATCGACCTAATATCAGTAAATCTCTATACCACCACACTAACACCCCAAAGTCAAGATCATGCCATGAATCTGTACTCTGGGTAACGCCCGTAGCGATCATATTCCACCGGTACAAAACCTGGGAACTTTTTGAAGTTTTGGCAGGGAACCTATAAAGTCGAAAAAATAATGCATGGAATATATTTCTTAGTTATTACCTGTTCCTTAATAATGTACTTCACTGTACAGTAATGCCCTAAGTAATCGACCTCTTAACCAAAGCAGAATTATGGGTAACTTTTCAGGATTTAGTCGGAAATATGGCTTGTTGCCATTCATCGGAAAGCTCTCGGCGAGAGCTTTCCGATGAATGGCAACAAGCCATATTTCCGACTAAATCCTTAAAATTTACCCATAATTCTGCTTTGGTTAAGAGTCGATTACTCAGGGCATTACTGTAGGTGAAGGTCCAAACTCGAAATTGCATGCTCTTCTATGAATTTTGTGAGCTGATATCTCAATAAACATCAAATTATTTACACAGGAGAAATACAATAATTATATTAAAGCGACACAAAGCAAAATCGCTCACAGTCACTTAAATCGTGACATTTCTAGTTAGTACATTATTAAGGAACAGATAATAACTAAGAAATATATTCCCTGCATTATTATTTTGACTTTATAAGGTTCCCTGTCAAAACATCAAAAAGTTCCCAGGTTTCGTACTGGTGGAATATGATCTCTACGGGCGTTAGCGAGAGTAGAGATTGATGGCATGATCTACCCAAAGCCCACTATGGGTTACTGTATGTGGTAATCACTAATTATTGATGTTATGCTGACATGGCATATGGTCCAATTTAATAGCTATCATGATGAGTTATTAGTGAATACCACAGAGTCCATTACGTGGCCCACAAACAACGAAGTATACCACAGAGCCCATTACCTGGCCCACAAACAACAAAGCCACTTCCTCTGGGAAGAATAACTAGCTATTCTCAGAAATCATCTCTTTAATGCTTGAAGCATACACAGTCCAGAGAATGCCTAGGATATATAGTGAAATTTGAGCAGAGAATTTCTTCATTAATTTCTATCAATATGCCAAAGATTTCCCAGCCAAACAGAATGATTGACATTTTCTCACATCGTGAATTGAATGGAGAATTGTTTGATTATTTTCTCACAACACGATTTGAACTGAGAATTGATTGATTATTGTCTGTATGGTGATCTATCATGTTTGCAGAAGACGCCATATATTCCGCTTGACATTGAGAATGATAAACAGGAAATGGTTCACGGTCACTATACATTGATCAATGATTCCTCCTATTATATTAATGGACGTCTATATAGAACAAATAAACTCCAGTTTAACACTTTCATGGCAGGAGCCATGCTGGTGCAGCATTAAAATCCTGTACCGTCCATTCTTATATATATATATATATATATATATATGAAAGTCTCCCATAGGGAGCCTCGCATCTATAAGAGAATACACTGGCTTGCAAGGCAAGCTAAATATTGTTAGGCCAATGCTTCTCTTATATATGGAATGCCCTCCATGGGAGACTTACATACCTAAGAGAATGCATTGGTATAGGGTTATCAAAACATTTCAGGACGCTTTGTATTATCTTTGGTCTGTCTGTCATCTGCTCATTTCAATAAACACACCTTCAGATCAAGCCTTGAAATAGTGTGTCTGTCATTTGCAGAATGAGGTTCCCAGAGGGTGAATTTAGTGATGCTACCCCGCATAGCGGGCTAGCATCACCAAATTCACCCTCTGGGAACCTCATTCTGCTGAGGTGTAAGCAGAATGAGGTCCCCAAAGGGTGAATTTGGTGATGCCGAGGTGTAAGCAGAATGAGGTCCCCAGAGGGTGAATTTGGTGATGCTAGCCCGCTATTTGGGGTAGCATCACTAAATTCACACTCTGGGGACCTCATTCTGATAATGACAGACACCCTATTTCAAGGCTTGCTTCAGATCAATAACAGACACTTCCATAATATTATATGTATATATTTTTTTAATGGTTATGATCAGTTCTATACAATGGTGATTTAACTTGCCCAATTTGATTGAAATAGACTGAGTAACTCTTTTGCTGCCACCCCCGCCACACAGATATGCCCCCCCCCCCCCAGTGCCAAGCATTCTGGATGCAAATACAAGTATTTTAGGCATATATGGGTAATGCAATGACTATTGTGTAAATATTTATGTATTAATTTGAAATTTCACATGTGGGTATATATGGTAATGACCTAACACCAGCCACCATGGAAACTCATTCAAGGTCATAGAGGTCATCATAAGGGTCACGTGACCTTGGCCGTCTCCTGGATTTGCTTTAATTTATGTTTCGAATTATTTGTCAATGGTATATTCTGGCACTCATAGAACTTCAGGAGTAGCATGACCTTGACTGACCTACATGTACCTCTCTTCTGAATTGTTAACGCACACCAGCACTCTATAGAAAATAACCAAACTCTCTTCCGAATGCACCAACACAATACAATACATCTCATATAACAGATGCACCCGCCGAATTCGCATAAATGCTCTATTGGCAGCGAAAGAGTTAATGGGTCATTGCAATGCACTTTGTTGGTTAAGGTGTGAGAAAAAAAGTTCATTCCATTCAGTTCAGACACACTATAAAGTTATCATCCGGAAATGAGAAATGAGTGCAAATTCCAACAAAAAGTGCAACAAATCTCTGCTGAAAATTGGCAGGCAGAATCCAAATTCAAACTTGATCTATATTTTGGGCTAGTAAACCCACATACCAAATTTCATTTCATTCAGTTGAGACTATCTAAAGTTATTAGGAAGGACAGGCCAATAACAACAAAAAAAGGCGTGTAAAAACCAACGAGTGGGGAAGGGTGGGGTGTAATGTATTTTATTCTAACGATACAGTGATTAAGAAGTTCATCTGAAGGTACATTCTATCAGGAGGGTTCTATCAGGAGGGTTCTATCAGGAGGGTTCTAGATTCCCCAGATGGTGAATTTAGGGATGCTATCCCACACAGGAGGGTTCTAGATTTATTCCAAAAGCTCCCCAGAGCAAGCCTTGAAATAGGGTGTCTGTCATTTGCAGAATGAGGTTCCCAGAGGGTGAATTTAGTGATGCTACCCCGCATAGCGGGCTAGCATCACAAAATTCACCCTCTGGGGACCTCATTCTGCTTACACCTCAGCAGAATGAGGTTCCCAGAGGGTGAGTTTGGTGATGCTAGCCCACTATGCGGGGTAGCATCACTAAAATCACCCTTTGGGGACCTCATTCTGCAAATGACAGACACCCTATTTCAAGGCTTGCCCCAGAGGGTGAATTTAGGGATGCTATCCCACCCAGCGGGTTATCGTCAAATTTACCCATTTGGGACCTGATTCTGCTTAGGTAACAACTGCTATGGGAGACCTAGGATCAGATTGAAGTTTCCCAGTTGAAGTTGGTGATATTCACCCAAAAGTCATCTCGATTACACATTTTATCTTCTGCTAATTAGGGGATATAGAAACAGAAGGGAAAAAGCAACTAAAAACAATTTTAATTTGAGACTACAGATACTTCCCAGAAGAAGAGGGCTAAGCAAATATGAGGTTCCCAGAAGATGAATTTGGTTAAGATAGACCGCTGTATGGGATACGTCACTAAATTCACCCTCTGGGGACCTCTGGAGACACACTATTTGCATTCTTGTCTCTGCACCTCCTGAGAGGTGATCATACAGTAATGCTCTAAGTAATCGACTCCATAACCACAGCAGAATTATGGGTAACTTTTCAGGATTTAGTCGGAAATATGGCTTGTTGCCATTCATCGGAAAGCTCTTGGGGAGAGCTTTCCGATTAATGGCAACAAGCCATATTTCCGACTAAATCCTGAAAAGTTACCCATAATTCTGCTGTGGTTGTGGAGTCGATTACTTAGAGCATTACTGTACCACACAAATCTCATACAAAAGTCGTAATTAGCATCCAAAGGTTGCATAATGCCGTAGGGTCTTTATATTGAACATTTTTCATTCAAAGGCCGCGTAATGCCGTAGGGTCTTTATACTGAACATTTTTCATTCAAAGGATTCCTTATTCCAAAGGTTCATTAATAATCCAAAAACAACAATTAGGGTTTTTTTATTCCAAAAGTTCTTAATTCCAAAGCTATTGCAGGCATTTCCTTTACTTTGACGGATCCCATTCATTCCTCATAATATAGTATATTGCGGCATTTAAATCTGCTTTACATTGAGAATAGTGAACAGGAAATGATTCACAGTCTCTGCACATTGAAAGTAGATCTCCCCATTACATTAATGGACGTATGAATAGAACAAATGAGCTCCGATGAAATGAAATGTTTAACCCTTCCATGATGGAGTTCCTGAAATTTTGCAAAAACCCTGTGCCAAGGCATTCTCTTACTTATACAAGTCTCCTGCAGGGAGCCTCGTATATAAAAGACAATGCATTAATTGGCCTAACAATTACCTTGACCTTTTACATTAAGGACCTAGCCCAATGTTCAAGCCTTGAAATAGGGTGTCTGTCATTTGCAGAATGAGGTCCCCAGAGGGTGAATTTAGTGATGCTACCCCACATAGTGGGCTAGCATCACCAAATTCACCCTCTGGGAACCTCATTCTGCTGAGGTGTAAGCAGAATGAGGTCCCCAGAGGGTGAATTTGGTGATGCTGGCTAGCATCACTAAATTCACCCTCTGGGGACCTCATTCTGCAAATGACAGACACCATATTTCAAGGCTTGCCAATGTTGATATGCAGGTCAGACCACTCAAGCTGGGAGCAATCAACAATAGACCAGAGTTTTAGAGAAACCATTGTTTCAGTTACTACGGCAGGCCGGCCGTCCACCGGCCTCATTCCCCTCCCCAACCTTGCCTGAATAATGTGAATATGGATCGCAAAATTGCCACAGACCTAGCTCAGTCCCCTATTTACACAGGACAAGCGATCACTGACACTGATGATTAACAGATTGCAAGGAATCCTACACTTGGTGCCTGAATAAGACATGATCAGTAGCGTGGACCACGTGCACAGTTATCTACACCATCCTGGGTAACGCTTTGTCGGGCGAATGTTTAGTAGTAATCAGCCTCTCGCATTTTAATTTACCGTAGATTTCTGTCTATAAGCCCCAACTTTCTGACCCACTATTTCCCCTCAAAATGCGCAATATACATTGGTAACTCATTAGGGGGGGGCTGAATTCTGAGCTACAACCATGAACACAGGTGAGTTTTGGCAGTCGCTGCGACGAACAGTGCATACCTTTTTCCTCAAAACAAGGTCTGTATCAAGGAAATGTTTAATTAAAAATAAAACAATTTAAATATTAATAGTTATTATCAGTGTATTTATTCCCTATCCAATGAATACAAAATTATCCGTGATACGAATCCAGCATGAGGTCATCTCTGTCTGAGGAATGGCTTTTGATTTTACAACAAATTGTTTTGATCAGTACTGTGAACAAAATACAAAGAAAGCAGGCAGAATGAGTGTACAGCACATGACATGAGCTCTGCTCATGATGTAACTAACACCTGTTACAGCTAGACAGTATGACAATGTTTCTTTTGCCAACCGCAGTAGTCTTTGATGTCGGCTTTTAATAATTCTACTTTTATAAAAGTCGTTGTATCCATTGTATGCTGTTGTGCTTACATGCTTTTAGTTCATTAACTTGAGATCTAAGAAAGATGATCTGTTTTAATTTGGATTCAATACGAAGCTTCAATGTTCCTGCTTGTTGTCTCAAGTGCAAGGAAATGGCTACTTTTCAGTGATAAACCAGGACAAACATCCAAATTTTCTCCCGACAGGGCGCCTGGTATGTGCTTCCCAAATACGGCCACAATCCCCCAACCCCTAGTGGAAACCCTGGAGAAACAATAGGGTAATTATAATGAAAATGAATTTATGACTCCAGTCACAAATTCATTATAATTACCATGTTTTTTGTATTGTTCACAGAGCATACAAGTGTATTTTACACTAATCCATGGCTCAAATTCATTCAGATGTTACATACATTCTGTTGAGTATAAAAGGTCCCATAAATGGCCAGTTCCCCTTTAATAAAGCCATGAATATGTTTGTGTATTAGCGTATGGTTGTTTCTATATGTTTAGCAAACTCCATACAGTGCCCTCTACCCTATCGCTGCAATATACATGTATCACTGCCACAATGAGTGTACTTTGCAGACGATAAATCTATTTTTACATATCGTCGCGGAACTGTATTTACTACTATTTAGTCACCTATTTTATCTTGTTTTGACCACCAAATTTTTTTTAAAGTTAAATGCAATAATGGTAATTCTTTCGGTGTTGATAAGAACAATATGAACTGAGCCAGACATAGACAATTTTAATCCTAAAACATAAGAACTAAAAACACGTAAGAATTCCTTACAAATTAATGTCCTTATGGCAGTGGTATCTCAGCGGAGCGATGGGAGATAACTCTGCCTGAAGTTTGTATGTTTAGGTGGCCTTTTCTCTGAGTTATTCCCCCTGTTCTCAGTGTTCTCTGTTGTTTCTATATTCTCACTAATTGGAAGCATTAAATAACCTTGACAAACATACGAGATACAGTCTTGGGGGATGATGAACTAATTTATGGACCTGCGAGTATAGTTTGAATAAACATGCGGCCAGAATAGACAGAAAAAATCCAGAAAACAGTAAACCCTTTGGGAATGGAGCGTTCCTACGACTGGAACGGACTCACATTGATTAACCCTTTCAGTGCCAGGTCCGATTTTTGTATCAACCCATATACCCTGTGCCAATGCATTCTCTTATATATAAGAGAATGCATTGGCCTAACAATTTTTCAACATTTGTTATTATTTTTTACAATTTTTTACAATTTTAATAATTTTTTCTTATATTCTTTAACTCTTTCAGTGCCAGACTTATTTTGTAGCTTTAGTCCCAGGGAATCTTACGTTTTTCATGGGCATCAAAATTATTACCATGAATACTTGGTGATAGTTTTGAGTTATAACATGCCCCTAAGGTTTTATCCAGTTTGTTTTTAAATTCGCTATAGCATGCCCAAAAAAAATACCCCAAAAAAATTCAACCCTAAAAATCTAAAAAATAATTTTTTTTTTAAATTTTTTAGGGCTGATTTTACAGATTTTACAAACCGTAAATTAGGGCCCTGGCACTGAAAGGGTTAACTTTCTAATGATATGACTACAAATTAACAAGAACAGTGCTTTCACTGTTCCGTTTATACAACAACCCTTAATTAATACAGCCATAAATATCTTTTGTGACTTTTCTGTGAGTTATACATGTACCCCTTTTTTTGATTAATTAGAATTATTCAATAATCTTGATAAACATATGAGGATAGTGTTGGGGGATGAGGAACTCATTTATGGAACTGCGAGTACTGTTCATACAAAAATGCAGCCAGAATGACAGCAGAAAATATCCAGATAATAATTTGTCCTTCGGGAATGGAGCATTACAATGACGGCAACGGACTCACGTTTATTGACTTTCTGTTAATATGACATACAAATTAACAAGAACAGTGCTTATAGACTGTTCCGTTTATGCAGAAACAGATTTTTGACGACGGTTCCATTAACGAGTCCATCAGGCCTTTAATTAATACAGCCATAAATATTTTTGTGACCTTTTCTGTGAGTTAATTATGTCCCTTATTGTCACTAGTTAGAATTATTCAATAACCTTGATAAACATACGAGGAATTGTCTTGGGGGATGAGGAACTAATTTATGAAACGGGGAGTACTGCTCATACAAACATTCGGCCAGAATAGACAGAAAATATCCAGATAATAATTTGTCCTTCGGGAATGGAGCGTTCCCATGACGGCAACGGACTCACGTTTATTGACTTTCTGTTGATATGACATACAAATTAACAAGAACAGTGTTTATAGACTGTTGTGTTTTTTGATGATGATTCCATTAATGAATCCATCAGGCCATTAATTAATACAGCCATAAATATCTTTTGTGACCTTTTCTGTGAGTTATGCCCCCTATTGTCACTAATTAGAATTATTCAGTAACATTGATAAACATACGAGGAATAGTGTTGTGGGATGAGGAACTCATTTATGGAACTGCGAGTATAGTTTGTATAAACATGTGGCCAGAACAGACATATGTGACCCGCCATATCAAATCCAGTCGTAAGTCGGGATTTTTTTACCCTGTGCCAATGCATTCTCTTATATATGCGAGTCGACCATAGGTCACCTCGCATATATAAGAGAATGCATTGGCCTAACAATTTTTTATCATTTTTTTTAAATAAATGTTTCTTACAATTTTTAGGACATAAAATAAAAAACATCAATTACCCTGCAGGGAGCTCCACACATATATAGAAGCATATAGAAGAGTGTCGTCTGCTCGTGTTTGTCTGGGGCTCTGTATGGGTGAAATTATAAAATTGTTGAAGAATACAAGAAAAAATTATTAAAATTGAAAAAAATTGTTAGGCCAATGCATTCTCTTATATATGCGAGGTGACCTATGGTCGACTCGCATATATATGAGAATGCATTGGCACAGGGTAAAAAAATCCCGACTTACGACTGGATTTGATATGGCGGGTCACATATATTCAGACAATAACAAGTCCTCTGAGAATTCAGCGTTCCCACGACGGGAACGGACTCCCGTTTATTGACTTTCTAATGATAGCTCAACAAATTAACAAGAACAGCGCTGAGACCGCTCCGTTAGTGTAACAACAAATTTTTCATGACGGGTCCGTTTAAATAGTTCGATATGGTCCTCATAGGATGAATTTAGTGATACAGCCCACGAATATGTTTGTTGGCATTTTCTGGGAGTTATGCCCCCTGTTCTTGGTTGTTTCTTAGAAGCGTTCAAAAACCTTGACAAACAAATGAGGAATAGTCTTGGGGGATGATGGGACTATAATTTGTGGAACTTCGTGTATAGTTTGTATAAACATGCGGCCGAATAGAATAGACAAAAAAAATCTAGAACCTTAGTACGATGGGAACCAAGTCTGAGTTTAATGTGTCTGTCATTTGCAGAATGAGGTCCCCAGAGTATGAATTTAGTGATGCTATCCCATATACCAGGCTAGCATCACCAAATTCACCCGCTTGGCAAGGACAGTGGCAAGTCGGAGTTTAGTGTGTCTGTCATTTGCAGAATGAGGTCCCCAGAGGATGAATTTAGTGATGCTATCCCATATAACAGGCTAGCATCACCAAATTCACCCGCTTTCCCAGAACAGTGGCAAGCCTGAGTTTAGTGTGTCTGTCATGTTCAGAATGAGGTCTCCAGAGGTGAATTTAGTGATCTCATTCTGCAAATGACAAGGCACACTAAACTCAAGCTTGGAATGGCTTTCTAATGATGCAGAAACAAGATTAACATTTAACCTTTTCAGTGCCAGGGGCCGATCTCATCGGCCCTAATTTACGGCCCTAAAAAAATTATAAAAAAAAAAATTTAAATTCGTTTTTTTAGATTTTTTTTTTTTTGGGTTGAATTATTTTTGGGTATGCTTAAGCATGCTATAGCGAATTTAAAAACAAACTGGATAAAACCTTAGGGGCATGTTATAACTCAAAACTATCACCATAGTCCAGGAGATATTGGTCGACCTCTGCACCCCCCCCCTCAGGACTTAACTTCACCCCACTAATTTTCTTCCTTAAGGTCTCCTCTAATTTTTTTCACCAGGTCTCTTTGATCGCCATTATAGTAAAGATGATAGCACATGCGGTCTTGTTTTCCGGTCGATTCGTTATGCTAATATACAACCCTTACAAATTAGCCAAAAATCCAACACCAGAATCCAATATGGCGGCCAAGATGGCCGCCGAAATGTGAAAATATGCTATTTTTCTGACATGTTACCACCTTTCGTTTGTCTCTGTGGGAAAATGTTAGAATTTTTGCGTCATGTTATACATTTATCATATGAAGGAGTCATTGGCGAACACATGGGGACCATAATATGCATTCATTGCGGGATATTTTTGTCCGATATCACGTTTTCCCAAATGCCGGTATCATAGGTCAAAGCCGAATCTCCGTTAATAACGCGATGTTATGTTTCGAATCAATGAATGTTATTGCTATTATAACAACACCCATGCATATATATTTGCAGGAAATACTCGAGCTAGGATTACTCTTATACCTGAGTTGAGGAATATTTACCCAAATCCAAGATGGCGGCCAAAATGGCCACCAGAAATAAAAAATCGCAGAAAATCGCTGATTTTAACATCAGTGAGCATTATTGTCATGACAACTCCACACCTGCTTACTATTGTAAGTTGGGAACACTTAGGCGAAGAACTTTCCTTGTACCATATCCAAATAAAAGTCCCCCAAATCCAAAATGGCGCCCACAATGGCGGACAGATTTTGAATAATCACCGAAATTCCCTCATATTCACATAATTGGGCATTATTGTCGAGACAACTCCACCCATGCTTACAATTGAGTTGGAAATACTGAGGTGAAGTAATTACCTTACATCTCATGCAAGAAATTGTTTTCCAAATCGAAGATGGCGGCCAAAATGGCGACCGAAATTTGAAAACAAGTCTACATTCATTTACTTTCTTACGATGTGCGTTATTGTTTCGCGATTTCTATCCACCATTACATGTTGATATAGAATATTGACATGAAGTATTCATTAGGGTTTGGCAATTGATACTCACAGCCAAGATCGCTGCTAAATTGGCGGCTAGAAATTGGAAAGAAATCGATATTTTCACATATTAATTTCAACTTTTTGTCATAATATCGGTATGTATGGACGAAACTGTACATAAACCATCTACTAGTTCAACTTAAAGGTATCAAAACGCATAACATAGCTCGTATCGTTCTGGAAAGATGAAACACCACAATTAATATCGCGATGTGGCATTTCGAAATCCAGTCTCCACTTAGAGCCGATAATGGTCGTAAGCGTAGGTGCGCCGAATAGTTATATCAGAACAATTACCTGATAACAGATTCTGATTTGCCACATCACGTCCATAATTACCTGGACCAGCTTCCATTTCTTTGTCTCATAAATCTAGGTCGCTCACATCGACAAAGTATTCACCACTTCCTGGGAGTAGGGTCCCTCTAATCATAACGTTTCAAATAATTCATTTTCCGGTGTCTAGCTTACATAAGGTCATCTCTATGTATGTGTCTCATACCCCATGGGATAACGACATGTACACCTGGCGAACCAGTAAGCTAGTCACTTCTCAATAGATGGTTCGTCAACTCACAAATTCAGCGAACGCATTGGCATATGTGGACAACTTCGACAGTGTTTTGAAGGTTGCTAGCTATCTCATTCCCTTGGACAGATGTCTATCTGCTAAGGAGAAGACCCTAGTGTACAGACTACCCACACTTCTTGACCATTATCCGAAGCAAATTGTGTGACGCCCCGCAGTGTCTCGTCAAATATATCCCAGCAGAGAAGAACAATGCTCGCGGTGCTAGTTTGTGGACATGCGCCATGATAGTGGGAATGAAATGGGCCACTGTATACACCACCCCTACACCTGGTGCATGTTTAAGATATCGAATGTCATGCGTGTCGGTTTTATTTGGTGTGGTAAGATTGTATTTCCCCATCCGTTTCGAATCCTTTCTGATTCAACTACGTACACTTTTGTCTGGATAATAATATGCTAGCCTCCCTCAAAAAAGTCGGATGGACTAAAGGATAATGTCTTTATAGCATGCATGTATGCGTGTCTTGTTATCCTCTCTCGGGGTTAGTGTCAGTATGTGGGCGGTATTATTCAAGAAAATGTCAGGAACTGTGGTGCATTTATTTCACTATGTATTTAAAGAACAATTTACAGTCTCGATGGCAATGGCTGTGGCCGTTGGGGAACGCGACCCTTATGATCATATAGCTTTATATATATAACTTTAGAATATAGTAGTTAATGTCTCATGCAGGAAAATGGTCGCATTGGTGATGTTACTAAGAAATCACTTGGTGTACCAACGTTTGTTGAACTGAATGCAAGAGGTAATCAACGTAACATTCCTCTGGATGTTCTTCGCGTTGAACATTTCACCCTTTTGTTGATGGCATTTGTACTTTCTTGAACCATACCACCCAGTGTGAGTATGACATATCAACCAACTATCAAAGGTATCGCCTTTAAGACTACACCCCAGTCTTGGTGGGGCTTATACAACAGTAGCCAATGGCATACTCCTGGTCCAGTTGTTTAAGAACGGCTTCCAAACGGATGGGAACATACAATCTTAGCATACATGGAAAGCAAAGCCACACATGAGATCCTGTCTGAATCTAAAAGATAACAAAATAAGGGGCGGTGCAGTCATGGTCCAATTTCATTTCCACTATCATGACACATACCCCACAAACTAGCACCGTGTGTATTGTTATCATCTGCTTGGATCTGTTCGGTGAGACGATTGCTGGACGCCAACAAGCTTGTTCTTATGATCATGTTCAAGGAGTTTGTGTATATTATGCATTATGGTCTTCTACGCCTTAGCAGAAATGCATCCGTCAAATGTCGGGCTTTCAATATTCGAAGCCATATACAGAAGTTGTCCGGGTACGTCAGTGCATTAGATGAGTATGTGAATTGATGAACCATATATTGAGAAGTGGCTGTTTGGGAAGATCACCAGGTGTACACGTTGTTATCCCCATTAGGTCACCAAAGCTGACAATACGCAGATAGATAGGTCCTTCTGAAAGCTAGTATACGCATCGACCGAATACCTTTATAGTGTATCGTACAAGATGACGCATATATCCCATATGTAGCATCTGAATTATACCATAAGCTATACCACGAATGAAGCTCGCTGAGAATTCCAAGCTTTCGAAACCAACACGTGAGCTGGACACCGGCATATGTATTGTTTGAAACATTCCGATTAGTGGCACACTCCTACAAACTGTTGTTGTGAGTGAGATATATTAATCTGACGAAGAGACGGAAACGAGTCGAGATAATGCTGAATGTGGCAATTCAGAATAAGCTCAGGTACTGTTGTTTTGATTCTTGGAAGTCATAATATGACTATTCGGCGCACCTATATACGGTTACGGCCAGTATGATCCCTTAGTGGGATTGTGGGTTTTCATCCTTCCAAAAGGCTACGACTTACATTGGAACTAATATATGGCTTATATTATGTACCGTTTCGTTTATACAAATCAATATTATGACAAAAAGTTGAAATTAGTATATGATAATATCGGCTTCTTTTCAATTTCTGCCCGCCAGTTTGGCCGCCATATTGACTGTGGGTATCACTTGCCAAACCCTAATGGATAATTCATACATATTAACATGTAATGGTGGTAGAAATCGCGAAAAAATAACGCCCATCTTAAGAAAGTAAAGGAATGTAGGCGTGTTTTCAAATTTCGGTCGCCATTTTGGCCGCCATCTTTGATTTGGAAAACAATTTCTTGCATGAGATGTAAGGTAATTACTTCACCTCAGTATTTCCAACTCAACTGTACGCATGGATGGAGTTGTCTCGACAATAATGCCCAATGATGTGAATATGAGGGAATTTCCGTGATTTTTCAAAATCTGTCCGCCATTGTGGGCGTCATTTTGGATTTGGGGGACTTTTATTTGGATATGGTACAAGGAAAGTTCTTCGCTTAAGTGTTCCCAACTTACAATAGTAAGCAGGTGTGGAGTTGTCATGACAATAATGCTCACTGATGTTAAAATCAGCGATTTTCGGCGATTTTTTATTTCTGGTGGCCATTTTGGCCGCCATCTTGGATTTGGGTAAATATTCCTCAACTCAGGTATAAGAGGAATCCTAGCTCGAGTATCTCCTGCAAATATATATGCATGGGTGTTGTTATAATAGCAATAACATTCATTTATTCGAAACATAACATCGCGTTATTAACGGAGATTCGGCTTTGACCTATGATACCGGCATTTGGGAAAACGTGATATCGGACAAAAATATCCCGCAATGAATGCATATTATGGTCCCCATGTGTTCGCCAATGACTCCTCTATATGATAAATGTATAACATGACGCAAAAATTCTAACATTTTCCCACAGAGACAAACGAAAGGTGGTAACATGTCAGAAAAATAGCATATTTTCACATTTCGGCAGCCATCTTGGCCGCCATATTGGATTCTGGTGTTGGATTTTTGGCTAATTTGTAAGGGTTGTATATTAGCATAACGAATCGACCGGAAAACAAGACCGCATTTGCTATCATCTTTACTATAATGGCGATCAAAGAGACCTGGTGCATTTAAAAAAAATGGCCGCCATGATGGACGCCATCTTGTCTGGAGTCTCTGCGGCCACTTTTTTTTCTTGTTAACAAGTGAAAAAAATTAGAGGAGACCTTAAGGAAGAAAATTAGTGGGGTGAAGTTAAGTCCTGGGGGGGGGGGGGTGCAGATGTCGACCAATATCTCCTGGACTACCATGTATTCATAGTAATAATTTTGATGCCCATGAAAAACGTAATATTCCCTGGCACTAAACCTACAAAATAAGTCTGTTAAAGAATATAAGAAGAAATTATTAAAATTGTAAAAAATTGTAAAAAATAATAACAAATTGTTAGGCCAATGCATTCTCTTATATATGAGAGGCGATCTATGGTCGACTCGCATATATAAGAGAATGCATTGGCACAGGGTATATGGGTTGATACAAAAATTGGACTTGTCACTGAAAGGGTTAAGAACAGCACTTGCGTTTATGTAACATGACAGTTCCATTAATGAGTCCATCCATCTATGATGACTGGAGCTTCCGGAAATTTTGCGAAAATCTTGTCCCATACAAAGCCTCGCATATATAAGAGAATATATTGGCCTAACAACATTTACCTTGACCTTGTAAGCCAGTGTGTTCTCTTATATATACGAGGCTCTATATGGGAGACTCGCATATATAAGAGAATGCGTTGGCACAGGATCTTTAATGCTGCCCCTGCATAGCTCCCGTCATGAATATGTTTCTGGGAGTAGTTATGCCCCCTGTTAGAGCCCGAAGCCACCATCGCACGCCGCCGCGGCCAGCTATATTGACCAAAAAAGCCGCCGCCAGCCATATTATCTCCAATGCCAGCCACATGAACAAATCTCCGTCGCCGAATTGTTACATGGCTGAGCCGCGTGCATGGGCTTATATGTCAAGCACAACTACACTGTGAATCACAAAGAACTAAACCGCATTGCCTAATATTGGTATACTCTCATGTACGCTACATGGTTGTTATATTACCCACAACACCCGGGCCTCTCAATGTGGAATAATCTATTCCAATACTGGCAATACATGCTTTCATATAACTGGACCGAGAATCCATTCAGTATTGAAAGGGTTATAAATTGTTTATTTCGACACATCGCTGGCATTTGTCAATATATGCACATAACATGTAGAAGAGAATAGAAAATAGTTTGAAATTTATCATTAATGTCGGATTCATTATTCAATGATGCATGCATGTATCGCAAGATACCAGTGATGATAGCAGTCTGAAGTCGACAGAAGTCCCAATGGAACTTATACCGATTAGATGGGGAAAACTATATAGAACATCCATGCCAGTCCCTCGTGTATTTTTGCCATAATGGGAAAAGCCCAACACCAAAAGAGCACGTTTGGACTGGGATTCTACGGGTTCACCACAAACGCTAAAACAAACGCGGTCTATAACCGGGGATTAGGAAAATTTCGGAAACGAAAATACGCTGAATGATAGCGTATAGTCCAGCCGACTGAGCCGCTATATTTCATCAGCCATGAACGTCGTGAATGAGCCGGCTTAGCTAGCTAACCAGCCACCAAATTGGCTGAGCCAGCCGCGAAAACTATTTGTCGTGGCTTCAGGGTCTACCCCCTGTTGTTGGTCATTTCTAGCGCCCCTGATTAGAGCATTCAATAACCTTGATAAACATACGAGGAATAGAGTTGGGGGATAATGAACTAATTTGTGGAACTGCGACTATAGTTTGTATAAACATGCGGCCAGAATAGACAGAAAATATCCAGACAATAACATGTCCGTCGGGAATGGAGCGTTCCTACAATAGGATCGGTAACTCCTGTTTATTGACATTCTAATGATATGACTACAAATTAGAACAGAGTTCACCCCACCAAGCCAGGAAATAGTTTGTCTGACATTTGCAAAATGAGGTCCCAGAAAGTGAATTTAGTGACACTATTCCGCATGGCAGGCTTGAAGCAAATTCAAGGTTTTAACCAAATTCACCCTCTGGGGACCTCATTCTGCTTAGACCTCAACTGCTATGGGAGACCTAGTATCTGATTGAAATTCCCCAGTTGAAGTTGGTGATGTTCACCCCATTAGTTACCTTGATGTATTTTATCTTCGGCAAATTAGGGGATATGGAAACTCAACAGGTAAAAGTAGCTTAAAACAATGTTAATTTGAGACTATAGATACTTCCCAGAAGATGAGGCCTAAGCAAATTGAAGTCCAGAGAGGCTGAATTTTGTGATACTAGCCCACTGTGTGAGGTAGGGTTATTAAAAATCACCCTCTGGGGTCCCCATTCTGCAAATGTCAGACAAACTATAACCACTCTGTTAATGGGTCGATCACATCCTACAGTAATGCTCTAATTAATCGACTTCTTAACCCACAGCAGAATTATGGGTAACTTTTCAGGATTTAGTCGGAAATATGGCTTGTTGCCATTCATCGGAAAGTTCTCGGGAAGAGCTTTCATCGTCGGGGAGAGCTTTCCGATGAATGGCAACAAGCCATATTTCCGACTAAATCCTGAAAAGTTACCCATATTTCTCTGCGAGAGCTTTCCGATGAATGGCAACAAGCCATATTTCCGACTAAATCCTGAAAAGTTACCCATAATTCTGCTGCGGTTAAGAAGTTGATTAATTAGAGCATTACTGTAAAACAGACATGATAATATAACAACAACAACAACAACAACAGGTTTTCATATAAATAACTCAGTACCATGCCTGGAAATAGTGTCTGACATTTGCAGGATGAGGTCCCCAGAGGGTGAATGATGCTACATACCCTGCACAGTGGGCCAGAATCACCAAATTCACCCTCTGGGGACCTCATTCTGCTTATGGTTCATATATTCTGAGAAGTATCTATAATCTCAAATTAACATTGATTTTAGTTAATTTTTCCCTTCTGTTCAGTTTCTATATCCCCAAATTTGCAGAAAATTAAATACATAATCGAGGTGACTAATTATAATTATAATATAATAAAAACTTGTAATCAAGACCAATGAAAGAGTGAGAGGAAGGGCAGTGTTTGTTAGATAGAATAAAAGAGGAACGAAAAGACAAGTGAAACTAGAGGTGTGACCATACCCCCCCCCCCCCCCCCCCCCCCCCCACCCCGTGTTTTTAAAACACTAAGATGCTTCTCATGTCAGTAAACATTTAGTTAAAATAATAAAATAATAGATTCCCATTGACCGAAAAATGTAGGAATAAAAGCTCGACAAAATTATGCATTTTGCAAGTCGAAAAAGGGGACTTTTTCCACACAAAAAAGTCAGACAGAAGTCATAATCGCAGGTGCTCGGGTTTGCATGGTACGAAATATCTGTGCCAAGTTTTAAAAAAATTGACCTAAAAATGTAGGAATAAAAGCTTGGACAAACTTATACATGCTGCGAAAATTTTCGAAGTTGAAAAAGGGGGATAACTCTACCAAAAAAAGTCTGACATACGTCATAAGCGCAGGTTCCCATGGTGGTTAATGACTGTGCCAAGTTTCACAGAAAACAATAAAAAAAAACGACTGAGAAAAACTCCGGACGGATAGACGACGGACAAGCTGATTCCAGTACACCCCCCCACAACTTCGTTGCAGGGGGTATAATAATTTAAATACAATTTTTTTTACCATTAAATGTTTATTTGACTAATACAAATATATAAAAATAAAATAATGAAAACTTCAACAAATTGCTTAGCAATAGAAAGCTTGGCAGAATGAAAAGTTAGGTTTACTCACAATTGCCAGCCAAAATGGTTGCTATATACGCCATCGATTCCTCCATCCATAAATCCAAAACTGTTTGCAGGAGACACCTGGATAAAGACATCAAAATTCTAATAATATACCTGATAAAAAAACCTCCCAAAAGTCAGAGACCAGCCTGAATTTAGTGTGCCTGCCATTTTCAGATTGAGGTCCCCAGAGGGTGAATTTAGTGGCGCTATCCCACACAGCGGGCTAACATTCTGCATGGTCTCATCTGCTATGAGAGACATCTAGCCCAGACTTAAGTTCCCAAAAGGTGAATATTGTGATGCACACCCATTGGGAACCTTGATTATGCAATAAATCGCAGGATAGTATCACTAAATTCACCCTCTGGGGACCTCATTCTTATTCTTCTGCCTGATTGAACTACTCGTGAACATGCAAAACAGGGAAGTAATTGGCTGGAGGACGGGAGTCTGACATTATTGGAAAGCTCCGGACCTCGAGGGTCAATGTAAACAAATTCATCACGTCTGTGATTAAATAGCCTGTTGAAAATACAATTGAACTTTCGTGTTGCGGTGAAAACATTATTTCTCCATTTAGAAAATAGCATGAAATTAGTTTTGGAATCAATGGACTGAGTGAAGAGGCATTCAGTCAAGAGGGTTTGACAATACTTGGCAGTGTTTATGGGGGGGGGGGGGGGGGACATCAAAAATAAAATTGGTCATCGTTGCATGGCTACATGCAATTACATTAAACCATTCATGAGTACAGTATTGCCCTAAATAATCGACTCCTTAACCACAGCAAAATTATGGGTAATTTTTCAGGATTTAGTTGAAAATATGGCTTATTGCCATACATCGGAAAGCTCTCAGTGAGAGCTTTCCAATGAATGGCAACAAGCCATATTTCTGACTAAATCCTGAAAAATTACCCATAATTCTGCTGTGGTTAAGGAGTCGATTATTTAGGGTATTTTATTTAGTAGTTATTCCAACAACTACTTTTTTCAACACAAATGTTTGTAAACCAGGCTATGTTATTGTTATGGCCTTAATTACCCACCTTAGAATTTACAACTCTACACTTCAAATTGGATGTCTTTCATCTAAAGGTCACCCCGAAGATCCCTATAAAGATTGGGATCAATTGGATGGAAAATGTTAGTTTTATGGCGTGCCAAAGGATTTAGTCATACAAAGAGTGAAATCCAAGATGGCTGCCAGTGGCCATGTTTTTTTATCTAAATCCGAGCTGCAGGGTCAATGCCGATCGATTCAACTGTGAAATCCAAGATGGCTGCTGGCAGCCAATTATTTAAAGAATTTTGGAAAAAATCGATGTCTCCCATTTACAGGTCATCCCTAAAATCCATACGAAGTTTGGTGATGCTCGGATGAAAGATGTGACCTGTGAGGTGTGCTAACGGAAACTGTTATATGGATCACAGACTCACGGACAGATGACGGATGCCAAAATATAGCAAATAGCTCAAACTTGACTTGTCAAGTTGATCTAAAAATGGAAGATATCTGGTCACATCGGTAGCACCTTAACACCTCAATGCACTGATTGACATTATTACGGGACCGGTCACATGACTACCACCTTAATACATCGATGCACTGATTAACACTATTACAAGACCGGTCACATGACTACCACCTTTATACATCGATGCACTGATTGACATTATTACAAGACCAGTCACATGACTACCACCTTAATACATCAATGCACTGATTGATATTATTAAGGGACCGGTCACATGACTACCACCTTAATACATCAATGCACTGATTGACATTATTACGGGACCGGTCACATGACTACCACCTTAATACATCAATGCACTGATTGACATTATTACGGGACCGGTCACGTGACTACCACCTTAATACATCAATGCACTGATTGACATTATTACGGTAACGGTCACATGACTACCACCTTAATACATCAATGCACTGATTGACATTATTACGGGACCGGTCACATGACTACCACCTTAATACATCAATGCACTGATTGACATTATTACGGGACCGGTCACGTGACTACCACCTTAATACATCAATGCACTGATTGACATTATTACGGGACCGGTCACATGACTACCACCTTAATACATCAATGCACTGATTGACATTATTACGGGACTGGTCACGTGACTACCACCTTAATACATCAATGCACTGATTGACATTATTACAAGACCGGTCACATGACTACCACCTTAATACATCAATGCACTGATTGACATTATTACGGGACCGGTCACATGACTACCACCTTAATACATCAATGCACTGATTGACATTATTACGGGACCGGTCACATGACTACCACCTTAATACATCAATGCACTGATTGACATTATTACGGGACTGGTCACATGACTACCACCTTAATTCATCAATGCACTGATTGACATTATTACGGTAACGGTCACATGACTACCACCTTAATTCATCAATGCACTGATTAACATTATTACAAGACCGGTCACATGACTACCATCTTAATTCATCAATGCACTGATTGACATTATTACGGGACTGGTCACGTGACTACCACCTTAATACATCAATGCACTGATTGACATTATTAAGGGACCGGTCACATGACTACCACCTTAATACATCAATGCACTGATTGACATTATTACGGGACCGGTCACATGACTACCACCTTAATACATCAATGCACTGATTGACATTATTACGGGACCGGTCACATGACTACCACCTTAATACATCAATGCACTGATTGACATTATTACGGGACCGGTCACATGACTACCACCTTAATACATCAATGCACTAATCGACATCTGCATTAAATGCTCAATGTGTATAATCAGTAATCGTACGATTGAAGATAGAATAGTTCTCATTAATACGAGACTGGTCACATGACTACCCCCTTAATACATCGATGCACTGTTCGACATTATTACGGGACCGTCACATGACTACCACCTTAATACATCAATGCACTAATCGACATCTGCCATTAAATGCTCAATGTGTATAATCAGTAATCGTACGATAGAAGATAGCATAGATCTCATTAATACGAGACACAAAAAGAGAGAGATAACTGAAATCATCTCAGCGTGACAGAAATCCATATATCGAATCACCACGGAAATTAAACACAATAGACGATTCCCAATAAGACCTTGTTTCTGCTGTTCTGCCTATTTAATAGATGATTCCCAATAATACCCTGTCTCTATATGCTATTAGTAACCTATTTGTGAGGTAACAAGCATGTGTTATACACAATAATCATCCCTCTCACGATGCCCTCTTCTCATCCCTCTCACGATGCCCTCGTCTCATCCCTCTCATGATGCCCTCATCTCATCCCTCTCACGATGCCCTCATCTCATTCCTCTCACGATGTCCTCATCTCATCCCTCTCACGATGCCCTCATCTCATTCCTCTCATGATGCCCTCATCTCATTCCTCTCACGATGCCCTCATCTCATTCCTCTCACGATGTCCTCATCTCATCCCTCTCACGATGCCCTCATCTCATCCCTCTCACGATGCCCTCATCTCATCCCTCTCACGATGCCCTCATCTCATCCCTCTCACGATGCCCTCATCTCATTCCTCTCACGATGCCCTCATCTCATTCCTCTCACGATGCCCTCATCTCATCCCTCTCACGATGCCCTCATCTCATTCCTCTCACGATGCCCTCATCTCATCCCTCTCACGATGCCCCTCATCTCATTCCTCTCACGATGCTCTCATCTCATTCCTCTCACGATGCCCTCATCTCATTCCTCTCACGATGCCCTCATCTCATTCCTCTCACGATGTCCTCATCTCATTCCTCTCACGATGCCCTCATCTCAATCCCTCTCACGATGCCCTCATCTCATCCCTCTCACGATGCCCTCATCTCATTCCTCTCACGATGCCCTCATCTCATCCCTCTCACGATGCCCTCATCTCATCCCTCTCACGATGCCCTCATCTCATCCCTCTCACGATGCCCTCATCTCATCCCTCTCACGATGCCCTCATCTCATTCCTCTCACGATGCCCTCATCTCATCCCTCTCACGATGCCCTCATCTCATTCCTCTCACGATGTCCTCATCTCATTCCTCTCACGATGCCCTCATCTCATTCCTCTCATGATGCCCTCATCTCATCCCTCTCACAATGCCCTCATCTCATTCCTCTCACGATGCCCTCATCTCATCCCTCTCACGCTGCCCTCATCTCATCCCTCTCACGATGCCCTCATCTCATTCCTCTCACGATGCCCTCATCTCATTCCTCTCACGATGTCCTCATCTCATTCCTCTCACGATGCCCTCATCTCATTCCTCTCACGATGTCCTCATCTCATTCCTCTCACAATGCCCTCATCTCATTCCTCTCATGATGCCCTCATCTCATTCCTCTCACGATGCCCTCATCTCATTCCTCTCACGATGCCCTCATCTCATCCCTCTCACGATGCCCTCATCTCATCCCTCTCACGATGCCCTCATCTCATCCCTCTCACGATGCCCTCATCTCATTCCTCTCACGATGCCCTCTTCTCATTCCTCTCACGATGCCCTCATCTCATTCCTCTCACGATGCCCTCATCTCATTCCTCTCACGATGTCCTCATCTCATTCCTCTCACGATGCCCTCATCTCATTCCTCTCATGATGCCCTCATCTCATTCCTCTCACGATGCCCTCATCTCATCCCTCTCACGATGCCCTCATCTGATTCCTCTCACGGTGCCCTCATCTCATTCCTCTCACGATGCCCTCGTCTCATCCCTCTCACGATGCCCTCATCTCATTCCTCTCACGGTGCCCTCATCTCATTCCTCTCACGATGTCCTCATCTCATTCCTCTCACGGTGCCCTCATCTCATTCCTCTCACGATGTCCTCATCTCATCCCTCTCACGATGCCCTCATCTCATTCCTCTCACGATGCCCTCATCTCCTTCCTCTCACGATGCCCTCATCTCATTCCTCTCACGATACCCTCATCTCATTCCTCTCACGATGTCCTCATCTCATCCCTCTCACGATGCCCTCATCTCCTTCCTCTCACGATGCCCTCATCTCCTTCCTCTCACGATGCCCTCGTCTCATTCCTCTCACGATGCCCTCATCTCATTCCTCTCACGGTGCCCTCATCTCATTCCTCTCACGATGTCCTCATCTCATCCCTTTCACGATGCCCTCATCTCATTCCTCTCACGATGCCCTCATCTCATTCCTCTCACGATGCCCTCATCTCATTCCTCTCACGATGCCCTCATCTCATTCCTCTCACGATGCCCTCATCTCATCCCTCTCACGAAGCCCTCATCTCTTCCCTCTCACGATGTCCTCATCTCATCCCTCTCACGATGCCCTCATCTCATTCCTCTCACGATGCCCTCATCTCATTCCTCTCACGATGCCCTCGTCTCATTCCTCTCACGATGTCCTCATCTCATTCCTCTCACGATGCCCTCATCTCATTCCTCTCACGATGCCCTCATCTCATTCCTCTCACGATGCCCTCATCTCATTCCTCTCACGATGCCCTCGTCTCATTCCTCTCACGATGTCCTCATCTCATTCCTCTCACGATGCCCTCATCTCATTCCTCTCACGATGCTCTCATCTCATTCCTCTCACGATGCCCTCATTCCTCTCACGATGTCCTCATCTCATCCCTCTCACGATGTCCTCATCTCATTCCTCTCACGATGTCCTCATCTCATTCCTCTCACGATGTCCTCATCTCATTCCTCTCACGATGCTCTCATCTCATTCCTCTCACGATGCCCTCATCTCATTCCTCTCACGATGCCCTCATCTCATTCCTCTCACGATGCCCTCATCTCATTCCTCTCACGATGCCCTCATCTCATCCCTCTCACGATGTCCTCATCTCATCCCTCTCACGATGCCCTCATCTCATCCCTCTCACGATGACCTCATCTCATTCCTCTCACGATGCCCTCATCTCATTCCTCTCACGATGCTCTCATCTCATTCCTCTCACGATTACCTCATCTCATTCCTCTCACGATGCCCTCATCTCATCCCTCTCACGATGCCCTCATCTCATTCCTCTCACGATGCCCTCATCTCATTCCTCTCACGATGCCCTCATCTCATCCCTCTCACGATGCCCTCATCTCATTCCTCTCACGATGCCCTCATCTCATTCCTCTCATGATGCCCTCGTCTCATTCCTCTCACGATGTCCTCATCTCATTCCTCTCACGATGCCCTCATCTCATTCCTCTCACGATGCCCTCATCTCATTCCTCTCACGATGCTCTCATCTCATTCCTCTCACGATGCCCTCATTCCTCTCACGATGTCCTCATCTCATCCCTCTCACGATGTCCTCATCTCATTCCTCTCACGATGTCCTCATCTCATTCCTCTCACGATGTCCTCATCTCATTCCTCTCACGATGCTCTCATCTCATTCCTCTCACGATGCCCTCATCTCATTCCTCTCACGATGCCCTCATCTCATTCCTCTCACGATGCCCTCATCTCATTCCTCTCACGATGCCCTCATCTCATCCCTCTCACGATGTCCTCATCTCATCCCTCTCACGATGCCCTCATCTCATTCCTCTCACGATGCCCTCATCTCATCCCTCTCGCGATGCCCTCATCTCATTCCTCTCACGATGCCCTCGTCTCATTCCTCTCACGATGTCCTCATCTCATTCCTCTCACGATGCCCTCATCTCATTCCTCTCACGATGTCCTCATCTCATCCCTCTCACGATGTCCTCATCTCATTCCTCTCACGATGTCCTCATCTCATTCCTCTCACGATGTCCTCATCTCATTCCTCTCACGATGCTCTCATCTCATTCCTCTCACGATGCCCTCATCTCATTCCTCTCACGATGCCCTCATCTCATCCCTCTCACGATGCCCTCATCTCATTCCTCTCACGATGCCCTCATCTCATTCCTCTCACGATGCCCTCATCTCATCCCTCTCACGATGTCCTCATCTCATCCCTCTCACGATGCCCTCATCTCATCCCTCTCACGATGACCTCATCTCATTCCTCTCACGATGCCCTCATCTCATTCCTCTCACGATGCTCTCATCTCATTCCTCTCACGATGCCCTCATCTCATTCCTCTCACGATGCCCTCATCTCATCCCTCTCACGATGCCCTCATCTCATTCCTCTCACGATGCCCTCATCTCATTCCTCTCACGATGCCCTCATCTCATCCCTCTCACGATGCCCTCATCTCATTCCTCTCACGATGCCCTCATCTCATTCCTCTCACGATGCCCTCGTCTCCTTCCTCTCACGATGCCCTCATCTCATCCCTCTCACGGTGCCCTCATCTCATTCCTCTCACGATGCCCTCATCTCATTCCTCTCACGATGCCCTCATCTCATCCCTCTCACGATGCCCTCATCTCATTCCTCTCACGATGCCCTCATCTCATTCCTCTCACGATGCTCTCATCTCATTCCTCTCACGATGCCCTCATCTCATTCCTCTCACGATGCTCTCATCTCATTCCTCTCACGATGCCCTCATCTCATTCCTCTCACGATGCCCTCATCTCATCCCTCTCACGATGTCCTCATCTCATACCTCTCACGATGTCCTCATCTCATCCCTCTCACGATGTCCTCATCTCATTCCTCTCACGATGCCCTCATCTCATTCCTCTCACGATGCCCTCATCTCATTCCTCTCACGATGCCCTCGTCTCATTCCTCTCACGATGTCCTCATCTCATTCCTCTCACGATGCCCCTCATCTCATTCCTCTCACGATGCTCTCATCTCATTCCTCTCACGATGTCCTCATCTCATTCCTCTCACGATGTCCTCATCTCATTCCTCTCACGATGCCCTCATCTCATTCCTCTCACGATGCTCTCGTCTCATTCCTCTCACGATGTCCTCATCTCATTCCTCTCACGATGTCCTCATCTCATTCCTCTCACGATGCCCTCGTCTCATTCCTCTCACGATGTCCTCATCTCATTCCTCTCACGATGCCCTCATCTCATTCCTCTCACGATGCTCTCATCTCATTCCTCTCACGATGTCCTCATCTCATTCCTCTCACGATGTCCTCATCTCATTCCTCTCACGATGCCCTCATCTCATTCCTCTCACGATGCTCTCGTCTCATTCCTCTCACGATGTCCTCATCTCATTCCTCTCACGATGTCCTCATCTCATTCCTCTCACGATGTCCTCATCTCATTCCTCTCACGATGCTCTCATCTCATTCCTCTCACGATGCCCTCATCTCATTCCTCTCACGATGCCCTCATCTCATCCCTCTCACGATGCCCTCATCTCATTCCTCTCACGATGCCCTCATCTCATTCCTCTCACTATGCCCTCATCTCATCCCTCTCACGATGCCCTCATCTCATTCCTCTCACGATGCCCTCATCTCATTCCTCTCACGATGCCCTCGTCTCCTTCCTCTCACGATGCCCTCATCTCATCCCTCTCACGGTGCCCTCATCTCATTCCTCTCACGATGCCCTCATCTCATTCCTCTCACGATGCCCTCATCTCATCCCTCTCACGATGCCCTCATCTCATTCCTCTCACGATGCCCTCATCTCATTCCTCTCACGATGCTCTCATCTCATTCCTCTCACGATGCCCTCATCTCATTCCTCTCACGATGCTCTCATCTCATTCCTCTCACGATGCCCTCATCTCATTCCTCTCACGATGCCCTCATCTCATCCCTCTCACGATGTCCTCATCTCATACCTCTCACGATGTCCTCATCTCATCCCTCTCACGATGTCCTCATCTCATTCCTCTCACGATGCCCTCATCTCATTCCTCTCACGATGCCCTCATCTCATTCCTCTCACGATGCCCTCGTCTCATTCCTCTCACGATGTCCTCATCTCATTCCTCTCACGATGCCCTCATCTCATTCCTCTCACGATGCTCTCATCTCATTCCTCTCACGATGTCCTCATCTCATTCCTCTCACGATGTCCTCATCTCATTCCTCTCACGATGCCCTCATCTCATTCCTCTCACGATGCTCTCGTCTCATTCCTCTCACGATGTCCTCATCTCATTCCTCTCACGATGTCCTCATCTCATTCCTCTCACGATGCCCTCGTCTCATTCCTCTCACGATGTCCTCATCTCATTCCTCTCACGATGCCCTCATCTCATTCCTCTCACGATGCTCTCATCTCATTCCTCTCACGATGTCCTCATCTCATTCCTCTCACGATGTCCTCATCTCATTCCTCTCACGATGCCCTCATCTCATTCCTCTCACGATGCTCTCGTCTCATTCCTCTCACGATGCCCTCATCTCATCCCTCTCACGATGCCCTCATCTCATTCCTCTCACGATGCCCTCATCTCATTCCTCTCACGATGCCCTCCGTCTCCTTCCTCTCACGATGCCCCTCATCTCATCCCTCTCACGGTGCCCTCATCTCATTCCTCTCACGATGCCCTCATCTCATTCCTCTCACGATGCCCTCATCTCATCCCTCTCACGATGCCCTCATCTCATTCCTCTCACGATGCCCTCATCTCATTCCTCTCACGATGCTCTCATCTCATTCCTCTCACGATGCCCTCATCTCATTCCTCTCACGATGCTCTCATCTCATCCTCTCACGATGCCCTCATCTCATTCCTCTCACGATGCCCTCATCTCATCCCTCTCACGATGTCCTCATCTCATCCCTCTCACGATGTCCTCATCTCATCCCTCTCACGATGTCCTCATCTCATTCCCTCTCACGATGACCTCATCTCATCCCTCTCACGATGCCCTCATCTCATTCCTCTCACGATGCCCTCATCTCATCCCTCTCACGATGCCCTCATCTCATTCCTCTCACGATGCCCTCATCTCATCCCTCTCACGATGTCCTCGTCTCATTCCTCTCACGATCCCCTCATCCCTCTCACGATGTCCTCATCTCATCCCTCCCACGATGCCCTCATCTCATTTCCTCTCACGATGCCCTCATCTCATTCCTGTCACGATGCCCTCTGTCTCATTCCTCTCACGATGTCCTCATCTCATCCCTCTCACGATGCCCTCATCTCATTCCTCTCATGCTGCCCTCATCTCATCCCTCTCACGATGCCCTCATCTCATTCCCTCTCATGCTGCCCCTCATCTCATCCCTCTCACGCTGCCCCTCATCTCATCCCTCTCACGATGTCCTCATCTCATCCCTCTCACGATGCCCTCATCTCATTCCTCTCACGATGACCTCATCTCATCCCTCTCACGATGCCCTCGTCTCATTCCTCTCACAGTGCCCTCATCTCATCCCTCTCACGATGCCCTCGTCTCCTACAAGGCTTGAAAGAGTGTGTCTGCCATTTGCAGAATGAGGTCCCCAGAGGGTGAATTCAGTGATGTTACCCAGCACAGTGGGCTAGCATCACTAAATGCACCCTCTGGGGACCTCATTCTGCTTAGGCCTCATATTTTGGAAAGTATCTGTAGTCTCAAATTAACACTGTGTTTAGTTACTTTTTCTCCCCTTCTGTTCACTAAAAGTCCATTTTTGGGTTCAAAATTTGGGGATCTAGAGAAACTAAACTATAAAAAAAAAAAAAAAAAAAACTAATTGAAAGTGCCCATGATACTGTAGCTCAACTTTGCGAAGAAGTAAAATTTTTGTGATGAGCAATAAATGGAATGATGAGTTGAATTTTGAAATCCAAGGTGGTAACTGGCGGCATGTTTTTTTTGCTGAATGACCCCAAAATGACTCGTTCCCATCTACATGTCAATGTTAACATCCATGACAAATTTCATGATGATCCAACAAAGGTATGACCTGTAGCCCATGCCAAAGATTTAGTCATGCAAATGATGAATTGAATTTTGAAATCCAAGATGGCTGTCGGAGGCCATTTTTTTGGGCCGAATGACCCCAAAATGACTCGTTCCCATCTACATGTCTATGTTATCATCCATGACCAATTCCTAATGATCCAACCAAGGTACAACCTCTAGCCCGTGCCAAAGGATTTAGTCATGCAAAGAGTAAAATCCAAGATTGCAGCTGGCGGTCATGTTTTATGGCCGAATGACCCCAAAATGACTCGATCCCATCTACAATGTCAATATTAACATCCACGACAAATTTCATGATGATCAGACAAACACTCTGGCCTGTAACCCATGCCAATAGATTGAATTTTTAAATCCAAGATGGCTGCTGGTGGCCATGTTTTTTTCCAAATGGCCCCAAAATGACTCGTTCCCATCTACATGTCAATGTCAATAGCCATGACAAATGACATAACGATCCGAACAAAGGTACGACTTGTAGCCTGTGCCAAACGATTTAGTCATGCAAAGAGTAAAATCGAAGATGCCTGCCAGCGGACCCCAAAATGACTCATTCCCATCTACATGTCAATGTTAACATCTATAACAAATTTCATGATGATCCGACCAAAGGTACGACCTATAGCCCGCGCCAAAGGATTTAGTCAAATTCAAGATGGCTGCTGGCAGCCATGTTTTTTGGCCAAATGAGCCCAAAATGACTCGTTCCCATCTACATGTCAATGTCAACAGCCATGACAAATTTCATAATGATCCGAGCAAATGTACAACCTGTAGCCCATGCTAAATGAAATTGTTGAAGGACACGCACACGCATGGATGACGGATACCAAGCCATGGCAATAGCTCAAACTTTACAAGTAAAGTTGATCTAAAAACTTGTTAATTTTATAGTAAAGTTACTTTCCAGAGAAGATAAGGCCTAAACAGAATGAGGTCCCCTGAGGGTGAATTTGGTGATGCTAGCCCGCATGCTAGCCCGCTATGCGGGGTAGCATCACTAAATTCACCCTCTGGGGACCTCATTCTGCAAATGACAGACACACTATTTCAAGGCTTGGAGTCGTCAATACTGTATACTGGACTATCAGGTTATCACCAGGGTTGCCAATAGGTACCGGAACCGGAACCAGGCGGTAATCAGGAATTAAATCGGTACCGGTTCTGATGTCGATTACCGATGGTTCTCGGTACTGATTGTTGATTTCTATTAATGTACCTCTTAACGAATATAAAGGCTTAATTAAGCAGCTCAACATAACGCCAAACACAACTGCTATGGGTTAACGTGATATCATCAGCACATTCAAACATCAAAGGCACAGTATGCCGCACTATGAAAACTTGTCACGAAATTGACAGAATGCATGCATTTTGTGGGCGGCAGTATTTTCTCTCTAAATCTATTCCAAATTTTCGAACTAGCCAACTACAACTAGGCTTACTGGAAACGACTTTGGTTTCATTGGGTGACATCATTTATGAAATTACAACATGCGAGTAATATGGCCGATTGGTGAGTTCTCTAATTAATTATCACACAAATAATATGGTGTACTGTGTATCCATACAAGCCTACAATGTTAGCCGGCCCAGTAGTCAAACATACATGTCTACATTCGTTCCACTCTATATTCCGTCTTTTATAAAATCCTCCCTTTGCGACTCGTCGAAAACCGCCGCAGACAACAACTTAATCATAAATGTCGTTGCGATTTTTATTTTCGTTGTTTGACTAAACCTCGAACTTAAAGAATAATTGACGAAATCAAAGTTATTTGCACTATAAAAGTCCACTCAATAAGTACCGATACCGACCCGATTTGCGGTACTGAACATCAGTACAGAACCGGTACCGAAAGGTGTGGTAACGTCGGTACTTTGGCAACCCTGGTTATCACCATACCAAAGCACAACTGAATCATAAGATCATTGCCCAAGTTACAAGCTGAAATGTTCTTTCAGATACAAAATTCACAAATTTCCAAGTCAAACCATCGATGTATATTATATAGATTAAATATAGATCGATGGTCAAAAAAAGGGCTGTAGCTCTGGTAGAAATTAATGGACAAAACCTGTAGTATGTGGGTATCCTTTTCCCCAACCTGTGCTACCACCATGCCAAAGGACAACAAAATCCAATAATTAACACCCAAGTTACAAGGTGATATCTTTGGACAGACAGATGGACAGATGTATGGACGGAGCCCTCGGCTATATGCCCCGACCTCATACGGGACCGGGGTCATAATAATCAAGAAAGGTCAAAGTTTACTATGATTGTTGTACCAATAAATCAGCTTCCATCTCAAGCCTTGAAATATTGTGTCTGTCATTTGCAGAATGTTTGAACACTAGCGGGCTAGCATCACCAAATTCACCCTCTGGAGACCTCATTCTGCTTACACCTCAGCAGAATGAGGTTCCCAGAGGGTGAATTTGGTGATGCTAGCCCACTATGCGGGGTAGCATCACTAAATTCACCCTCTGGGGACCTCATTCTGCTAATGACAGACACACTATTTCAAGGCTTGTTCCATCTGAATAAACATAATTCGGAGCATCTCATCTTATAATTACAGTAATGCCCTAATTAATCGACTCCCTAACCACAGGAGAATTATGGGTAACTTTTCAGGATTTAGTCGGAAATATGGCTTGTTGCCATTCATCGGAAAGCTCTCCCCGATAGCTTTCCGATGAATGGCAACAAGCCATATTTCCGACTAAATCCTGAAAAGTTACCCATAATTCTGCTGTAGTTAAAGAGTCGATTACTTAGGGCATTACTGTACACTCAAAATACAAAAGTAATATTGGAAGACAATCAGAAATTAATATCCCTATGTGGGAACTGCCAGGCACTGAGTGTTTCGGACGCTGGTTTTTGTTTGACGTTGAATAGAGGGGGTAAAGCTAATTTGGCTGGGCTTGTGCCTTTGAATACCGATGATTAGATTTAGCAGCGATTGATTTCGTTCCAGGGAAATCCCTTGCAAGCCTGAGTTTAGTGTGCCTGTCATTTTCAGAATGAGGTCCCCAGAGGTTGAATTTAGTGACTGAATTTAGTGACTAAATCCGCCCTCTGGGGACATCAATTCTGCTTAGGCAGCATCTCCTCTGGAACGTTTATTTATTATAAAATTGCTATAGAAACTTCCTCCCATAAATTCTATATCTTTTTTAAGTTTAGTTTCTCTATATCCACAAATTTGCAGACGAAACATTTAATAATCAAGGTTCCCAATGGGTGTACATCACAATATTCACCATTTGGGAACTTCAATCTGAGTCTATGTCTCCCATAGCAGATGAGGTCATGCAGAATGAGGTCACCAGAAGGGAAATTTGGTGATGCTAGCCCACTATGTGGATAGCTTCACTAAATTCACCCTCTGGGGACCTCATTCTGCAAATGACAGGCACACTAAACTCAGACTTGATCCCAGGGTGAATCTGTAATTGGTTTCTATCATCTATAGTTATTATGTCTCTCTGTTTCATGATAGGACGCCGGATTTTAGGCCTATCTATCATCAAACGGAATAAGCGTGTCTGTAATGCGATATATAAATGTATTGAAGACTTCCTGCATTTCCAGACGTCGTCAGATTGTCTCGCCCAATTTTATCACGGCAGACTTCTTTGATCGTAAATCACTTCATCAACGAATTCGCTTGCTTATCCTGATTTGATTTTCCTGCCTTCGGATCCAGTGTAACAAGATATCTCCCCCCCCCCCCCTTTCCAAAACCTGACTCAAACAACTTCTTCTTGGAAGAAGTTAATTTCTCGCCTTTTCATGACTATTTATTTTAAGCAAAATAAGCAATAAAACATAAGAGGATTTTTTGTCATAGTTACAGTAATGCTCTAATTAATCGACTTCTTAACCACAGCAGAATTATGGGTAACTTTTCAGGATTTAGTCGGAAATATGGCTTGTTGCCATTCATCGGAAAGCTCTCTGCGAGAGCTTTCCAATGAATGGCAACAAGCCATATTTCCGACTAAATCCTGAAAAGTTACCCATAATTCTGCTGTGGTTAAGAAGTTGATTAATTAGAGCATTACTGTAGTTATGTATAGCCTCGTCACAATTCAAAAAGTCAAAATTGACTTGAAAATAAATTATCCTCAAAAATATTTTTCTTGGTATATCAGGCTACACTAATGCATATGAAGTGAAAATAATTTTGTTCATGGGTGGGGGTGGGGGATATCCAGGGTGGGACGACGACGTGGTATACCTGTAATATGGTCATTAACAGATAATTTAAGTCTGCCAGGTTTATATAGGATATCATGTCAGTAACTTACAGGGCTCACCAACATCATAGCATTACAACAACATACAGGACCCAACTGTGGGGTTGTGTCACTAAATTCTCATTCTAAAGTCACCTCATTCTGCAAATGACACGCTATTTCAAGCATTGGCAGTTGCGTATTTTCCTACATTGGTTAATAAAACTCACCAAAGCGTCAGCTTGCGGAGCATCCCGGAAAATATCACCTCGAGAAATCTGAAATAAAGAAAGAACTGTTATAATATAATATTATTATTACACTCCTAAGCACGATTTCCATTAAAAATGCTGTTAATTAAAAACGGTAATGTCATTTGTGAATTATGTCATTTTTCCTGACGTCATTGACATTACACACTAACTGATCTAGACTGAATTTTCGATGTTTGATATTTCTCGATATCTGGACTTTCAATCATTAATTCTGTGTGTTTTAGTCATAGTTGGCGAACCAAATTGAAGCAGAAGTGTAATGAATAGAGTAATCAATTAGTTCCGAGAATTACTTTAAATAATTCACTCGAGGCGAGTGACGTTTAGGTAATGCGCACTCGTTTCTTACCGACATCTCTCGAGAATTATTTAATGTAATTCTCGGAACCAATTGATTACTCTCTATATAATAATAATAATAATAATAATGTAATAATAATGTAATAATATGCAGCAACCAGTATATCTGACTAGTGTTGCCATGATTATTCAATTATTTGACTAACCTTCAACAGGTGCGATAGTCGACGGCAAGCCTGAAAATAAGGTGCCTGTCATTTGCAAAATGAGGTCCCCAGAGGGTGACTTCAGTGATGCTATCCCACATAGCAGGCTATCATCACTGAATTCACCCACTGGGGCCCTCATTCTGCTTAAGCCTCATCTTCCCTGGAAAGTTTCTTTATTATCAAATTTCTACAGAAACTTCTTCATATAGATTCTATTTATTTTTTAGTTTTTTAGTTTCTCTATATCCCCAAATTGGCAGACGACACATTGCATAATCGAGGTTCACAATGTGTGTACATCACAATATTCACCATTTGGGAACTTCAATCTGAGCCTATGTCTCCCATAGCAGATGAGGCCATGCAGAATGAGGTCCCCAGAGGGTGAATTTGGTGATGCTATCCTGCTGCATGGAATAGCACCAATAACTTCATCCTCTGGGAACCTCATTCTGTAAATGACAGGCACACTAAACTCAGGCTATTATTCACTTGGAGGGGTGTTCAGGTAATAAAAGCAGACGACAGACAGAAAAAAAGGCAGACAGACGGCAATGTCCTGATAGTGTTCGAACATTCTGACTCCATAGAGAAACTACAGTAAAATGCCCTAAATAATCGACTCCTTAACCGCAGCATAATTGATTCATATTCATGTAATATGATATTATGATTTATGAATATAGTCAAAATGTCAGACATTTTGTAGTTTAATTTATCCAATTAATTCTTATAAAGTGGTACGCAACAATTTGAAGGCATTGTCGCACTTAATTTTGTTGAAAAGATCGGCAATAATAAAACGTAGAGTAGAACAATGTGCAATGTGTGTTCAGCTTACTCGTAAACAAATGCACACGATTGGTGATAACCTCGTAAAAGCTGTGCATATGTATGATATATACAGTAGATAATTAATGTTTGGCAGTTCATAATACACTATGACATACATATGAATTACAGTATGTGTATGATATATACAGTAGATAATCGTATGCGCGCTCCCCCTGTTGGCGTATCACTAACGCGGTGAGTCCTATTGATTCATATTCATTGGTGGTAAATGTTCAGATTATAAGTTCAACAAACAATTTAACCTATGGTCGTTTGTTGAACTTATTATCTGAACATTTCCTAAGGAAACTGCTTGTCAATGAGTATTTAGTATAGAAAGGATTAAACTTATTATCTGAACATTTCCTAAGGAAACTGCTCGTCGATGAGTATTTAGTATAGAAAGGTTAACATTCTGGTAGAATGTATTAATATCTCATTCCTGCCTGACCCCTGACTCCTTCATAATTTATTAATAACTAATTCCTGCCTGACCCCTTACCCCTTTATAATTTATTAATAGCTCATTCCTGCCTGACTCCTGACCTCTTCAGAATTTATTTTTTCCTCTACATTATTTGACTTTTATTTATTGCCGAGACAAACCTTATTATTCTTCTTCTATGACATGAACGACTTTAATTTATATGTACACGATACTGTTTATCGCCGAGACAAACCTTATTATGGAATGTACGTCAAAGAGATAATTGAATAAGAGAGAAAGCGTAAGTCTGGTAAACCCATTTTATCGTCGCAAATTTGATTGTATGTTACATACCACTATCACAATTCAATCGTGCGTTCAATCCCTCAGGAGGTGACACGATTGTACGAATACTACCAGTGTCCATTTGTGGCCACATCAAATACGTTTGATACGACTGCTAATACACTCCGACTGTCCAAATGTAGCCATATCAAATACGGTTCATAAGATTCTACTATTGGATACATAGACTGTCCGATTGTAGCCACATTATGTATGGTTCATAAGATTCTATGTATAGGTTATAACCTGCTTGGGTGTCTGTACAAGAATTATGATAGCATCCCGGTCTGTATTACTTGTATAGATACCCAAGTGGGTTATGACATATTTATAAACCATTCACACCCCAAGGCAAACTGAAATGATTACATACAGTAATGTCCTAATTAATTGACTGCTTAACCACAGCAGAATTATGGGTAACTTTTCAGGATTTAGTCGGAAATATGTCTTGTTGCCATTCATCGGAAAGCTCTCGAGGAGAGCTTTCAGCAGAATGGCAACAAGCCATATTTCCGACTAAATCCTGAAAAGTTACCCATAATTCTGCTGTTGTTAAGCAGTCGATTAATTAGGGCATTACTGTATCAATTACCATTCAATCAAATAATAATTGAGTGTTAAATTGTGTGGTGCTATATATTCCTACAGCACAAGTCAAATGGTTGTCGACCATGCATGGCAGCACTTGCATGTGGTTATACTTATCAGCACCGAGAACCATTTGTCTCAGAATTTAAAGTATTGTTTATACAGATTCCTCCTTGTGACAATAAACTATTTCAGATGCAAAAATGTTATTTTCATAATGGATTTATCGTTCAGAACCCTGATGTCCTGATAGTGTTCAATGTCCTGATAGTGTTCAATGTCCTGATAGTGTTCAATGTCCTGATAGTGTTCGATAGTGTTCAATGCCCTGATAGTGTTCGATAGTGTTCAATGTCCTGATAGTGTTCGCTAGTGTTCAATGTCCCGATAGTGTTCAATGTCCTGATAGTGTTCAATAGTGTTCAGTGTCCTGATAGTGTTCGATAGTGTTCAATGTCAGGATAGTGTTCGATAGTGTTCAATGTCCTGATATTGTTCGATAGTGTTCAATGTCCTGATATTGTTCAATGTCCTGATATTGCTTGATAGTGTTCAATGTCCTGATAGTGATCAATGGTGTCCAATGTCCTGATAGTGTTCAATGGCGTTCAATGTCCTGATAGTGTTCGATAGTGTTCAATGTCCTGATAGTGTTCAATGCCCTGATAGTGTTCAACGTCCCGATAGTGTTCAATGTCCCGATAGTGTTCAATGTCCCGATAGTGTTCAATGTCCCGATAGTGTTCAATGTCCCGATAGTGTTCACTGTCCTGATAGTGTTCAATATCCTGATAGTGTTCAATGTCCTGATAGTGTTCAATGTCCTGATAGTGTTCAATGTCCTGATAGTGTTCAATGTCCTGATAGTGTTCAATGTCCTGATAGTGTTCAATGTCCTGATAGTGTTCAATCTCCTGATAGTGTTCAATGTCTGATAGTGTTCAATGTCCTGATAGTGTTCGATTATTCTGACTCCGTTCTGACTCCGTGGAGAACTACAGTAATGCCCTAAATAATTGACTCCTTACTCCTTAACCACAGCAGAATTATGGGTAATTTTTCAGGATTTAGTCGGAAATATGGCCTGTTGCCATATTTCAGACTAAATCCTGAAAAATTACCCATAATTCTGCTGTGGTTAAGGAGTCGCTTATTTATGGCATTACTGTATTTCACATTACAGGAAGTTTGTGTGTTGAAATATCACTGGCATTCATGAAATAAGACTAAAACAAATGTGTATATTGCCTGAATTTTCCGTATACATGTATGTAAACAGACTATAGGATATTCTCAATGTTATTACTGCAAAATGATTATTGTGGATTATACATTCAAACAAATGTAGATTTCATTCAGTTAACTTCCAGTCACCCCACCCCAACCCAACAAACCAACAATTATAGAGTCAAAAATGCTGTGCCCCATGCAACGCCCCCCCCCCCCCCCCCCCCCCCCCCTACTAATGGTATGATCCGTGTTTTAACCCGAGAGAATTTCACACCTTCTGGTGTGGTCGCGGGAGAGTTGAACCAGGAATAAATTGGTTACAAGCTGATTTTGGTGTCATTTGACGTGGAAAAACACCAGGAACAACATATCCAAAATCCACTCATTGGAAAATTCAGGATCCAAGATGGCGTCTACAATGGCTACTGGTATCGGAAAATGTTGAATTTCTGCAGTAAATGCTCCAATAAATAATAAATTGAATATACACAAACAGTGCTTAGTTGTAAAGCATATCTGTATAATGTATGTCCCAAAATGGCTGCAGAGTGTAATAGAAACGTTTTTATCAGAGATGTCCGAATTCTCTCTGATGTATCTTACAAGAGAGCAAGCGAAAGCAGGGTCTTGTGCAAAGGTTAAATCTGGACTTATGGGCACCCAGAAACTGAAAAGTAACGCAGTTTTACCTGTACCGTTTATCTTGAATCGTGTGATATATGTGTAATTAAACGGTTAAATGGGATTTAGTAGGGATGTATTGATTATGTGACCTTTTCTAGAAGCAGAAATATTTGTATTCAGAGCTGTCTTGTGAATGAGACCGATCATCATTTATTTTGATATATACAGCATCGATAAAACCTTTCAAAACTCACTGCTATAGAACAGTATGAGAGATATTCATATAGTACTGGGTCAAATGTGTAGATGTGCTATTTGGATATAGGCATACTGGTACGATATGAGAGAAGTCACTTAAATTCTCCCTGGGACAAAGCTAGGGAGAAGTTTACTGTAAACAGGGAGAAGAAGTACCAATGGCTGAAGTACAATTTACACCCCCGACATCACACTTCTATGATTTAACCCTTTACCCAACAAACCGGCCAAAACCGGCCAAATAAAGCTTCAACAGCCTAAAATATCTTCGGTCTGTCTCAATAGAACCATACAAATATGGATATCATTGGAACCGGCTCCTTGACCACATTGTGATAGTTACAGTTATGCCCTGTGCCAATGCATTCTCTTATATATGCGAGTCGACCATAGGTCGCCTCGCATATATAAGAGAATGCATTGGCCTTTTTTTAACACTTTTTACCATTTTTTCTTACATTCTTTAACAATTTTATAATTTTTAATGTGTTAAACCAATGCATTCTCTTATATATGCGAGGCGACCTATGGTCGACTCGCATATATAAGAGAATGCATTGGCACAGGGCCGTTGGGTAAAGGGTTAATAAGTATTATGCAGCACAAGAGCCCAAGTATAAAACTATTATAGTGAGTAAGAACACCATTATAATAAGCAAATACCTTACTCCTATTTAAATTCGTGCAGTACTATTTTTTTGCGCACCTGTCTGTGAGCGAATTTAAACTGAGCGAAAAATAGTACGACTCTTCAGTTTATACCAAACCACAGGAAAACAAAAAGACGACAGGTAAATGTTGATGAGTTACGTATACATGTATATACATTACGGAAGGTTGGACCGAATATCAGGCTTGTATGACTATAATTTACATGTGGGCAACCAACGGCAAAACCATTATTAATATGTATGACATAATTATATAGCAACAAATCATGGTAACATCATTGAAGTTGAAATACTTGTAAGAAATACACATATTACAGACTGAAGATGCATAAAAGCATGTCCCCCATTCACTACGCTGGCACTACACCATGACCAAACAGTCTGAGTTAGTTATGTCAACACAGTCAATAGCCAAGTTTGATGTAAGTTTTCTATAATACGCAGTTGTGGTTTTAATTCTTTGGAGTTCATTTCAATTATGTTTATAACAATTTCCAAATCAGAATAATTATTTGGAGCATATAAACACCCGCCTTCACAACACATTGATGATTCAGTTATGTTAAATTATACACAAAATAAAATCATCTTGATGGTGTTTAATATGCACAAGTATCTTGGGCTACCATCACTAAATTCACCCTCTGGGGACCTCACATTCTGTTAAGGCCTCTGGAAAGTTTCTTTAATATCAAATTTCTATACAAATTTCTTCACATACATTCTATATCTTTTTTAATTTAGTTTCTCTATATTAACCTCAAATTGGCAGACGACACATTGCATAATCAAGGTTCCCAATGGGTGTGCATCACAATATTCACCATTAAGGGAACTTCAATCTGAGTCTATGTCTCCCATAGCAGATGAGGCCATGCAAAATGAGGTCTCCAGAGGGTGAATTTGGTGATGCTAGCCTGCTGTGCGGGATAGCGTCACTAAATTCACCCTCTGGGGACCTCATTCTGCAAATTACAGGCACACTAAACTCAGGCTTGATAACATGAATGATAATGTAGCTGTCGTCTGTCATTGTTTTTGTGACTCTCGTGTCTGTTTATTTGCACGCACTTAACCCTTTACCCAACAGAACGGCCCTGTGCCAATGCATTCTCTTATATATGCGAGTCGACCATATGTCGCCTCGCATATATAAGAGAATGCATTGGCTTAACAATTTTTTATCATTTTTTTTAAATAAATGTTTCTTACAATTTTTAGGACATAAAATAAAAAACATCCATCACCCTGCAGGGAGCCCCACACATATTATAAAATTGTTAAAGAATGTAAGAAAAAATGGTAAAAAGTGTTAAAAAAAGATTTTTTTAGGCCAATGCATTCTCTTATATATGCGAGGCGACCTATGGTCGACTCGCATATATAAGAGAATGCATTGGCACAGGGCATAACTGTAACTATCACAATGTGGTCAAGGAGCCGGTTCCAATGATATCCATATTTGTATGTTTCTATTGAGACAGACCGAAGATATTTTAGGCTGTTGAAGCTTTTTTTGGCCGGTTTTGGCCGGTTTGTTGGGTAAAGGGTTAATGTCTCTTGTTGAATAGACTGGTTCCTGGTCGAAAGCTGCAAAAATCTTAAAATGTAGTAACCCGACCCTTCCAGCATGAGACTAAAGGTAGCACCCTATAACTTCCCATTAATTAATTTGTAGGGAATGTTCTAATAATATGAGAAACAGGCAGAGGATTCCCATGAATAAGGAATGGATCGACTTATTTAACCTTTCGATATATCGGTTAATTGCATGATACGATTAGCAGGACTGTTATATCCAATGATGAAACCAAGTCTTCTCTGTCCAAAAAGCTTGGGATATTGGTTGGGATGATGCTGTAAAAGCTTGGGATATCGGTTGGGATGATGCTGTAACAGCTTGGGATATCGGTTGGGATGATGCTGTAACAGCTTGGGATATCGGTTGGGATGATGCTGTAACAGCTTGGGATATTGGTTGGGATGATGCTGTAACAGCTTGGGATATCGGTTGGGATGATGCTGTAACAGCTTGGGATATTGGTTGGGATGATGCTGTAACAGCTTGGGATATCGGTTGGGATGATGCTGTAACAGCTTGGGATATTGGTTGGGATGATGCTGTAACAGCTTGGGATATCGGTTGGGATGATGCTGTAACAGCTTGGGATATCGGTTGGGATGATGCTGTAACAGCTTGGGATATCGGTTGGGATGATGCTGTAACAGCTTGGGATATCGGTTGGGATGATGCTGTAAAAGTTTGGGATATCGGTTGGGATGATGCTGTAACAGCTTGGGATATCGGTTGGGATGATGCTGTAACAGCTTGGGATATCGGTTGGGATGATGCTGTAACAGCTTGGGATATCGGTTGGGATGATGCTGTTTTTGGACCGAGTCCTGCCCCATTGATCTTCTATAAAGGACGTTCATTCAAAGAAGTACTACATTTAAATATGGAGCCCGGGCATTCACGTAAGCCCCTGAATGTGATTGATCTTCTGACAAGTCCGCGGTTAATCTTTATTCAAAATGATAAATCATTTACCTTGATAGAAAAAGGTATACAGTGATGATACGATCGTTTAATGTATTGTTTACATGCATTTTCTGATAGCGCAACAAATCAAAATTATCTGGGAAACTATAGGCTTTTTTTACTTTTATATCTCGTTGCTTTGACATTTAATGGACCTCTGATATATGCATGTTTGATATCATCATGCTTTGAAAAGGCTGCCCTCCATGTTCATACATGTATATGCAAAGCTTCCATTTGACCGAATCCGAAGAAATACAAGCAATATATAACCCAAAATTTTGTGCGCAATTATGTCCGTTATAGAACAGGGCGGGATGCGGTCCAAAAACAGCATCATCTCAACCGATATCCCAAGCTGTTGTGCACTGAGAAGACTTAAACAGCATCATCTCAACCGATATCCCAAGCTGTTGTGCACTGAGAAGACTTAAACAGCATCATCTCAACCGATATCCCAAGCTGTTGTGCACCGAGAAGACTTAAACAGCATCATCTCAACCGATATCCCAAGCTGTTGTGCAGTAATGTGCACCGAGAAGACTTGGTCTAGCTAGAGCCCGAATTCGGTATTGAAAGGGTTAAAATAAATTGTTTATATCGACATGACCCAGTCTCAGTCATACGAATAGAAAATAGTTTGAAATATTATATATCATTACTATCGGGTTCATCATTCAATGATGCATGCATATATCGCAAGATGGCAGTGATGATAGCAGTCTGAAGTCGACAGAAGTCCCAATGTAACTTATACCGATTAGATGGGAAACTACATAGTACATCCATGCCAGTCCTTCGAGTATTTTTGCCATAATGGAAAAGCCCAACATCAAATGATTACGTGTGGTCTGGAATTCTACGGGTTCACCACAAACGCTAAAACAAACGGGGTCTATAACCAGGGATTAGGAACATTTCGGAAACAAAAATGCGCTGAATGATAACATCTCAGCCGACTGAGCCGCCATATTTCGTCAGTCACGAACATCACTAACCAGCCAGGAAATCGGTTGAGCCAGCCGCGAAAACTATTTGTCGTGGCTTCGGGGTCTAGGTCTAGCCATTGATTTGAGGGAAACCAGGCCCCGATAAATGACCGTCCTGGGAATTCTCTCAGTGATTCGACATGAGGCATTGATTTCACAAGAAACTCAGTGACAAGAGGGGGTCTGGCAGATACAGAGACAACAATTCAATTGTTCTACCAATCAAGGTCAGTGAATCAGGAGGCCTCAGGCTTACCACAGGGAGCCTCGCATATATAAGAGAATACATTGGCCAAACAAGCCTTGATATTGTCTGTCTGTCATTGCAGAATGAGGTCCCCAGAGGGGTGAATTTAGTGACACTATTTCACACAGTGGGCTAGCATCACCAAATTCACCCTCAGGGAATCTCATTCTGCTTAGGCCTGAATTACTATGGGAGACCTAGGATCAGATTGAAATTTCCCAGTTGAAGTTGTTGATGTTCACCCATTAGTCACCTCGATTGTGAATTTTATCTTGTGCAAATTAGGGGATATAGAAACTGAACAGAAGGGAAAAAATAACTAAAAACAAAGTTAATTTGAGACTATAGATACTTCTCGGAAGATGAGTGCTAAGCAGAATGAGGTCCCAGAGGGTGAATTTAGTGATGCTAGCCCATTATGCAGGTAGAATAACTAAATTCACCCTCTGGGGACCTCATTCTGCTAATGACAGACACACTACATGTATTTTAAGCCTTGTATATAAACACAGAATGACACGATGTGTAAATGGGTTTGTCGACACGGCATTCGTGCTGTCGCGGAAGGATAGAATGAGAGGCGCAAAAAAAAAAGCTTGCACCTCGAGTTCTATCCTTCCGCAACAGCACGAGTGCCGTATCGACAAACCCATTTACACATCGTGTCATTCTGTGTTTATTACACGCTTTGCGTCCTAGAATCCGTGCATTAAAATACAGACTTAGAAGGTTTATTTAGGCACATAAAAGGCGTGTTTTGTCATGTGTGATGATGCTTTTATTTTATAGTTCCGGTTTCATGGTTGAGGCGAACGTCATGTACGTCATTTTACGTCAACGAGATGCGTATGGAATGTATGTTCCATAGGTATTTGTACATTATAATGGAACAGCAATAATACTGTACTTCTGGGAACAAGCATGTAATAAATAAGAGAATACACTGGCACATTATCTTTAACCCTTTACCCAACAGAACGGCCCTGTGCCAATGCATTCTCTTATATATGCGAGTCGACCATAGGTCGCCTCGCATATATAAGAGAATGCATTGGCTTAACCCTTTACCCAATAGAAGGGCCATGTGCCAATGCATTCTCTTATATATGCGAGTCGACCATAGGTCGCCTCGCATATATAAGAGAATGCATTGGCTTAACACATTAAAAATTATAAAATTGTTAAAGAATGTAAGAAAAAATGGTAAAAAGTGTTAAAAACAGATTTTTTTTAGGCCAATGCATTCTCTTATATATGCGAGGCGACCTATGGTCGACTCGCATATATAAGAGAATGCATTGGCACATGGCTAACTGTAACTATCACAATGTGGTCAATGAGGCGGTTCCAATGATATCCATATTTGTATGGTTTTATTGAGACAGACCCAAGATATTTTAGGCTGTTGAAGCTTTATTTGGCCGGTTTTGGCCGGTTTGTTGGGTAAAGGGTTAACACATTAAAAATTATAAAATTGTTAAAGATTGTAAGAAACGAGAGGCCGATCACGATCGGCAGATGTTTAACCCATCCCTTGGCGATAGTAAATTGTTATGATCAGAATCATAATCTTTTAATGTTGAATTATAGAGTATACTGTTATGATCTAAAGTAGTATATGACAAATGTACATAATAACAGTAATAACACAAATTATTGGAATGTATGAGTCAATATAGAAGGGTTAATATAACATCTAAACTCTAGAGCCTGTCACCACTATCATAGTGTAAGCAGTTCTATTCATGTTGTTGCAAATTGCCATGTGAGATATCAAAATATTATAATTATTTATTTAATGGAAAAGGTTAAAAGACATGGAATGGGTAAAAGGGGTTAAATCACCTATCTCTGCCCTGTTTGATCCAATGTAGTCCCATCATCCAAGGACTTAGAGAGCTCCATTGGTCTAGTTAAATAAATTCACATGGCTAAGTTGTGGTTAAAAAGATAGCTAAATCAATTTATCCAATAATTCACTAATCTGTGTCTCTTATACAGAGCTAACATATGAGGGCTACCCGGTATAAATAACTCTCAAAGCAATAAACTATATTGTCTTTTATCTTGCTCACAGAGAAGCAGGTATTCATTAATTGTAAGTTACTTGGGTTATAATCTGGATAATTCTTAGTTTAAAAAGGGCCATATCTCTGGTATAACAAATTGGATCTAACCCATATTCAAACTCGTTCTGTATTTTGAGTTGAGAAACTCACATACCAAATTTGGTTCCTATCAGATGAAAAATGGTTGATTTATCGAAGTACATGTATGTGTGAATTATAGGTCAAAGGACCATAACTCCATTAAAAAAAATCCGATCAACTCATACACCAAATTTGGTTCCAATCAGATAAAAAATGTTTGAGTTATGGCAGAATTAATGAATTCTAAGTCGAAAAAGGGCCATAACTCCGTAAAAAAAACTCGGATCAAACCCATATTCTAACTCGATCTGTATTTTGGGCTGAGAAACTCACATACCAAATTTGGTTCCGATCAGATAAAAAAATGTTTGAGTTATGGCAGAATGCGTGAATTCTAAGTCGAAAAAGGGCCATAACTCTGTACAAAAAAGTCGGATCAAACCCATATTCGAACTCGATCTGTATTTTGGGCTGAAAACCCCATATACAATATTTGGTTTTGATCAGGTAAAAAATGTTTGAGTTATCGCATTACACGTAAAGTGTCTACGAACGGACGGACAGACGGACGGACAGACGGACGGACAGACGGACGGACGGACGGACGAACGACGAGTGGTCAATCCGGACAACGACACTATGTTTACCATACATGGTATGGGTAAACATAAAAATGGTAAAAAGTGTTAATAAAAGATTTTTTTTAGGCCAATGCATTCTCTTATATATGCGAGGCGACCTATGGTCGACTCGCATATATAAGAGAATGCATTGGCACAGGTCATAACTATAACCATCACAATGTGGTCAATGAGCCGGTTCCAATGATATCCATATTTGTATGGTTTTATTGAGACAGACCCAAGAAATTTTAGGCTGTTGAAGCTTTATTTGGCCGGTTTTGGCCGGTTTGTTGGGTAAAGGGTTAATGCTGCACCAGCGCAGCTCCTGTCATGAAAGTGTTAATACTTTAATAGATTTACCTACATGTATATATAGAGAGTTATAGTTTGTTGATGCTTGAAGTGTGACATTCTAGAATCTAAACCTCGCAATAATGTGTACCATACATATAAAATAAATCTAAATACTGACTGATATCACATTAGCTATAACACAAAGGCAACGCAAAAATCATTACAAGGTATAACACAAAGGCAACGCAAAAATCATAACAAGGTATAACACAAAGGCAACGCAAAAATCATTACAAGCTAGGCCAACTGGAGACTGAGTATTAACCAAGTCCGATTTTTGTATCAACCCATATATCCTTGATCATTTTTCAAATTTATTGATTATAATAATGTGATACATCTAAGAGCTCTTTCCATCAAACTATCACATTATTATAATCAACAAGCAGTCGCAGACGGCGGTATCCCCCGCAGAAATGTGCAATCGGGGAAGTGCATTCTCAATAATGTTTGCGTTCTCCACCAAAATGTGCAGTTGGGGAAGTGCATTCTCAACAAGAGGTGGAATTTTGTCACAAAGCCTGGCTTGCGAACTCATTTTAGGACTGACATTTGTGGAAATTAGCCATGTGACATCATCCATTTGCACAAAAAATAATAAACAAAGTCCAATAACTCTGCTGAAAATATCCGGCCGGACCTGGTTTGCGAACTCGTTCTAGATAGTAGTCATGTGAACTCATATACCAAAAATCTTTGAAATCCGTTGACATTTGTGGAAATGAGCCCTGTGACGTCGTCTATTTGCTATTTGGTAAATTCAACAAAAATAATAAACAAAGTCCAATAACTCCGGTAAAAATAACCGGCCGGACCTGGCTTGCAAACTCATTCTAGGTAATGGTCAGGTGAACTCATATACCAAAAATCTTTGAAATCCGTTGACATTTGTTCAAGTTATGACTCTTACAATTCGGGACGGACGGACGGACAGACCAAAAATCTTTGAAATCCGTTGCAATTTGTTCAAGTTATGACTCTTACAATTCGGGACGGACAGACGGACAGACAGACGGACGGAACCCATTCCTATATCCCCCCGCAAATTTTCAATTTGGCGGGGGATAATAAATTTGAAAAATGATCAAGGAAATATGGGTTGATACAAAAATCGGACTTGGCACTGAAAGGGTTAAATGCAAAAATAATTAAAAGGCCAACTGGAGATGAGTATTAAACGCAAATATCATTAAAAGGCCAACTGGAGACTGAGTATTAAACGCAAAAATCATTAAAAGGCCAACTGGAGACTGACTATTAGCTGATAGCACCGGATGTACAAGTCTTTAGAAATGGTAAAATATAATGAATACCATCACATTTCCATTTGTAAATGAGTCTCCTTGGCTCATGTCTGATTATTTTATGGTTCCGAATTTATATAGTTATTGATTTATATAGTTATTGATTTATATAGTTATTGATTTATATTGTCTTGTAATTTGAGCTAAAGTCTGAGTTTAGTGTGCCTGTCAGTTGCAGAATGAGGTCCCCAGCAGGTGAATTTAGTGACGCTATCCTGCATGGTGGGCTATAGAATCACTAAATTCACCCTCTGGGGACCTCATTCTGCTGAGGCATCATCTTCTCTGGAAAGTTTCTTTATTTTAAAATTTCTATAGAAACTTCTTCACAAGATTGTATTTCTTTTTTAGTTTTGTTTCTCTTTTTCCTCAAATTGGCAGATGACACATTGCATAATTGAGGTTCCCAATGGGTGTAGATCACAATATTCACCATTTGGGATCTTCAATTTGAGTCTACGTCTCCCATAGCAGATGAGGACATGCAGAATGAGTTCCCCTGAGGGTAAATTTAGTGATGCTAGGCTGCTAGCCTGCTGTGCAGGATAGCGTCACTAAACTCACCCTCTGGGGACCTCATTCTGCAAATGACAGACACACTAAACTCAGGCTTGTTTGAGCTGGAAGCATAGACCATTGAAATTAACTGTCATATCTTGAAAATGCTAACTCCAATCTCAGCGATGCTCTTTGCAAATTGGAAAGTTAAGATTCCTTTCTCCATAAGGCCAAAAAAAATGGTTTTGGTTCTCGGGCAATTTTTTTTTCAATTCAGTGAGGGAGGGAGGCTTTTATTTTGTATTTGTTCTGCACATAGTCAATGAGCAATAATTGATCGGAAATGTAGAATATGTACATCGGATTGCATTGAGGATGAAAGACACTTCGCACGAGAGCGTAAGAAATATGCCGATATAACTTCGCACTAGAGTGTAAGAAATATGCCGATATAACTTCGCACTAGAGTGTAAGAAATATGCCGATATAACTTTGCATAGAGCTTTCCGATGAATGGCAACAAGCCATATTTCCGACTAAATCCTGAAAAGTTACCCATAATTCTGCTGTGGTTAAGGAGTCGATTATTTAGAGCATTACTGTATTTGGTAAGCCTGGATAATGATAACCTGCCTCTGTCTAGTAATAACCACGGCATGTAGAGGGAACTCTTATCTGGTTATACATATAACCAAAATTATTAATTGTAACAAGAGCATGAGGATTTTTTACCCTGTGCCAATGCATTCTCTTATATATGCGAGTCGACCATAGGTCGCCTCGCATATATAAGAGAATGCATTGGCCTAACAATTTTTTACAATTTTAATAATTTTTTCTTGTATTCTTTAACAATTTTATAATTTCACCCATACAGAGCCCCAGACAAACATGAGCAGACGACACTCTTCTATATGCTTCTATATATGTGTGGGGCTCCCTGCAGGGTAATGGATGTTTTTTATTTTATGTCCTAAAAATTGTAAGAAACATTTATTTAAAAAAAATGATAAAAAATTGTTAGGCCAATGCATTCTCTTATATATGCGAGGCGACCTATGGTCGACTCGCATATATAAGAGAATGCATTGGCACAGGGTAAAAAACAAGAGCATGAGGATCAGCTTATAGTTTTCATGTAGTCATGTCCTATGTACAGTAATGCCCTAAATAATCGACTCCTTAACCATAGCTGAATTATGGGTAATTTTTCAGGAAATATGGCTTGTTGTCATTCATCGGAAAGCTCTCAGTGAGAGCTTTCCAATGAATGGCAACAAGCCATATTTCCGACTAATTCCTGAAAAGTTACCCATAATTATGTTGTGGTTAATGAGTCGATTATTTAGGGCATTACTGTACACAAGTCACTGTTCACACATTACACAGATAGGTTAGAGCTCAATGTGTAAATCATATCATGTAGATGTTGGTAAAATCATATAAAAAAAATGAAAAAACAAATTGATTTTTCTTAATAAGTTTTTTTTGGTCACAACATCAGCATTAAAATAAAAATGCATATAAACACAGCCTTTTTTATTCCATGTGGGAGGTTCAGAGAACCAAAATCCATTTTTTTTTGGCCTTATAAGGGGCCCTTGAAGCAGAGGGCAGCAGTACAACCTGTCCTCCAAAGGGCACATAGGGGATAGTAAATAACATCCACCCCCCCAATGGCAGTTATATTCTGATTATATCACAAAAAAGGGAACATAGGGGATAGTAAATAACATCCACCCCCCCCCCCATCAAATGGCAGATATATTCTGATTATATCACAAAAAGGGAACATAGGGGATAGTAAATAACATCCACCCCCACCCCCCCCCCCCATCAAATGGCAGATATATTCTGATTATATCACAAAAAAGGGAACATAGGGGATAGTAAATAACATCCATCCACCCCCCCCCCCCCCCAAATGGCAGATATATTCTGATTATATCACAAAAAAGGGAACTTTTATATTCATATAAATATAAATTAATATTTATATGATATATATTAATCACCTCGATTATGTAATTAATAATCTTCTGCAAATTAGGGGATATAAAAACTGAACAGATGGGGAAAAGTAACTAAAAACAATGTTAATTTGAGAATACAGATACTTCACAGAAGATGATGCCTAAGCAGAATGAGATCCCAAGAGGGTGAATTTGGTGATGCTAGCCCACTGTGCATGATAGCATCACTAAATTCACCCTTTGGGGACCTAATTCTGCAAATGTCAGACATACTATTTCCAGACTTAACCATCAAAGGCATCGGGACGTGATTAAATTTATGAAAATATTATTGATTTAATGTCAGATTTTCAACGCTCATGTATTTATGCTTGGCTTCTGAATCTAAATGGTAAATTGCCCCCCAGCCTTCGGGTGCTTCCAGCGCTCACTGTCTCCAATTAGGCAGGAAATACTCCGAATACTTCAGAAGCAGGAAGCCAAAGGAATTATCTGACCCACATCAGCATCGCTCCCCCCCACAAACAAATATATCCGAGCCGTTATCACACGCGATAGCTTCGTCCATGATTTGGAGTCTAATGTTAACCAAGAAATCAATTCATCGAGCGATCGGGACGTGATTAAGTGTATCGCCCATTACCGGTAAAAATACCCAATATCGACAGATTGTGTTATGAATATAAATTGGTTCAGAGATCAATATCTAAACACGATCAATACGGGATTCCACTCTGTCTTATAACCCTTTGGTTCTCTATTTGTCAGATTGTTTAGATTATACAGTAATGCTCTATATAATCAACTCCTTAACCACAGCAGAATTATGGGTAACTTTTCAGGATTTAGTCGGAAATATGGCTTGTTGCCATTCATCGGAAAGCTCTCGCCGAGCGCTTTCCGATGAATGGCAACAAGCCATATTTCCGACCAAATCCTGAAAAGTTACCCACAATTCTGCTGTGTTTAGTTTAAGGAGTCGATTACTTAGGGCATTACTGTAACTGTAAGAAGGCCTGAGAGTTTGGTCCCCAGAAGGTGAAGTTAGTGACTTTACCCTGCAGGCTAGCATAACCAATTTCATCCTCTGGGGACCTCATTCTGCAAATTCCAGACACACTATTACCTGACTTGAGTTAATGTCTTCATCAAGCCAGCAAATAGCGTGTCTGTCATTTGCAGAATGAGGTCCCCAGAGGGTGAATTTAGTGATGCTATACCGCATAACGGGCTAGCATCACTAAATTCACCCTCTGGGGACCTCATTCTGCTTAGGCCCTCAACTGCTATGGCAAACCTAGGATCAGATTGAAGTTCCCCAGTTGAAGTTGGTGATGATCACCCATTGGGCACCTCGATTATGTATTTTATCTTCTGCAAATTAGGGAATATAGAAACTTCCCAAAAGGGAAATGTAACTAAAAACAATATTAATTTGATACAATAGATACTTCCCAGAAGATGAGGCCTAAGCAGAATGAGGTCACAGAGGGTGAATTTAGTGATGCTAGCCCGCTATGCGGGATAGTATCACTAAATTCACCCTCTGGGGACCTCATTCTGCAATGACAGACACCCTATTTCCTGACTTGAGTTAATGTCTTCATAGCATTTAAAGTTTAACCCTTTCATGACTGGAGCTTCCTGAAATTTTGAGAAAAACCCTGTGTCAATGTACAGTAATCGACCTCTTAACCACAGCCGAGAGCTTTCCGATGAATGGCAACAAGCCATATTTCCGACTAAATCCTGAAAAGTTACCCATAATTCTGCTGTAGTTTAAGAGTCGATAAATTAGAGCATTACTGTATATGCGAGTCTCCCATAGGCAGCCATAGGGAGAAATTTCTACTGGATAAAATATAAGAGACAATTAAAGGGGTAGGTACTGTACACTAAATCCGGCCATTCATGGGACCATCTCCTTTTATACTCAACAGAATATATGCAACAAATGAATGAATTTGAGTCATGGATTAGTACAAAATACACTCATGTGCTCTATGAACGATACAAACAACATGGCAATTATAATGAAAATGAATTTATGACTGGAGTCATTAATTCCTTTTCATTATAATTACAATGTTTTTTTTGCATTGTTCATAGAGCAATCGAGTGTATTTTGCATTAATCAATGGCTCAAATTCACTCATTTGTTGTATATATTCTGAGTATAAAAGTACATGGTCCCATACATGTAAATGGCCGGATTTAGTGTACTGTGATTACCCCTTTAATGGCCAGAGTTAGTGTACTGTGATTACCCCTTTAATGGCCGGAGTTAGTGTACTGTGAGTACCCCTTTAATGCTGGATTTAGTGTACAGTGGGTACCCCTTTAATGGCCGGATTTAGTGTACTGTGATTACCCCTTTAATGGCTGGATTTAGTGTACTGTGATTACCCCTTTAATGGCCAGATTTAGTGTACAGTGAGTACCCCTTTAATGGCCGGAGTTAGTGTACTGTGAGTACCCCTTTAATGGCCGGAGTTAGTGTACTGTGAGTACCCCTTTAATGACCGGATTTAGTGTACAGTGAGTACCCCTTTAATGGCCGGAGTTAGTGTACTGTGAGTACCCCTTTAATGGCCGGAGTTAGTGTACTGTGAGTACCCCTTTAATGGCCGGATTTAGTGTACTGTGATTACCGCTTTAATGGCCGGAGTTAGTATACTGTGAGTACCCCTTTAATGGACGGAGTTAGTGTACTGTGAGTACCCCTTTAATGGCCGGATTTAGTGTACTGTGAGTACCCCTTTAATGGTCAGATTTAGTGTACTGTGAGTACCCCTTTAATGGCCGGAGTTAGTGTACAGTGAGTACACCTTTAATGGTCGGAGTTAGTGTACTGTGATTACCCCTTTAATGGCAGGATTTAGTGTACTGTGATTACCCCTTTAATGGCCGGAGTTAGTGTACTGTGAGTATCCCTTTAATGACCGGATTTAGTGTACAGTACCCCTTTAATGGCCGGAGTTAGTGTACTGTGAGTACCCCTTTAATGGCCGGATTTAGTGTACTGTGAGTACCCCTTTAATGACCGGATTTAGTGTACAGTGAGTACCCCTTTAATGGCCGGATTTAGTGTACAGTGAGTACACCTTTAATGGTCGGAGTTAGTGTACTGTGATTACCCCTTTAATGGCTGGATTTAGTGTACTGTGATTACCCCTTTAATGGCCAGATTTAGTGTACAGTGAGTACCCCTTTAATGGCCGGAGTTAGTGTACTGTGAGTACCCCTTTAATGGCCGGAGTTAGTGTACTGTGAGTACCCCTTTAATGACCGGATTTAGTGTACAGTGAGTACCCCTTTAATGGCCGGAGTTAGTGTACTGTGAGTACCCTTTAATGGCCGGAGTTAGTGTACTGTGAGTACCCATTTAATGGCCGGATTTAGTGTACTGTGATTACCCCTTTAATGGCCGGAGTTAGTGTACTGTGAGTACCCCTTTAATGGACGGAGTTAGTGTACTGTGAGTACCCCTTTAATGGCCGGATTTAGTGTACTGTGAGTACCCCTTTAATGGCCGGATTTAGTGTACTGTGAGTACCCCTTTAATGGCCGGAGTTAGTGTACAGTGAGTACACCTTTAATGGTCGGAGTTAGTGTACTGTGATTACCCCTTTAATGGCAGGATTTAGTGTACTGTGAGTACCCCTTTAATGGCCAGAGTTAGTGTACTGTGAGTACCCCTTTAATGACCGGATTTAGTGTACAGTACCCCTTTAATGGCCGGAGTTAGTGTACTGTGAGTACCCCTTTAATGGCCGGATTTAGTGTACTGTGAGTACCCCTTTAATGGCCGGAGTTAGTGTACTATGAGTACCCCTTTAATGACCGGATTTAGTGTACAGTACCCCTTTAATGGCCGGAGTTAGTGTACTGTGAGTACCCCTTTAATGGCTGGAGTTAGTGTACTGTGAGTACCCCTTTAATGACCGGATTTAGTGTACAGTGAGTACCCCTTTAATGGCCGGATTTAGTGTACAGTGAGTACACCTTTAATGGTCGGAGTTAGTGTACTGTGATTACCCCTTTAATGGCAGGATTTAGTGTAATGTGAGTACCCCTTTAATGGCCGGAGTTAGTGTACTGTGAGCACCTCTTTAATGGCAGGATTTAGTGTACTGTGAGTACACCTTTAATGGCCGGATTTAGTGTACTGTGAGTACCCCTTTAATGGTCGAAGTTAGTGTACTGTGATTACCCCTTTAATGGCCGGATTTAGTGTACTGTGAGTACCCCTTTAATGGCCGGAGTTAGTGTACTGTGAGTACCCCTTTAATGACCGGTTTTGTGTACTGTGAGTACACCTTTAATGACCGGATTTAGTGTACTGTGAGTACCCCTTTAATGGCCGGAGTTAGTGTACTGTGAGTACCCCTTTAATGGTCGGAGTTAGTGTACTGTGAGTAGCCCTTTAATGACCGGATTTAGTGTACTGTGAGTACACCTTTAATGACCGGATTTAGTGTACTGTGAGTACCCCTTTAATGACCGGATTTAGTGTACTGTGAGTACCCCTTTAATGATCGGAGTTAGTGTGCTGTGAGTACACCTTTAATGACCGGATTTAGTGTACTGTGAGTACCCCTTTAATGGCCGGTATTAGTGTACTGTGAGTACCCCTTTAATGGCAGGATTTAGTGTACTGTGAGTATCCCTTTAATGGCTGGATTTAGTGTACTGTGAGTACCCCTTTAATGACCGGAGTTAGTGTACTGTGAGTACACCTTTAATGGCCGGATTTAGTGTACTGTGAGTACACCTTTAATGGCCGGATTTAGTGTACTGTGAGTACCCCTTTAATGGTCGGAGTTAGTGTACTGTGAGTACACCTTTAATGACCGGATTTAGTGTACTGTGAGTATCCCTTTAATGGTCGGAGTTAGTGTACTGTGAGTACCCCTTTAATGGCAGGATTTAGTGTACTGTGAGTATCCCTTTAATGGCTGGATTTAGTGTACTGTGAGTACACCTTTAATGACCGGAGTTAGTGTACTGTGAGTACACCTTTAATGGCCGGATTTAGTGTACTGTGAGTACACCTTTAATGGCCGGATTTAGTGTACTGTGAGTACCCCTTTAATGGTCGGAGTTAGTGTACTGTGATTACCCCTTTAATGGCAGGATTTAGTGTACTGTGAGTACCCCTTTAATGGCCGGAGTTAGTGTACTGTGAGTACCCCTTTAATGACCGGATTTAGTGTACTGTGAGTACACCTTTAATGGCCGGAGTTAGTGTACTGTGAGTACCCCTTTAATGGCCGGGGTTAGTGTACGTGAGTACCCCTTTAATGACCAGATTTAGTGTACAGTACCCCTTTAATGACCGGATTTAGTGTACTGTGAGTACCCCTTTAATGGCTGGAGTTAGTGTACTGTGAGTACCCCTTTAATGACCGGAGTTAGTGTAGTGTGAGTACCCCTTTAATGGTCGGATTTAGTGTACTGTGGGTACCCCTTTAATGACCGGTGTTAGTGTACTGTGAGTACCCCTTTAATGACCGGGGTAGTGTACTGTGAGTACCCCTTTAATGACCGGAGTTAGTGTACAGTGAGTACCCCTTTAATGGCCGGATTTAGTGTACTGTGAGTACCCCTTTAATGGCCGGATTTAGTGTACAGTGAGTACCCCTTTAATGACTGGATTAGTGTACTGTGAGTACCCCTTTAATGGCTGGAGTTAGTGTACTGTGAGTACCCCTTTAATGACCGGAGTTAGTGTACTGTGAGTACCCCTTTAATGACCGGAGTTAGTGTACTGTGAGTACCCATTTAATGGTCGGATTTAGTGTACTGTGAGTACCCCTTTAATGGCCGGAGTTAGTGTACTGTGAGTACCCCTTTAATGGCCGGATTTAGTGTACTGAGTACCCATTTAATGGTCGGATTTAGTGTACAGTGAGTACCCCTTTAATGGCCGGAGTTAGTGTACTGTGAGTACCCATTTAATGGCTGGATTTAGTGTACTGTGAGTACCCCTTTAATGGCCGGAGTTAGTGTACTGTGAGTACCCCTTTAATGACCGGAGTTAGTGTACAGTGAGTACCCCTTTAATGGCCGGATTTAGTGTACTGTGAGTACCCCTTTAATGGCCGGATTTAGTGTACAGTGAGTACCCCTTTAATGACTGGAGTTAGTGTACTGTGAGTACCCCTTTAATGGCTGGAGTTAGTGTACTGTGAGTACCCCTTTAATGACCGGAGTTAGTGTACTGTGAGTACCCCTTTAATGACCGGAGTTAGTGTACTGTGAGTACCCATTTAATGGTCGGATTTAGTGTACAGTGAGTACCCCTTTAATGGCCGGAGTTAGTGTACTGTGAGTACCCCTTTAATGGCCGGATTTAGTGTACTGAATACCCATTTAATGGTCGGATTTAGTGTACAGTGAGTACCCCTTTAGTGGCCGGAGTTAGTGTACTGTGAGTACCCATTTAATGGCTGGATTTAGTGTACTGTGAGTACCCCTTTAATGGCCGGAGTTAGTGTACTGTGAGTACCCCTTTAATGGCCGGATTTAGTGTACTGTGAGTACCCCTTTAATGGCCGGATTTAGTGTACTGTGAGTACCCCTTTAATGGACGGAGTTAGTGTACTGTGAGTACCCCTTTAATGGCCGGATTTAGTGTACTGTGAGTACCCCTTTAATGACCGGAGTTAGTGTACTGTGAGTACCCCTTTAATGGATGGATTTAGTGTACTGTGAGTACCCCTTTAATGACCGGAGTTAGTGTACTGTGAGTACCCCTTTAATGGCCGGAGTTAGTGTACTGTGAGTACCCCTTTAATGGCCGGAGTTAGTGTACTGTGAGTACCCCTTTAATGGCCGGATTTAGTGTACAGTGAGTACCCCTTTAATGGCTGGAGTTAGTGTACTGTGAGTACCCCTTTAATTGCCGGATTTAGTGTACAGTACCCCTTTAATGGCCATAGTTAGTGTACAGTACCCCTTTAATGGCCAGAGTTAGTGTACAGTGAGTACCCCTTTAATGGCCGGAGATAGTGTACTGTGAGTACCCCTTTAATGGCCGGAGATAGTGTACTGTGGGTACCCCTTTAATGGCCGGATTTAGTGTACAGTGAGTACCCCTTTAATGGCTGGAGTTAGTGTACTGTGAGTACCCCTTTAATGGCCGGATTTAGTGTACTGTGAGTACCCCTTTAATGGCTGGATTTAGTGTACTGTGAGTACCCCTTTAATGGCCGGATTTAGTGTACTGTGAGTACCCCTTTAATGGCCGGAGTTAGTGTACTGTGGGTACCCCTTTAATGGCCGGAGTTAGTGTACTGTGAGTACCCCTTTAATGGCCGAAGATAGTGTACTGTGAGTACCCCTTTAATGGCCGGAGTTAGTGTACTGTGAGTACCCCTTTAATGGCCGGAGTTAGTGTACTGTGAGTACCCCTTTAATGGCCGGATTTAGTGTACTGTGAGTACCCCTTTAATGGCCGGAGTTAGTGTACTGTGAGTACCCCTTTAATGGCCGGAGTTAGTGTACTGTGAGTACCCCTTTAATGGCCGGATTTAGTGTACTGTGAGTACCCCTTTAATGGCCGGATTTAGTGTACTGTGAGTACCCCTTTAATGGCAGGATTTAGTGTACTGTGAGTACCCCTTTAATGGTCGGATTTAGTGTACTGTGAGTACCCCTTTAATGGCCGGATTTAGTGTACTGTGAGTACCCCTTTAATGGCCGGAGTTAGTTTACTGTGAGTACCCCTTTATTGACCAGATTTAGTGTACAGTACCCCTTTAATGACCGGATTTAGTGTACAGTACCCCTTTAATGGCCGGATTTAGTGTACTGTGAGTACCCCTTTAATGGCCGGAGTTAGTGTACTGTGAGTACCCCTTTAATGGCTGGAGTTAGTGTACTGTGAGTACCCCTTTAATGGCCGGATTTAGTGTACTGTGAGTACCCCTTTAATGACCAGATTTAGTGTACAGTACCCCTTTAATGACCGGATTTAGTGTACAGTACCCCTTTAATGGCCGGATTTAGTGTACTGTGAGTACCCCTTTAATGACCGGATTTAGTGTACAGTACCCCTTTAATGACCGGATTTAGTGTACAGTACCCCTTTAATGGCCGGATTTAGTGTACTGTGAGTACCCCTTTAAGAACCAAGTAAATACTCATTGATGAGTAGTTTAATAACATATTTTATTTGTTCATAAATTGATTTATGATAAAAGGGATTGGAGGACAAGTGCTATAATTACTTAATATACATTGTACCCTCCTCTCCCTAGTATAATACACTGACAAATGATAACACTGAAGACGAACAAACACTAGGTATATAATATACATACACATAATGAACAATATATGAAAAATAAACAGAATGGCGATTGTGGAGTAGAATCGGAAGTTCAGTACAGAGACGAGATGGGACGAGTGTGTGTATGCTTCATCAACACGTCGGTGATCATTCCCGTGCAACAAGTAAAAATACGATAGTACAGGCATGTATCAATTATTCAGTGCCTTAACAGGGGCATAACTGGGATATATATTACACAGGAAACAAGGTACAAACATAGAATATATTCTATTATAAGTCGATTTTAAGTGTAAAATGGCATGGTCAAAGTGTTAGGTTCTCTTAAATCGACTGGAATCTCTAATATACGAGTGTACAGCCTTAAAAATATCACGATTCTCAGTATCAATACACGAGTGTACAGCCTTAAAAATATCACTATTCTCAGTATAAGTTAATTCGGGTTTCCCATAAAGAAATATGTCTACAGAGTTAACCCTTTACCCAACAAAACGGCCAAAAACGCCCAAATAAAGCTTCAACAGTCTAAAATATCTTCGGTCTGTCTCAATAACACCATACAAATATGGATATTATTGGAACTGGTTCATTGACCACATTGTGATGGTTACAGTTATGCCCTGTGCCAATGCATTCTCTTATATATGCGAGTCGACCATAGGTCGCCTCGCATATATAAGAGAATGCATTGGCCTAAAAAAAATCTTTTTTTAACACTTTTTACCATTTTTTCTTACATTCTTTAACAATTTTATAATTTAATCTTACATTTTTTAACAATTTTTATAATATTTTTCTACATTCTTTGACAATTTTATCATTTTTAATATGTGTTAAGCCAATGCATTCTCTTATAAATGCGAGGCGACCTATGGTCGACTCGCATATATAAGAGAATGAATTGGCACAGGGCCGTTCTGTTGGGTAACGGGTTAATATTATATTGCATGAGATTATTATTGAGTCTTAGCCAAGATTCGGCATAATGGTTACATTCAAAGAAAAAATGATTAGCATTTTCTTCCCGGATGCCACACGAGTAGTGCCACCCGTAGGTAATGTTCAGATAATAAGTTCAATAAACGACAACTCACTGTGATAGCGGTATGTAACATACAATCAAATTTGCAAAGAAATAGAGTTAATAACATGAACAAACACGCAAAAGCTAAAGTTGAATAACATTTAGATGAAAGAATTAATGACTCGCCATCATCTAGAGACTTCTGGCAAATCATCAATTATCTTCTGAATGAAAAGAAAACAAATAAAATACCACCGCTTCATTCGGCTAATAGCAAAGTCATATCAAATTAATGGAGTTTCATACGCTAGCAATGACATCGATAAAGCTAGACTGCCCAACGCAAACTTTATCCAAAATTCATCTATAAAAGATATAGGACAAAAACTACCAGATGCGACAGTAAACTTACTGATATTCCCATTAATCAAAAACCTCAAAACAAATAAAGCTCAGGGCCACGATGGAATTAATGCTAAAATGTTGAAAGGAACAGCAGCTATTGCTATGAAAATAAATATCAAATAGAGTTTCATATGGTAGTTTACCAGGCTTAACCCTTTCATGACAGTAGCAGAGCTGGTGCAGCATTAAAGATCACATGCCAGTGCATTCTCTTATATATGCTTATATATATATGCATAAGAGAATGCACTGGCTTACAAGGTCGAAGTCAACATTGTTAGGCCGATGTATTCTCTTATATATGCTTATATATACATAGAATGCACTGGCTTACAAGGTCGAAGTCAACATTGTTAGGCCGATGTATTCTCTTATATAAAAGGCTTAAAATACATGTAGTGTGTCTGTCATTCGCAGAATGAGGTCCCCAGAGGGTGAATTTAGTTATTCTACCTGCATAATGGGTTAGCATCACTAAATTCACCCTCTGGGACCTCATTCTGCTTAGCACTCATCTTCCGAGAAGTATCTATAGTCTCAAATTAACTTTGTTTTTAGTTATTTTTTCCCTTCTGATCAGTTTCTATATCCCCTAATTTGCACAAGATAAAATTCATAATCGAGGTGACTGATGGGTGAATATCAACAACTTCAACTGGGAAACTTCAATCTGATCCTAGCAGTTCATGGGCCTAAGCAGAATTAGGTCCTTAGAGCGTGAATTTGGTGACACTATCCCACTGTGCGGATAAGTGTAACTAAATTCACCCTCTGGGAACCTCATTCTGCAATGACAGACAGACAATTTCAAGGCTTGTTTGGCCAATGTATTCTCTTATATATGCGAGGCTCCCTGTGGTAAGCCTGAGGCCTCCTGATTTGTAAGCTAATATTGTTAGGCAAATCTATTCTCTTATATATGTGAGGCTCCTATGGGAGACTCGCATATATAAGAGAATGCATTGGCACAGGGTTTTGGCAAAATTTCAGGAAGCTCCAGTCATTGAAGGGTTAAACTACCCTTATGGAGCCCCTCACAGACGTGAGCAGATGACACTCAGCAATACATGCTGTCACCTGTATGGGGCTCCCTACAGGAAGCTCCAGTCATCGAAGGGTTAACAAACAAGTTATTGTGATAGTGGTATGTAACATACAATCAAATTTGCGACTATAAAATGGTTTTACCAGACTTACGCTTTCTCCCTTATTCAATTATCTCTTTGACGTACATTCAATAATAAGGTTTGTCTCGGCGATAAACAGTATCGTGTACATATAAATTAAAGTCGTTCATGTCATCTTGTACATATAAATTAAAGTCGTTCATGTCATAGTCATTATAGAAGAATGATAATAAGGTTTGTCTCGGTGATAAATAAAAGTCTTTCGTGTCATAGTCAAATAATATGGAGGAAGATATAAATTATAAAAGGGTCAGGGGTCAGGCAGGAATGAGTTATTAATAAATTATAAAAGGGTCAGGGGACAGGCAGGAATGAGTTATTAATAAATTATGAAGGGGTCAGGGGTCAGGCAGGAACGAGTTATTAATAAATTATGAAGGGGTCAGGGGTCAGGCAGGAATGAGTTATTAATAAATTATGAAGGGGTCAGGGGTCAGGCAGGAATGAGTTATTAATAAATTATAAAAGGGTCAGGGGTCAGGCAGGAATGAGTTATTAATAAATTATGAAGGGGTCAGGCGTCAGGCAGGAATGAGCTATTAATAAATTATGAAGGAGTCAGGAGCCAGGCAGGAACGAGTTATTAATAAATTATGAAGGGGTCAGGCGTCAGGCAGGAATGGATAAATATTCTATCAGAATGTTAAATTCTGAAGGGGTCGGGTAGGAATAGATACACATTCTATCAGAATGTTAAATTCTGAAGGATTCAGGCAGGATTGGATAAATATTCTATCAGAATGTTAAATTCTGAAGGGGTCGGGTAGGAATTGATACACATTCTATCAGAATGTTAAATTCTGAAGGATTCAGGCAGGATTGGATAAATGTTCTATCAGAATGTTAAGTGCTGAAGGAGTCGGTCAGGAATGGATACACATTCTATCAGAATGTTAAATTCTGAAGGGGTCGGGTAGGAATGGATACACATTCTATCAGAATGTTAAATTCTGAAGGATTCAGGCAGGATTGGATAAATATTCTATCAGAATGTTAAATTCTGAAGGGGTCGGGTAGGAATTGATACACATTCTATCAGAATGTTAAATTCTGAAGGATTCAGGCAGGATTGGATAAATGTTCTATCAGAATGTTAAGTGCTGAAGGAGTCGGTCAGGAATGGATACACATTCTATCAGAATGTTAAATTCTGAAGGGGTCGGGTAGGAATGGATACACATTCTATCAGAATGTTAAATTCTGAAGGGGTCGGGTAGGAATGGATACACATTCTATCAGAATGTTAAATTCTGAAGGGGTCGGGTAGGAATGGATACACATTCTATCAGAATGTTAAATTCTGAAGGGGTCGGGTAGGAATGGATACACATTCTATCAGAATGTTAAATTCTGAAGGATTCAGGCAGGATTGGATAAATATTCTATCAGAATGTTAAATTCTGAAGGGGTCGGGTAGGAATTGATACACATTCTATCAGAATGTTAAATTCTGAAGGATTCAGGCAGGATTGGATAAATGTTCTATCAGAATGTTAAGTGCTGAAGGAGTCGGTCAGGAATGGATACACATTCTATCAGAATGTTAAATTCTGAAGGGGTCGGGTAGGAATGGATACACATTCTATCAGAATGTTAAGTGCTGAAGGAGTCGGTCAGGAATGGATACACATTCTATCAGAATGTTAAATTCTGAAGGGGTCGGGTAGGAATGGATACACATTCTATCAGAATGTTAAATTCTGAAGGGGTCGGGTAGGAATGGATACACATTCTATCAGAATGTTAAATTCTGAAGGGGTCGGGTAGGAATGGATACACATTCTATCAGAATGTTAAGTGCTGAAGGAGTCGGTCAGGAATGGATACACATTCTATCAGAATGTTAAGTGCTGAAGGAGTCGGTCAGGAATGGATACAAATTCTATCAGAATGTTAAATTCTGAAGGGGTCGGGTAGGAATGGATACACATTCTATCAGAATGTTAAGTGCTGAAGGAGTCGGTCAGGAATGGATACACATTCTATCAGAATGTTAAGTGCTGAAGGAGTCGGTCAGGAATGGATACAAATTCTATCAGAATGTTAAATTCTGAAGGATTTGGGTAGTAATGGTTTGATTAACTGATTGCGGTTTAATGTCACTGTCAGCAATTGAGGCCACATCACAACATTGCCAGTTTTAGTGGTGGAGGAAATCTGCACACTTACGGCTAATCTAACAGTGATTTCAATGGCTGATAAACTCGTCGACATGTGCAGCAAACCGCCGGCCATAGGCAAGTAACTTGGAACTCCACCAGATAACGATTTCGAGTTTCAAAGTCCATGATGGAAACATGTGGATTTAAACCCATATCGCCGATGCTGGAGGGCGAGATGGCTTGGAGTTGTACCCCTTACCGACTGAGCCACCGAGGCCCCCAGGAACGGACACACATTCTATTAGAATCTTAAATGCTGAAGGAGTTGAGTAGGAATGCATACACATTCTATCAGAATGTTAAAATCTGAAGGGGTCATAAATAGCAACCCTAATTTGTTCTGGCATGTAACCAGAACCACACATTTAATGTTATCTGGCCTATTAACTTTTCGGTGATCTAAAAATAAATTGGTTGAATATTATGGGCGCCTTTAAAGATAAATCTCTATTGATTACATTTTATTTGGATAGTACGTGACACAGAGAGATCCAGAGATGAAGCACAGTTCTAAAGTTGTCAGAACAGCCATTTACACTGATATCCACAACCTCGAGATGACTGTGCTGCTTGACAGAGATTAAATTGATCGGATGTTAAGGCAGCAGTACTACAATACAATCTACGGTGTAATATTCACCGTCGCGTAAATTGTATCCTTAAGATTCATCGTGATTCACATAAGCCTGAATTTAGTGTGTCTGACATTTGTAGAATGATGTCCCCAGAAGGTGAATTTAGTGACGCTATCCCACAAAATGCACCCTCTGGAGACCTCATTCTGCTTAGACCTCATCTTCTGGGAAGTAAATTAACATTGTTTTTAGATACTTTTTCCCTTGTCAGTTTCTATATCCCCTAATTTGCAGAAGATAAAATGCATTGAGGTGACCAATGGGTGAACATCATCAACTTCAACTGGGAAACTTCAATATGATCCTCAAGATCTCCCATAGCAGTTGAGGCCTAAGCAGAATGAGGTCCCCAGAGGGTGAATTTGGTGATGCTAGCTTGCTATACAGGATACCATCACTAAATTCACCCTCTGGGGACCTCATTCTCTAAATGTCAGACACACTAATTTCAGGATGAGCAGTTATAAACTCCAATCTCGTCCAATCGATAGTTTTGAGACGTGTCTTTACGTCTACCATAACAGCAGCTAATAATTTTTTTGTATAAAAGAAAATAACTCATCACCAATGTATTGGCAAAACATTGGCATGATGCTAAACAATTCCCTGGAGTGTTCGGCAGTGTACATGAGAATATAATCTCAACTGTTTTTATATTTGTTAAGATTGTTTACTATGGCATAAAATATAGTCTCGCTTAATGTGGCTTATAATAACTATGATATAGAATATAGTCTCGCTTAATGTGGCTTAAAATAATTATGATAGTGAGAGCTTTCCGATGAATGGCAACAAGCCATATTTCCGACTAAATCCTGAAAAATTACCCATAATTCTGCTGTGGTCAAGGAGTCGATTATATAGGGCATTACTGTATTTTATTACAAAAAAAACCAAAACATACTGAAACATAAGGAATAAAAACTCAGAAAAAATTCTGCATTTTCTGAAAAATTTCTGAGTCGAAATATGCGTAAACCTCCACCATGCGGGGTAGCATCACAAATTCACCCTCTGGGGACCTCATTCTGCAAATGACAGACATGCTATTACAAGGCTGGAGCTGAACCCAGATTTGATGAAACACTTAAACAAAGATTGAGCACACGAAGGGATACAGTAACTTTAAATACAAGCCTGATCGAGTTTAGTGTGCCTGTGCAGAAGGAGGTCCCCAGAGGGTGAATTTAGTGATGTTATCCCGCATAGCCGGCAAGCATCACTAAATTCACCGTCTGGGGACCACATTCTGCTTAGGCCTCATCTCCTCTGGAAAGTTTCTTTATTATAAAATTTCTAAAGAAACTTCTCCACATAAATTCTATTTCTTTTTTAGTTTAATTTCTCTATATCCCCAAACTGGCAGACGACACATGACAATATTCACCATTTGGGACCTTCAATCTGAGTCTAGGTCTCCCATAGCACATGAGGCCATACAGAATGAGGCCCCCAGAGGGTGAATTTGGTGATGCCAGCCCGCTATGCGGGTAGCATCACTAAATTCACCCTCTGGGGACCTCATTCTGAAAATTACAGGCACACTAAACTCAGGCTTGTTTAAATGTGTCTTCTTAATAAAATGACTAATGGAAAAAGGATTTACACCAAGTGACAGGATAAGCTCTTGTCTTCTTGACCCTTTCTATAATTAATGGATTCTCCCATCAGAAATAAAATTATACATTGGAGTGGTCTATTATTCAATTGGAGGGGTGATCAGGTAATAAAAGCAGCCAGCAAACAGATACAGTAATGCCCTAAGTGATCGACTCCATAACCACAGCAGAATTATGGGTAACTTTTCAGGATTTAGTCGAGGAGAGCTTTCCGATGAATGGCAACAAGCCATATTTCCGACTAAATCCTGAAAAGTTAGCCATAATTATGCTGTGGTTATGGAGTCGATTACTGAGGGCATTACTGCAATACAAGAGCAAAATGATTCATAATAATTGGTGGGAAATGTTCAGATAATAAGTTAAACAAGTGATCTATGGTCATTTGTTGAACTTATTATCTGAACATTTCCTGAGGGAAGTACACATCAATGAGTGTTTAGTATAGATTTAAGGGTAAATGCAAATGACAGGCACACTAAATTCAGGCTTGTTTAAATGTGTCTTCTTAATACAATGACTAATGGAAAAAGGATTTACACCAAGTGAAAGGATAATCTCATCTCTCAAGAATCTGAAATTGACAGAGGGAGCTATAATAAATCCAATGTGAATAAATTAGACCTGGGCTGTCTGTTGTCTGCTGCTCAAACACATTAGATAATAAAGAGGATTCTCAATTGTGACCCGCCATATCAAATCCAGTCGTAAGTCGGGATTTTGTTTAACCTGTGCCAATGCATTCTCTTATATATGCGAGTCGACCATAGGTCGCCTCGCATATATAAGAGAATGCATTGGCCTAACAATTTTTTATAATTTTTTTAAATAAATATTTCTTACAATTTTTAGAACATAAAATAAAAAAGCCCCACACATATATAGAAGCATATAGAAGAGTGTCGTCTGCTCATGTTTGTATGGGGCTCTGTATGGGTGAAATTATAAAATTGTTAAAGAATACAAGAAAAAATTATTAAAATTGTTAAAAATTGTTAGGCCAATGCATTCTCTTATATATGCGAGGCGACCTATGGCCGACTCGCATATATAAGAGAATGCATTGGCACAGGGTAAAAAAATCCCGACTTCCGACTGGATTTGATATGGCGGGTCACAATTGTGGTCATTGCCGGCAGATAATATTGTGCATTTAGTGATGCCTTCCAGATGAATTGTACATATTTTTCATTTGATTGGTAAATCAAATCGGACCGTGGATCTAAAACAATTTGATAACAAAGGCCAATGTTCTATTTGTATCTTTTTGTTAGAGAATAAAGGCATTCACAGGTAGATTTTCATCCCCTTCCATCCCGACCGGTATGTTTGGTCCAGGCCTGAGAATAAGGTGCCTGTCATTTGCAGAATGAGGTCCCCAGGGGGTGATTTTAGTGACACTATCCCACACAGCTGGCAAGCATCACCAAATTCACCCTCTGGGGACCTCATTCTGCATGGCCTCATCTGCTATGGGAGACATAGAATCAGATTAAAGTTCCCAAATGGTGAATATTGTGATGTACACCCATTGGGAACCTCGATTATGCAATGTGTCGTCTGCCAATTTGGGGATATAGAGAAACTAAAAAAGAAATATAATCTATGTGAAGAAGTTTCTATAGAAATTTTATAATAAAGAAACTTTCCAGATAAGATGAGGCCTAAGCAGAATGAGGTCTCCAGAGGGTAAATTTAGTGATGCTGGCCCGCTATGCGGGATAGCATCACTAAATTCACCCTCTGGGGACCTCATTCTGCAAATGACAGGCACACTAAACTCAGGCTTGCAAATGACCCACCATATCAAATCCAGTCGTAAGTCGGGATTTTTTTTAACCTGTGCCAATGCATTCTCTTATATATGCGAGTTGACCATAGGTCGCCTCGCATATATAAGAGAATACATTGGCCTAACAATTTTTTATCATTTTTTTTAAATAAATGTTTCTTACAATTTTTAGGACATAAAATAAAAAACATCCATTACCCTGCAGGGAGCCCCACACATATATAGAAGCATATAGAAGAGTGTCGTCTGCTCATGTTTGTCTGGGGCTCTGTTTGGGTGAAATTATAAAATGTATGGTTGTATGATAAACTTATTATATGAACATTTCCTAAGGGAACTTAGATGAGTCCCCAGTTTATAGCGGAATTTACAAAACGAGTCCAGTAAATTAGGTCTAAAGGCTCGGACCAGACCTAATTTACTGGACGAGTTTTGTAAATTCCGCTATAAACTGGGGACGAGTCATAGATTCTATTTATTACATGACCAAAACCTCGACAAAACATATGTAAATCAACAAATGGGATGCGAAATTAACATCGGCTTCTATAAGGCATGCAATGACGTTTCACGTAACTACTAGTATGCGTTGTTTGTCAGCGTAAAGAAATAGTCTCAGATAAATAAAGACTCTTTGCCGTATTTAATGACGTATATTTAATGACATAACTTTTCAAACTCTTCATTCATTATAGTTTGTTAGAAAAATATTGGAAGCCATAGTATTTTGATATGTATCGTACGGAATGTAAACAGACGATTAACACTGGAAGTCAAATGTCACCTGGCACTATTCCTGTTATTAAACCAACATTTAATATCACAATTTATAGAATGGGTTTATTGAATGGAATAAGGGTAGGATCATGTTATAATTTATAGCATGGGTTTATTGAATGGAATAAGGGTAGGATCATGTAATAAAAAGGTTTACAAATAAAATATTAAAAATTTATAAAAAGTTGGTTGAGAATCTAATAATTGATTTATATTGGCCTCAACACTCTACTCACCTCTATTCCTTTCTCTTTATAATCCCCGAAGAACGACTCCCACGCAGCCACCATTTTAGGATTTTTGTCCCTCAGTTTGTATGTGACTTTAACTTTGTTTTTGTCCTCGACTCCTGGGACTTTAACTTTGTTTTTGTCCTCGACATTTTCTGGTGGTGACGGTAGATTCACGTCATTGTTTGCTCCGTCCGTAACCTCCTCACTCATTTTGATGCTATATTAGAGAGAATCTAAACTTTAGGTTTCTTTGTCGTAAACAGACTTAAAAATCCACCTTGGACACAAATTCCTCAGACAATCCTGAAAATAGAAAACATTCTCTTAACCCTTTACCCAACAGAACGGCCCTGTGACAATGCATTCTCTTATATATGCGAGTCGACCATAGGGCGCCTCGCATATATAAGAGAATACATTGGCTTAACACATATTAAAAATGATAAAATTGTCAAAGAATGTAGAAAAATATTATAAAAATTGTTAAAAAATGTATGAAAAAATTATAAAATTGTTAAAGAATGTAAGAAAAAATGGTAAAAAGTGTTGAAAAAGAATTTTTTTAGGCCAATGCATTCTCTTATATATGCGAGGCGACCTATGGTCGACTCGCATATATAAGAGAATGCATTGGCACAGGGCATAACTGTAACCATCACAATGTGGTCAATGAACCGGTTCCAATGATATCCATATTTGTATGGTGTTATTGAGACAGACCGCAGATATTTTAGGCTGTTGAAGCTTTATTAGGGCGTTTTTGGCCGTTTTGTTGGGTAAAGGGTTAAAATAAGAGGCCAATCACATTTGGCCATTGTTTAAAGATAAAGAGTCGGTATTCAGTATTGCTGTTAAAATAGAAACATCCATTAAAACTGCCATAAACAGCAAGAATATTATATTATAGACAAACCCTGTTCTTATACCAATCATCAATGTCATGTAAATTGCATATGGTATCCAAAATGCGAACATCATTTTTACCTCTTTTTAAGTACTCCCGATGGCAAACATCCCTACGACATTTCAAATTCAGGTCCGATAACTCAGGCAGTGATTTATGCCTGGACCAAATTAAAGACATGTCATGGACTTGTTCAGGTGCATGAAACTGATAAGTTAGTACTCAAGCGCTATACCAATGGTGGGAATGTAGCATTCTTACTAACATTTACCGAAAATCTAACAGAAATCAACCTTACCACTCCATAGATATCATCGTCTGAACTATATAAGATTGACGGTGTGTGTGCTGTAAATTTGGTTTAATATTCGTAAAAATAACTACTTTGAGCAAGATTATTCTCCATTTCTATTTGATCACACAACTGGAGTGTTTCACATCACTTTAAGTCAATCCAGTAATACCCCCATTTTCATTGAATGTGGGGGTAGGGGTATATGGAGAGTAACCCAGATTAACCCTCTCTATACTAAATGGATTCTCCCAATCAGTAATGAAAGTCTACATTTGAATGATCTATTATTCATTTAGAGGGATGTTAAAGTGATAAAAGCAGATGACAGATAAATAAAAGTTCAGAAAGTGTCCTATTTATTGAGGGAAAAGTTTAGATTATAAGTTCAATAAAAAAATCTGAACTTATTATCTGAACATTTTCTATGTGATAACTACTCATCAATGATGCTTTAGTACACAAAGGGTTAAACATATCTGAACATTTTCTATGTGATAACTACTCATCAATGATGCTTTAGTATAGAAAGGTTAAACTTATCATCTGAACATTTTCTATGGGATAACTACTCATCAATGATGCTTTAGTGTAGAAAGGGTTAAACTTATTATCTGAACATTTCCTATGTGGTAACTACTCATCAATGATGCTTTAGTATAGAAAGGGTTAAACTTAATATCTGAACATTTCATATGTGATAACTACTCATCAATGATGCTTTAGTATAGAAATGGTTAAACTTATTATCTGAACATTTCATATGTGATAACTACTCATCAATGATGCTTTAGTATAGAAATGGTTAAACTTATTATCTGAACATTTCATATGTGATAACTACTCATCAATGATAACTACTCATCAATGATAGTTTAGGATAGAACGGGTTAAAACCTGAACATGTCCTGAATGTATTAAATGTACTCACCTGACATATAAATACCCCCTTTAACAGAAAACCAATAATAATCCAAACACGAACCAATTTATACGATCAGCGTCTAAAAGCCACAGAAACACTGTCAGCAAGACTCACAAAATGAATCGAATCGTAACCATTAACTATATTAAAATCAGAATAGCATGCTCGATCCACCTCCAAATCCAGGCTTTTACAAAATAAACACAGACCTGCAGTCGATCCGCCTCCAAATCCAGGATTTTACAATATAAGCACAGACCTGCAGTCGATCCAACTCCCAGTCCAAGCTTTTACAATATAAGACAGACTGCCTGCCTTACATGGAGCTACCGGTATCCTGACCAATAGATCTAGAGAGCTCACAGCACAGCGTTCTCATCAGACCTCCATCTATGCTATATGCTAGATGCTTATATTATATCATTCGATCCACAGTAATATCGGCGCTGTGAGGTCACACCCAATGAAGATTCCGACAATCTGTGTTCTTTATCAGTGTAGCATTGATGGATCGGGCGGATGGATCGGGCGGATGGATCGGGCGCGACGCAGCTCCATTCTTTTATACATTTTATTCATCAATAATTTTGTTCTAACGCTGTCAGCTTTTCTCATGTCACATATATTGTCTCTGCGCTGGAGATTGCAATCTTGCTGTTATTAGTATTAAAAGATGTATTCTACTATTCAAGACTTCAGACCTCCAATTACAACAACAACATGAACAAAATTTAATCAATCATAGAATCATTATTCGATTTGCAAGGAAAAAATGCTGAAAGCTCAGTGTTATTTGGATTAAAAATTCATAATTTACAGGTTGATATTACAATGTAATATTTAAAAGGGCACGCTGTACCGGTTTTAAATTCCGAGAATAATCAAAATTAGTGAAACATACTTAAAGATGTATTCAGGTATCCAGACCTCCAATTACAACAGCAACATTGTGAACAAAATTTAATCAATCATAAATCACTATTGGATTTCCAAGGAAACAATGCTGAAAAGTGTTATTTATATTAAAAATGAATAATTTGCAGGTTTATATTTCTATTTAAAGGGCACGCTGAACCAGTTTTAAAATCCGAGAAGGATCAAAATTAGTGAAACATAATTAAAGACATATTCAGGATTCCAGACCTCCAGTTACAACAACAACGTTAAATTTCTGCTTTATTTTGTTGAGAAAAATTTTGAAAATTAACAAATTGATTTTGTGTCGCTCTAATTTACATTGAAATGGTATAAAATGAATTTATAGAATCACCGGTAATATCGACGTTGTGAGGTCACAGCTAGGGGCTTGCGAATCTTAGATTTTGGTTCGAATTCAATCTTGAATCGAATATTCAAAATTTTTCGAATCAAATCGATTATCAAATCCCCGAAATCCAAATGTTGAAATCATCAATATTTATCGCTTAAAGTGGCATGTCCTGTTCTTGGTTATAAGCCAGAGGAGAACAGTTAGGAAATAGTTAATTTATACATTGTTTTAAACAGCATATTTGAGTTTGAATTAAGATTGTATATTTATTCCTCAACTCAAACATATAATTATATTATTTACCAGCTGAGACAGCTAGGCTCCCTTTGGGAGGCTTTGTTCAGTGTCGGAGGGCCTTGCGGCCCCTTTGTATGTTAGGGGCCTGCAGCCCTTGTGGAACCCCTTCATTTTGATTTTGAGCACTTAAACATTTTGAATTAAAACAAATTATAATTTTAATTGAAATAATTTTTTTTTAAATAAACATTTTTGTTTGAATTAATTTTAAATTAATTTTTTTGTTTTTTTGTTTTTTTTAAATCAAAATTTTGAAATACTAAAGCCTTTATAACATGTGCCAGGGTACCCCGAGTCACCACACCAAATTTGGTTGAAATCGGAGACTGGGAGAAAAATCCAGACGTACAGATATACCGACAGATGCTGCTCTTTTATATATATGGATTGGTTGGAACAAATTAAAAGAAAATATTATTTCTAGTGAAATTAGCTGCTCTTTTGGATTGTGTCTCTGATTCAAACTAACTATTTTATACCTATGACTGCCACTGAAGCTAAGTTTAGAGAAGAGGACAAAATCTTCAACATTTAGGAAAATTTATCCAAAAATAATTTATAAAAGTGGTCTGAGACTCGTACAAATTTTATCATAAAATTAATCTTGATTCTTTTGTACTGCATCACAGAGTTAACCCTTTACCCAACAAAACGGCCAAAACCGGCCAAATAAAGCTTCAACAGCCTAATATATCTTCGGTCTGTCTCAATAGAACCATACAAATATGGATATCATTGGAACCGGCTCCTTGACCACATTGTGATAGTTACAGTTATGCCCTGTGCCAATCCATTCTCTTATATATGCGAGTCGACCATAGGTCGCCTCGCATATATAAGAGAATGCATTGGCCTAAAAAAAATCTTTTTTTAACACTTTTTACCATTTTTTCTTACATTCTTTAACAATTTTATAATTTTTAATGTGTTAAGCCAATGCATTCTCTTATATATGCGAGTCGACCTATGGTCGACTCGCATATATAAGAGAATGCATTGGCACAGGGCTGTTCTGTTGGGTAAAGGGTTAAGGCTATAGATCATATTCTGAAATTGGACTTGTCTATTCGTACAATACATTTGATATTGATCAAGATAAATAATTACATTTGTCGAGCCGAAAAACCCCCCCCAAAATGTCCAGCGATATAAATTAAACAGAAGCGGTTTTCAATAAGAGTTTGACTGCTGGTAAATCACAGAGTGTTGGTTTAAAGATACATTCAAGTTTCTAAGATAATTTTTGCCTTACCCTTTCTATACTAAATGGATTCTTCTTCAGCTATAAAAGTATATATTACTCATTTGGAGGGGTGTTCAGAAATAAATTAGCAGACGACAGACAAACAAAAAGATTAAACAAGTGCAGAAGGATTCATTATAGTCATTGGTGTGAAATGTTCAGACCGTAAATTAAACAAACGATTTTTGCAGTTTTGGACAAGGAACCAGTCTATTCAACAAGAACGCAAATAAACAGACGCGAGAGTCGCAGAAACTAGGACTGTAATGATTTATCATGGATTTATTGTATCGCGATACACTTTCAAACGATATGCGTATTCTATCCTGTCATGTGTATCGCAAAATAGGAAATAAAGTAATGTCTGAAAATGGGCTAGTGTAAAAAAGCAAAAGCTGCAATTATCCCTCACATTTACATGTATATTATCCCTCACGTTTACATGTATATTATCCCTCACGTTTACATGTATATTATCCCTCACGTTTACATGTATACAATGTAAATTTGACTCATCTAGCCAATAATTAAACTACATTTTAGTTAAAATTAACTCTACCTACAGTTATAAACTTGCTGTTTCTGATAATTCTGATGGTATTCATTTGGAAACACTAATTTAGTGTATCATGATATACATGTATGTATCGTATTGTTGATCATGTATCATGATTTGTATCGTATCGTTTCCAAGTGTATCGTTGCAGCCCTAGCAGAAACAATATAACAGACGACAGCCAAATAGCCATTTTCATTCACCATGAATCTTATGACCTGAACCTCATCTCAGTGCAAAAGTTTATATCATTTCTTGCAAAAATGGAAGCTCATAATTTTTCAGCACACATTCTGTCAACATTCTTGAAGCAGTATTGCTCTCAATTAAATAGTCATTTAACCCTTTACCCAACAAAACGGCCAAAACCGGCCAAATAAAGATTCAACAGCCTAAAATATCTTCGGTCTGTCTCAATAGAACCATACAAATATGGATATCATTGGAACCGGCTCCTTGACCACTTTGTGATAGTTACAGTTGTGCCCTGTGCCAATGCATTCTCTTATATATGCGAGTCGACCATAGGTCGCCTCGCATATATAAGAGAATGCATTGGCCTAAAAAAATCTTTTTTTACCATTTTTCTTACATTCTTTAACAATTTTATAATATTTAATGCGTTAAGCCAATGCATTCTCTTATATATGCGAGGCGACCTATGGTCGACTCGCATATATCAGAGAATGCATTGGCACAGGACCGTTCTGTTGGGTAAAGGGTTAAAAGAGATAATTTGTTAAGCCAATGCATTCTCTTATATATGCGAGGCGACCTATGGTCGACTCGCATATATCAGAGAATGCATTGGCACAGGGCCGTTCTGTTGGGTAAAGGGTTAAGCCTTTCACTGGTTCAGATCATGTACTTCTTATCCAATCACTATGTATAATTGCTGAGAATGCTCCTCCCAAAATTTCCCTTAAAAATATGATTAACACGTTGAGTGCCGGCTACAAGTTATCTCGTACTACACTATATTCCAGGGTGCCACTATGAGTTATCTCGTACTACACTATATTCCAGGGTGCCACTACAAGTTATCTAGTACTACACTATATTCCAGGGTGCCACTACGAGTTATCTCATACTACACTATATTCGAGGGTGCCACTACGAGTTATCTCGTACTACACTATATTCCAGGGTGCCACTATGAGTTATCTCGTACTACACTATATTCCAGGGTGCCACTATGAGTTATCTAGTACTACACTATATTCCAGGGTGCCACTATGAGTTATCACGTACTACACTATATTCCAGGGTGCCACTACGAGTTATCTCGTACTACACTATATTCCAGGGTGCCACTATGAGTTATCTCGTACTACACTATATTCCAGGGTGCCACTACAAGTTATCTAGTACTACACTATATTCCAGGGTGCCACTACGAGTTATCTCATACTACACTATATTCGAGGGTGCCACTACGAGTTATCTCGTACTACACTATATTCCAGGGTGCCACTATGAGTTATCACGTACTACACTATATTCCAGGGTGCCACTACGAGTTATCTCGTACTACACTATATTCCAGGGTGCCACTATGAGTTATCTCGTACTACACTATATTCCAGGGTGCCACTATGAGTTATCACGTACTACACTATATTCCAGGGTGCCACTACGAGTTATCTCGTACTACACTATATTCCAGGGTGCCACTACGAGTTATCTCATACTACACTATATTCCAGGGTGCCACTATGAGTTATCTCGTACTACACTATATTCCAGGGTGCCACTATGAGTTATCACGTACTACACTATATTCCAGGGTGCCACTATGAGTTATCTCGTACTACACTATATTCCAGGGTGCCACTATGAGTTATCTCGTACTACACTATATTCCAGGGTGCCACTACGAGTTATCACGTACTACACTATATTCCAGGGTGCCACTATGAGTTATTTCGTACTTTATATGGGGTCTAAATATTCTGCTGTAGAAAATTTAGAAATTAAGTCGGCACCCAGCACCACCCATCTAAACCTGGAATATGCATGGGATACGATATTTCCTGGCTGTGACAATGAGTTATGTTGTTGCCAGAACTAGGAGGGTAACACAAAAGGTAAAATGAGCACATGTTTATAATTAGGTGAAATCCACGGGTATTAACACATTGAGTGCCACTATGAGTTATCACGTACTACACTATATTCCAGGGTGCCACTATGAGTTATCTCGTACTACACTATATTCCAGGGTGCCACTACGAGTTATCTCGTACTACACTATATTCCAGGGTGCCACTACGAGTTATCTCGTACTACACTATATTCCAGGGTGCCACTATGAGTTATCTCGTACTACACTATATTCCAGGGTGCCACTACGAGTTATCTCGTACTACACTATATTCCAGGGTGCCACTATGAGTTATCTCGTACTACACTATATTCCAGGGTGCCACTATGAGTTATCACGTACTACACTATATTCCAGGGTGCCACTACGAGTTATCTAGTACTTAAAATGGGGTCTAAATATTCTGCTGTAGAAATTTAAGAAATTAAGTTCCCCACGTAATAATGATTTCAACAATCTTAGGAAGCTCATATATATGTGATGTGACTGGTGCCACTGCATCTGTGTAATAAAGGAACCTAATTTGGGCCGAAAGTATGGTTATACTGACGCATTGGCTCCTACCTCCATTGTGCCATCTGAATTGGCATTTTATGATAAGATCCACAAAAACCTCTAACATTCTGCTCTCCAGATTAACCAGTTAGTTCATGTATTTGAATAGTAAACATCAATTTTGAAGTAGCGATCACATATGTAAGATTGTATATGTCAAAATTTAGGTACGAGATAACTCAGCGCCACCCATCTAAACATGGAATGTGGGATACGATATTTCCTGGCTGTGACAACGAGTTATGTTGTAGCCAGAACTAGTGCAGGGTACTCCAAAAGGTCAAATGAGCACATGTTTATTATTTACAATATCGAACATGATAATCTGATGAAGTACTCATGAGAAAAACGTAAAGTGTAAAAAATGTTTTTATGTGATCCAAGCTGATACATGCCCAATTTTGGGGTTTGAGGGTGGTTATATGGTGCTATCTACATATTTAATACATAATATAAAGTTGGCACACTGTAATTTTACACTATAGGGTTCCGGCACTCAACGTGTTAAAGTATTCAGCTATCAGCTCCAGATTGCATGCTTATTTGTGACTTTTGTGAGCTGATATTGTAATAAACATTGAATTAATTACCAATGTAAGTCATGTAAAGCACACAAAGTCACTTAAATCGTGCAATTTCGAGATGGAACCTTCACCTTCAGTGAAATGGATTAACCCTTTACCCAACAGAAGGGCCCTGTGCCAATGAATTCTCTTATATATGCGAGTCGACCATAGGTCGCCTCGCATATATAAGAGAATGCATTGGCTTAACACATTAAAAATTATTTTTTTAGGCCAATGCATTCTCTTATATATGCGAGGCGACCTATGGTCGACTCGCATATATAAGAGAATGCATTGGCACAGGGCATAACTGTAACTATCACAATGTGGTCAAGGAGCCGGTTCCAATGATATCCATATTTGTATGGTTCTATTGAGACAGACCGAAGATATTTTAGGCTGTTGAAGCTTTATTTGGCCGGTTTTGGCCGTTTTGTTGGGTAAAGGGTTAAATCGTGCAATTTCGAGATGGAACTTTCACCTTCTAGTCCAGTGCATTTATGAGAAAAAAATGCCACACCCGGAACTAATTGCAACAGAATTTTTTTTTGCTGGAATAAGTACATAAACCCTCCATAAACAACATACTAAAAATCGGCAAAAATCGGAAAAAGGGAAATTGGTGAATTTCGTGAAATAAATTTGGGGAAATTTGGTCAAATCATCAATTTATGGATTTTCATGGATGCATATAAGAACAATCAAATTCACAATTCCTACAAATGGTATGTGTATTGTGTCGACCTCAATTTCCTGAACCCAGTACTGAAAACCAGTCCCCGATTCATTACGTATTTTTCGAGTTGTGTGCCTTCAAAAACAGGAGTTTACCTGATTTCGGCCCATTTTCGGGGCCTCAATTTCGAAGAATGAGCCAAAATGCCTTATTTGTGATTAATTATTAAAAAAAACTAGAGCAAACTTAAGGGATTTTTCAGTGTTATAGTAATTTCCTCACTAGATTAAACACAAAATATGATTAATATGTGTATCTATAATTAAGAAGAAGATTATATTCTCAAACAAAATGTGTGTTCCATTGTATGGACCTGGCCAATTTTGCCTCTGACACTGAACGTGTGTGATGAAATGCAATATTTGAGGTCATGTAACTCAATAATTTAATACCCATATGCCATGCTTTTCTTATAACCTTTTAAGTATGTTGGATTGAACAAAATGTAAAGGTATTAACAGGACATTATTTAAGAAAATCAACTTATGGCCCTTTGAATACTTAGTTTTAGCTTGTTTCCAAAGATGCCAGTCTGAGGCATTTTTGTCCAATCTAAAAGGTTTTGGGCCATAAAAACAAAAAACAATGGGTGTTTTAATGTGTAAAATTATTTGAATTTTCTCCCACAACAATTTAGTGATAAAAAATTAGCCTTACATTGGTTATGCCATAGTATTTCACTTGATTTCTTTCATTTTTCAGGTAACTGACTCCAAATTTTAACGTTGGTATAGGGGTAGGAAAAATCACAAAATGCAATATTATCACCAAATTACAGCCATTTCAGACACAATGTTGTTTTCTTCCAGTTTGTGTACATTCCTGTTGTATTATAAAACTGCTTAATACATTATCGGACGTTGATTTAGAATTTTATGGTTATGTTGTATAAAACAATCTCAAAATAGCCAATTTGACATTTCACTGCCAAATTATGACAAAAAATATTATAGCTCTGTCAATAAACATAAACAAAGGAAATATGAAATTATGTATGAAAGAACAATGTAAGCAGAAACTGTTAATATAAAGTTTTCTGCTTCAAGATGCATAATTTTGAAGATTTTGTTGATATGCTTTCCCCTACCCCATTTTTCTGCCGTTCAAATTTGGAGTATGTTTCCACAATGATGAGTGAAATCCAGTGAAATTCATTGGTATAGCCATTGAAATGCTATTTTATCAACAAAAAAATGATTTAAGAGGACAGATCACATAATTTTACACAATAAACTTTCGTTAACTTTTTTGAATATGCCTAAAATCCTTTTAAAATTGACAAAAACGTCCCACAATTGCAATTTCGGAAAAGAGGCTAGACTAAGAGTTCATAGGACCATAATTTTATTTTCTTCACCAATGTATTTGGAAATTCCTTCACAATTTGTTCAATCTAGTATTCTTAAAATGTTATGAGAAAAGCAGAGCATATGGATATTAATTTATTGAGTTACATGACCTCAAATATGGCATTTCATCACACGAGTTCTGTGTCAATGCAAATTTGGCTAAGTCCATACAATGGAACACACATTTTGTTTGAGAATATTTTATTCTCCTTATTCATAGATGCACATATTAATCATATTTTGTGTTTTATCTAGTGAGGAAATTACTAAAACAGTGTAAAAGTAATTAATTTTGCTCTAGTTTTTTAAATAATTAACCATATAATACGGCATTTGGCTCATTCTGCGAAATTAAGGCTCCGAAATCAGGTAAACTCGCGTTTTTGAAGGCACACAACTCGAAAAATACTTAAGGAATCTGGGAATGGTTTCCAGTTCTGGATTCAGGAAAATGTGGTCGACAAAATAGGCATGATATTTGTAGGACTTGTAAATTTGAACTTTTTATATACATTCATGAAAAGCCATAAATTGATGATTTGACCAAATTTTCTCAATTTTTGTTCACGAAATTCACTAATTTCCCTTTTTCCGATTTTTGCCGATTTTTAGTATGTTGTTTATGGAGGGTATATGTACCAATTCCAGCAAAAAAAAATTCTGTTGCAATTAGTTCTGGGTAAAACCATAAATGCACTGGACTATTCAGTGAAATGCATTATTAAGGAACAGGTATTAACAAAGACCTATCTTAATAACCTGCACTATTTTTTCAATATTATAAACTTTGAACTGGAGTATGATCTCTTTGGGTGCAGTTTTATATATAGATTAGAGATACTATAGTACATGGCGTGAACTAGAGTTAGAGTATTCAGTTAACATAAAGAACAGACAAAGAAAAAAATCATGTCATGCATGGATATCCATTCATTCAATTTTAGGAAATCATCATTGCTATGGACAGGTCTGACAATTCCCAATTATAGCTACTGTAGCTACATTTGACTATCGTAAACACATATGTTATCAATTGTCATGGCGCGTAAGCATTACCGCGAGCTGTTGCAACTAAGGGTGAGGGGTATTATTTTGTAGCAACTTATGAAACCACTGCCGGTGTCATTTCGGTTGCACCAGCTTGCAGAATATCCGACAAGCATAGCTATAAGCACGTGTATCTGTTTAGAAATATGTTATGCTGTGTGATATTGGACTCGCATCCATCCATATATGATCTACTATTCTTGTATTTAGGTACACTTGTCTGGAAAAAGTAACCATGTTGGACTATGTTGTTAATTATACATGAAAATGGCAAACTATATTAACTTACTAAGAATAATCAAATCAGGTTATTATATATTTCAACGATTGTTTGTTGGATTGAGTTAACCAGATTCATTCATCACCAATAGCCATATGTAGCTACAATAGCTACATGTGGCTGTTATAGCTATATAATTGGGAATTGCCAGATATGATGGATATCTTCCTGCACACCCCCATCTCTGACTCAAACAACTCTTTCTCAGGAAAAATTGCATTTCTCGATGTTTCATGATGTATATGAAAGGGCTCCCTTTTAAGGAAGTCTCAGTAGATGAGGTGGTTAATTAAGAATATTCTTTATTGTGCTTAAGCGCAATAAGAGATTGCACAATTAGACATTCCTCATTGTGCTTAAGCACAATTAGATATTTCCTTATTGTGCTTAAGTGCAATCATATCTTCCCTTATTCACTTAAGCACAATTAGAGATTCCTTATTGCGCTTAAGCTCAATTATTTATTAAATGTCAAATTGTCAATTTGGCTTCCCATAGATCTGAGTGGAGGGACATGTGCCATTCTGATCAATACTGGCCATTTCGATAAGAAATGAGAATTTGTTAACGCTCACTGAATTTATCACATTTGAAGCAATGAACACTGATACCGAGTCCATACCTCCATAACTCTGATCTATTTTTTTATATGACAAAAATTAGTAGAATAAATCTAGATCTGATTTTTGTCATACAAATCTAAACAATAAAGTTTCTCATCATTTCAGATCATTTCATAATTTGTTCAAATAAGTGCCAGATAATTATGTCATGGGGTGGGATGGGGAGATATTCATAGGTGTGGGAGGGGAAATATTCATAGGTGAGATAGGGGTGGGAGGGGGAGATATTCATAGGTGAGGTAGGGGGTGGGAGGGGGAGATATTCATAGGTGAGGTAGGGGGTGGGAGGGGGAGATATTCATGGGTGAGGAAGGGGGTAGGAGGGGAGATATTCATGGGTGAGGAAGGGGGTGGGAGGGGGAGATATTCATGGGTGAGGTAGGGGGTGGGAGGGGGAGATATTCATGGGTGAGGTAGGGGGTGGGAGGGGAGATATTCATAGGTGAGGTAGGGGGTGGGAGGGGAGATATTCATAGGTGAGGTAGGGGGTGGGAGGGGAGATATCCATGGGTGAGGTAGGGGTGGGAGTGGGAGATATTCATAGGAGAGGTAGGGGTGGGAGGGGTAGATATTCATGGGGTCACATCCTGTTATACTGGCTTTTCTCTCAACTCATTTTAAAATGGAGTAATACACCGAGTTTGTAGATGAAATCGATGATAATTGACACAATGTCATGTGACAACCTACACAATTATAACGCTGACACACGAGTGGGGATTGATTTTATACAAATTTCTCCCAACAAAAGAATCAGAGTGCTGAGATTAACACTTCATTTGTTGATAAAACCTGCTCCAGTCAAAACAACATCTCCATTGTAAAGTAATCAATAAATTCCCATGCATAAACTCAACCAACTTTACACTACTCATGGAAGGTTAAGCGATTTGCTGCATGGCAGCTGAATGTCTCATATATACATGTCCTTCAACAACCATGATAACCACATTATAATGTCCAGTGTATTCATGTCATTCATCAAGAGGCTTTGTGTTGATAATAAGGCCAAATTTTGTCAATCAACATGTTGATAAATAACACGATTCGGGTAATTTTATACTATAGTTGACAGTGGTTAGCATTATTTTTGGGCAATTAATCAATTCTGATAACTGAAGCGGCATTTATAGAAATGTTGTTGTTTTTGGATACTGATTATATGGGGACCATCGAATCGGATTAACCCTTTGAGTGTGTAAAATCGGCCCTAAAAAAATAAAAAATAATTTATTTTTTTTTAATTTTTTTAAAAAATAATTTTTTTTGGGTTGAATTTTTTTTGGGTATGCTTAAGCATGCTATAGCGAATTTAAAAACAAACTGGATAACACCTTAGGGACATGTTATAACTCAAAACTATCACCAAGTATTCATAGTAATATTTTTGATGCCCATGAAAAACGTGAGATTCCCTGGCACTAAACCTACAAAATAAGTCTGTTAAAGAATATAAGAAAAAATTATTAAAATTGTAAAAAATAATAACAAATGATGAAAAATTGTTAGGCCAATGCATTCTCTTATATATGCGAGGCGACCTATGGTCGACTCGCATATATAAGAGAATGCATTGGCACAGGGTACATGTATATGGGTTGATACAAAAATCGAACCTGGCACTCAAAGGGTTAAGTACCTTTAAAAATCTCAACCAGTAAATATTGTTTCTTTGCATTCTGAGCCAATTCTCTGAAAACCACAGGTCTAGAATAGACACGATAGTTCCAACAATTCTAGTGGATAATACCTTATGCTACCTTATGCTGTTAGTGGATGCTGGATAATGGAATAGTGACCTCTTTACATATTAGGTCCGGTGCTCAGTAATTAAAGGTATTCATGTAAAGTTGAAACTCTGAAAACCACAGAAAGTCTACAATACACACGGAAGTACTACTAACAGTACACTTGACAGGTCCAGTGGATAATGGAATGGTCTGAGCACTCTTTTCGCATTAGACCCGGGCCTGACCACTCTTTTCACATTAGACCCGGGCCTGACCACTCTTTACACATTAAGACCCAGTCCCGAGTAATTCTAGTAATTAGTTTTCGGGTCTCCGTTCCATTGTCGCTATGATAACACTCCCCTGATAATAAGGATTCTCCGTAACGATCACACGTTCTCTTGCCCAGCATAAAACTTTCAATCAAAACTGAAGTTAAGACGGCCGTATGTGTTCAATGGGGACCGAAGAGGAATTGCTTTTAATTTCCTGATGGCAAACATGCCGATGTTGGTTATTCAGGATGAGTCCCGAAGCAGCGGGGGGGATTAATGCAAGCTGAGACGGTGCTGTGTAAATTATCAGAAATCCATATTACAATGATTAAACCTATATCGTAATGAAATCCATATTACAGTGATTAAACCTATATCTTAGTGCATGAAGGTAATGAAGGTGATTATATCTGCATGAAAATGACAGTTGGAAAATCATACACAGTTTGTTAAAGGCACGGATGGCCTTGGTTGCAAGTTATAACTTAGAAATACAGTAATGCCCTAATTAATCGACTCTCTAACCACAGCAGAATTATGGGTAACTTTTCAGGATTTAGTCGGAAATATGGCTTGTTGCCATTCATCGAATAGTTACCAAATTATGAACATGTCCTCAAGAATGTAATAATAGTATAATATAATGAATAGTATGAATATGATATTATCCACAAAACACACTTGGGCAACACAAGCGTTTCTTTATATACAGCACTTAAATAGTGTGCGGTAAGCAAAACACTAAAGAACATGGTGATTTTTTTGGGAGATTGACTTACTGTGACCCATTCAACACCAAAATATTGAGTGGCGAGGATTAGCGAGTACTATAAGGCCAAAACAAAATAATCCTGTGTTTCTGGTGACATGCACGAAAAAATAGGGGCGGGCGGGTGGCTTTTCATTTTATTTTATTATTTCATTTTATTTTCAACTTTGCTAAAAAAAATATGAATACACCCCAGACTGTTTCTCGTTGTTTTTAATGTACTATAAAATAATAAAACTAAGTACATAATATTAGAATATAGTGTAATTTATTGTTTTATTGAATAAAACATGAACAAATAAGTTTGATTTGGCTGTGACCTAATTGAAGTGTGGTATAATTTCCGCTTTGACAGTACACACGATTTGTCCGTTTTACATGGAAATGAATCAGTTTACACAGAAAATAAAATTGCAAAATCAATAAAATGAAAAGGTCGGGGGTGCCGCAATAGGGGCGGATGGGTCACCAGAAACACAGGTCTTTTTTATGTTGGCCTAACGGTATGTTGTAAACAATGATGTACAGCTTTAACAAAGTTCACCTATTGGGATCTCCCCAGTGTTGAGTGTTTTGCTTATCGCACACTCTTTACGTACTGTACTGTAACATAACATGGCTTATGTTTACTGACATCTTAACAATAACATGCTATAAGTGCGATATTTATAATTGGTATAAGAACAAAATATGTTTATATTTCAATATTCTTTCTGTCTATGGTGCTTTTAATGGATGTGACTACAGTAATACCCTAAATAATCGACTCCTTAACCACAGCAGAATTATGGGTAATTTTTCAGGATTTAGTCGTAAATATGGCTTGTTGCCATTCATAGGAAAGCTTTCAGTGAGAGCTTTCCTATGAATGGCAACAAGCCATATTTACGACTAAATCTTGAAAAGTTACCCAAAATTCTGCTGTGGTTAAGGAGTCGATTATTTAGGGCATTATTATTTTAACAGCACCGTGGTCATCCATAGCCTTAAACCATTACTACCAAGAAGAATGAATTTGTTCTTACTCTCATTAAAGACATATTATGGACTTGTTCGGGTGCGTGAAAATGATAAGTTAATAATTATGTGATATGGCAAACTGGGGAATGTAGCAATGTACTAACTTCACCGAAAAATTCAAAGAAATCGACCATACCACTCCATGGAAAACATCGGGTGAACCTACGCTCAATTGTAAACATTTACACTTTGATTCGGGATGCAACTTTTGGTGATAAACCATCACAATTGATTTTGCCATCGAAAGTCATTGCATTTAATTAATATATGAAAATGATGGTGTGTGTTGTCAATTTGGATTAATATTCGTAAAAAATAACTACTTTGAACAAGATTATTCTCAATTTCTGTTTGATCACCCTACCAGAGTGTTTCACATCACTTTAACAATGTTTTCAAATACGCACTATAGCAGGTCAATATATAATTGTTTTCTGCAATGAAAGATAACTCTATATTAATACAGAAAACATTGACAATGTTGATAGTGATCAGATACTGAGTTATGTGAATTCCTCATTAAGGGGTTTCCACACCTGAGCTACTGTAATGCCCTAAGTAATCGACTCCTTAAACACAGCAGAATTATGGGTAACTTTTCAGGATTTAGTCGGAAATATAGCTTGTTGCCATTCATCGGAAAGCTCTCCCCGATAGCTTTCCGATGAATGGCAACAAGCCATATTTCTGACTAAATCCTGAAAAGTTACCCATAATTCTGCTGTGTTTAAGGAGTCGATTACTGAGGGCAAACTGTATGGTTTAAACAGTATTTATTTCTACCCTCAAAGAACATTTATAATATTTTTTACAAATATTTATGACATGATTTAGAATAGATGAGGGTGAAGAGTATCTAACAACAAGCGAGTCATCGCTTGTGTTGAGTTATCTCCTCAGAAAAGAAAGACATGGAGTACATGTATATAAGAAGAGCGGACGGAAAGAGGCCAAGTTGAGAGTACAGGATATGAATGACAGGATATGTATAACATGATAATGATGAATTTAATAATCGTAGAAAATTGATGAATCTGCTGAGGTCACATAGTCAGAGAGCGAGATAAAGAGGGAGTGAGATAGAGAGAGAGAGAGAGAGAGAGTGCTACAACTGCCATGTGTTCATGAATATTTAACGCATATTTTCACTGTTAAATTTAATGTTATTTGGAATACTGATGACTGATGGAAATTCACTGAATCAAACAACCATGCTAGATCGTTATCAAGGTAATCATTTGTGGATACAATTTAGAATTAGTATAAGATTTCATACATAATAAACAACTAAAACCTACGACTCCTGGTTAGAAAAGTTTGTGTTGCTTTAACCCTTTCAGTGCCAGGTCCGATTTTTGTATCAACCCATATACCCTGTGCCAATGCATTCTCATATATATGCGAGTCGACCATAGGTCGCCTCGCATATATAAGAGAATGCATTGGCCTAACAATTTTTTATCATTTGGTATTATTTTTTACAATTTTAATAATTATTTTTTATATATTCTTTAACAATTTTATAATTTCATCCATGCAGAGCCCCAGACAAACATGAGCAGACGACACTCTTCTATATGCTTCCATGAATGTGTGGGGCTCCCTGCAGGGTTATTCATACAATTTTTTTATTTTTTTTATTTTTTTACAATTTTAATAATTTATTCTTATATTCTTTAACAGAATTATTTTGTAGGTTTAGGGCCGATGAGATCGGCCCCTGGCACTCAAAGGGTTAAAAATGTTGTAGTTCGTATTGAGGGGGGGATAGCTACCAGCATATCAGGAGGTGGAAGGTTTAGATGGACCAACACAGAAAACTACAGTAATGCCCTAATTAATCGACTCCATAACCACAGCAGAATTATGGGTAACTTTTCAGGATTTAGTCGGAAATATGGCTTGTTGCCATTTTTAAGAGAGCTTTCCGATGAATGGCAACAAGCCATATTTCCGACTAAATCCTGAAAAGTTACCCATAATTCTGCTGTGGTTATGGAGTCGATTAATTAGGGCATTTAACTGTACTTAATTGTTAATCTGGTACACCACATGAAGGAATATATACTTTTTTGAAGACCAAAATCAAGCATATTACAATCATGTAAATAACAATAAAAATGTCAAAAAGATGACTTTAACCCTTTCAGTGCCAGGTCCAATTTTTGTATGAACCCATATACCCTGTGCCAATGCATTCTCTTATATATGAGAGTCGACCATAGGTCGCCTCGCATATATAAGAGAATGCATTGGCCTAACAATTTTTCATCATTTGTTATTATTTTTTACAATTTTTTACAATTTTAATAATTTTTTCTTATATTCTTTAACAGACTTATTTTGTAGGTTTAATGCCATGGAATCTTACGTTTTTCATGGGCATCAAAATTATTACTATGAATACTTGGTGATAGTTTTGAGTTATAACATGCCCCTAAGGTTTTATCCAGTTTGTTTTTAAATTCGCTATAGCATGCTTAAGCATACCCAAAACAAATTCAACCCAAAAAAAAAAACAAAAAAAAAACAATATATATATTTTTTAGGGCATAGGGCCGATAAGATCGGCCAGTGGCACTGAAAGAGTTAATCATAGTTTCAGAAGGAAAATGTTGGGAACAGCGTTTAGTGAAAATGAATAACTGCCATAACAAGACAGTCAATGACTGTGGGTCGCTCACCAGACTAAAGACTGAGAAGACTGGGACTCTGAACACTACAAGAGTCAGTACGTGACAATATCACTTAATAAGACAAGTTGTTCTAAAGATGGACATAGCTGGAGGTTCTCAGATGAGCAGGGCTCTTCAACCGAAAATTTCTAATTGCACACCACTGACAAATGGACTGTTGGTTTAAAAACATACATGTTGGAAAATCAAACCAAACTATGAGAACAATTCTAACCTATTTTTGATGTGAACATCTAATCTACAACTAATGTTATACCAGGCATGAAATTTTCAACTGTTTAAATTTTGTATCAATGTAGGGGGTCAAAACTCCACCCCCTCTACACTCCTTCCCCATTGCCTCAAACATTGCCCCCACCCAGTCTGCTTAGAAATCAATATTATTACACCAGTACCAAACAGGACATAGGAGAGTTAACTCACTTATCACTGCCCCTATTAGAACAAATGTGAATCCCCAACTATGAGATCCATTCATCTAGTAATATAAATATACCCCACCCAATATCCCCAATAGGATACGATTTCATCTGGATAAGTGGTGGTTAAGAAAATAATATTGGAACAGCCAAGTCTGTATTTAGTGTGTCTGACCTTTGCAGAATGAGGTCCCCAAAAGGTGAATTTAATGACACTATTTCCCAAGGTAGAATAGCATCAACGAATTCACCCTCTGGGGACCTCATTTCCTAAAAATGACCCCATTTGAACAAATCTGAACCCGGTCACCCAAGGCCCATCCATACCAAATATAAGCTAATATAGGCTCAATGGTTCTTGAGAAGAAATTATGTTAAGATTTACTATGGACAGAAAGAGTTATGGCCCTATGGCTTCGCACCTATTTGATCTGATGAACTTATTTGAACAAATCTGATTGTGAGTCACCTAGGGAACATGCACACTGAAATATATAAACATATTTGGTCTTTAATATGGAGAAGAAAACAATTGTTGATAGACGGATGGATAGACATCCCAACAGACAGACGGATGGAAGGACTGCCTGACAGACAGAAGACAAATTCAATCCAATATACCCCCCAATTTTTCTTTGAAAAATCAGGGTATTATTTCATCTGGATAAGTGGTGGTGAAGAAAATAATATGCCAGCCAAGTCTGAATATAGTGTGTCTGACATTTGCAGAATGAGGTCCCCAAAAGGTGAATTTAATGACACTATTCTGCAAGACGGGCTAGCATCACTGGATTTATCCTCAGTCTGATTAGGCCTCAACAGCCATGGGAAACCTAGGAACAGATTGAAGTTCTACAGTTGAAGTTTGTAATGCACACCCATTGAGCACCTCAATTATGCATTTTATCTTCTGCAAATTAGGGGGACATAGAAACTGAACAGAAGGGAAAAAGTCAGAAAGTAACTTAAAAACAAAATGTCAATTTGATAGTTACGATACTTCCCAGAAGATGATGCCTAAGCAGAATTAGGTCCCTGGAGGGTGTATTTGGTGATGCTAGCCTGCTGTACGGGGTAGCAACACTAAATTCACCCTCTGGGGACCTCATTCTGCAAATGTCAGACACAATAAATTCAGGCAGTTTGTTTAAATTTGCTAGCAGTGTTGTTTACACAATAAGCTGTCAGATGACATATATTATTCTAATCTAGATTAATGACCTGTGTCTCTATGTGTCTCTCTGCAGAGATATAGATCTGCTTCTGGATAGAACATATATTAAAGCAGTTCTGAGTATGGTTTTAATCAGAACTGGTATTAAAGTTGGAGATGATATCGGTTGGAAGGGATGTTGGTTGGGTGCAGGGTGGGGAGGGTTGGGTTTGGCCATGTGGGAGGGGGGTGGGTAATGGAATGTTTCCGTAATTTCATTAAAGATTAAAGTTTCATAACTCTGCAGATGGTATAATGGTGTCACTTTAATCAAATTTTATAACATGTTTAAAAAAAAAAATTTGTTTGTTAAATTGAGCAAGGTGAAAATTCCAAAAATCTGAATTTAAAAAAAAAATAAAAAATTTGAGTTATGTCACTGGCTCCGCCCACATTTGTCCCAGTGACCTCATTTGAACAAATCTGAATCACAGTCCCCCAAGGACCCGGAGGAGAAGATGTTTAAAGAATTGTTGATGGACGGACGGACGGTACGACGGACGAGGAGTGATGACTATAGCTCCACCGGAGACTTCGTCTCAGGTGAGCTAATAAAAACTGGAGGCGAGACAGAGGGGCAGAACAGAATGTCAGAATTGAGAGAGAAGATCAGATTGATTGATTGGGGTTTAATGTCGCTTTCAGCAACTAAGATTATATCACGACATTTTCAGTTTTAGTGGTGGAGGAAATACACACACTTACGGTGAATCAACATCAGAAAGTACAGTAATGCCCAAAGTAATTGACTTCTTAACGCCGAGAGCTTTCCGATGAATGGCAACAAGCCATATTTCTGACTAAATCCTGAAAAGTTACCCATAATTTTGCTGTGGTTAAGAAGTCGATTACTTAGGGCATTACTGTACAGATAAAATTACTCCTCCAAAAGAAAATTCCAAATGGGAATAAAATAAAGTAACACCATTTAAGAAAATTCCATCACACGAATACAGGAACGACGATGGATATATAATTAATTTTCTGAATGGAAGAGATATATATCATACCAATGAATATATAGAGCTTGAATAATAGATGAGACATATTTACAGTCGTTTTCGGGAGCACAAATTCAACATCAGATTGTTTGAACTGATTTGTCTCTGCTTGGTATCGATGCCTTGGATTTGTCATATTTGCTGCATTTACCAAAGACAGCAGAGCGATATTGCACGGAGTTTGACACAAATACATTCCCGGCATCAATCAGATTCAGCTGCTGTGCCCTTTCTTTGTGTACATATGTGACCATCAGATGGTTAAGGCGGTTCTGTGACATCGTTGTTCTTAGAAAAGTTTTGAGTCGTCTGAGAGCACTAAATGAACCCTCGCTGGTGTCATTTGTAGCTGGCATAACAAGCACTAACTTCAAAAGTTTGACAGCTTGTGATATCAGCGATCGCTGGGGCTCTGTTAAGGTGCGATTACACAATTAAGCTTGCTCAATTCAGCTCCAAATGGTAACCACATGGGGGTTATGCTGTATGTTCACATTACACCATCCAGCAAGCTTTTAAAAGCACTGTTTTATCAGGAAAGCTTTCACAGACTGTCCATCATAATTAACTGGTCTGTGGTTATATTTACTAACTAGACTCCAATATTGTGGACTACACATGTGTCTTTTATCAGATATCGGAGGAATTCTGTTATTTAACTGCTAATTGACATTAATGGGCCATTCGTGCTGTATGGAAAAACAGCCGAGTTCCTTTCGATTCAGCTTGCTCAATTGGTAATAACAAGACAGTCAATTACTGTGGGTCGCTCACCAGACTGTAAAGACTGAGAAGACGCCAAGACGGGGACTCTGAAGACTACAAGAGTCAGTACGTGACAATATCACTTAAGACAAGTAGTTCTAAACATGGACATAGCTGGAAGTTCTCAAATGAGCAGGTCTCTTCACCTTGAAATTTCTAATTGCACACCACTGACAAATCTCCAACCTCTTACCTTTTAAAGAAGACAACCATACCACAGTACTAAGTTCACAAAAATCCTTTTGTACATCCCTCTTAGGTTGAATTTTACGACTGGTACCAGACTTCAAGCTCTCAAACGTTTGAAAATTACCAACCTGACACCCCCCATAAAGTTAAAATTTGTGGCCAATTTGGTCCAACAGTTTAACCTGAAGTAGGAACATATGGACTGATGGTTTAAAAACATACATGTTGGAAAATCAAACCAAACTATGAGAACAATTCTAACTTATTTTTGGTGTGAACATCTAATCTACAACTAATGTAGACAATAAATTTTTAACTGTTTAACTTTTGATCAAAGTAGGGGGTCAAATCTCCACCCTTCTACACTCCCTCCCCATTGCCTCAAACATTGCCCCCACCCAGGCTGTCTAGATATCAATATTATTACACCAGTACAAAACAGCATAGTTGAGAGTTAAATCGCTTATCTCTGCCCCTATTAGAACAAATGTGAATCCCCATCTATGAGATCCATTCATCTAGTAATATCAATATCCCCCAATTTTTCTTTGAAAAATCAGGGTATGATTTCACCTGGATAAGTGGTGGTTAAGAAACTAATATTGGAACAGCCGAGTCTGTATTTAGTGTGTCTGACCTTTGCAGGTGAATTTAATGACAGTATTCCGCAAAGTGGACTAACATCACCGAATTCACCCTATGGGGACCTCATTTCCTAACAAGAGCTACGCTGGGCGTGCAATATACGCCCTCTCTTGGGTCAGCGGAAACTGGTTAAAAAGGGGCATAACTCTGGTAAAAATTGGCAGACGGAACTCAAATTTGAACTTGACCTGTGTTTTGGTGGGAGAAAGTAATATACCAAATTATCATTGAATCCGATAAGCTCTAGTAAAGTTATCATCCGACAACAAATTTCAGGGATTTTCTAAGTCAAATTACGTCAAATAAGGGGCATAACTCCGGTGAAAATTGGCGGACGGAACCCAAATTCGAACTTGAGCTGTCTTTTCTCATAATAAACCCACATACCAAATTTGATTGAAATCGGTTCACTCTAACTATAGTTATCATCCGGACAACAAATTTCAGGGATTTTCTAAGTCAAATTACGTCAAAAAAGGGGCCATAACTCTCGCAAAAATTATCGGATTAAAACGAAATTTCGGACTTGAGCTGTATTTCGATATATGTAATCCACAAAAAAACGGGTTTTGCGTATAAACATTCCAAAATCGAGTTATCATCCGGAAACCAAAAAACATAAGAAAAACTTAATTTTCTGAGTCGAAAAAGGGGCATAACTCTGCCAAAAATGGTCGGACAGAACCCAAGTTCGAACTTGACCTGTGTTTTGGTGGGAGAAAGTAATATACCAAATTTGGATTCATTCCGATAAACTATACTAAAGTTATCATCCGGACAACAAATTTCAAGGATTTTCTAAGTAAAAAAACGTCAAATAAGGGGCATAACTCCGGTGAAAATTGGTGGGCGGAACCCAAATTCGAACTTGAACTTACTTTTCGGCTAATAAACCCACATACCAAATTTTATTAAATTTGGTTGACTCTAACTAAAGTTATCATCCGGACAACAGGTTAACGGACGGACGGACGGACCAATACTATAATACGACCTTTTTTTCAAAAGGGCGTATAAAAATGACCCCATTTAAACAAATCTGAACCTGGTCACCCAAGGCCCCTCCATACCAAATATAAGCTATATAGGCCCAATGGTTCTTGAGAAAAAATTGTTTTAAGAATTACTATGGAGGGAAAGAGTTATGGCCCGGGCTCCGCACCTATTTGATCTGATGAACTTAATTGAACAAATCTGATTGTGAGACACCTAGGGAACATGCACACTGAAATATATAAACACATTCCGTCTTTAATATGGAGAAGAAAACAATTGTTGATAGACTGATGGATAGACATCCCAACAGGCAGACGGATGGAAGCCTGACAGATAGAAGACAAATTCAATCCAATATTCTTTGAAAAATCAGGGTATGATTTCATCTGGATAAGTGGTGGTTAAGAAAATAATATGAAACAAGAAAATAATATGAAACGGCCAAGCCTGAATTTAGTATGTCTGACATTTGCAGAATTAGGTCCCCAAAAGGTGAATTTAATGACACTATTCCGCAAGGTGGGCTAGCATCACCGAATTCATCCTCAATCTGATTTAATTGGCCTCAATGGCCAATAAAAACCTAGGAACAGATTGAAGTCCTACAGTTGAAGTTGGTGATTCACACGTCACCCATTGAGCACCTCAATTATGCATTTTATCTTCTGCAAATTAGGGGGACATTGAAACTGAACAGGTGGAAAAAAAACTAAAACAAAGTTTCAATTTGATACTTCCCAGAAGATGAGGCATAAGCAGAATTAGGTCCCTGGAGGGTGTATTTTGGTGATGCTAGACTGATGTATGGGGTAGCAACACTAAATTCACCCTCTGGGGACCTCATTCTGCAAATGGCAGACACACTATTTCCAGGCTTGAAGAAATCTATAAAGCCATTCACAGTACCATTGTATGTCAGGGAAACCAATTCCTATCAGTCATCACATAACCTTGGGAGCAGCAGTTTGTTTTTAAATTGCTAGCAGTTGTTTACATAAACCAGCCAGATGACATCTATTATTCTAATCTAAATTAATGACCTGTGTCTTTGCAGATATACCTGCTTCTGTTGTGAGAAGAGGTATTAATTAAATTGGGAGATGATATGGGTTGGAACGGATGTTGGTTGATGGCAGGGTGGGGGTGGGTCTGGGCCATGTGGGAGGGGGTGGGTGGGGGTGGGTGGAATGTTTCCATAATTTCATTAAAGAGTAAAGTTTCACAACTCTGCAGATGTTATAATGGTGTTTTTTTTTTTAGTTATGTCACTGGCTCCGCCCACATTTGACACAGTGACCTCATTTGAACAAATCTGAACCACAGTCCCCCAAGGACCCTCTGTACCAAATATGAACCCATTTGGCCCAATGAAATTCGAGAAGAAGTCTCTGTAAGAATTACTATGGTGGAAAAGAGTTATGGTTCTAGCTTCGCAAATATTTGACCGGGTGACCTCATTTGAACAAATCTGAATACCAGTCACCTAGGGAACATCCACACCAAATATGAACCCATTTGGTCCTACTGATCTAAAGAAGAAGATGTTCAAAGAATTGTTGATGGACGGATGGACGAACGGACGGACGACAACGGACAAGGAGTGATGACTATAGCGCCACCGGAGACTTCATCTCAGGTGAGCTAAAAAGTGCTGAGCTGTATGAATTGGCATGGCATTACACGATGCAGCTCGCCTCTTGAGCTTGCTGAATTAAGCCTTTACCCAACAAAACGGCCAAAAACGCCCAAATAAAGCTTCAACAGCCTAAATTATCTTCGGTCTGTCTCAATAACACAATACAAATATGGATATCATTGGAACCGGTTCATTGACTACATTGTGATGGTTACAGTTATGCCAATGCATTCTCTTATATATGCGAGTCGACCATAGGTCGCCTCGCATATATAAGAGAATGCATTGGCCTAAAAAAAATCTTTTTTTTAACACTTTTTACCATTTTTTTTTAAATTCTTTAACAATTTTATAATTTTTTTCTACATTCTTTGACAATTTTATCATTTTTAATATGTTTTAAGCCAATGCATTCTCTTATATATGCGAGGCGACCTATGGTCGACTCGCATATATAAGAGAATGCATTGGCACAGGACCGTTCTGTTGGGTAAAGGGTTAAGCAAGCTTAATCGTGTAAAGGTACCTTTAGGGACCGTAGGTAGGCCAGAAGATCATGCAGACTGTAGCATCCAGCAGGTTTGTTCGATTTCAGAGTAATTAAATGTGAAGATAAGGTGTCGTATTCGAGGTCTGCCCCATAAAAATTTGTCACAGCTTCTAATTCCGATTTATAATCCTACCCCTGTGCAGCTTTCATTAACAGCAGCTCGCACATTGAATATGCGTGGTAATCTTCTTGGTCGAACCTGTCTTTAATTGTATTTATAAGAAAGTCCAGTGCGTCAATGTAAACCTTCTTAAAGAGTTGTTCTGGGGTTTCAGGGTACTCTGGGCCGGTGGTGCCTTCTTCATATCTATGTGGGACCTTGCGCTGTCTCTCCAGCACTGGATCATTGATTCTTGCATTCTTAGCGAGTTTGTTCACATACTCCCAGAACATATAGAACTCCTCATCGGTGCGGATACTCTGTAATGTTTTGATGGACATGTTGGCCAGTGACTTCCCTTCAGCAGCAGAAATATCCCTCTTCTGAAGTGTAGCACTCAAGTTGTCGGCGTGACGAAGTAACATCTGTCCAAGGTGTAATCCGAAGTAGAAATTGAACCTTGACATGTAGGAATGTACACCTATATTGCGAGCCTTCATTTCGGTGTCCGTCGTATTAATCTCTGAGCTGATCGTAATTTTCGATGATACTCTTCAGAGAGTCTGCTCTGACAGTCCATCTTGTTGGACAAAGTAGATGTAAATTAGGCGACAAGTTATCGTTGTCTTTCTCTAACTGTTTTTTTATTAACTTTAACTTCTCATCCCGTTTAGGTGACTTTTTTACGAGCTTTGTTATTTCGTACATTATGTCCAATGCATTTTTCATCAGTGGATTTTGTTTGATAGAATCTGCGCATGCTAAGTTCAACGCATGTACGCCGTATTCGTACGCCGTATTCCATGCCCTGTTATGAGGTACGCCGTATTCCGGCCCCTCTGTTAGGAGGTATTCGGTATTCCAAAAATACCGGTATTCGTACGCCGACCTTCCAAAAAATTATCATAATAATAATATAAATACGATTTTTGTCACAATAAATGATAAATTCACGGTTTGACATACAGATCGTCGATCATCGTCATTTTAGATCATTTTAGATGTGGACACTGCAGGATGACTGGCGTTCGTACGGCAATAGAAAATTTATCCATATGGCTGTTAACTGGTATTCCATATTCGACCCTCTGTGTTAAGTAGTATTCCGTATTCCAGGGGGGTGGGAGTGGGGGCCTCATTGAGCGTAGTTTTGATGATGTTTTCCATTGAGTGGTATGGTCGATTTCTTTGAAATTTTCGGTGATGTTAGTGGAATGCTACTATCAAAATCAAATACAAGATATTTAACAGCGCTTCAGATAAGTGCCCATTCTCTAGCAATTGAGAAGGATAGACAAAAACAACCCAAACCAGATATTAAAGATCGCATTTGTAAAGAATGTAAGACAGTAGAAAACGAAGGACATTTCTTTTTATGTTGTAAGAAAAATGCTAAACACAGAACAAATCTGATAGATAAAATAGGTATAGAATTTGATTTTCAGGGCTTAGTCACAAATACAGATACGTCATTGCAACTTTTGCAAAGTATTCTTTGTCCAGAATCACCTAGTGATACAAGACACTCATGTAGTTTTATCGAACAATCATTGAACATCAGGTCATCTAATAATTCCTAAATTCATATACTAATATTAGGTATTTAAACATGCATAATATTTGCCAGTATTTATACCTGTTTGTTATTGTCAATATTATGTTACATGTCCTGACTAGCATCACTGGATAGTGGTCTGTCAATAAAGAATTCTATTCTATATACTAGTGACTATTTATCACACAGGAAATGTTCAGATAATAAGTTTAACCCTTTCTATACTAAAGCATCACTAGTGACTATTTATCACACAGGAAATGTTCAGATAATAAGTTTAACCCTTTCTATACTAAAGCATCACTAGTGACTATTTATCACATAGGAAATACGATCGTTTGTTGAACTTATTACAGTAATGCCCTAAAATCAACCCCTTAACCCTTTACCCAACAGAACGGCCCTGTGCCAATGCATTCTCTTATATATGCGAGGCGACATGTGGTCGACTCGCATATATAAGAGAATGCATTGGCACAGGGCATAACTGTAACTATCACAATGTGGTCAAGGAGCCGGTTCCAATGATATCCATATTTGTATGGTTCTATTGAGACAGACCGAAGATATTTTAGGCTGTTGAAGCTTTATTTGGCCAGTTTTGGCCAGTTTGTTGGGTAAAGGGTTAACCACAGCAGAATTATTGGTAATTTTTCAGGATTTAGTCGGAAATATGGCTTCTTGCCATTCATCCGAAATCTCTCAGTGAGTCGATTATTTAGGGCATTACTGTATCTAAGTATTTCCCTCAATAAATAGGGCTCCTTCTGCACTTTTATTTATCTGTTGTCTGCTTTTATCACCTTAACATAATAGATCATACCGATGTACACTTTTTAACCCTTTGAGAGCCAAGTCCGATTTTGTATCAACGCATATACCCTGTGCCAATGCATTCTCTTATAAATGTGAGTCGACCATAGGTCGCTTCGCATATATAAGAGAATGCATTGGCCTAACAATTTTTTTTTTTACAATTTTTTACAATTTTAATAATTTATTCTTATATTCTTTAACAGACTTATTTTGTAGGCTTAATATCTCATCGGCCCTAAACCTACAAAATAAGTCTATTAAAGAATATAACAATAAATTATTAAAATTGTAAAAAAAAAAAAAAAACAGTGTTAGGCCAATGCATTCTCTTATATATGCGAGGCAGCCTATGGTCGACTCGCATATATAAGAGAATGCATTGGCACAGGGTATATGGGTTGATAAAAAAATCGGACCTGGCACTCAAAGGGTTAACATTAGAATAAGTCAGTGTCACAAGGTGTTCGCGGTGGGTACAGACAAACACAGACACCCTGAAGATCCATATGAAGTTTGATGGTGATCATCGGACAAGGGATGTGGAATGTAGGGTGTGTCAAAAGATTTAGTCATGCAAAGAGTAAAATATCGGAAAAAATTGATAGCTCCCAACTAGAGGCCACCCTGAAGATCCATATACAGTTTGGTAGATATGATGAGGAATGTGTTCTGTAGGGTGTGCCAGAAGATTTAGTCATACAAAGAGTAAATTTCAAGATGACTGCCTGTGGCCATGTTTTTTTTATCAAAAATCGTTCAAATTCTATAGCTCTCATCTGGAGGTGATCCTAAACATGTAAATTTTCAAAATATTTCTCCAAAAAAAATGTGACCTACGCTAGCTACAGGGTGTGCAAATTTCAAATTTAACTAATTTCGGAAAAATCTATGTCTCACAAGCCTTGAAATAGGGTGTCTGTCATTTGCAGAATGAGGTCCTCAGAGGGTGAATTTAGTGATGCTACCCCGCATAGCGGGCTAGCATCACCAAATTCACACTCTGGGGACCTCATTCTGCTTACACCTCAGCAGAATGAGGTCCCCAGAGGGTGAATTTGGTGAATCTCGCCCGCTATGCGGGGTAGCATCACTAAATTCACCCTCTGGGGACCTCATTCTGATATTAAAATAATTAGAAAAGGAATAATTTTGAGTTACATAAATAAATATGAACGCATAAAACACAAATCTCAGTTTATGTAGATTATATTGAGCTAGTGACAATCTCAAAATATATGGCAGGGATGTACGTGGACATCAACACTGCGGATTATGTGTTCAAAATACTACGAATTGGTCAGAATTATTTTGTTCTGCATGGTGAAAATAGTCCACGTGGGGTGCGCCCACGTCGCGGGATGTTTGTTTCGCCCTTGCATGGATATACATCCATCCAAAGTTGAAATAATATTGTACTTGAATCAGATTACTGTTGTATACGTATATATGCATGTATGTTAGCAATATTAAGTACAGAAACTTCGGGCGCTCGGACAATTTTCACAGAAAATAAGTAATTATTCCCCGTTTAGAACGCGCTATGGTTCCAGGTCCTGTTTCGGATAATTGTCAAATACCTTGAATCGGTTTTATTACAACGTCAGCGATTGGCTGAAAGCAATTCCCATCGTCCAATCAATTTTGCGCTAGTGTATGGTTTCTATAGACGCGCCAATCTGAAGATCAGTTGAATAAATATTTTTGTTGACCCGCCCGCCCTCCCAGAATTCAATAATTTGGTTTTAAATAGAATATTTAGGCGTTTCCAGTGACTGTCGTCACTAGATTTAGTATCCTTCATTTCGTGATATTGCGGCATTGTTTTGTTATACCCTGGTATGAGTGGATGGTTTATTAGTAGAAAAGGTATGGAGTATGAGTGGATGGATTAATAGTAGGAATATAAAGTACAATTGAGTAAGTGTAATGTGAATTTTCTTATTGCATGATGTTGTGTGTTGTCTAGTTCTCAACTTCTCATTTATGTTTTCCTGTCTGCATGATTATATATGTTACCAAGGCCTCAACTTCTCATTTATGTTTTCCTGTCTGCATGATTATATATGTTACCAGTTGCATGTAATTTATGTTTAGTTGTATGAATGTGTTTGTTATGATACGAGTATGTTTGCCTGAATAAATTATGCCATAAACAAATATTGTTACTCGTGAAAATAAAGGAAGCGGGATAGGGGTGTAATTGGAGACAAATGGTGGCCGGACATGTCCCAAAATATCCTTACTATGACGAAAATAGAGGGGGCACGCGCCGAGGGCGATGGATGGTAGATCCGCCCTTGCCTGGTAAACTCAGGTATACCAAACTGTGATCAACCCAGGTGCATTGAAACCCAAATACACCCACTGTACTCGGGTTTGTAACCTGGGATATTGGAACAATGTACCCAGGTGGAACCCAGGTGCCATATATTATATAATACATATGTCATATTGTCATACATGGGTGAAACAAGGGGGTGAACGTTATAAATTTGCAACTGGGCCAATAAAACCAGGGTATGCCCCTGGGTAAATCATGGATATTTGCACCCGGGTACACATTACCAGGGTTCAGTGTTCCAATTTCCGAGGGTGCAAACACCATGGTTACACCCTGGGATATTGCACTGATCAGATATCAAGTCACTTCACTGCAGTATAATTAATTTGCATTTCAGAAAAACTGACAAAAAAGTGAACGGATTACTTACCTGTGGGCCGTTTTTCACCTGTATAAGGTTGTATTATATCCAATCTTATATCTAAAAGGCTATTTTCATGTGTATCGTCATGTGGATGTTGACAACAGAGCAAATGTCATGTCTTTATTTAGAAGACAGCGCGAAAGTGTCAACTCCGATCAGTGTTATGTCTGTAATAACTATAAATAAGAATGGGGGAATTCCAACCTCGGCTTCGAATCAAGAGCGACAACACTTCTTTCGAATACAGGAGAAGTCGGCCCAAAACGAAGTCGGCCCCACTACGAAGTCGGCCCAAACCAAAGTCGGCCCCGGAGAAGTCGGCCCAGGAGAAGTCGGCCCCGTACGAAGTCGGCCCAGCTGTTAACATTAGTTAGTGACATGTTTACTCAATTGAGTAACATATATCAGGTGTCACCTCGTTTAACACTATATGACTTAATGTTTATCTTTATCGCTGACTGCTTCCGTGTGTAAACAATAACAATAACACATAATAGCCCAACAGCATTAACAAGCAGTAAAATTATAATTATGACAGGACATTTTTTAGGCCTATAGATTAATTGGCTAACTAAGTGTGAAGGTTCGTATCTGGTCTAATACCTTGTGTCGTTATATGGCTATTTTTTCCGGTACAGATTTGTATTTCAATTTCAAATATGCCTATCACACATCCCTGTTATGTGTGTTCGCAAGTGAATAATCAATGCAATTGTGATTGCAATGTAACAACTGAGCTTCCGATTATGGAATCTACCAGGCTGTCAATGGACAACATTCAGCAACCTCCAGATTTGCCCGCTAAGCGTGTTCGTCGACAACTTGAACGTCAGGCATATCACCATCCGATTACGACCGAGTTCAGCGACGTCGCCCCAACCAAGAAGCAATAATACATGTAACTTCACCAGTTTCGGCACCTCAGTTGAGTCAGACAGTCGAAGATATCAATATTGATCAGCCAGTCGACATTCATCAGTCAGTCGAAATGCATATTCAACCAACAGAAGCCCAACAGCCACCTGCAAAGCGACGCATACGTCAGGTTCGACCAAAGGGTCCAGCACCAGCACCATGTCACACAAAATGGAATGCTACGAGGTGATATAATCCTCCTAGACACCATGTGGCGAAAACATGGTCACATAAAATGGAATGCTACGAGGTGATATAATCCCTTTTGACACCATGTGGCGAAATGTCGGTCTCATGTGCGTAATGTATACATCGCGGCAGGGGTGGCGCCAAGGGGGGGTCAGGGGGGGGGGGCTACAGCCCCCCCCCCGTCGGGGATGGTCAGCCCCCCCCGTCGGGGATATCTGCCAAATTCGTCGGGGAGATAAAATTATGCAAAGACGATAAACATTGGAAAATCCGCGACTCGAAACACGTGCACTGGTGATTAACAAATCGACGTGGGCGTGCAGAGTTAATGAATCACATTACCAGAGTTCTATTTTTAGTCCGACAGACTCGACACGAGTCACTCGTGAGACTACCGTGAGTCATATCGTATACTTATTAAATTCGTGCATGGAACTATAGGGTTAGGGTGTCATAGATGCCGTCACCATCCTCGTGTGTGTCGTGTTACATGTATTACAAATTCCACACAGACTCACACTGCCGAATCTTCCCTTTCCCGTTCCCTATGCGTCGAGTTAACTTAAGATCAATTCCATATTGTCATTACTATTGTATATGCTGATTTTTTTCTTCCAAATACTCAAGTAAAAGTGACAATTATGATCCCCTAGAACAGTGTGTATGTTGACACCAGAACACTCAAGAATCGATCTCAGGCTATGTATTTTCAAAATTTTCGTGGGGGAGGTCCCCTAAACCCCCCGTGATAGAGGGGACACCCCTCTCGCGCTCTCCCCGGGGCTGCCTTCTGCAGCCGCCGATGACCTTCGGTCACCGGTCTAGCCCCCCTGTCGGGGACCATAGCCCCTCCGTCGGGGAAATCCTGGCGCCACCCCTGCATCGCGGCCATAGACTATATAAACATCTTTTTGTGCCACAGGCATTAACAAACAGTAAACTAATAATGGGGCCGACTTCTCTTGACCAATCTTTAATTTAACGGGCCGACTTCTCTTGGGGCCGACTTCTCTGGACCGACTTCTCTTGGGGCCGACTTTGTTTTGGGCCGACTTCTTTCTAGTTCCAAACTACGCGATAGAGTTATCCACCATATCGTGGTAATTTGCTTTATCAACGGGGGGGGGGGGGGGGGGGGGGTGGTTTAATGTCTGAAAATCGATTGAAAATGTCCGTTTGCCCAAGAAATGAGAATTCCACTATTCACCAATTGTTGACTTTGCAAGATCGTGACGATCGAGTCTGTCTGTATCTGTCTGCATTGATTCGGCGCATGAGCCTCTCGGTTGTTGTCCGCATCAATCAACTTTCCGCATCAATCAACTTTGGGGAAAACCCAGAGCTGAAATTAGTATGCAACAAACACGTGACTTGAGAGATTATGACGTTTTATCTTGCTTGCTTGTTGTGGAATTCCTAGTCTTGATTGACAGCCGTCTTGTTCCTAAAGTGTATGCTTGGAGTCAGGAATACCCTGGTTATGGAATTCCCTCCTTTAGCAATCAGATTCAACTATTAATCTTATCACGCGACGATCACATGTTTTCTTTCACAACAACACGACGTCCATAAAGTGTCCTTCAAAGTCAGAATAGCGGGATATTTTGGACGTCGGAATACATTCATGGCTTTCATGCCTCTGTCTAGAATACAAGAGGCCCCCATGCACCCCCCCCCCCCCCCCCCCCCCCCCTGGAATACGGAATACCACTTAACACAGAGGGTGGAATACGGAATACCAGTTAACAGCCATATGGAATACGGAGTACCGGTTAAAGGTACTCAACCCGTAAAGAGGGTCCCCATCTCAACAGATTCCAACAACAACAATCCGATCGGAGGGTCCTGTATTACTATTTCTTTGGCTTTGGGGGTAAAAAATATTTGATTCGAGTCGAGGAACCCATCAAACAAAGCTCAGAGTTATTAGATATTGATTTTTGAAATTTGTTATAAACTCGAGATGAGTACTGCTAACTGCCGTAATCTGCTCTGGATGTGTTCTCCAAATCTATTCAAACAGACAAGGATGGATAACTCTAAAATCAAGTGGTAATTTTAATGCAATTTCGACTGAGTTCTGGGCCAGATAGTATTCCCGATAATGAAAAATAATAGATTTCTAAAATCGATATCTAACAAATCTGAGCTTTGATGGGTGACTTCCTCGACTCGAATCAAATATTTTTGACCCCCGAAGCCATTGAAATAGTAATTGAGAGGAGTTTTATCGGGTTGAGTACCTTTAAGATCAGATAAGATGATTTATTGATGATAAAATGATCTAAAAGTAATAAAAGTATACATTGGAATAGTCTATTATTCAACTGGAGGGGTGTTCGTGAAATTGAAGCAGACGAGAACAATTTTAATTTCAGAATTAGTTTGATTTACTGAGGGAAATGTTCAGATAATATGTTTTTTGGAAGGTCGGCGTACGAATACCGGTATTTTTGGAATACCGAATACCTCCTAACAGAGGGGCCGGAATACGGCGTACCTACCTCATAACAGGGCATGGAATACGGCGTACGAAAAGGGGGGTGGGGGCCTCATACAACTACAATTGAAACAGGTGCATGGACTGGACACAGCAAATTGTATGGGAGGCCCTTTTCACATTTATTATTTATTTGCGCTTAAGCGAAAATCATTTGCGCTTAAGCGCAAATATGTGTCTATCAATTTATTTGCGCTTAAGCGCAAATCATTTGCGCTTAAGCGCAAATACCTAACACTCCCTTACTTCCCTCTGATTGTGAATGATTGAGTCCATCTCATGGTATTAATATTATGATAATTATTTGTTTGTGATCGGAGTGAAATATCAACGAAATTTAAATCGGCTTTGAGTCTGACTGACAGCGCAATTCCGCATCCTTGATAGTTGGACCAATATTAATAGCAGACGACTAAACAAAATTCCCGTTGTTTGGTGAGACTTTGAGATCCTGAGTGTCTTTTTGACAGTTTAAGAGATCCTGGGTGTCTTTTTGCCAGAAGCCATGCGACAATGACCTATTCAGCCATAGTAATAGCCCCTTACAGACTCGAAGTTGAAGAAAAAACATATTTCCATAATGCATATCAACATCTCTGTCCCTGGTGTCCCAGGAATTGGTGTCTCACTCCCAGAGCTCTAGTATATTTTATTAAAGGGATATCTCATGCACAGATATATACCATTTCCATGGCCATAAAAAAGGGAATTAGGGCTTGCTTCCTTCATATGGTGTACTTATTGACTTGAAATAGAGGGAAAAACCCTATTTTCATATTATCAGCATCCCTGTCCCCAAGAATGTGTGTCTCCATCACAGAGATCATATCCTGCACAGATCTATACCATTTCCATGTCATAAAAGGGATCTAGGGGTTACAGGGGGATGTGTTTAGGCCTGTGCCATTTAAAATTAATTCAGGTGGAATCAATGAATATTAATTTTTATTTGCGCTTAAGCGCAAATCATTTGCGCGCAAATATGATCTATTAGCGCTCAAGCGCAAATTATTTACACTTAAGCGTGTTTGCGCTTAAGCGTAAATAAATAATAAATGTGAATAGGGCCTCCCATAAAATTGGTCTCAAAATAATATCTTTTTGTGTGGGGAATTAAATCAGGTATACGGCCTACTAGTCTACAGACTAGTCTATATATATAACTACAAGCACTAACCCAAAGGTTGTTAAGCGACGCAAGTATAGTTGTGACGTCACTAATTTCTATACTCTATGAAGTTATGAACCTCAAATTTTTTTTAAGGACGACCAGCTGGGCGCAGCCATAGACTAAAAATAGGATAGACGTCGCACTCATGGTTATCAAACTGTAACGCTATTGGACGTCGCCATTGCGTTGGCCATCAAGCGTTAAGGTAGTTCAGAAAACTAGGGGGAGATAATTTTACGTTATATTTACATCGAGTTCGCGTAGGTTGTCGAGAGATATCCGTAATAAATGTACTTTATACTAACTTTGTAACATTATGCATTTTAGGTGACATTAACCGAATGCCTAAGAATGCGATTTTGTTCAAGATAGGTTTTCCTGAAATAGAAAGTGCCCGCAATTCGATGTTGTTTACGCCGGCATATTGAAAAACTAACAAACTGTCTTGTGATATCTTGTGAATTTTGCGTTGATGTTTATTTACTCCGATTTCTTACGTGTAGTGTGGATTTCGTTCTGTAATGTTCTCGATCAGCTAGTGCAAGTATTGGAGGGATCTGATTTCTTACGTGTAGTGGGGATTTAGTTTTGTAATTTTCCTCGATCAGCTGGTGCAAATATTGGAGGGATATTGCTTCACAGAATGCAGAGTGATTTTTCTTATAAACGTACACATATACGTTGCTGCTAATCAATAGATATATATATGTCAGGTCCTCCCTATTTGAATCACTATCCCGATTCAACCGGGTCCGGGAACTTTTTAACTTTTATATATATTATATATTACAATTTCATCCTGGAAACAGACATGCCAGACATATCATGTCTATTTATTTAAACTAATAATCATTTAGTAGTTATTTGAGTTCCATGATCCATTTGTATATATATATTTGGGTCACAGTAGGGGGGTTTCATCTAATAAGTTCAACAAACAGACCTGTGTTTGTGGTCTTATTATATGAATTAACCTACACATGAATGTAAAGGGTATCTCTGTCCACTATGATATTAAAATACAAATAAACGAAGAATAGTTAATTGTATAGGCTATTTTGAAACTGAGCGATATAATCCATGCATATAGTAATAAAATAGTTTATGATTATGGTACAATTTGTAAAGTATACTAGTAAGATAACATACTTATAGTCCATTTACATTAGAGAATTACAGTTACTGAAGCTGAATGGGACCTTGAAATGCTATTGGGAGCTAGAGGATACTTTTTCAGACTGGAGGGGACAGTCCCGGGGACACACAAGTGACAATGTGCATATGAACATGGGGGTTGCTTAGTGTGGATAAGTAGAATGTGATAGAGAGACAATGTTTGTAATTTAATTAATTTAATGATGAACATAAATATTAATCATTTGTGGCTCTTTCCTTGATAGTCAATGAGACATCAGCTAGTTTTTTATCCAGGATTTTCGCACAAGTATAGTTCAATTCCTTCTTTATCTTGAACACATCATTGCATTGTGCATCTCATTCTGTCTCTCTGGATTATTTTCGGCTCACGCATGTTGCACACGTAACTTTCTGACCCACCAATGTTATGAAGGCGTTGCCATTATCTGCCCACTTCCTGAAATGATATAGAATTTGAAGCATTTAATTTTAATTTATAAATAATTTACAGGTTACTGGTATAAAATATTTTATATTGGGATATTTCCCATGCAGTACAGTACCACACCACTCACCAGTGCCTACATTGGCAACCCATGTAAGATTCAATTGTTCACACCTCTTTGTGATAGCAGTAATAAATTATCTTACAAAAATAATACTAGTGCTATAATATAATAATAAATAATGCTAATGATATTATATTTCAACACAGCTGACCAGTGTGTGTATAAATTATAATTAATGCCCACTCAAGTCTCAATGTCATTTATTAACATTATGCATTATGAATGTGATTATATCATCTATTAATTTAATGATCAAAATACTACATGAAAAACATGCTATCAACAAATGTTATCTATTACATAAAGGGGGCATGAAACAATTCAAACTATGAATAGTATGATCACTACAATTAGAATCTAGGAGTAGGACATCGAAACTGCCCAATTTGTGAATTGTTTTGACTATTCATTTCTAAATTATTTATTTATTACTGTAGTACGTACACCTGATCACACCTGGCAGTGGCATGGAAATTCTTGACATCTGACAGCTGTCATTGAAATATTTCTTCCATAAAACAAGTTTGGATCGGTACCCCTTATACATGATATTCAAATTACCAATGCAATCAGGATTGGTCAGATCTATTAAATTAATTTAATTTTGAAAGTCCTTATAACATAACTTCATCCAGGTGAAAATTACAAAAATAGAATGCAGAATGTCGTGTTGTTTACTACAAAAATTGCATCAAACGGCATAAAAACTCACCTTTCTTACTCCCCAACGGACACCCTTTGAAACGTGAGATTCTGATAATTCATGACAGTTGGTGCATAATTAATTCAGCTGCAATAGACGCCAGATTTTCCTCTTTTTATTGCGATGAGAAAGCACTGTTTTGATTAGAAGAATCAGAGTTGAACTACCTTTAGCAATGGCGGACAGAATCTGAGTGCGTTACCGATTGGCCGATCAAATGACGTTGAGTGACGTATCTATCCTTCCTTCATCTATGGCGCAGCCCAGCCGCGCATCTGTTGCGCAGCAACATATACGCTGGTCGTCCTTATACTAAGTTAGCTTTGAATGTTGCCGATCTGACTCGGGTTGCTATGCCATTCGGAAAATTACGGTAATTACGTAAAGCTGCACATTTTCGTTAGCCACATCGCGAAAACAACATGACTCATCTCGTAAATGTCTAAAATGTTTGTCATATCACTAAATAAACTTTTCTTTAGTTTATTAAATTAGTAAAAGCACGTTCACGTAAACTGTTAGTTTACGTCATATGTTGTATGAACTTGTATCCAAAGCGACGTCATATTGGCACGCGCATTTCCCCGCGAAAGTTATTGACGTTTTGACAGCGACATAGCACACAAAGCAGGCATAATGTTGGCACGGTTGGCATTATGTTTGGTTGGGTTGACGTTGTTTCATAGTGCATGACTCCGAGTCCGCGCTGGTATAAATGTAGCTCCATGCAATTGTAATCAAACTCATCAAATCCCAACCTATAAAATCGCTATATGATTTGTACAGGTACAAACAAATACACGTTCTTGGAAATTTAATGTTCTTCCTTACTTATATTCTAATGATTTGGGTTGTGATTTGAAACAAACAAACAGCCCAAATTATGAGGGGGGTAAACCCAATTGCTCACTCATAAGAACCTCAATTTCCAACCAAGGCCAAGGGTTGTGGAAGCGAGTATAACTAATATTTCAATCAAATTGAGATTGGGCATATGGGCCAGTCGAAAAAATGGCACTGGGAGCCACGAAAGGCTGAAAGATGTGAGTGCAATATGATAATTCTGAGGTAGACAAACAGCCCAAATTATGAGGGGGGTAAACCCAATTGCTCACTCATAAGAACCTCAATTTCCAACCATGACCAAGGGTTGTGGAAGCGAGTATAACTAATATTTCAATCAAATTGAGATTGGGCATATGGGCCAGTCGAAAAAATGGCACTGGGAGCCACGAAAGGCTGAAAGATGTGAGTGCAATATGATAATTCTGAGGTAGACCCCATCCGACCACAAGCGACCAACTTCGTGTACGTAATTGGTTATAAGATATTTATAGTTAAAGGTACTCAATCCGTAAAGAGGGTCCCCATCTCAACAGATTCCAACAACAACAATCCGATCAGAGGGTCCTATATTACTATTTCTTTGGCTTTGGGGGTAAACAATATTTGATTCGAGTCGAGGAACCCATCAAACAAAGCTCGGAGTTATTAGATATTGATTTTTGAAATTTGTTATGTTCTCGAGATGAGTACTAATAATTGCCGTCAATTTCGTATCCTGCTCGAGATTTGAAACCCAAAACTCTATTCAAACAGACAAGGATGGATAACTCTAAAATCAAGTGGTAATAATAACTAAATTTTGACTGAGATCTGGGCCAGAAAGTATTCCCGATAATGAAAAATAATAGATTTCTAAAATCGATATCTGACAAATCCGAGCTTTGATGGGTGACTTCCTCGACTCGAATATTTTTTACCCCCGAAGCCATTGCAATAGTAATTGAGAGGAGTTTTATCGGATTGAGTACCTTTAATTAAATCTTGACGTTCATATAAGTCAACGTACACATATTAGTCTGAGTAGTGCAGATCGTGACTGCACGGTCATCCTTTTTCACATGGATTTCAATGCCATAATTTCTTGCTTTACATCCGGGCGATTCGGACCTATGGGGTCTTTATGGTAGTCTCGTACCTGGCTCAGACACTCCGCTCATTGTTCCGTCCAACTCCACGACGTAACGCTTCCGCCGCCATGTCGGAACGTTGCGCCTTAGCGTAGTGGAGGCTGAGCGCTAGGAACGAGTCCATGTCGGCACTTACTAGTCGCTACTTGCCGGAACGTTGCGCCTTTGCGTGGTGGAGGCTGAGCGCTAGGAACGAGTCCATCTTTATGGTGACCGCCATGTTAGAACAACCTTGACAAATTAACAAAACGAATAATTTTTTCTTCTTCGATCAGCCTCCCCATAGCAACACTGTTAAATTTGAAAAACAAAATCAACCTCATTCGAAACAGAATTTCGACGCGATGAAAATCCGGACAAGAAAAATGGGTTCAAAATCACGTGACTTCCGCTCCGCTTTTGCCAAGCCTTGTGGGAACAATAATATCAAATTGTGAAATCACGGAATCGGAAGTGGACCAAGTGGGATGGTTATGAAATTAGCAACTTCAGTTTTTCTGAACAATTCCTATGTTATGTAGGCTTATGAATTAGTTTCATTTTGACCATTTTCGTTGGTTAGCTGACCGAAAACCAGCGAAGACGTCTTGACAAGGTCCATGACGTCATTTACGTCAGTTGGTTTTGTGGGCCAGAATCCAGGCACATTTGGTCTTTACCGGAAACACCGATTTCACATCACTAGTCTAAACGCAATTATATATACAAAATGGCCAAAGGACATTTTATATACAATATGCACACAATAAATATGGGATCCCTCCCTACAAACGTGTTGTGTGTTTGTTTGGTTTTCATTGTTCCTTTTTTGCTTGTTCTTCTTTTAAAACTAGTGAGTGCATATAAGATTATATTCTTCATCATGTTTTCAAATGTCATTTTGACTATCAGCTTGAATTTTTGACCATGCCATGAGCTAATTCAGCTGCCTTCCACAATATATACACTTAAATGTAATTGAGAGACTTCTCTAAAGACCATTTTCTAGAATACAGACTGGATTCAAACGAGAGATGTTTTCTATTGACAAGAGCTAGCTAGCTAGCGCATGAAACTGTTCGCGCGAAAGATTTCCCCAGTGATATTTTGGGATATAGCGCCCATGTAAACATTTATATTTGTCATATATAAACGTGGGAAGTTGCTAGCTTTAGTTTGGCTGAAGGGGTCACTCTCACCAAAAAAGTGCTGAAGGGTACACAGGATTCGCAAAATGTGCTGAAGGGTACACAGGGTTTGTGATCGCCACTAACACCGTTAACTGTGTTTCTGAAAGTCTGGCGTCCATTAGCAGTTTGTTTTCAGTTCATTTTAATGTTCATTGGAACGTAAACAATTATTCTATAAGAGAAATCATGGCAGATACGAAAACTAAACGTCATTTAGAATGACATTTCAAACCCTGTGTACCCTTCAGCACATTTTCAAATCCTGTGTACCCTTCAGCACTTTTTTTGGTGAGAGTGACCCCTTCAGCTTTAGTTTGGCATGGATGTGTATGAGTTGTTTTGTCACGTGCGATCATATTATATTTACGGAATGTTTTTCGATGAGCGAAGCATGGTCCTGCGTTATTCCCGATAATTAAGGTAGAAACTTTAAACGGACACAGGCGTGTGATACATCGTTGGAAAGAGCGAGCGCCACAGATTCTAACCGTGCACATTATATGACTGGCAATTTATTATTCGCGCTATATCGAATCGATTTGTGAGCACCGAACTGAAATATATTAGCGCAAATACAGATTTGACCTCGGCACGTGAAAACTTTATCTCGGATCTGAAATTTGATGAGCTCATATTAACCGCTAGTCCAAGTCTTCTCGTACTAAAACCGGCTAAGATATTGGGATGGAGGTGCCGGTCTTTAGTCCAAGACCGCTTGTATACCAATCCTATGACACGACTTACGCCCACGATCTGTGGCGGGAATTTGTGGTGTATTTTACTCGATTTACCTAGCAAATCAATACATGATGCTATATACATCGGAAAGGCTTACATCTTATGGTCATAATGGTGTATAATAATCTAACTTTAATGTTAAATTACACATAGAATATTCCGGTTGATTGACATAAACATCGATTTGTTTCTCTGTTTGCTTACGTTTTAACCGAAAGCCGAAGTGGTCCGAATTAGCCTAGTACCCAGGCCAGCAAACGTATTTGAGGCCTGGTATAGGCTGAGCTCATGAATATATTCATGAGATGCGGTTGTCACGTGATATTTTAGATTGCGAATTTATTTACGATTTTTATTGCTACGGTAAGATCATCATTTTTATCTACAATTTATATTTGATTACATCTATTTATATCGATAATCAATAAGTTACACCATTAGTGTTTCAATATACAACAGTGACAGTGTTTATTGATTTCGGGAATGATATGAAAAGTGTGTTTAATTGTGACCAGTTACCTGTTTTCGACTCATGCGTTTGTTAGAACTTTGCCTATAATGATTTCTAGCTGCGATGGACCAAAGTTCTAATTGTATTCATTTGGGGTAAACGTACCGAAGTGACAGCGATGTGTTTAAAATAATGAGATGTTTAATTGTATGAAGATATATAAGATGGTAACAATATCACCGTCAATGTCTTTTGGTGTCTCCATGATGGAACTGTGATGTTATAAATACGTCCGCATCCGACGGTGATCGATAGCCGAGTTCTAATTGTTATTGTTCTCCTGGTCAGCCGACCGCGTCACAGTTCACACACATTGCGTGCTGAGTAGAACTCCATGAGCAGTCCGCTTTGTCCACTCTAGTCACAACACTGGGTCACGAATGACGGCATACTGACACACTGTAGCTGTTCTGTTTACATTGACGCAGTTGGTCTCTGTTCGTACAGACATGAAAGTTAACATAAGCCAAGTTCTCCAAAACCGACATTCACCACACTCCTCTCCATTCCATTTTGAAGGACCGAGCATGTATATTGGAGAGACCAACTTCAATCTGCACATCTACAATGAAAACAGTGAGAAAACTAGAACAGATACAGTGTATTACATCCCAATGATGTTCCATACATTGTCAGAAATGTACATGCCCAGTAGAGTGAACTCAATCAATAATTAGTATATTTCCCAGTACCGATTCAATTAATATCGGTGACCTGTTACAATTATATCGACAGAATTCATTTTCTGGGACTTCTGTTATCCCTATACATTGTTTGTCTCATTCACAATATAAAAATAAGATTTGAGCTTCACCTTATGTCTAGTGGTCATTGTGAGTGTTGGGGTTATACAACATTAGGCTACCCCATGTGGTACATTGATATGAGATTGGCCCTTAACCGGGCGAACCAGTCCAGGTCCAACCTCCTCATTTCTCTTGTCCGTACTCAGTGTTTCGGATTCAGAGAGTAGGCCCTTATCCAGCTGAACTAGAACAGGTCCCACTTCCTCTCCGATATTTTTTCCAGTGCTTGTTGTAACCATTCGACTCCCATCACTTCTAATTTCAGGTTCACGAGCTCTTACACAATAATCACAGAAAATAGGTTAAAATTCTCACACGAGCATCACCATTCAGACCATCTTAGATGATATGGAATTCAATCAATTTCCATTAACCACCCTGGTGTTCATTATGGTTCATGCGCTCATGCATAACTATATTACATTACAGTGCTTGGAAGCATCACAGTAGTGTCACCATTCACACATGGCTAAAAGATTATATGGCGGTCCATATTTTCTGATAACCATTGGGGTGTTCATAATGGTTCATGCACTTCCGGAATTTATGGGAATCAATTCACGAATCAACCTCAAACTCCGAGCTTCCTAACATCTAACCAAGTACAGGCCACCTGGATCCCATACCCACCGAATAGTCACGAAATATACAGGCGATTGCCCAGATATAAACAAACTGCAAGCCAACCATGCCACAATCTGGGACCAAAATTCGCCACAAGTGATATACCCCGAAATACTTTGGAGATACCACAATCCTGACATAACCGTCATATTCTCTAGACAGTCCAATTTCGTGTTATCGGTAGAATCATTTGTCATATTGTCAACAACATTCACAACTTCCAAACTACATGACGACTCGGGTACAACCTCTGGTTCAATCTTCCCCACAACTGAAGAAAGCCGAGGTGCACTTAAAGAAGTTTCAATGTTCAGACAATTCTCGGTGATAATTACATTTGAGTTGCTAGCTTTCCCATCAGCCGTCAAGGAATGGTCAAGTATTTCACTCCGAGGCTGACAGGGGGATATTTTAGCATCAGTGCAACTTATCTCTATATGTTCAACGGGATATTTGCTAGCCGTCTCCCACTCCCTTCGATCAAAGTCTAGCTGAGAATCAGCTGTCATTGTTTGATCTCGAACGGCGTCATCGCAGATATCCCCACTCGGGTATTTCTCATAGACTGGGTTCATAATCAGACATTTTACATTTTGCTCCGTGACCGGCTTCACATTTCCCGAACAGCCCGACTCATGTACTAATTTATCACATAAACGCCTTGGTTTTCTATCACATGACCTCTTCGGTCTGACCGGTTTGCCTAAATTTACTGGCTTGCTATGGCCCGGGGACCCAAATTCACAATCCTCATTTCCCGTCCCATCCCTATCTGATGAACCGGTTTCCTTAAACAACTGGTACCTGGTACGGCCCGGGGACCCAAATTCACAATCCCCATTTTCCGTCCCATCCATATCTGAACCAGGTTCCTCAAACAACTGGACTGATTCAAAGTCTGAGCAACCACCAGAAGACTTGGTGCGAAAACCGGACGAGCAAACCAAAAACCTTTGCCACTGTTTCTCACTAAGCAGAACAGTGGTATCGTCGTGACCCGTTGCGTATGTGTAGATGTCGGACGGAACTTCCTCAGGGCGAACATCGGGCGAGCCAGTTTGTTTCTTATCACGATTGGTGTTCGTATCTGCCAGTGCAGAGTCGGAAAGTAGGCCCTTAACCGGGCGAACCAGTCCAGGTCCTACTTCTTCCTCCCGTTCTCTTGGTCCTGGTTCGGATTCAGAGAGTAGGCCCTTAACCGGGCGAGCCAGTCCAGGTCCCACTTCTTCATCCGCCCCTTGAGACGAAACGGTCTCACCCTCCTCGGATGCCAACGAGTCGAAAGGTGTGAGAAGAGGTATCTGGGCGTCTCTCAGATTGCCTCTATCTCCACCTGGCCATTCTTTGCCGGATAAGGTTGTCGGTCCCTGCAACAGTGTCTCTGGTTGTGCGTCTGACATATATGTCCGTGCCAATGGATCCAAGAGTAGGCCCTTAACCGGGCGAGCCAGTCCAGGTCCTACTCCCTCCTCCCCTTGAGATGTAATGGTCTTGTTTCCACTTAATCCGGGCGTCTTAGACAGACTCGAGACAGATGGTAAATATTCGTCTTCAACTATTATGGGAATGCCAGAAAAAACTGAGACAAGAGTAGAGATAGCTGGGTTAGAAGTTTGAACTAGCTTTGCCGTATCTCTTGCTATTCCGGCAGAGCCAGAACCACTCGAGATAGGGCCGACATGATGCTGGTCATTTGTAAGCAAAGAAGTTTGAGATAGCTTTGGCATATCCCGAACTATTCCGGCAGAGCCAGAACCGCTCGAGATAGGCCCCAAATGTGGCTGGTCATTTGTAAGCAAAGAAGTTTGAGATAGCTTTGGCATATCCCGAACTATTCCGGCAGAACCAGAACCACTCGAGATAGGCCCAACAGGTGTCCCCATTTGTTCATCAATTAGAGTTGAAGACTTACTACAGCCCGGGGGCCCAAAGTTACTATTCCCATTCCCAATCGTATCAGTTTCCAATGGAACATATTCCTCACCCCTGATTATTTCACATCCCTCAGTGGGAATGCTCTCGTCCCCAACTGACAACTCTTGGGCTGGACAGTGTGCCATTTTGTGGCCAAAACCCCGACATCCAAAACAGCGAACATTAGACAAATCTTTTGATTTCATTACTAATGATGACAGTCGACCCATTTCAGTTGTCAAATGGGACATAATGTGTGACATACTCGACTTAAACGTGTCCATACCTCCCTGGAGGCTTGCGGTTCTGTCATCTTCCTCCCGGGGAAGAGACACGGTCGGCATTCCGAATGAGACTTGCCGGGCCTCTCTCTTTTTCCCATTTCCCTCACCCCGGTTGGACAACATGTACTGAACACTACTCATGGCTTCCTCCAACGACTCATGCCTAATGCACTGATGGAAACTGGCTGCCTCTCTATCCCACAATCCATGGCAAAACCTCGACGCCAGATGACCCTCCAACAATTTGGTTGCCATCCCCTCAAAGACCTTGCCCCCCATATCTTGTAGTCGATCAGCCCAATCACCAAGGGACTCTTGGGGTTCCTGGCAGGCATTGTAGAAATTGTCAAAAGTTGGCAATGTTCCCCCAAATCGGCAGGCCAATTTCCCCATCATCCACTCGAAACCCCCCTCTGGGTTTTGTTTTTTCATCATGGAGAAATAGTCAGAGGCCTTCCCCTCCAAAGCCCAACAAAGTGTGTCTCGTCTTTCCAAATCATCCATACGTTCCGCATTGACAAAAGCCATGATTTTATCCCGAAAAGCCACAAATTTGCCACTACCGTCATACATCAGAATGCATTGGGGCCTTCTGCCTTTCTTACCCACATATGACCCATAACTACGACCCTTCCGTTCCCGCGAATCTAAGCGACCACCACCTTGGTCACGAACCGGCAACGACGATGAGCTACCACTGCTGCTAGAACCAGCAGTGCTATCTCCTCGACGACTGCTCTTTGTACTTGTCAATCTCTTTATTCGTCGGCTAATTTCGTCATATTCCCCCAATGGTACCGTGGTGTCGTATGTGTTGGGATGCCTACCCTCGGGGCGAAGATCGGGCTGACCAGTCCAAGCCCTATGCGAAGGCTCCCCACTGTGCGGAACGGTGTCGTTAAATTGAATCGATGAATAGTTGGCAGGTGTCTGCTTGGGGCTCAGCCCGGGTGGACCAGCCCAAGTCCCTCGCAAACATTCATGTCTGTGCAGAACAGTGGAGTCATGTGAGAGTGTCGGGTTTTCAAAGATGTTGGCAGATGTCTGCTTGGGGCTCAGCCCGGGTGGACCAGCCCAAGTCCCTCGCAAACATTCCTGCCTGTGTTGATTTGTTGAATCGATTGGAACTGTGGTATTATTATATATGTTGGCAGGTGTTTGTTCGAGACTTAGCCCGGATGAACCAGCCCCAGTCCCTCGCAAACATTCCTGTCTGTGTTGCTGAGTGTTATCAAATGGAACTGTATTCTCATATATGTTGGCAGGTGTTTGTTCGAGGTTTAGCCCGGCTGAACCAGCCCAATCCCCTCGCAAACACTTCTGTCTGTGCAGATTTGTAGAGTCGAATGTAGCTGGAGAATTATATATGTTGGCAGGTGTTTGTTCGAGGTTTAGCCCGGATGAACCAGCCCAATCCCCTCGCAAACACTTCTGTCTGTGCAGATTTGTAGAGTCATGCTGACATGTGGTATCTGGCAATGCGGTATGTATGGGATGTGGTTGTCGAGTTTTACTGTTATGTAGGATTCCCGGTCTTTGCTGAATAACGATGGGGTCATTCATTACATGCATCTGCTCAGAGCTCAGCCCGGCTGAACCAGCCCAAGCCCCTTGCCGATGCATGTTTGGGTCAATCCTAGTTGCCGACATCTGCTCAAGGCTCAGCCCGGATGAACCAGCCCAAGCCCCTTGCTGATGCATCTTTGGGTCGAACATAGTTGCCGGCCTCTGCTCAAGGCTCAGCCCGGATGAACCAGCCCAAGCCCCTTGCTGATGTGCCGGGTTATCAACTACCCCCGAAAATTCCTTAACCATAATGTCACCCAGCCCCTCGCTCTCAGAGACTGTTGAGTCATTTCTTGAACTAAACGTGGAGCAAGTAAAAGTCCCCGAAGAGTCAAGTTCCGATGATACCCTTGACGAAATAGAATCCCTCGACGAATTAACCTTGTGACGTTTGGGTGAATTATTGTCAACCTTGGTGACAACCAATGAATTTCGGGCGGCCCGTGATTTAAGAGACTTATGTTTCCCCGACGACCTTGATGACCCAGACGACCTTGATGCAACCGATGAATGTGATACATCCGTTGACCTCGGCACGGTCGATGAACTCGACCGCCCCGATGACCTCGATACCCCCGATGAACATGATACCACTGACCTGCAGGAAAATCTAGAGTCATCCAATCCATCCTCAGTCCTACCCCTATTCCCCTCCATAACCAATTCCTCGGGTTTGAACACTCCACTTGACTTCAAATGGGTGGATTGGCCCATTGGATGTACTCCAGACAGGTCCATGGGTTTAGATTGGGGTTCGTGAAGTTTAACGTCTTTGTTTGGACGAGACTCATAATGTGGCTCCCCCATGGGGGCATTTGTGGCCATGATTAGTTTGGCATCCCCTCTCTCGTTTGTGTAATAGCCCACTGGTATTTCTGATCTAGGGGCTCCTGGAACAAGATTACTTTGGGTCGGTTCTAAATGACTCCACGCGGAGGGATCTTTATTTACCAAGCTCTCCCTACCATCCCGTTTAACGGGACCAGAAAAGAAACAATTGTTCAACGAATCCTGCCTCAGATCACGCGTTTCCTTCTGCATTTGTGGAATCCGCGTGGTCACGTGGTCCAAGCCACTGACATGTGCCAATAATTCGGTGTTTTGACAATTACTCCCATGCTGAACAGACTGAAATGGCTCAGCCATTACGCAAAGTCTATTGACACGTTTTTTCTCTGAAAATCAATATTTCCTCCGAAAGAAGACTCAACCGTAATTTCCAGTGAATAAATCACAAATTACAACACGATCGAGTGTCTGTATAACTTGATATGAACCTATATGTTTGCTGACACAAGTATCTACCACTAATTGATAAATTTGAACTATAACCAATTTAACAGTGACTATATATAAACTACACAAATCGACTGTAAGTAACACTTCGTGTTTGTAGGTATACAAACAAAACTGTACCCTGAAACATTCCACAGCAGTACAAGCATTACCTATATTCGACGGTAAGTAACACTTCGCGTTTGTCAATCCCAACAAAACTGTACACTGAAACACCCCACAGCGGTACAAGCATTACTCCAAATTGGCTATATTAACAAATCAATCGCTTCACCAAAATTCTGACAGTTTGGCCAGACAATATAGCCAATTTAACAGTGATTATAAACTCCGCAAATCACCTGTAAGTAACACTTCGCGTTTGTAAGTATACCAACAAAACCGTACCCTGAAACACTCTGTAGCGGTACAAGCATTACCCCAAATTGGTTATATTTTCAAATCAACAATAGTCCTTTACTTCACCAAAATAATGACATTTTGGCCATAAACGTTAGCAAACAAATTACTGTTCATAACACGAGCACCAATCACTAAATCGAACAAATATTTCCCATAATTAGGCGACGACAAAATTATCCGTACTGTATCAAACCAAAGTTTCATAAATTGACAACGTCGGTACCCCGTGAAATGCTTTTCACGTCAAAAATAAACCTCTGTCCAACACCCACACCCCTCACAATTTATAAACTTTCGATTATTAAGATACATGTATACAATGTCGTTTCTCGGACCTAATCACCTGAAATAAATACACATCCGGGTCGTTCTAAACGACAATTAACAGCATCTCAAAACTCAAAACACTTGTCACTTTTGTAACACAGTAAGACTGCATAATCATTACAATGTTAGCATACGGATTCCAGCAGCACAATCAATCTCAACACTATTCCAATTGACCGCGTGTATCGATACATTCGAAGAACAATTTGCATCCGGGTACTTTTCAGTCGAAAAAATATAATGACTGAATAAATATTGCAAATATATATGCAACCACAGACTCAATAAAATCTATTTTCAGAAATTCAGAATATTCATCACGCTCGGCATTTCACAAAGTCAGCAATAATTTCAAGAAGAATATTCAGAAGATAAAAAGACCACCAAAACATAAAATTTCTTCAGTAAAAAATTTCAAACACCAGAAAATCGACAAAATAAGAAATTTCATCATTATTTCCCAATATATTTCGTGGAAATTGCTTGTCACAATCGCATTCTACCGTTGTCCATTTACCCCAACTACAAACCGAGCAAATATTACGCAGAATACGAATTGCAAGCTCGCAGCGCCATTTGTTAGAACTTTGCCTATAATGATTTCTAGCTGCGATGGACCAAAGTTCTAATTGTATTCATTTGGGGTAAACGTACCGAAGTGACAGCGATGTGTTTAAAATAATGAGATGTTTAATTGTATGAAGATATATAAGATGGTAACAATATCACCGTCAATGTCTTTTGGTGTCTCCATGATGGAACTGTGATGTTATAAATACGTCCGCATCCGACGGTGATCGATAGCCGAGTTCTAATTGTTATTGTTCTCCTGGTCAGCCGACCGCGTCACAGTTCACACACATTGCGTGCTGAGTAGAACTCCATGAGCAGTCCGCTTTGTCCACTCTAGTCACAACACTGGGTCACGAATGACGGCATACTGACACACTGTAGCTGTTCTGTTTACATTGACGCAGTTGGTCTCTGTTCGTACAGACATGAAAGTTAACATAAGCCAAGTTCTCCAAAACCGACATTCACCACACGTTTCAAGCATGTCTGCTTCGTTTTTTATTCATAGGCGAAAAAGTTGCTGGCCCATAATGTATATTTAGATGTTGATTTCTTAGCAACACTCAGACCATTATTTTGACACCAAAAATTCCACGATGGGCCGATGGGTTAATTTTTTCTGTGACATTTTGTGACTATTGCTGTTTATGAAACTTGAAAGGTCAGTCAATCATGATTCATTTGTTAATTTTTTAGCAATGATACAGTTAAAATTAAGAATTTCTTTCTTGTGTGTAATCAATTTTTATTAATTTCATTTAGAATGGAGCGAATACCAAGTTTTATACCGAATGATGAAAATAAGCCGGCGCCGTCATCAATGTCTACATGTACATGTAGATCCATGTAGATCAAAACGCTCAAGGGAATTTTCAACACCGACCCGACAAATACCTCTACTAGTACAGGATTCAAAGTGCCACAATTTTTATGGTTTGTTTTATAAGCTACCGGTATATATGATCTATTTTGTCACATGTAAAGAAAATATAAAAAAAATGTTCATAGTATTAGTACTAGATCATGCCATGAACCTCTACTAATGCTAGCGGGCGTTAGCATTAGTAGAGGTTCATGGCATGATCTATATTAGTACATGCACTGGCCGGGGGGGGGGGGGGGGGGGGTTCTACTCAAATTTGTTGTTTTTTAATGCCAGCTTTATATCAGTTTCTACAGCACATTGGTGAGTGCACCTCAGTTTACACTGAGGGGATTGTCAGTTCGAATCTGACTGGAGACCGCTGGTGTTCTAAAATATGAACTTTAGATTGCATTATTATTATGAGAAATTATTATAATATTATATATATATTATATTATAATATTAATATATTAATGCAATTGTACTTGCCAGATGCCAGTACATGTCCTATGAATTTTTTTTTAATTTACTTTACATGAGATAAAATAGATCATATATAGCCTATTAATCTAACCATAAAATTGTGGTGCTTTGAATCCTGTACTGTAGAGGTGTTTGTCGGGTCGGTGTTGAAAATTCCCTTGACCGTTTTGATCTAGATCGATAACCATGGAAATTGTATATATATCTGTGCAGGAGACGTCCCTTTAATCAAATATACTAGAGCTCCAGGGTGGAGACACATTCATGGGATGCTGATAGTGATATGCATTTGGAAGTATGTTTTTTCTTTAATTTTCAAGTCTATATACATGTAGGCCCACCATATGAGGGAAGAAGTAACCACGAATTCCCTTTTTGTGACCATGGACATGCTATATACCTGTGCAGGAGATGTCCAATTAGTAGGCCTTTACTGAATTTTTTTTACAGCTCCGGTTTGAGACACACATTCAAGGGAGAGGGATGCTGATGATATGAAAATAGGGGTTTTTACCCAATTTTAATCAACAAGTACACCATAGGAGGGAAGCAAGGCCCCAAGGACCCCTAATTCCCTTTTTATGACCATGGAAATTGTATATACCTGTTCACGAGATGTCCCTTTAATCAATTATACTAGAACTTAATGTATTTAAATCAACATTTTGTATTGAATTAATATTGACCAGAGCAGCTCATGTACCAAGCCAGAAAATAAGCAGCCTGACATTTGAAAATTGAGATTCCCAGTGGTTGAATTTTATCACGCATTATCCCAGTACAATTGATTGTCCCCCGAAGTTTCCGTCGGAGGACTATAGAAATGACCCTCGTCCGTCCGTCCGTCCGTCCGAGATTGGGTACCTTCATGGTGTAATCAACTCCTCCTACAATTTTAAACGTAGAGATTTGAAACTCTGGGATATTGTTCCTAACATGTTGGTGATTTGCAACATCTATATAGCTAATCAAAAATTAAAAAAAATCCATATTTTTGGGGGGGTTTTCGACTTAGAAAATTTTGAACATTTTTGCCTTTTGGATGAGCTTGGGTACCTTCATGGTGTAATCAACTCCTCCTACAGTTTTAAATGTAGAGATTTGAAACTCTGGGATATTGTTCCTAACATGTTGGTGATTTGCAACATCTATATAGCTATTACAAAAATATAATTTTTTCGCGTTTGCATGCGTTTGTTCATCGGGTTGTTTTGTCCAAGAAATTTTGCGGTGGTTTGCAACATCTATATACTGTATAACATTGTTGCAAATAGTATCCTTCTAACAATTCCAATCATGAAGTTTACCACTCGAGTCGGGGGACATGTGGTCTGCGACCTTTTATTTAATATTACATGTATATTATAATATAAAATTTGCAGGAAGGTATGCCGTGTTTTACATCTGGCATTTTCGGGGAACCACCATCCCAAACCTGCAAAAAATCATTTTTTTACTCAAATGTTTGGTCACCCACCCCCAAAATTTCACTAATTTTGGTCTAAAACCACATAAAACCCTACTGATATCACTCATATGACTAGAAAGTTATCTGCTCTAGTTCAAGTGACAGTTTACCATGTTTCAGAAGCTGATTTAATTGAAAAAAAGTTTAATTAAGATTTTTTTTTTAAACTGGCTGATAGGCAGTACCACATACCGGTACATGTACACACACACATGCAATCATGTATTGGGAGTTTCCAGGTGAGTGTGTCATGAGAGTATTCTAGGTCTACCTGGGTGGTCAAATTGGACACTGCTAATGGAAATTCTAATGAATCGATGGAAGTGGACAAATACAGTACTAACCCACCAAAATCTGAAAGGTGCACAAAAAACACTGGTATAACTTACTCTATAAGGTATAACTTATAAAATGGAACACTTCAAACAAAAAGAACTGCTATTATTGTTTTTCACTGAAAGGTTTATGCATCCAATTTACAAATTATAAATTTCCCAGCATATCTCCTGCATATCCATTGAGATATCAGTTTCCCCTGCAAGCTATTACATGATCCAAACATGTGTATTGGCTATTTTGGCTGAAATACATTTTAAGCTGACAACAACTCAGGACAGTGACCTCAATCTTCACTTTCGGGTCATTGTTGACAATTTTGTAGACATGACATATCCATGATAATGATGAAATATTATTTGTTAAGCTCCAATTCAACTAGAGTTGACATATTTTGAAAATAAATACATAAAGAGGACATTTAGCAGGCTTCAATTGGAAATATTATTCTATAAATTGCTGATATCTGCAAACCTACGTCATTATGCATTATACACAGAATTCCATAATTTCTAACTATTTCATGATTAGTCGGTCAACCAGCCCATTATCTAGCATTATTCCATACCAGTTTTGTTGGTCTAGTGGATCAACTTCAATTATACTAAATGCTTTTGGCAGTCACTATGCTGGACTTGAATACTTTACTTGTTGTGAGAGTACTAGTAACAGATAATCTGAATTGATACACATGCAAATAATTCACTGATTAGTTGGATGCACTGATGACAGTCATTTTCAAGCCATTGATAGTCACGTTAATATTTGAGACATTTGCTCGCTCTTGTTCCATGGATGATGCACACAATGATCTAGGCTTAAATATCTTAGTTACATCACGACAAGTTTATTTATTTCAATTTTACATTTCTCGAAGCTTCTTTCCAAAGGGTGTCGGGAAGGAAGTTTTCACCTCATGTCTCATATGCAACATGCCATAAATGTAGCTTAATGTCATCTCCACTAAGGCCTGTGTAACGTGTTTTTACAGTTATAAAATTTTCCCGTTTGACACAAAACACCTCACGCAAACAAAATATATCTGCCTCATATAGATGATTTTGGTACTAAAATGACCACAATAATATAGCCGAAACATCGAAATAAAAAAATCAGATATGAGGCAGCAAACTTCTTCAATGTTGATGTAACCGTGCACGAGGGTGGGTGGTGTGATTACTAGTACCTCACGAAACTTATTTTGAACAAATAAAACTATCGCCATCAACTTAATATATTGACATATCTGTGTGAAGGAGATACCTGTTAGTATCAGTAATGTAAATACAGTATCTCATCCCTTTTATCTCTCTCTATCTCTCTCTCTTTCTTTCTCTCTCTCGTCCTCTCTATCTCTTTCTCGTTCACAATCTCTCTCCCAGCTTCTAACGACATCATCATTACTATAATTATGATATTTTCATTCCTTCCCGTCCGACCCCCTCTCTACCCTTAATAAAGAGCGGGCGCAAAACAAAAGGGGAGCAAACTTAATAAAAGCCCTTGGGCTTGTTGTTTAATCCCCTTTCCAATCAATCGAATTTATATTTTTCTATACTCCTGTAAAATGTCTGTTAAATGTTTATATATGTTATTATTTTGATTGGAATAAAATATGTTTATACTAATGTAAATAAACCCCTTAAATGAATGTAGAACAGACTGACCAACTTGTCAGAGCATCGGACGGTATAGCAAAGTTTGGCAATTTATGGTAAAAGGTCCACCCAGGCAAATCACATTGGCCCATTGTGTTAATTTTGGTATCAACATGAGCGTTAATATATCCCCGACGAATTTAGTTAATAAAATGCGACATGGGACAGCAAACTTCGACACAAAATTGATGTAACCGGTTACCGGGGGTGTTTGTTGACATCAGAGTTTCCAAATATCCAAGCTACAAAAACATGATTACGCACTATTTAACTTATTGCCGTTGATCGGGGCTAGTCGATTCCTGTGAAAAACACTCTATTCAATTTGATTGAGTAGTTGTCAAAGTTATATACTTGCGTCTTGTATTATTAAATTAAGAAAAACGTACCGATGTTGAAATTTGCTTTTCTATTTTAAAACAATATCTCACAAACCGGAAACACAATTCAAAATTCCACTTTCTGTTTAGCCTATACCTGTCCCTACGGGCGAGTAGCAGAGTTGGGACAGGGTACCAGTCTAGTCCGAATAAGTTCGGCATAATCCGCTGTTTGTTCTGGGAATTCTACTTTCCGTTTCTATATATAGCGCGGGTTTTCCGAACAAAAATGGCGAAAACCGATCGCCCGAAAGTCCAGTTTTCTATGTGCTTTCAGAACAATTCCCGCACTAAAAACTTAATGACATAATGGAGGATCAGAACGGTAGTTTTGTTGACAATTTTCGCAAGCAACTTGTCAAAATTGGAGCAAATTAGAACTCTTGTGTCTGACTTGCCAAGTTGCCATGCGTGTGATGTGCATTTTGACATCTGTGTTGATAAAATAATCGGAGAACCGAATCACACAGTTTCGAAATATAGTTCTTCCGTTTTAGTGGGACTTTTCAAACTTAAGGTTCATTTATTTAGTGTATTACATTTATATCTCCAATGTTTAATTAATCTATTTATTATTTTATTTATTGACACACATAATTACGCTTACAATGGAGAATTCATCGTAATTTGCGTTGTTGTCCAAAATCTACGGAATATTTTCAACGGAAAATGCCGAACACAGTTCGCGAGGTCAACCGAGTTCGCATACTTTAAAAAAATTGTAAACATTGAGGTAAATGTCTCTTTTCGCATTAAATTACCGTTTTAAATTCACAACTGATGTGGGTTTCAGATAAAATAGCATGTCTTCTGCGGAAAATATCCGTTTATTGTCGCAATTGTGATATTTTATTTCATATAATTGTGGTTTTATTTGAGCGGGTCACTAACGCTTAAGTCGTGTCATAAGAATGCATGGGCCTGGAACTCGGACGGAAGACCGGCACCTCCATCCCAATATCTTAGCCGGTTTTAGTACGAAAAGACTTGGACTAATTAACCGCCTGGTCAAATTACACACACGTACCAAGTTTCGTCCCGATCGGTCGAGAATCTTCCGAGATCTGGTCTGCGCATGCGCGAAGCTGGCGTCGCACGGGCTCGGCGACCAGATAAAATTCGTATCCGGGGCAAGATACATTCACATACCAAATTTCAAGTCGATAGCTCCACCCGTTTCCGAGATCTCGTCTGCGCATGCGCGAAGCGGGTGCCGCGCGGACAAATTAATATGCCCATGCCACCCCCCGGCCGGAAATACCCCCACATCCCAAGTTTCATCGAAATCGGGTCGTACGTTTTCGAGTTCATCGCGAACACACACACAGACCCGACTTCGTCCGGGCTATTCAAAAACCAAATTTCAAGTCGATCAGCTGCCTTCCACAATATATACACTTAAATGTAATTGAGAGACTTCTCTAAAGACCATTTTCCGAGATCTGGTCTGCGCATGCGCGAAGCTGGCGTCGCACGGGCTCGGCGACCCGATAAAATTCGTATCCGGGGCAAGATACATTCACATACCAAATTTCAAGTCGATAGCTCCACCCGTTTCCGAGATATATATATTGCCCAATGTCATTTGCGGATACCTCGGCCGGTGAATAGTTAACGCGACATCGGCCGGTTAAGAGTTAAACGCGATCACGTCACGATCTCTTGACGGCGTAATATATTTACGGAATGTTTTTCGATGAGCGAAGCATGGTCCTGCGTTCTTCTCGATAATTAATTTAAACGTACACAGGCGTGTGATACATCATTGGAAAGAGGAAGCGCCACAGAGTCTAACCGTACAAATTATATGACTGGCAGCAATTTATTATTCGCGCTATATCGAATCGATTTGTGAGCACCGAACTGAAATATATTAGCGCAAAACGGCGTAAAAACAGATTTGACCTCGGCACGTGAAAAGTTGACCTCGGATCTGAAAATTAATATGCCTATGCCACTTCCCGGCCGATAGTATCCGCACATTCGAAGTTTCATCGAAATCGGGTCGGCCGTTTTCGAGTTCATCGCGAACACACACACAGACAGATACACAGACAGATCTTCCAAAATATATAATAGATATACTAGAAGGTGACCCGACTTCGTCCGGGCTTTGACCTTGAATTGACCATTTTGAAGGTCAAGGTCAGGTGGGGTCAAACACCAACACCCCAAAAATGGTGGAAATCGGCCCAGCGGATACCGGGAAATCGGCCCAGCGGATACCGAGATACCCTATGCATCAAATTTCGTCCGTAAAAATCCACCAGTTTAACCCGATTTGATTTCCACTCAAGTATATAAACGCGCCTCATATACACACGCTCATTAATTATCAAGTTTCAACGTAAAGATAAATTACCATCGGTGCCCGAGATATCGCCAAGACGTCTGAAACAGTCAAATGCATCGGCCGGTTAAGCGTTAACGTGATCTAACGTTATGACCTCTAACGACGTCATAGAAGTTACGCATTGTTTTTATCCTGATGGAAGATAGTACCACTTCTTCTTGATAATTGAGGCAGATAACTAAAACGGATACATACGCATTATATTTCGTTGGAAAGAGGAAACACGAAAGATTCTCAGTGTCAGTATTATGACTGGCATTTTATTTTATTCGCGCTGTTTCGAATCGATTTGTAAGCACCGAACTCAAATGAAAGTCCCGTAACACAGCGTAAAAACATATTTGACCTCGGCACGTGAAAAGTTTACCTCGGATCTGAAAATCAATAGGCCTATGTCACCCCCCGGCCGAAAATACCCCCACATACCAAGTTTCATCGAAATCGGGTCGGCCGTTTTCGAGTTCATCGATTACACACACACACACACAAACACACCCACAAACAGATCTTCCAAAAAATATATATTTGTCCCCACATCCGGTTGTAACTAGCAATCTGATTGGATACAACGCCATGTTTAAATCACCATGTCCCCCGTCACCCTTGACAGCGGGGTATAAGAGAACGTGCGCCAAACATCGGGGGTATATGAGCACGTGAAACATCGGGGGTATATGAATGACCCTTGAACTGGCAGTTTCCACCAATCGTGACGTTGCTCTCGACCGCCGAATTTGACGTCACCTGACGCCGGGTCCTTAGGTCAGTTACTGAATTATTCTTATTGGTGTGAATTAATCGGATAACCTATGAAAAACACACTTAAATTAAGGAGACATGCTTATTGTTTGTGGGGACAAAATCGTTATCTCCGGAAACATCGTGGGGTACATGGAGATTTAATACCTGGATGTCGATTTTGAACATATATATTCCCTGTCATAGGCGCATAGTATTCGGCAAACTTCGTCAGATTCCGAACCGTTTCAGTTTGATATTACTTCCCCTGGCCCATAGCAACGTTGCGATTGGTGACGTAATTTTCGTTACAAAATGGGTGCGACTTAGGTTTTCCCAGCACGGGCTCCAATTTGGGGCTCAAACTTTTAAGGTCTCATCATAGATAATGTCCTTGGGACTATATCTTTGGATTTTAGACATATAATATGGATGTTGGGGCATATCTTCATCCTCCTGCATCTGGACATGACTCAGGTATAGCTGACTTAGGTTTTCCCCGCACAGGCTCCAATTTGGGGCTCAAACTTTTAAGGGTTCTTCATAGATAATGTCTGTGGGACTATACCTTTGGATTTTAGACATATAATATGGATGTTGGGGCATATCTTCCTCCTCCTGCATCTGGACATGACTTAGATATAGCTGACTTAGGTTTTCCCAGCACGGGCTCCAATTTGGGGCTCAAACTTTTAAGGGCTCATCATAGATAATGTCCTTGGGACTATACCTTTGGATTTTAGACATATAATATGGATGTTGGGGCATATCTTCATCCTCCTGCATCTGGACATGACTCAGGTATAGCTGACTTAGGTTTTCCCCACACAGGCTCCAATTTGGGGTTCAAACTTTTAAGGGCTCTTCATAGATAATGTCTGTGGGACTATACCTTTGGATTTTAGACATATAATATGGATGTTGGGGCATATCCTCACCCTCTTGTATCTGGACATGACTTAGACATAGCTGACTTAGGTTTTCCCCGCACGGGCTCCAATTTGGGGCTCAAACTTTTAAGGGCTCATCATAGATAATGTATGTGGGACTATACCTTTGGATCCTAGACATATAATATGGATGTTGGGGCATATCTTCATCCTCCTGCATCTGGACATGACTCAGGTATAGCTGACTTAGGTTTTCCCCGCACGGGCTCCAATTTGGGGTTCAAACGTTTAAGGGCCCTTCATAGATAATGTCTGTGGGACTATACCTTTGGATTTTGGGCATATAATATGGATGTTGGGGCATATCCTCACCCTCTTGCATCTGGACATGACTCAGATATAGCTGACTTAGGTTTTCCCCGCACAGGCTCCAATTTGGGGCTCAAACTTTTAAGGGCTCTTCATAGATGTCTGTGTGACTATATTTTTAATTTTTGGCATATAATATGGATGTTAGGGCATATCTTCATCCTCCTGCATCTGGACATGACTCAGGTATAGCTGACTTAGGTTTTCCCCGCACGGGCTCCAATTTGGGGTTCAAACTTTTAAGGGCTCTTCATATATAATGTCTGTGGGACTATACCTTTGGATTTTGGGCATATAATATGGATGTTAGGGCATATCTTCATCCTCCTGCATCTGGACATGACTCAGGTATAGCTGACTTAGGTTTTCCCCGCACGGGCTCCAATTTGGGGTTCAAACTTTTAAGGGCTCTTCATAGATAATGTCTGTGGGACTATATTTTAAATTTTTGGCATATAATATGGATGTTAGGGCATATCTTCATCCTCCTGCATATGGACATGACTCAGGTATAGCTGACTTAGGTTTTCCCCGCACGGGCTCCAATTTGGGGTTCAAACTTTTAAGGGCTCTTCATATATAATGTCTGTGGGACTATACCTTTGGATTTTGGGCATATAATATGGATGTTAGGGCATATCTTCATCCTCCTGCATCTGAACATGACTCAGGTATAGCTGAGTTAGGTTTTCCCCGCACAGGCTCCAATTTGGGGTTCAAACGTTTAAGGGCCCTTCATAGATAATGTATGTGGGGCTATACCTTTGGATTTTGGGCATATAATATGGATGTTGGGGCATATCCTCACCCTCTTGCATCTGGACATGACTCAGATATAGCTGACTTACGTTTTCCCCGCACGGGCTCCAATTTGGGGCTCAAACTTTTAAGGGCTCTTCATAGATAATGTCTGTGGGACTATATTTTTAATTTTTGGCATATAATATGGATGTTAGGGCATATCGTCATCCTCCTGCATCTGGACATGACTCAGGTATAGCTGACTTAGGTTTTCCCCGCACGGGCTCCAATTTGGGGTTCAAACTTTTAAGGGCTCTTCATAGATAATGTCTGTGGGACTATATTTTAAATTTTTGGCATATAATATGGATGTTAGGGCATATCTTCATCCTCCTGCATATGGACATGACTCAGGTATAGCTGACTTAGGTTTTCCCCACACGGGCTCCAATTTGGGGTTCAAACTTTTAAGGACTCTTCATAGATAATGTCTGTGGGACTATACCTTTGGATTTTGGGCATATAATATGGATGTTGGGGCATATCATCACCCTCTTGCATCTGGACATGACTCAGGTATAGCTGACTTTGGTTTTCCCCGCACACGCTGAAATTTGGAGCTCAAACTTTTAAGAGTCCATCATAGGAAATGTGTATGGGCAATTACCTTTGTATTTTGGGCATATAATATGGATGGGGCCCTTCATAAATAATACCTGACATGTTTATAACATGGATGTTGGGACTCCCTCTTAATAATATGCTACTCTTCCAGGTACTAGAGTATGGATTGTTGGTGACAGTTTTGTGGAGGGGTTGGCTGAGTATGCGGTGGCGGCGGGGAAGATCAACCTTGACTTAAATGGAGTGACAGTCAGCTGGAGGGGAAGAGGGGGCGGTCTATCTGCCAGATCAGGGCGTTACTAAGTACCTGGCTTAGCCAGGAAGAATTCACCCCAGATGTTATAATCATCCATGCGGGTTCCAATGACCTGGTGGCCACTCCAGCCACACAACTTAAGATTTTGATGGAACAACTGTTTCATTACCTTCTCTGGTTACACGAGTTGGTGGTTACCTGATCTACCCTAGACCTAAGTTAATACCACCCTTGGTGGTTACCTAGACCTAATTTAAGACACCCTTCTCTGGTTACACGAGTTGGTGGTACCCTAGACCTAATTTAAGACCACCTTCTCTGGTTTACACCAGTTGGTGGTTACCTGATCTACCCTGACCTAATTTAAGACCACCCTTCTCTGGTTACACGAGTTGGTGGTTACCTGATCTACCCTAGACCTAATTTAATACCACCCTTCTCTGGTTACACGAGTTGGTGGTTACCTAGACCTAATTTAAGACCACCCTTCTCTGGTTACACGAGTTGGTGGTTACCTGATCTACCCTAGACCTAATTTAATACCACCCTTCTCTGGTTACACGAGTTGGTGGTTACCTAGACCTAATTTAATACCACCCTTCTCTGGTTACACGAGAGTTGGTGGTTACCTAGACCTAATTTAAGACCACCTTCTCTGGTTACACGAGTTGGTGGTTACCTGATTTACCCTAGACCTAATTTAATACCACCCTTCTCTGGTTACACGAGTTGGCGGTTACCTGATCTACCTTAGACCTAATTTAATACCACCCTTCTCTGGTTACACGAGTTGGTGGTTACCTAGACCTAATTTAAGACACCCTTCTCTGGTTACACGAGTTGGTGGTTACCTAGACATAATTTAAGACATCCTTCTCTGGTTACACGAGTTGGTGGTACCCTAGACCTAATTTAAGACCACCCTTCTCTGGTTACACGAGTTGGTGGTTACCTGATTTACCCTAGACCTAATTTAATAGCACCCTTCTCTGGTTACACGAGTTGGTGGTTACCTGATCTTCCCTGACCTAATTTAAGACCACCCTTCTCTGGTTACACGAGTTGGTGGTTACCTGATCTACCCTAGACCTAATTTAAGACCACCCTTCTCTGGTTACACGAGTTGGTGGTTACCTGATCTACACTAGACCTAATTTAATACCACCCTTCTCTCGTTACACGAGTTGGTGGTTACCTAGACCTAATTTAAGACACCCTTCTCTGGTTACACGAGTTGGTGGTACCCTAGACCTAATTTAAGACCACCCTTCTCTGGTTACACGAGTTGGTGGTTACCTGATCTACCCTGGCCTAATTTAAGACCACCCTTCTCTGGTTACACAAGTTGGTGGTTACCTGATCTACCCTGACCTAATTTAAGACCACCCTTCTCTGGTTACACGAGTTGGTGGTACCCTAGACCTAATGTAATACCACCCTTCTCTGGTTACACGAGTTGGTGGTTACCTAGACATAATTTAATACCACCCTTCTCTGGTTACACGAGTTGGTGGTTACCTGATATACCCTAGACCTAATTTAATACCACCCTTCTCTGGTTACACGAGTTGGTGGTTATCTAATCTACCCTAATGCTTAATATGTTTGGACTTGAGAGTCAAGAACAATCCATACACGTCCATTCATCCTCTGGCGGAGCTTTCGAAATAGAGACACATTTCCAATGATACCAGTGCATGCAAATATCGCATCCAATTGAGTACTGTTGTTTAGATTTTGGGTTTGCCGAACAGTCCAATTTACATACTGGGCATGTATATTTGATCAAGTCTGTGGGCGTTCTGTCTTCAGTATTGCTTGCTATCTCGTCATATTTTCGTTTGGCCAAATTTCGCATTCCTGTTCGTCCTTTCTTAGAGCAGATGACCAATAATTCTTCTCCTGTTGTTGCACCAATGACGTTGCTCAATTCTTGCCTAGCACTCTGGATTTGATAGCGACTGAAGGTTCCCTCTGAATGTTTGTTAATGCTTCTGGAATTGTAGGTCTTGTTTCTGGGCAGTAGTCTTGTGTAGACTGTTTTGAGTGTTACTTTCTCGTGTGGCGCTTCAGTAGATTGCTGTTAGGAAATCCAGCTCTGGTAATACCATTGAAAAAGCACATTGCACAATAGAACAAGTCGAGGCAGTGCTTATTTGATATATGTTTCATAAGCAGGATTTCAGATTTGCAAACATAAGGAGGATTTTCACCTTGTTTGATACAAATTCCACACATGAAAGGTTTCTCTGGTTACACGAGTTGGTGGTTACCTAGACCTAATTTAAGACCACCCTTCTCTGGTTACACGAGTTGGTGGTACCCTAGACCTAATTTAAGACCACCTTCTCTGGTTTACACCAGTTGGTGGTTACCTGATCTACCCTGACCTAATTTAAGACCACCCTTCTCTGGTTACACGAGTTGGTGGTTACCTGATCTACCCTAGACCTAATTTAATACCACCCTTCTCTGGTTACACGAGTTGGTGGTTACCTAGACCTAATTTAAGACCACCCTTCTCTGGTTACACGAGTTGGTGGTTACCTGATCTACCCTAGACCTAATTTAATACCACCCTTCTCTGGTTACACGAGTTGGTGGTTACCTAGACCTAATTTAATACCACCCTTCTCTGGTTACACGAGAGTTGGTGGGTCCCTAGACCTAATTTAAGACCACCTTCTCTGGTTACACGAGTTGGTGGTTACCTGATTTACCCTAGACCTAATTTAATACCACCCTTCTCTGGTTACACGAGTTGGCGGTTACCTGATCTACCCTAGACCTAATTTAATACCACCCTTCTCTGGTTACACGAGTTGGTGGTTACCTAGACCTAATTTAAGACACCCTTCTCTGGTTACACGAGTTGGTGGTTACCTAGACATAATTTAAGACATCCTTCTCTGGTTACACGAGTTGGTGGTACCCTAGACCTAATTTAAGACCACCCTTCTCTGGTTACACGAGTTGGTGGTTACCTGATTTACCCTAGACCTAATTTAATAGCACCCTTCTCTGGTTACACGAGTTGGTGGTTACCTGATCTACCCTGACCTAATTTAAGACCACCCTTCTCTGGTTACACGAGTTGGTGGTTACCTGATCTACCCTAGACCTAATTTAAGACCACCCTTCTCTGGTTACACGAGTTGGTGGTTACCTGATCTACACTAGACCTAATTTAATACCACCCTTCTCTCGTTACACGAGTTGGTGGTTACCTAGACCTAATTTAAGACACCCTTCTCTGGTTACACGAGTTGGTGGTACCCTAGACCTAATTTAAGACCACCCTTCTCTGGTTACACGAGTTGGTGGTTACCTGATCTACCCTGGCCTAATTTAAGACCACCCTTCTCTGGTTACACCAGTTGGTGGTTACCTGATCTACCCTGACCTAATTTAAGACCACCCTTCTCTGGTTACACGAGTTGGTGGTACCCTAGACCTAATGTAATACCACCCTTCTCTGGTTACACGAGTTGGTGGTTACCTAGACATAATTTAATACCACCCTTCTCTGGTTACACGAGTTGGTGGTTACCTGATATACCCTAGACCTAATTTAATACCACCCTTCTCTGGTTACACGAGTTGGTGGTTATCTAATCTACCCTAATGCTTAATATGTTTGGACTTGAGAGTCAAGAACAATCCATACACGTCCATTCATCCTCTGGCGGAGCTTTCGAAATAGAGACACATTTCCAATGATACCAGTGCATGCAAATATCGCATCCAATTGAGTACTGTTGTTTAGATTTTGGGTTTGCCGAACAGTCCAATTTACATACTGGGCATGTATATTTGATCAAGTCTGTGGGCGTTCTGTCTTCAGTATTGCTTGCTATCTCGTCATATTTTCGTTTGGCCAAATTTCGCATTCCTGTTCGTCCTTTCTTAGAGCAGATGACCAATAATTCTTCTCCTGTTGTTGCACCAATGACGTTGCTCAATTCTTGCCTAGCACTCTGGATTTGATAGCGACTGAAGGTTCCCTCTGAATGTTTGTTAATGCTTCTGGAATTGTAGGTCTTGTTTCTGGGCAGTAGTCTTGTGTAGACTGTTTTGAGTGTTACTTTCTCGTGTGGCGCTTCAGTAGATTGCTGTTAGGAAATCCAGCTCTGGTAATACCATTGAAAAAGCACATTGCACAATAGAACAAGTCGAGGCAGTGCTTATTTGATATATGTTTCATAAGCAGGATTTCAGATTTGCAAACATAAGGAGGATTTTCACCTTGTTTGATACAAATTCCACACATGAAAGGTTTCTCTGAACAAGGATTTTCTTCATTTACCTGATTGATCACTTTCTTCTTATTTTTCTTCTGTGGCATTTCTTTTATACTACCAGAACAATCTTGGATCGTGATGCAGCCACCAGTTGATTGTGTTATTAGATTAACTTTTTCATTCAGTTTGATTGAATTTTCTATCATTTTAGTGAAAGTAACACCCCTGTTAGCAGCACGGATTCTTGTCCTACCCCCGTGCCTCTCAGATGCTTGGTCAGGAAATGGGACGTCTGGACGATATGGATCAGTAGGGGTAATGGGGTCGTTGTCGTAACGTTTTATACATAAATGCACACCGTGTGCATTTATGTACATAAATGCACACCAGTCTCAGTCGGCGCGAGATTGAAACGTTACCGTAAATAATTGCCGTCTGCTTCAATTCATAACTATTTTTCTTCCGAAGTTCTGATAAAGGCATTATTTTATCACAATTATCGAAACTGCAATAAGATTGGTCATCGGTCGCATATTTTTCTTAGTATTAAACAGGGACGGAATGAACTGCATGGTTGTTTGGTTGATGAACGGAAGAAAATAAACTTACAAAAATATCAAAACGTGTGCATTTATGTAGAAAACACTACGACAATGACCCCATTAGCAACAGTAGGCCCATGTTCTTCATCTCGCACTAGATCATAATTTGGATCAGTGACAGGCCCTTGTTGCCTTCTTGATGCCAAGTTATGGGGCAGCCTTTCTGCCAATCTTCCGGGCACTAGTCTTATGTTGAGGTGACTGCTGTCATGAAGTATACTCAACAATTTCCCTTCACTTGAAGCACCAATCTCAGTAGGCGTAGCAAGATGAGAGAACCCCTTTAGCTTACTTATAATTTGAAAGGTAAGTTCTGTTTTCTTCCCAGTTCAATCTCCTCTCTTGCTTCATCTCGCTGTTCAATCCTGAAAAGTTTGTATGCAGTCAACAATTTGTCAGAATTCGAGATATTCTCTTTTTTTGCCAAGCAGGCATATAGGTGCTTGCAGAAATATGGTTGTCCTCTCATTATGAATGAATTGCAACTGCACACACCCAATTTCAAACTTGCGATGTGACAATTATAATTAGTTGAATCAACGTGTTCTATCAATTCATTTGGTAGCAGTGATAAAATATATTCAAAGTATATTCTTGATGCAGCAATATCAAGATTTCCAATAACTCTTTTGCACTTTCTAAGAACATCATATGCATGATCATTCTTATCATCTGTAGCATCCGATATTATTGGACATTGTTCTCTTTCCTCCAAAAGATCATCGAAGCAGTCATTGTCAAAATCATGTTCATCCTCATCTATGTCAAAGAAGGAATCTGGTAGTTCATGATTATTGATCGAACTAGATGACATCTGACTTTTGATGACTGCCCATCCATTGCTATCATCATATCCAATTATCAATTCATTTTTGATGATCTCCAATTTAGACTCCAAACCTCTTGAGTATGTAGATTCTTCTCTATGTTTTCTTCTGAATCTGCTTTCTCTCCAAGATTGTGCCAGTTGGTTGTTCTGTTTAGTGGCAGTAATATCGTCATCTACAACACTTCCCAACATACTTTCAGTGAATTTGGATAGTTTTTTGTTCAGTTTGCAGTTGAAGTAGGTCTCATCCACGTCTCTGAATTTCCGTTCAGTAATGTTGTCAGTTAGAAGCAAGGGATTAGTCTTGCTCCGATTCATCTATAGCATAGAGGCATTGAGCGGTCATTGGTATTGCCCAAGAACTCAAAAACCAGAATTTATTCAGATAGTCCTTCAGGCTTGTCTTCTTAGCTTGTGGTAACAACTCGTCGGGTATTTCTGTCATAAGGAACGTCAACATTAGACTGGCAACAAACTTACGGGAATCCTCGTTCCAACATCTCATCACACATTTGAAGGCAGTTTCGAGAGGCCTTGTTAGGATGCGAAGGTCTTCATCTTCAGTTAAATGCTTCCGAAAAGCCTGAATTGCATGGAAATGGCAGAGAATTGAATTCAAGTTATTGTGGGATGCACCATTTCGGAGGGCACCATCCTTGTCATGTTGGATGAATGGTTTCAGTGGTTCTTTGAATGCACGATGGTTTTATTTTAAAGAATCCATTTTAGTCATTGAATATGAAAATCTGTCGGGTGTGAACAGCTCATATCATTGCATGGTATGTTCGCCAATACTAACTGGATGGTTGTAGCATGAATGCTTTGGTCATCACAATTTGATACTGATGCAGCAGCAACTCGACCAACATTCATCTTGTCACAGAATGTGAGAAAAGCTGTTCTGAATCAGTAGGCATTAAAGTCATATTTCACATCAATGCCCAATACAACACTGCCAAATTCCCTCAAATGGCTCAGAGATTCTTCTTTGGCAATAACCAAGTGATATTCTCTTCCAGTCGACTTCATTCCACGCTGAAATAACAGGACTGATTCTAAATTTGACTCAAGTATTTGTTCTGTGAGTCTCCAATCTGAATTTGGCAAATCAGGTGATTTGATGTTGATTTTGACTGACTGTTTGTCAACATATGCTATTCTGTTACTGATTTGCCTCAAAGAATGTTGTCCTGGTTTGCTACCTGATTTCTTCACAAGGAGCTTGTCCTGGTTATTTGTTGCAGATAGAAGTTGCTTGGCAGTTGCTTTGAAAGCAAGATGTTGCTTGTCCCATGTATCTCTTGTTGATTGAGATGGTCTTTTTATTATCTGTGATGGGGAAGCCTGGTGAAAGATGCTGTTGCTGTACCCGGCATAGACTCTCCATTTTGTGAGGTCTTCATCATCAATTACGAGTCTCATCTTCCACCCACACTGCAAGTGTTCGTCTATTTTTATTATATTCCCCTTTGTGGTGTCTGTAAATAATGTTTCTGGCCTGTCCACTCCTCTTCTGATCTTATATATATAGCATGCATTGCAAACTGTTTTTCCATCTAGATTAACCCACTTGTGGCTTCGACTTGTGTGACAATGGTCACATTCTCTGTCATTCTCACATAGATAAATTTGACATGAAGGGCATTCAGTTGCGCCATTTTCCAGTTGTAAGCTAGTTATGAGAGTGTGGCATTTAGTTCTGCATTCTAAAGATTTTGATGCACACTGTATCATCAAAGTAACTGCCGGTTTATTTGTGTTGTATTCGGGAGCATGTGTATGACCATAGCAATCATCCAGTCTATGGGTCCTACCCCAGCCTTGCTTTCTTTTACAGCTACTTTCATGGCACCACATTCATCATGGTATGACGGCTCAATGTGTTTAGCCATCAAGAAACTTTTCGTAATGTCAAATGTCAGCTTGTCAAAATATTGTTTTGTGGGTGGACCTACATCCAAGGTTCCTTTATCGACCCATTCCTCAGGCTGTCCCAATTGCTCTTTTATCCATGGAATTATATTACCAAGGAAATTTGTCACTTGCAACATGGCATCTTCATCTCCCTTTCCAGCTTCAGTGCACTTGAATGATTTACTCAGTCGTTTGTCATTTTTTAGATAAATTTCTACTAGTATTGATTTCTTCTGTTTTTTTGTGATATACTGTTGGTGCTGTAAAACATAGATCTTCAATGTCACAACTATCATTATCACGGCTCAAAGCGACATTGAAGTTAGTTTCATCCAATGCAGATCTAGCACTTACTATATTATGTTCACATTCATCAGATATCAGAAACTGGTTGATCGATGTCAGTGCTGCTATGTCTTCTTTTCCCTGTTCTGAGCAAGGAAATTGTTTTGTTATTCTTTCTCTGCAAAATTTGACTTGAAGTGAAAGAGTTATTTTTCTATTTCTTACTCTTAGTTCAGGTTTAGCAGCCAAATGGATGTTGATTCTATCTGGTATGGATAGCTTATCCTTATTTCTGTATGAAATCGTATCATCACTCAATGAAACTTGTTCCCTACTTTGTTCATCTGTATAACCAAGTGCTGTCAAGTTTTGCATTGACCCAGCATGTTCAGAAGGAATTTCTTCAGACTGACTTGCCATCACTCTCCACAATTGTTCCTGAAGAGTAATTAGATAATTACATGTATACATGTATGTACATGATCTTAAAAATATTGAGGCACTGTTGCAATACTGCAAAATACTAAGTACATTTATTATATACTTGCCCATGAATTATAAGGTTTTAGCAGTGAGATATAAGTGATATCCCACTAGTGAGATATCGATATCTCACTGGTATTATTGCGCCTGAATGAACCGGACTACATGATTATATGGTATATAAAGGGTAACCTGTGATATGGTATATAAAGGGTAACCTGTGATTCTCTTCTTATTATCCGAACATTTCATAAGGGGACTACTTGTAAATTAATTAAATCTGAACTTGACACCATTATTCCCTAACTTAATGTTTTAAATATGGGACTATTTTTTGGGCGTAATGTGTCAACATGAAATTTATGATGTACTGACATTCATTGGGGGCCATCGGCAAGTAACGAAAGTATATAATAAATGCAAAATCTATACTTTTTGAGTGTTTTAAATATGGGACTATTTTTTGGGCGCAATGTGTCAGCTTGAAATTTCTGATGTATTGACATTCATTGGGGGCCATAGGCAAGTAACTAAAGTATATAATAAACAGAATATCCACACTTTTTCAGTGGATATGGGTTAAATCTCATTCGTGTTTTGTCATCACTCATGAGATATAACCCATATCCCCAGGGGGGGGGTGAAAAAATTTCTTCCGGCACGTATGCCGGGGTGGGTGGGTGGTCAAAGCCACCAACAAGCAATTTTTTCCGCAACTAAAAAAAAAAATCCTGCTTGTTTTTAGTGTTTTGGCAATGAGTTGGGCTTCAAAACCACTTTGAATCAGTTTGAATGAGAGAAATAATGTAATTCTAACTGGTAAACTGACTGCAGGCAGTTATAGTGTTGTATTTTGTTGCAAATTTTGAAATCCAAGATGGCCGCTGGCAGCCATGTTTTTTTGGCCGAATGACCTCAAAATTACTCATTCCTATTTACATGTCCATGTTAACATCCATGATAAATAGTATGCACAGAAATTCATATACAGCTGTTTACAGTGAATTTCCCCCCGCAAATCTCTGTTTTAGTGTTAAAAGGGGGGTGGGTGTAAAAAAAATGGTCCGAAAAAACTGCCGAAAACGGAAAAAAAATTGGCGGTGGGGGTGGGTGGGTACAAAAAATGATCGAAAGTGAAAAAAAAAAAATTCCGACCCCCCCCCTGATATCCCCTGCATATCCACTGAAAAAGTGTGGATATCCTCTATGTACTAGTACATGTACAAAAGCTAAACAGGAACAGGAACAGCATCATACCTATCCACACACAAGTTAATGAACATTAAACAGTCACAGATAATAAAAATATACTCGAGTTACTCGTATCATACTAGTACTCTGTCCTTACAAAACTGTAAGAGACAATAAGAGAATGTAGTACCAGTATGTACAGTGCATCACACTAATGATGTTCAAACCATTTCACCCTGTCTATTGTCAGAATTGAAAATAAATTTGTTAGGCACCTTGTCAGTTTTGGGGGTCGGTGGTTTCTACGTGCGGTGGAGTGATTTTCTTGTGAAATTAACCAGCTGTGCAGTCTCTGTAGTCTCCACCTTAAAACTCACAACGATGTGATATGTCCAAGCGACTCAAAACCCCGACACGAAACAAAGTGACGTACGTATTATCCAACCAGTCTTTTTTTTTTGTCCCAAGAAACGGCGATACTTTTTCTGTTTGAGGACGTGTTAGACTGGTCCCGTCGCCCAATACAATGCACTTCAATGCTATTCCACTACTTAACTATCAGTGCTTACAATAAAAATAAGTTAAATTTGCCAAGTTTCTGGTATGATGACTCCATTCTAACTGCACCTGAGAGTATAGGGGGTGGCTGATGATGAGCTAGGCCCATATCATAGCTCTGAAATAACCAATCATATAAATACAACTTAAGGTATAACATTTATTAAAATGCAAAAAGCATCACTAGTAATTAAGAGCCATGCATCATTAGACCAAGGTCAATTAATTTCATACAAGTTGAGGGTCCATCACTGCATTTCCTTCTTTGTGTGTGTGTGTGGAAAAATGATAGCACATTTGATTAAACATTGGTTCAATGTCCAGTAGTTTTCAGGTTCATTTTCAAATTCAAATATGAACATTTGCTCCTTAATAGTCTGCAAATGAACCATTCAAAATCAATTCCAATAGTCGGATATTTACTTTTTAATAGAGGTAACGTTGTAAAATAATTAATATATCAAATGTAAAATGATCACCTGTGATAGAGAGCGTTTTTATTTTGATTGGTCACAAACTTATATATAATAGGTGGTGTTCTATATATATAGGTGGTATATATATATATATAGATACTTCTTTATTTACTTTTGTGCATAATTTCGAGGGATCTTTATTTTCAATTTGCTTGGTGGGGGGGGGGGGGGGGGGGGGGGCTTTATAATTTGAGTCATTTTGCCATGATTTTGGTAGCATATTATTATTATTTAATGCTGTACAAACTCATATGTTCTTATTCTGATTTAAATAGGTGGTGTTCTGATAGTTAGTATTATACACAAAAGTAAGTAAAGAAGTACATATATATATTATATATATATGTACTTCTTTACTTACTTTTGTGTATAATTTCAAGGGGTCTTTATTTTCAATTTGTTTGGTGGGGTGGGGGCTTTATAATTTGAGTCATTTTGCCATTAGTTTGGTAGCATATTATTGTCCCCCGAAAATTTTAGTTTTGGGGGACTATAGAAACGGGGTCCGTCCGTCCGTCCGTCCGTCCGTCCGTTCGTCCGTCCGTCCGTTCGTCCGTCCGTCACACTTTTGAGTACCTTCATGGTGTAATCATCTCCTCCTACAGATTTCATCCCAGAGATTTGAAACTTCAGAATATTGTTGCCCATATATTGAAGATGTGCAACATGTATAATTTTAGTTTTTTTGACAGAGTTATTAACCCTTTTCGACTTAGAAAATTTCAACATTTTTTATAATTTTCTGTATGAGGGTACCTTCATGGTGTAATCAACTCCTCCTACAGTTTTGATTGTAGATATTTGAAACTTCAGAGTATTGTTATCCACATATTGGAGATGTGCAACATGTATATAGAGGACGGAAAAATTATTTTTTTACGGAGGTATTAACCCTTTTCGACTTAGAAAATTTCAACATTTCAAAATTTCAAAAAAAATTCTCTAACAAAGCGGCATCGACTTGCCACTTTTTCGGGGGACACTGTGGTCAGCTGACCTTTTATTATTATTTAATGCTGTACAAACTCATATGTTCTTATTCTGATTTAAACATGATCAAATTTGAAGCCCCAGTGCAGGCATTGATTCACTGATTCATAATTGGGAGTCAGAAGCACAGTTTAACTTCAAGCACCTAGCTCAGTACTAGTAGCTGTGATCATAAAGAGCGTGTATACCTTGATGGGTCAAATTATTCAAATAATGATATATAATAGAGCAGGGGGTGTTCTGAATGGGATACTTTACTTTATAAGTTATTCAGTGGATATTAATCTCAAGGCCCCTGGGCTTTATTTTTTAATTTGCTTCTGCAGTTGTTGGGGGGGGGGGGGGTGCTGGCTTGCGTATTTTGTTTTTAAGTAATTTGGTACTATATTAAATTATCACTGTCAATATAGTATAAGGATCCATTTGAATAAACATAGGGGTGGAATAATAGTATGGGGGGGGGGGGGCGTACTCAAAATTAAATAATAACTACAGGGGTGAAATAATTAATGGGATCATTTCCCAAGATATTCTATGTTTAACCCTATAACTATAAGAACAAGAGAAGCTGTGTTAGTCATTGTCTGATTTTTAATATGGATTTGATATCACATTGAACTGGTTTTATATCAACAGCAGTCATTTGGAATGAAATAAAAACAATTATAGAGACCCAAAATAAGCAGCATCATGATACAGGGGATGTTCTGAAGAGTATGTTTATTTGGGTCCCAAGAGTAAATGCCTAGAGTATAGCCTGCTGTCTAGACTATCCAAAGGCTAGATATCAATCGTATTTGTCCTCTAATGACCTCTATGATGGACTCGGTTGTACTTGTACAAGTTGTAGTGTTGATATTCAAAAGAGATCTGACTCAAAAAACAATGATCGATTCAGTTAACGGAGGACAACAACATATTTGCACGATACACTGATTAAGGAAGGACTACAACTTTAAACAGCGCAATCTTTATTTGTTTTTGTATCATAATTTATATTCTCCATTCATTAATGATTCAATGATTCATTGATCGAATGATCGATGATGAATCGGAAATTACGGAATGAGATTTTAAATAAACAAACATTGATTAAAAGTAATAAAGAAGCATAATTTCTTGAATTAATGGCGCTATTAAATTAATACAACTAATTCAGAAATTTCAACCGTAATAACGGTCCATCTAGCCCGCTAAATATCTTTACCGCAACGAAAGAAATTAGGTTGGTTGGTTGGTGTGTCTATGAAGTTCTTTAAAGGAGACTTCGCTCTGTAAGGTAGCTCCAAGGTCACTGGTGCAATTGAGCCCTCAATGCTTATTCCACTTTAGTGCTGTATGAATAATAATAAGCTTTCGCAGTTTCGACAATTCGAGGCTATTCAAAATATCCGCGGGATGCGACGGAAGTCGATGTGATTTCGCGTGCGTCAAGACGCAAGGCCAAGGACGTCGGCGACCGGCCGATTTGGTTTTAAGTATTTTGCGGTGCGCAAGAAGTTATCGGCGAATGCATATTCGAAATTCTCCGTTGTTGTTCTCGTGCTGAATTTTATTGGTATAAGCCAATCGATTGGGCATACATTGTGTGTGAAGCCTCGATCCGGACTTGGTTGAACAGCGGAAGTGAAACTCAGTCAGTCGGAACGAAACTGAATGATGTGAAAAAATATGAAAATCAAAATGATGGTCAGAGACAGTGGAGTTGTCTGTGGACGTTGGACTGGTCTGTGGTCACTGGTCACCACGGTGATTTGACTTGTTCTGTTAAATTGTAAGTATGTTTTCACCTGGACTGGTTAGAGTTGCAAGCGGCAAATTGTTCCGTCTACTTCTCTAAATTTAATTGTTAATAGCTGACACTGTCAGGTCAAGGAAATCAGAAAATGGACATTTTAGAGCTGACTGATTTACTCATTGACTATACTAGTAGGGCCTACTACTACTAGTCTATTAGTATTACTATTAGGATTGTATTACTGATTACAGATTAGTTAATTTAGTTTTCAACGACTTCTGGCTCAGCCTCACCCACTCACTGTGAGTGTGACTCGGGCCAAATACAATTCTAGCCAGCTACAGAGCAGTCGACACACAGATGTGACAAACATGTGAAGCCCAGTTACATACGGACTGGAAGTGCTTCATATCAATACCACGCAAATAGAAAAACTTGAGTCACAACAAATCAGAATGCTTCGTCAGACGCAGCACGTCCCAACCAGAACAGCATCGGTGGCAGTGCTGTCCCTCATGGGAATCATTCCAATCACAACAGTCATCCATCTAAATGCCCTCAATCTATTCCACCGCATCATAAGCCACCAAGACAGTACCGAGAGAGAGATATAGCGATACGACAACTGGCTGTCCGAAACATCAACGACGATAGCTGGTACTCCGATATACGCCACATCTTGAACATATATGGGCTACCATCGGCATGCCATCTGCTGAACGATCCCCACCAAAAGAACAGTGGTAGAAAGACCTCAACTCAAAGATAGCCTGTATGGTAGAGGAGAGCTGGAGGCAAGAGATACAGACAAAATCCAGTCTCAAATATCTGAACCCCCACTCGGTAAACACCAAGAAGACACACCACGTATACAACACGGTGAGACCAAATCTACAGGACGCCAGCCGAGCTGAAATAAAAGCCAGACTGCTGACAGGGACATACACACTACATACGAACAAGGCCATCTTCAACCAGCACAACATTAACCCAACATGCAAACTCTGCAATACTGCACCTGAAACGAGACAACACTTCATCGCTGAATGCCCCACCTACGAGCTCATAAGATACCAGGCCAAAGAGATCCTCTACTCTACAATCAACACAATGAAAGACTCCATATCACTCGAAGATCCACATACATTCACACAACTCATCCTAGACGTAACGCATGCAGACATCAAACAGATCTACACACCAAGCATCCAAGAACTGGAGAAGATCGAGCTCATCAACAGACAATTCCTGGAGAAGATCCACCTCAAGAGAACGAACGTACTAAAGACATCCTCATGCTAGAGCCTGGGTCCTCCCACACACATTAAAATATATACATGTACTTTCAATAAGTAAACAGCACAAATTAAATATCTATGATTAATACAAACAAACCACGTGTTTTTGTGTTAAGCTTATATGCGATTGCGGCGATTGTCTTGAAATGAACTAATGCCTAATGCATAAACTAATCATACTAACATTGACGCGTGTGAATGTGTTCTACTGGTGATTCTATTGATGATTTCTTATTGATGATTATTGACATTGTATAGGACTTCACGGACTTACATCTAAGTCTCGGTGCCTCGACAAATCAGCGAGGGAAATTACAACAAAGAAGACGAAGAAGCTTGAAGGTGACTGACAAAGTGAGTCAATTAACTTGGTGAGTGAAGGAAAAGAAGAACATCTCCCATTTGGTCTCGGCACACTGCAGAGTGTAGTGACTGGTGAGGGGATATGCTTTCAACTTTCCATCTATGAATTCTGTTTCCTGTGATGAACAGATCAAGTTAAATATAATAATTATAATGCACCGTTAATAACGCCATTAAGTTAACGGTGATTTGTTTCAGCATTCTCACGTATTAAATATTTCATGATTTTAACACTGTGTTCTCGGTTTAAAGGTACTCAACCCGATAAAACTCCTCTCAATTACTATTTCAATGGCTTCGGGGGTCAAAAATATTTGATTCGAGTCGAGGAAGTCACCCATCAAAGCTCAGATTTGTTAGATATCGATTTTATAAATCTATTATTTTTCATTATCGGGAATACTATCTGGCCCAGAACTCAGTCAAAATTGCGTTAAAATTACCACTTGATTTTAGAGTTATTCATCCTTGTCTGTTTGAATAGATTTGAGGTACACATCCAGAGCAGATTACGGCAGTTATTGGTACTCATCTCGAGAACATAACAAATTTGAAAAATCAATATCTAATAACTCTGAGCTTTGTTTGATGGGTTCCTCGACTCGAATCAAATATTTTTTACCCCCAAAGCCAAAGAAATAGTAATATAGGACCCTCTGATCGGATTGTTGTTGTTGGAATCTGTTGAGATGGGGACCCTCTTTACGGGTTGAGTACCTTTAAACCCATTGTGTTATTATGGTATAGCTACTTAACTCTACATATATATTATATCAAGAAGCAATCATTTATTAGTCCTGACTATAATTTGTACATAGTATGTTCTATTACCCTACTAGAATAAAGTCTATATCAGAGGTATATAGATGTACTGACTAAGTATGAGCTGGGATATATTGATGTGAAAATGGGTTTAACCGGAAATATGGTGCAGCAATTCTTGATAGACCGGAAATTACACTGAGGATCCGAAGTAGAAATCGAGTAGACCAGCGAACCGCATTCGGCAAACCTCGTCAGATTCCGTCACTTGGCCCCCAGAGGTCACAGGTCGAGGAGTTCAGAATGCCCCCAGAGGTCACAGGTCGAGGAGTTCAGAATGCAGCGAACCGGACACCGTAACATTTAGCCGACATGATTAAAGTGGATATGTCATAATTTGGCTATGTTATAACTATCCGCCGAATTCTATAACGGCAGTCGGCTTATATCTATAAATAGAAACATTACCTCGCATTCCCGCGACAGTATTATTGCATGGCTGGAGAAGCCTATAGATCCTATAGCACTGCAGATATAGCTCCCATATAAAAATGTACCTGGGTAAATCTTGGTGTTTACCTAGGTATACCCCGGTACATATAGGTTTTACCCTGGTTCCACCCAGGTCACACACAGGTTACACCCAGGTAAATCAGGGATTTATATAGATTTACCCAGGTGTTTTCGATATATGTTAGGTATAAACCCCAGTTTACCCGGGTTTTTACGGATTTACACCCAGGTATTTACACCAGGTATTTACACCCAGGTATTTACACCAGGGTTTCGCCCAGGTATTTACTACAGTGTTCACCCGGATATATACACCTGTGGTATTTTGTTAAACTGTATAATCTGCATTGAAGTCACCTTATTAACCCTTTCTATATTACAGCACCATTGGCGTGTAGTTACCTTATTAACCATTCTATATTAAATCATTAATTGACAGGTAGTTACCTTATTAACCCTTTCTATACTAAGTAACATTGGTGAGTAGTTACATTATTAACCCTTTCTATATTAAAGCACCATTGATGTGAAGTTACCTTATTAACCCTTTCGCGTAGTTACCTTATTAACCCTTTCTATATTAAAATATCATTGATGTGTAGTTACAATGTTAACCCTTTCTATAGTATAGCATCATTGACGGGTAGTTGGCTCCTTAACTCTGTATATATCAAAGTATCATTGTCGTATATAGTTACCTTATTAACCCTTTCTATACTAAGTATCGTTGGCGTGTAGTTACCTTATTAACCCTTTCTATATTAAAGCATTAATTGACAGGTAGTTACCTTATTAACCCTTTCTATACTAAGTATCATTGGTGAGTAGTTGCATTATTAACCCTTTCTATATTAAAGCGCCATTGGCGGGTAGTTACCTTATTAACCATTTATGTATTAAAGCATCATTATCGTGTAGTTCCTTATTATAACCCTCTCTATATTAAAGCATCATTATTGCTGGGTAGTTATCTTATTAACCCGTTCTATACTAAGTATCATTGGTGAGTAGTTACAGTATTAACCCTTTCTATATTAAAGCATCATTGACGTGAAGTTACCTTATTAACCATTTCTGTATTAAAGCAGCATTGACATGTAGTTACCTTATTAGCCCTTTCTTTATTAAAATATCATTGACGTGTAGTTACCATGTTAACCCTTTCTATATTAAAGCATCGTTGACGGGTTAGTTGCCTAATTAACCCTCTATATACTAAAGTATCATTGTCGTGTAGTTACCTTACCAACCCTTTCTATACTAAGTATCATTGGCGTGTAGTTACCTTATTAACCTTTTCTATATTAAAGCATTAATTGACAGGTAGTTACATTAAACAACCCTTTCTATACTAAGTATCATTGGTGAGTAGTTACATTATAAACCATTTCTATATTAAAGCGCCATTGGCGGGTAATTACCTTATTAACCATTTTTGTATCAAAGCATCAATGACGTGCAGTTACCATATTATAACACTTTCTATATTAAAGCATCATTGACTGATAGTTACCATATTAACCCTTTCTATATTAAAGCACCATTGGCGTGTAATTACCTTATTAACCCTTTCTACGTTGAAGCAATAATTGACAGGCAGTTACCTTATTAACCCTTTTTATAATGAGTATCATTGGTGATTAGTTACATTATTAACCCTTTCTACAATAAAGCATCATTGACATGTAGTTATCATAGAGCCAGTTATATATTAAAGCATCATGGACGGTAGTTACCATATTAACCCTTTCTATATTAAAGCACCATTGGCGTGTAATTACCATATTAACCCTTTCTATATTAAAACATCATTGACGTGTAGTTACCCTATTAGCCCTTTCTATATTTAAGCATCATTGACGTGTAGAACTTTATCTTATTAACCCTTTCTTTATTAAAGCATCATTGACATGTAGTTACCTTAGTAACAATTTCTACACTAAAGCATTATTGACGGGTAGTTACCTTATTAACCCTTTCTATATTAAAGCATAATTGACAAGAAGTTAAATTATTAACCTTCTATAATAAGTATCATTGCCGTGTAGTTAGTTACCTTATAAAACCTTTCTATATTAAGACGTCGATCATTGACGGGTAGTTGTTACCTTATTAATCATTTATGTATTCAAGCATCATTGACGAGTAGTTACCTTATTACTTGAAGTTTATTATGACAGTATGACAATACACTACCCCGGACAAATGAAGCAATATCATACTTTATCTAACAGCCTAGCTATAATTGGTGAACATTAAACTGACAAACAGACAATATTCAGGGCCATTATTTAATATTAAAGGGATACAAAATAAAGAGATTTCTAATTATCAGTAAGAATTATTCTCTAAGTGATACTTATTATTTCAAATAAATGATTGCATATACTATAGTAGACCATATACCAACAGGAAAATATTAGTGAATACAATTATTGTGTTTCAAATTCGTTTCGTTTCGTTTCTGCAGCCAAATTACAATCTTAACTTTTAGTTATCGTTCTTCAAAATGAAGCGCGGATTATTCCTTGTGGTATTTTGAGTTAATTTTGTCGCGAATCAACGCGGATTGACAGAAGGAAATGGTGTATTGGCTACAAACGGATAAACTGTGGACTTATATATAAGATTCGCCGATTTCTCCCCATGGATGTGCGCAAATATCGAAAAAGACTGAATTCATGTGACAAAAAAATATTTCAATTCCCGGAACAGTAAGAATTAAGCTACGATAACGAAACGGATCAACTATAGTATTGAACAGTACCTCAGCTACCTGGCCATAACCAGAATATTTTCTCAAAATTGAATTTGTGGTACCGGTACAATCATGATGTAGTGCCAGTGGCCTGCTCATAATGCACCTGTCCAGAAGAAGAAGAATTGAGAAGTTTGAAGATCATGGACTACGCTAGTCCGTAACCTGACTTTTATTATCAGAGCATAGCTCTATAAAAGTCAGGACTGTATATCACTGAAAGCAGTACTCCGTCACTAATCATTGGTATGGACATTTACTCGACTTTTCACAAGCGATAACACACACTAAAAAATATTATTTAACAACCAAAACTACCACATACTTGTAGATCAGAGCTTCTAGTACATTTCTAGTGTGGTGTCAATGCATGTTTCAGATGTTAGTCGTGACATTCTTCGCATAAAGCGAGAGCATATTTCTACCGCCTCGAACTTTCAGCCATTTTGTATTGTAAAAATCCGTCAAAACAGTGAATAAGGAATCGGAAACGGAACGAACATAATTGGATTCCGGCTATAACATGTTCTTGTTTGTTTCGAGTTTATTTTCGATTCAAATATTTTTAAACTTTAAAAGCACATATAACAACAATGGATAACACGACGAGTTTGGAGAGAACGATATATATATGTATATTCAAATGTTTTTAAAGGTTACCCATGCATATACTTTCTAATTTTGTTATAAAATATGCATGTTCAGACCTGCACGTTTTGAGCTTTGGTGGGGGTATTTAATTAAAATTTCATCATGGGTCATGTTGGAAGGTGCGACCTTGTTTGGATATTAATCTCATATTAACCTCAATAATTCAGTATACTTTTAATTATCAGTGTGCTCTCGTTGCCTGTGAGCTTATTTTGACCCAGAGAGTCTATCCCCGCGTCGATTGGTAGAACATGACTATTTAAAATATGCGGAAATCGCATTAGAATGTCCTAACACACGTTAAAGTGTGTCATTAATATCATTGTCAGCATGTCTACCAACACGAAGAAAAGCCTCAATTTCCAAAAGCTGAGCATCTACCCAATACGCCAAACATATTTATGTGGCGTAACATATGACCCATCGGCTGCCATTGTGTTTATATCTCCATACCTATGTGTGTGTATAGGTTCATGAGAAATAAACTTATTGATTATATATGTATATATGCATGTAACCATTTCATAATCACCATCGTCATCATCCGACATCAACATATTATTATTATTAAAATCATCATCGCCATGACATCATCATATATCATCAAATCATTTTTTTTAAGGGCGTGGCTAAAGTGCCTTATTAGGTGTCCAAATTATTATTCCAACCTCTTTCGTGAAGACCAAAATGTTACATCCTAATTGAGTGAGAATTTTCCAATTGACACCCTAACTTACCAACTGTCGTCAAATTGTAATATATATGTAAGGTAGCCATACGGTGTTTTAGCGGCGTAGGTAATCGGCTTTAACTAATTGACGACTCTTAGACTATAATATTCAGATAGTTGTCTCGGTTTCGACTCCATATTGTCGCCAATGCTTTGTCAACGATATTGGCACGTATATCTTATATATATACGCATAGCGATGGCGACGTGGTCGGAACTTGGGCGTTTGATACCGAGACCACTATTTGAATATTAATGTGTGTTCCAGAACGAAAAAGTTGAAGAAAATCAACAAATTTGTTAATTTAAAAACAATTCAAACGTTAGTGTATTCCATGCCTCAGCCCGGACATATATACCAAATTTCATTAATATCCATTGAGAAACAACGGTCCAAACATAACACTCCGTTTACACATTTTATTTGGAGCCGGCCACGGCCTTGGCTTACACTTTATATTGTGTCCCCACACATATCGCCACGCCCTTGGTCATTGTTTCTTTGAAATCAAACTCCATTGTTTATTAAAACTTAAAATTCAAAAAATAGTTGTTGCTGTTGCTTTCACTCGGTCGATCGTCTGATCTCCTTTCCGGTTATGTAGTTGTAAGTTCGTTCCGCCTGTTCCGTTCCGTCAATTTACTACAGATAAAGTTTTAAATGTTGACAAATTAACGGTCTCGGATTTATCTCAAAGTTCGGATTATATTTCGAGAGTCAGGTATTGTACACAATGCCTTCGTAATCTGCCATTATCACTTGATCTTACAACATAATGGTAGCAGATAAACCATCTAGTTATATGTGAATTTGGTGATTGAAATGAGGCGGGGTAGTGTCTATAATTTTTTGCCGAAATAGTTTTTCGGCAAGCAGTCTACCATGTATTTTTAAAACAACTACAAATGTCACATTTTTATTTTTTTTCGTCGGGTAGCTTGTTGATACTCACTCAGAACAGATTAGTCTTCAACATAATTTATATACAATGTTTGTATTTTCATGTTATAAGTGGGAACAAAATTCATAATAATGGAAAAGCACTTGGAGGTCGTGAATAAAGCTACGGCGGCCCAACTATTCGAGAGCGTCTAGCTCTGTTTGAATAGTTGGGTTCACCAACTAGGACTACGCAGACACCATCTGGGACCCCTACCAACAAAATCACATCGACAAGCTGGAAATAATCCAGCGTAGAGCAGCCCGTTTCATTAAAAGAGACTATAAGAGCAAAGAAGATGGATATATGACCAAGATCCTCTACGAGCTAGATTTACCAACATTGCAGAAATGGCGGAAAATAAATCGGCTGGGATTCATGAGTAAGGTGGTGGGGTGGATTGGTCCCGGCTATACCACCTAATCAATACTTTACACCCGAAACAAGGCGTCTTAGATCGCAGAGCAAAGTTCTGACAGGCTACGTCACCAGCCAAATTCCTCGGCACCTAATTTAAAGGAACAACAGTCAGTGCTACGAGGCTATACCATACGTGTCAGCTCAGTTCGCTAATTCCACATTTGTTCGAACTATATGCGACTGGAATCAGCTGGAGGAATCCTTAATCCTACAACAACAGCCTGTGGATTCCTTCAAGAGTGCGCTGAAGGAAAAGATCTGAGACTCTCTCACCCGCTGCGAAATTACCATAATTGGGATCTGCAGCGTAACCATTCAGATTCAGATTGATCCACGATAGTAAGGGGTCAGTACATGTAGTAAGTACTGATAGTGATAAGCCTGCTGTACAATAATACTACTTTTGCTGTTTTACTGGTCTTAACTGAGTACTGTGTCAATGTGACATTGTTAATTCAGTTCCACTCTAATGTACATTAACTGGCAATGATGCATCTGACGCTATTAAAGGCACCGGTAATCCTAAATACCAGGAGGACGCGGCATAGAAACTTGGTACAACAGTTGTTACACGACAAAGAAAATTATCAACAAGCTTAGTGAGCGTCATCATCAAAATTGCAAATTAAAACACGGCAATGGTAAATTGGTAATCCCTACATACCAGGAGGACAAGGCATTGAAACTTGGGACAACAGTTGTTACACGGCAAAGAAATTTAAAACACACTGTGCACAGATGAATGTTTATACATGTACTGTGCAGTCGAGATCACCTGGACTACAAATATTTAAGGATTATACTATTTGATGAGTAGATGCATCACTGATAAAAGAATTAGAGACTCCATATTTACTCGGAAGATAACAGTATACGATGCCATACAGTTGTTCCATAACACCTCAACCTTTGGTGGATATTAACAGTAAAACTAATGAAAATGATGAAAGCCAGACTCAACATCAAGACAACATGTGCATGCATAAGTGACGGTTCAATGATTTTGACTCCATCAGATGATATTTAAGCGACACCAATTTTTAAGTCTGGTTTACGATGTGGGGAGAAAAAAAGTAGATGCAGGAGGGAAAAAAATAAAAATAAAAAAGATTGTCCCCCCAATTTATATCAAGTAAATCGTGGAATTTTACATAAATTTTACAAAAATTGTGAAAAAATGTTTTTGAATGAAATTCTGTTCAAACCAAACAAGACATATCTTGTCATGAAATACATGAAAATATGGATCTGTAAATGATCATAAGCAGAACCGGATGCGACAGCACATGAAAATCAGTACGCGTGTAAAATATTTTGGGACAAAAAAAGTTAATTTTTTTTTCATGAAATGGAAACAAAGTTGTAGGAGGTGTTCGTAAACCAGACTTAAAAATTGGTGTCGCCTTAGGGCTCATGTTAACACAGGATCACATATTCTCAAATAATTGTCTCCCTCAAGTTGGCCTCAACCATACTAGTATTTATATTTGATAGAACCTCAGTGAGACCATGTTGAAAATTACCATCAATGCAGTTCCAGTGTTGACGCAACGCGGTCATGTTACTTCAAACCAGTTGCAATGTTCCTTAGGCCAAAGAAAAAAGATACTATGTTTCCGTACATCGACCGACCCTAAAAATAAACCCGCCGACCCTAAACTTTTTATTGATATTTTGAGAAAAAGTCAAAATTTTCGCAATTTTAATTTCCTGAGAGTGGATCTCCTGCCTGCTTTATGTCTTGTTTGGGACTTATGGAACACTATCAACAGACATGGTGGGTGTGTATCTGTATATATACATGTAAAGAGGTTATCACTGCATATATTAGGGGTATACATGTACTAGTAGCTACTGTTTCCAAAAACCAGGCATGCTCGGTGGGTGTACTGGCTACCCCCAGACAATGGGATGTAATCGTCACAATACATGTACGGTATAATGGCGGTATTATTGGTAAAATTCTTATAAAAAGTTAGTGACATCAATTTTGTACCAAGTTTATAGCCAAATTTATGAAAATGTGGTATTAGATATAATAAAAAACATACGTAAGCATGAAGTAAGTTTGATTTTTTATCAATCTTAATGTATATTTCCACTGTGTTGATCAAGTAATACTTTCCCCATGGCACGGGTTGGCATTTTATGTCACTTTGGTCGAGGTAGTTCAATATTTCTGCAGCTGGATAAAAAATATCAAAATAAAATAAAATAAAAACCTACCTACCGCTATTCTCAAAGTAATTGACCAGAAAAACGGGGTGATACCCCGGTCATGACCGCGGTGATACCGGTAATAAGCGGTAGCAGTATCGAGACGGTCATGGCTGTGGAGTTACAGTATTGGGCGATAATGATACCGTGGTCTTTTAGCGGGCACCGCATTAATTTTGTTGAATACCGCAGTGATTTTCATGGAACTCTTTGAGGGGAGGTATTTACTCACATATACTTGTTCGCGTTAACAAGCGGTATCAGTACCACGGTATTGGAGGATACCGCGGTATAGTACCGCCATATTAACGGGGGTGACACCACGTTATTGGTGGTCAATTACTTTAAGTATAGCGGTACCTACTAGTACCCTAAATTTTTTTACCGGAAACATACAATCTTTTTTCTTTGGCCTTTAGCATGGTAATTCGTGAAAATAAATGTCAATGCAACTTACTCTCAGGCTCCAAATAAAAGTGCAGGCCCAAATAATAGTGCGGGGGGGGGGGGAAATTCCATTGAAAGTTAATAAAAGTACAGACCCAAATAATAGTGCAGGGGGAACTCTGAGCAAAACATCAACTGTGGTTAACCAAATAATTTTTATAGCAGATTCAGGTATACGAGTCAACATGTAGTACAGGTACATGTATGTATCATGTGGTGTTTTTTTGGTTTGCCACATACTTGAATATGTACTCTTGAGTGCCTAATGTACGATTATTAAAATCGAGGTAAAATTCCCACCTGTACGATCGTTATTTGGTCCTGTACGTTTATTAAATTAACCAAAAGAAATAATTCACCAATCTTAAATTGTGTTATTCATATAAGAAATGAACGGCGGTTTCAATGCGGTCATGGGGTTTTGACCGCGAGAAAAAATCAGCAAACTTCGGGGTTCATGCAGAGTTTGCTGATTTTTTTAACGCGGTCAAAACCCATGACCACGTTGAATCCGCCGTTTATTATTTATATTTATATACTTAAATTCATTATGAACTAGGATTGTATGTCTTTCCCATTATTTATTCATCTATTTAAACAAACGCATGGAGTTCAGTTCAGTCAGTTCGAATCCTTGTTTTTTGGAAAACCAAACCATTTTGAGAATCCGTTCATGGAGAACGGAAGAAACGCAATTTCACAGTAAAGTATAAACCATATGACAAAATGTCTTGTTTAGCTAGTAACTAATGTAGACGTGTTGATCATTTTTACATCTGAATCATATAGAAATCTTGAATTTGTGCTGATTTAAATTTTCATAGCTTCAAAATATTAATAAACGTGCAGACCCAAATAAGCACTGTGCAGGGGGGGGGGGGGGGGGATTTCCCAAGAAAAATAATAAACGTGGATGCAGCTGGTGCATGCATATTTATTTGGAGCCCAAGAGTAAAGAGGTGGAGGTGAATGTTACATGTAAGTTGTTATTAACGAATGGAACGATGGCTTTAATAGGTTCCACCAGCAATAAGTCGCGACTTCTTTATATTGGCCTGACAGATTGGTTTTTGTTGGCGTCATGCCTGTCGACCATTATGATGGCCACATATATTGTCATATAACAGCGATTTACGATCTGTCTTGTTGGCTCATAATATAAATTAAGAAAGTGGCCTTGTGTTTGTTCCTTGCGTAAAAAAATATTTTTTAGTACAAACGTCCTCATTGATTGTGTCCCTCGACTCCTTGTGTAATTGGTCAAGTAACTTACATGTATGTACATGTACAGACCACTCACAAATTTCTTAGAAAAGCGACCACATGTTCGAATCTACTTTGCGATTTTGGAGCAACGCATTTGTAAATGCGTTCATATTTTAACACATTTACCTTGATTTATTCACAAACAAATGTCTTGATGCAGGCCTTAAAATCCATCAGATTTTTGGCAATAATCAAAATGTTAGTGTTTCACTTTCTACAGGGAATCAAGACTTTTTACTAGAATCAAAATGAGAATCATGGTTCTCAGATTCTGATTATAAAACAATTAATGTCAACAGTGTTTATTTATGTTTATTCCATTTTGAATGGAAAACTACATCATGAATGTCCGATTCCGAACATATACATGTACACCAGGAGTGGGAAAATAACACAGAATTATTCAGATGTGAATTTAAATTAAACAAAATTATAACTAAAATTGCAAAATACACTATCGTATCGTTATTTGGGTGTTCATACTAGTATACTTTTTCGGCGCAATGATCGGTAATTTCAATGCGACTGCGATTATTCCCAATGCAGTGCATTTAATTTAAATGCTGTCATTAAGGCATTTACAAAGTGGCGTGACACAATGCACCCTCAATGCATTTTAAATGCAACAACCGCATTTCATTGATCCACGTTGTAAAGGACATTTATTTTTAGAATACATGTATGTACGTGTATATAACCACAAGAATAAAGAACAAATCAACTGTTTTTATTACTTTGTAAACCTCTGATGTTTCCCATACAGTATACATTTGTATATTATAAACCATGTTACAGTAATTCTAGAGCTAATTAATCGACTCCTTAACTACAGCAGAATTATGGGTAACTTTTCAGGATTTAGTCCGAAATATGGCTTGTTGCCATTCATCGGAAAGCTCTCACCGAGAGCTTTCCGATGAATGGCATCAACCCATATTTCCGACTAAATCCTGAAAAGTTACCCATAATTCTGCTGTAGTTAAGGAGTCGATTAATTAGAGCATTACTGTATATCCTCTATAACTGTTTATTCAACATCACGTGCTGCAATCCATAAATGCGGTTCAGATTTCGATGTCCGGTTCAACATTATTATCATATGGTTTGATAGCAGAAATACTCAGTTTGGAATGTTATACCATACAAGTTTTACGAGTTGCTCTTGCTCAAGAATGGATAAATTTATAAACCTGATTTTTGGCGCATTAGTTAGAATTATATTTTTGCACAAGAACACACCACAAATATCGAACTGGACATCAAAAGCAGAACCGGATTGTATCGATTGCATAAACATAAGAAGTTGGTCACTGACCGACAATTGCTATTCTCTGGTGTGGTTTATAGGACTACCGTATGCAATGCCGACTTAAAAATAAAAATTCACATAAACATCGCATGAAGCGGTCTATCCACAAACTCAGGTATTCGGTAATTCCAAATGTATGAACTATCACCATGATATCCCGGTATATCATTGTCAGGACTGTTTGTACAAAAGGTTGTTATTCTACTATGCATAATTTTGCTATATCATTGTACTCGGACTGTATTGCAATGTAATATATCAGTACATGTACCGGTATACTGGGTGCACATTATATACATGTAGGCCTACTTTCACTTTAGTACATGTATGTGTCATAAAAGACTCATGTTGTTAAATTGAAAAAAAAACATGTGTGAAAACAGAGAGAATACATGTACATGTGCCGGTACTATATACCTCTTTGTGTGCTGTACTACCGGTACTATTCATGTACATGTACTACACTACAATAAGAGAAATTTTAATTGATTCTGCTGCCCTTGTGCCACAGGCCTCAAACACGCCAAACAAGTATCTGTAGCCAGGCCCACCAGTACCAGGCTACTAGTAAATGAAGTACTGAAAGTGTCACATCATTAATCGAACCCAATCTTAGTTATACTAGTCTCTTGTGTAGTTTGGGTTACTATTAATAAGATATTTAATGAATGTATGGTAGCATTCTTACCTGGATCAACATATGCCATGAACAACGCTGGTCATCATATCATCACCGCTGTTGGCAGTAAACCGCTCATCGGGCTATAACAGTTAGAGTTTTCCATACCAGGGCTAATCTAATCAGTTAAAATTAGTCATTTTAGAGGGAATACCAACAGTGGAAGACGTACAAAAAGTCATGTATATTCAGATATCTGTTTTCGAGAAAAAACCCATCTTAGTCGAGCGGACTTAGAATATCGGGGTAAACTTAAATTTCATTCAGCAACACTTTCACAGCAGAATATAAAAATAGTACATTATAATCACTTACAGTACATGTACATGTAGCCCAAGTGCAGTGCTAGCCTATATTATATACTACCAAAACTTTTGGTCAGTTTCTCGATGACTGACACTTGTAAACGCTTGAACGGGTATATAGTACATGTACATGTACATGTGTACCGTATGTGAATTAAAGATCTTATTAGTGACACAACAGGAGGCTAGACATACATTTGTAACTACAGTAATGCTCTAATTAATCGACTCCTTAACCACAGCAGAATTACTGGTATTAAACTCGGGGAGAGCTTTCCGATGAATGGCAACAAGCCATATATCCGACTAAATCCTGAAAGTTACACATAATTCTGCTGTGGTTAAGGGGTCGATTTCTTAGGGCACTACTGTATCTGTTTTAGTGCACATCAAATGTATTTGTTGTCTTTCCTCTTGTAATTTGTCTTTGGTTGTGTTCGCCATTTCGATGGACAACTACATGTACTGACATCAAATGACTGAAATGAGTCAAAATTTAGCAGTGCAGCCAATTATATAGATAAACAGAATTAAATAGCATCCAAATTCCAAATGAGCATAAATGATAAAACAAACTTTATTGAGCACTCTTTTAATACTAGTATTAAATTACAGCTACAATGAAAGCACCTAATAAAAATTGTAAGTTTGGTAAAACTATCTGTATACAAAGTTTATCTGGCCGTGATGAATAAAACCTATAAATGGGATCATATACATGTATGTTAGATATCATTACATGATTATTTGAAAACACATATCCGTATGGAAAACAAACTATTTTACCACTGGCCAAGTGGTCCTGCTAATATGCTATGATGCTGGTGGTCCTGCTGAATTGCTATGATGCGGGTAGTGCAATTCATAGCAATTAAGCAGGACCCAACCGCATCATAGCACATTAGCAGGAACACTTGAACAGGGTATATTTACAGTGTCAAATCGAATGGGCATCTTTTAACAATATTTTTGAACAATTTCCTAGAAGTGTTCGAAATTGAGAACTGAATTTATATTTTTTTTTATGAGGTTTCGATTGAAAAATTTCTAACTTAGCTCATCAGGATTAACATTGTCGCACAGCTATATTCTCTTTCCCAACAAAGTCTATAGAACATACATGTAAAATTACAGCTATGCTTTAATTAATCAACTCGCCTTATATTACTCGGGTATTACTGCAGTATTCAGGCGTGTTCATGCGATCAACCGCAGTCAGTTATACCGCCGCAGAATGTGGTCCACCTCACATTTGCAGTTAGGCTGTATTTTTCATGCGATGTTTATATGAATTTTGTTTTAAAGTTGACATTGTAATCACACCAGAATTTTTTTTTATTGTTTCAAAATGTCTAGATAGAATTCAGAATTTTTGTGGTAAAAACAATTAACTTGGTTATCACAGTTAACACATATTACTGTGGTAAGATTACCAGCGGATACCGCATGTCAACAGGGACTGCATGCTCTAATTAATTATCAGGTTTAACATGTTTATACTGGATACAGTTCATTTTAAAGGTACTCAATCCGGTTCGATGATACCCATATAATCAGATTCCAACATCATACATTTGTATTTAGAAAGGCTGCTTCAGTTACGTTATCAGAATTGATTAATTGCCCTAAAATAATGCTAACCACTGTCAACTAAAGTATACAATTGCCTGACATATGTTATTTATCAACATGTTGTTCTACAAAATTTTGGCCTTATTATCAACAGAAAGCCTCTTGATTTTAGAGTTATCCATCTTCATCTGAAATTTGGTCCGAGACCGTGGGCCACTATTAATTCTTGATCGTGAAAAATAGTATATTTCAAAAATTGATATCTAATAACTCTGAGCTTTGATAGGTGGTGGGTTCCTCGACTCGTACCAAATATCTTTTACCCCCCAAGTCCAAATAAAGAGTAATGTGCGAGCATTAATTCAGGGGGCCCTTAATCAGATTATGCATCTTTAAATTCAAATACAGTTTAAAGATGCATAATCCGATTTAGTGCCCCTCATTTGCTATTTACATATACATGTATATGGAATCGGGGGGGGGGGGGGGGGGGGGGGTAAAAATATTTTAATCAAGTCAAGGGGACCCACCTACATGTATCAAAGCTCAGAGTTATTAGATATCAATTTTTGAAATTTTAATATTTATCACCATCGATACTTAATAGTGGCCCAGAAAAATTTGACGAGCCGACGGTCCTCAGACCAAATTGCGGATGAAGATGGATAACTCTAAAATGAAGAGGCTTTGTGTTGATAATAAGGTCAAACTTCGTCGAACAGCATGTTGATAAATATAACGTATCAGGCGATTTTATACTATACATGTAGTTGACAGTGGTTAGCATTATTTTTGGGCAATTAATCGATTCTGATATTACTGAAGCAGCATTTCTAAAAAAAATGTTGTTGTTGGAATCTAATTATATGGGGACCATCGAATCTGATTGAGCACCTTTAATAGTTAGCTATATGAGTTATATACACATAAGGCGACACCAATTTTTAAGTCCGGTTTATGAACACCTCCTACAACTTTTTTTCCATTTCATGAATTTTTTTTTTACTTGTTTGTCCCAATTTTTTTTACACGCGTACTGATTTTTCATGTGCTGTCGCATCCGGTTCTGCTTATGATCATTTGCAGATCCATATTTTCATGTATTTCATGACAAGAAATGTCTTGTTTGGTTCAGAATTTCATTCGAAAAGTTTTTTTTCACAATTTTTGTAAAATTTATGTAAAATTTCAAGATTTACTTGATATAAATTGGGGGGGGGGGGGACAATTTATTTTTATTTTTATTTTTTTCCCCTCCTGCATCTACTTTTTTTCTCCCCACATCAGCCCACATGTTCGTAAACCAGACTTAAAAATTGGTGTCGCCTAATAGACATTTAAACTTTGAAAATTGTAGGTTTCCGGATGATAACTTCAGTTTGTGTGATCATATCTGAACCAAATGTGGTATGTAAGTTTATCAGACCAAAATACAGGTCAAGTTCGAATATAGGTATGCTCCGCTCATTTTTGCGAGAGTTAGGGCCCTTTTTCGACTTAGAATCGTGTTAATTTCTGGTTTCCGCATCATAATTTTAGTTTGTGTGATCAAATCTGAATCAAATTTGGTATGATAGTTTATTATCCACCATTTCATGGGACACTGGTTGGATTGTTCTGAATTGTAGTATCGGATTTAGGGGACCTTGATATATTTTTCAGACAAGCTGATGCCCCAAAGAAGCCACCTTTTCTCACATTTGCTGAAATAGTATCCAAAACATCAACATATCAAGAGCCATTAGACTGAATTAGATAAAAATATATCACTTGGGTCTGTTTAAGCTGGAAAATACTCAAAATTTGTATAATTTTCTGCTATTATATCTGCATACTAGCCTTTTTGCTGAATCGTGAATGCCGGTTATATTGCCGTGTGAAATCCTAGTACCAGATAACATTGTGTATGTACATGTATATAGCATACCACCTGAAAATGGCTTGAATATCACATACCAAAGCGGGGTGGGGGTGTGTGTGACACCCTCCTTGATCATAGTCTGTATTCTACAGGGTATGTTAACTGTTTCGAGTTGGTGCAATTAATGTGATTGTTTAATCTCTACCATCTGAAATCTATTTATAGCATATTTTGCTATCTGATCAATATTGCTACTTAGTACTGATATAAAACAGGATAAAGATGGTGTGTCTCTTTCCCGAATGTTCTGTTTACATGTACATTTGGGGGTTTATGAGTCAAATAATATCAGACAACATGTCCTTCTAACACTAAGAAATAATATGTTCTTATGAACCAGGACAAAATATGACTATTTCTGGAGCATTACAGCACATTATTACAAATCTATATTTGTAAGCAGTAAGATAATGACGGGAAACATGTCCTCAGACTAAGAAATAAATTTTTGGTGTGTATTTCACACCACAGCTCATGTGTATACTCACATTAGTTTATGTCATTCAAAGGGAGAAACCCATTTAGAAAGTTTAAATGAGACAAAACTACCTCACTGTAGATGTAGTTGCAAGGTACAACATGTACATGTATTCTGGTAAATGACATTGGAACTAAAATAATGATTTTTGTGTCCACCGGTATGTCATGTACCGGTACTAGTATACATTGCAACTACATGTACATGTAACTTGCCTAACATACCATATACATGTATGAAGAGGGACTTTGCAAGTGTTTTTTAATCAAAATTTTAACCCAACTCTTGTTGTCAGTAAGTTTTAACCCATGCAGTTTAATGAGTTTATATATTTATATATTACATGTGTTTCTATACATGTATTTTATCTTTAGTTAGTTTGTTGTCCTTGAATAAACTTGTATTGCTGCACAATCAGTTTCCTTAATGTTCTATTATACTAAAACAACTCCATTGATAACAATACCCCTGCATCCCATCAAAATCTACTTCATTGCCATCCTCATCATTTCACTTTGGTATCCCCACCCAGGTGTACCTTGGTGTTATTCACCCAGGTGTTCCTTGGTGTTTCCTACCCATGTGTACCTTGGTGTTTTCTTACCCAGGTGTAACTTGGTGTTTTCTTACCCAGGTGTACCTTGGTGTTTTCTTACCCAGGTGTACCTTGGTGTTTTCCTGCCCAGGTGTACCTTGGTGTTTCCTTACCTGGGTGTACCTTGGGGTTTTCTAACCCAGGTGCATCTCAATGGGAAATCCACCTGGGTAAGAAAACACCAAGGTACATCGGCGTAAAAAAAACACCAAGGTATACCTGGGTTGGAAACATCAAGGTACACCTGGGTGGGGAACACCCAGGTAGGAAAAACCAGGGTACACCTGGGTGAATAACACCAAGGTACACCTGGGTGGGAAACACCCAGGTAGGAAACACCAGGGTACACCTGGGTGAATAACACCAAGGTACACCTGGGTGGGAAACACCCAGGTAGGAAACACCAGGGTACACCTGGGTGAATAACACCAAGGTAACCTGGATGGGAAACACCCAGGTAGGAAACACCAGGGTACACCTGGGTAAATAACACCATGGTACACCTGGGTGGGGAAACACCCAGGTAGGAAACACCTGGGTGGGAAACACCCAGGTAGGGTACACCTGGGTGTGGTCACCTGGGTAATTACACCCAGGTTTACCCATACCAGGGTTTTTATCCAGTTTCAGGTGGGTAAATCATGGTAAAACCCAGGTTTCGCGGGGTCTTGATGGTTGGTGGATGTCTTGGTAGATAGATTTTTACCTGGGTTTCGGCCCAAAAAACCTGGGTGGATTTACCCAGGTACATTTTTATATGGGCTAGAACCTGTTGATTCATCTACTATATCTCTAAATGGAAGAAGAAAGCGATGGGCAAAAAAGTGTTTGGCTCGTCATTCCAGCATGATCCTATCGTTGCAAGTTCACGAAGTGCAAGAATATGTGGGGTGGGGAAGTGGGGAAAAGAGGGCCTTGTCGGTGTTTGACTTGCGGCGCTTTTTGCAGCCAATTTTGCAAATGCGCTGTGTATATTGTGAGCGGCCTTAGTTTTCGAGATACCCCAGCATGTACATTGGTAGAAAAATGTGTAACCAACGTTTTATGGAAGGTAAATCTATATATCATTTACGAAAATGATTCGTGGCCTTATCTGAATTGGCGGAAGCTATGTGTGGTAAGACTATTTGTGAGTTTTAGCAAATAACAGAATCATGACTATTCAGACAAACTGTCACTCGTCAACTCGGCACAAAAAATAGATCGTTGGACGTAGCACCCATATGGAATCAGGGAGCTAAATGTGTTCTAGAGCCGGGGAGCGAGTACACCGTGGAACCCTAAAGGTGAAGGTAACTGAAGAATGACCTTCACCTGATACATGCGACACGTTATTAAAGGATGACATCGCGTTTATTTGATTTGTACATAATATCTAAATAATTTAAACTGGTGAATGAATGGGGGAACGGATTTTTGTGAGCGGGAAATGTATTTAACTAGCTGTTGTAGATCTGGGTTTTTCCAGATCAAATTTGGCTGTGAGATAGCCCTGTCGTACACTTGGGGATTTATTTTAAAAAGTAAACACATGACCTATGATTTTTCTTGCATTTTCGTGATCAACTCGTGCCAATCTAGCTGGGTAAACATCACTGGTGTGGCCTGCAGGCTTCAATTCAGCGAATTTGGCCGAAACGTTAACACTGTCGCCTATGGGAAACCATTTAGTTCCGTGATTCCATATGTTATCGTTTGGGGGGTGGAGCATTTCCTACCTAAAAATGTAAACCTTATTACAATAAATATACCCACAAATGTTGAGATAATAGGCAAAAATATAACCGGCCTCCCCAGTGCCATACAATTCAAAATAAAGCCATCACTGGCAATATGAACCAATAATGGTGAATAATGCGACGTATTTGGTTTTATTTAATATCAATCACACATAAGAAGTGTCAGATGCGAATTTCCATCCATATGCTCTGTTATAATTAAGAGTATCAAAATCCAAGATGGCATCCAACATGGTGGCCGATTTTAATTTTAACACTTACTGAACTGCCATACGAAAATCAAGAAAACGGTATATCGCAGTGGTATATTTTATATTATTGTTATGACTACATAAATAACATTTCATCAAACTGTAGTTTCATCATTAATCCATTTATCAATTGATGAGATAAAAGGTAAAAACTTAACCCTCCCCAATGTCATAAAATTCGAAATTAATCCCATCGCCGGGAATCGGAACCAACGAATACGGAAGCCAGACAGAATACGTCTCATATATGGTATACAGTTTGCATCGATGTGTTGATTGTGTGCATATATTAGTAAACCGTAATGTGTTGCGTTTTCTTGGTGACGGATACCGAAAATGCCAAGAAAAATACAATTGCAGATGAATCTTTATCATATTTCAAATTGACTTTCTTGTACACTCGATATGCGTGGTGTGGATGACTAATATAGTGTCTCTCGATCTCGCGGCATGTGGTCTGGTAATATCCTATATCATGTTCTAAATGTCCCACCCCCATGTATGACACATGTGTGACACGAATATGGTGTGTGTTCTATTCATACAAGGTTAGCGCTGCAAGAAATTTGCACTTATATGGACTTTGTTTCAAATATATGGAGAAAGACAAACCAACAAACGTAACACAGGTTGCAATGTGACAATCTTCACTGGAAACATGCACGTTGGTGGTGCATTTATAATAATTGTCGTTCGATTGCATTCATAGGCACGGCAATTTATAAGCAAACTATAGTATTTCACCGGAAAGCTATATATGCTTTGCCAATGATTCTTTATGACAGGTGGCTTTGAATTAGAAACAATTTATAAATAACGACAAACAGTAAGATAGTAGCAAATATCTAAATACAACAGAAAGGATGACAGGCCTGGTTCTATTTGCAACAAACACTAGCCATCAGTCTTGAACTATATAAAATGTAGTGTTTATAGGGTTTGGTTTATGGCGCACTGGCCATATCATGGCATTGTATGTTTAATGGAGAAGGACATGCAGCGCAGAGTATTAATCTGGTCGCGAAATAAATTTACTACACACAGCACAGAAACCACACACCGCGACTTGCCCAAATATTCGAAAGTTATTTTCACTTAAAATCACACATCAGTTCCGATCGGTATTCACAATTTTCGTTAATTTGGTGTCCGTATGGAGCTACAAGTAACTCAGAGTAAGTCAGCGTGGTGCAACTAAACACTTTTATAAATGCCATGATATTGTGAGTAATTTGTGTTTGTCCAGAAAACATGGAAGTGTCATATTTAAGTGTCACATTGCTGAAATTGCATAGTTCCACATAGTCCCAGTCTTCTTGTACTAAAACCAGCTAAGATATTGGGATGGCGATTTGCTGTTTTTAGTCCCAGCCCGCTTGCATACCAATCCTATCACACGAGTTACGCCCACGATCTGTGGCGGGAATCTGTGGTGTATTTTACTCGATTTACCTAATGAATCAATACATGATGCTATATACATCGGAAAGAGAGACATATCATGGTCATAATGGTGTATAATAATCTAACTTTCATGTTAAATTACGCATAGAATATTCCGGTTGATTGTCACCAACATCGCTGTTTTTTCTGTTTGTTTACTTAACTGAAAGCCGAACTCAGGTTCCGAAGAACTTCGGCATTGTCCGGTGTTTGTTTTGGCCGAGACGAATTTCGATACAAACAAAATGGCGGCCCCCATGATATTCTAATGGTCATTGTGTTTACACTGTTTTAAACTGTGAGATGGTTATAATTCCCGTAATTTATTTAATGTATTACATTTATATCTTCAATATGTATTTAATCTATGTAATAATTTATTTATTGTCACGTATAATTACGATTACAATGGAGAATTCATCGTGCGTGGTTGATTGAAAATCTACGGAATATTTTCACCGGAAAATGCCGAACGCAGTTCGCAAGGTCAACTGAGTTCGCATACTTTAAAAAATATGTAAACACTGCGGCAAAAGTTTCTTTTCACATTAAATTACCGCTTTCAATTCACAACCGATGTGGGTTTCAGATCAAATAGCATGTCTTCTGCGGAAACTATCCGTTTATTGTAGCAATTGTGATATTTTATTTCATATAATTGTGGTTTTATTTGAGCGGGTCACTAACGATTAACTCGTGTCAAAGGAGACCATGGGCCTGGAACTCGGACTAAGTTCCACATAGTATGAATCTTAATCAATGAAAATTGGTTAATTAGAAATGAATTTAAGATATGCCCTTGTCTCTGTATAGTGTATGGTCAACATGTCGTCATCGGAGCCATTGATGACATTTAGTCACTGAGCGCTAATTGATTGATTCACCATCAGAGCCCATGCAATCGGCAAACCTCCGTGATTTCCGTATACGCAAATATACTATTTCTGCAAGAACGATAATCCGAGAAGTTGCGATTGTATCAGAGCCATGTAACACTTGTGAATGAATACCTGCCCGCGAAGAGAGGCAAATGCTGCTCACCAATTTTAGATTAATGTATGACGCTATGCTACTCCATTCCAAATATTAGAATTAAAAAGCCAAATTAATATGTGATATATACAATCAACTATCAGAGCAAACAAGGTGAAACCATTGGAACAGTTACTGAAGACTTCTAAATTGTGAGATTGATTCTTTTTACCATCAACTACAATCCTTAGTGGCGCATCTGTGCGGAAGTTTGTGACCGTGTGGTGGTTAAGGGGAAACGCACGGTTGCATAAATCCAGCCCAAAATGGTAAGATATTTTCAACAAAGAATTTCTCTGGATCTATCTGGCGAAAATCTTGAATTTCACTTATCATCACTATCTCATATATATTTTGAAGACCTCTGTCTGTCTGTATGTTTGTCTGTCATTAATACAAATCTACGATTCTCGACAGACCGGGACGAAACTTGGTACGTGTGTGTAGTTTGACCAGGCGGTGGACGTTGTCGTATTGGCGAGCCCGTGCGGCGCCCACTTCGCGCATGCGCAGACGAGATCTCGGAAACGGGTGGAGCTATCGACTTGAAATTTGGTATGTGAATGTATCTTGCCCCGGATACGAATTTTATCGGGTCGCCGAGCCCGTGCGACGCCAGCTTCGCGCATGCGCAGACCAGATCTCGCTCGCGCATGCGCAGACGAGATCTCGGAAACGGGTGGAGCTGTCGACTTGAAATTTGCTATGTGAATGTATCTTGCCCCGGATACGAATTTTATCGGGTCGCCGAGCCCGTGCGACGCCATCTTCGCACATGCGCAGACCATATCTCGGAAACGGGTGGAGCTATCAACTTGAAATTTGGTTTTTGAATAGCCCGGACAACGTCGGGCTCATCGGCTAGTCTATTATATATTTTGAAAGATCTGTGTGTGTGTGTATGTGTTTGTTTGTGTGTTTGAAATCGATGGACTCGAAAACGACTAAGCCAATTTCGATGAAATTTGGTATTTTATGGTATTTTCGGCCGGAGACGAACATAGGCATATTTATTTGTCCGTGCGAGGTCAACTTTTCACGTGCGGAGGTCAAATCTGTTTTTACGCCGTTTTGCGCTAATATATTTCAGTTCGGTGCTCACAAATCGATACGATATAGCGCGAATAATAAATTGCCAGTCATATAATTTGCACGGTTAGAATCTGTGTGGCTTCATCTTTCCAACGATATATAATATGTATGTATCCGTTTTAGTTATCTGCCTCAATTATTAGGTACAAGTGGTGCGATCTTTTATCAGGATAAAATCAATGCGTAAATTCTATGACGTCGTCAGAGGTCATAAAGTTAGATTACGTTAACTCTCACCCTGCCGATGCATTTGACTGTGTCGCGTTAACTCATCACCGGTCGAGGTATCCGCAAATGACATTGGGCTATATATCTCGGAAACGGGTGTAGCTATCGACTTGAAATTTGGTATGTGAATGTATCTTGCCCCGGATACGAATTTTATCGGGTCGCCGAGCACGTGCGACGCCAGCTTCGCGCATGCGCAGACGAGATCTCGCAAACGGGTTGAGATATTGACTTTAAATTTGGTATGTGAATGTATCTTGCCCCGGATACGAATTTTATCGGGTCGCCGAGCACGTGCGACACCAGCTTCGCGCATGCGCAGACCAGATCTAGGAAACGGGTGGAGCAATCGACTTGAAATTTGGTTTTTTAATAGCCCGGACGAAGTCGGGTCACCTTCTAGTCTATTATATATTTTGAAAGATCTGTGTGTGTATGTGTTTGTTTGTGTGTTTGAAATCGATGGACTCGAAAACGACTAAGCCAATTTCGATGAAATTTGGTATTTTAGGGTGTTTTCGGCCGGAGACGAACATAGGCATATTTATTTGTCCGTGCGAGGTCAACTTTTCACGTGCGGAGGTCAAATCTGTTTTTACGCCGTTTTGCGCTAATATATTTCAGTTCGGTGCTCACAAATCGATACGATATAGCGCGAATAATAAATTGCCAGTCATATAATTTGCACGGTTAGAATCTGTGTGGCTTCATCTTTCCAACGATATATAATATGTATGTATCCGTTTTAGTTATCTGCCTCAATTATTAGGTACAAGTGGTACGATGCTTTTATCAGGATAAAATCAATGCGTAAATTCTATGACGTCGTCAGAGGTCATAAAGTTGGTGAGCGTGAGAAGGAACCCCAACCGGGAAGGTCTGGATTTATGACCTTGACCGAATAATTTGTGACGTCACATTCAATGTGATTGAGTGCGCTGTCATTTCAAGTTCAAAACATGACGAAAATGAGCGATTAAAACATACGAATTAGTCTATATAATAAAATAATTATATAATAGGATCTAGATGCAACATGGACCAGTGAATATGTCGTTACATGGATTATATATGCTACCGTAAGTCGCCGTAGATTTAGATTAAATGAACATTTTGCAGCGAAATTTGTGATTGTTTCGTTGAGTCTATTTTAGCACTGTAACACTCATTACAATGTTAAAAACTATGGCAGCTAAATTATCGGAATTATTTAGGCCTATGGCAGTCTATCCAAATTGATGGCGTTTTATGCATACGATCTCAAACAATGGCATGGAATAAATAGTGGCGTTGGAGCAATGCTGAGGTGGCGGATTGATTGGGGGGGGGGGGGGGGTGATAAAACGGGTAAACACTAAAAAAGGTAAATTCAAAATAATGAATAAATGATAAGTTATAGGTTTAGTTTATAGTATACCCCAGTCCACAGTGAACGCATCCTGGAACATTGAATTGTCAGTCGCGGTGATTAAGTGAATTGGCACAATCATTTAAATCAGAAATGCTAATTAAGATCCAAATGCTAAGATAAAATAATCTAATAATATAAAATTTTGTCATTTTCTTCGATTATTTTCTTTTTTTAATCATGTTGTTTAAAAAAAAAAAAAATATAATAATAAGGCCTTTGTTTACTGTAACCCACCAGCCCCTATTTATATTCAGATATCCACCCCTACTAAATGTATTCCCCCCCCCCCCCACCCCGCTAAAATTGTACTCAGCTCAGCTCTAATTTCTTATCGCATTATTTTTATCTCTGTTAAATTAGGTGCCAAATCATTTCAAAATTTGCAGATTTCTTTCTCTTGACTTACTACTACTAGTACATCTGTATACACCCTGATAGTTTAAGAACCCTTTTATTTTTGTATTTAATGTGCAATTGGTACTGATATTAAAAAACCTCCTTGGCTATGGGGTAACTTGATTGCAAAGCAAATAAAGAAGACACATGTAGTAGTTTTCAAGTTTTGGGGGTTATAATGCAGTATGTAAAAACTTAAAAGTTCCCACACTATGTGAGTATGTGTGGCTATAAATAAGAATACATTCCATAACATTAGATTAAAAATGTTCATAGATTTGTAGGCAAGATTCAACTAATGCCCATTGTTATTCCCCTTCAAATGAATTGGGGTTGCCTGGGATGGCACATGCACCACCTGAAAATAAGCCTAGAACATCAACCAAACACATACATTATAGCATATTATTCTAGGTATTGGAAATTATAAATGAAGCCTAAATGAAGGCAAATTATTGTGTAATCCATTTGTTTCTTTCCTTATGTCCCTGTATGGCCCAGACACTGCTGATGTCTGGGATAAGCACACGCTGGGTATGTTCCTCAATAGATGGAGTATTCACCCCTGGTTAAGTGGTACTGCTAATTTGCTATGCTGCTGGTGGATCCTGATGAATTGATATGATGCTGGTAGCCTAGTGGTAGGGCAAACCGATGCTGTTAAAAAGTACTGGTATCTATACTAATACCAACCAATTCTGTTTCTTTGTTTGTCAATTAAATCAGAATATTTGCCATTGACATCATAATCAGATAATGATCAGATGTCTTAAAAGGGCACTAAGTATTCATGATTAAATTTAATTAAATAATTAATTACATACCTGTACCTAAAACAGTTGGACCCATGGAGCTGAAAATTGTTACATAGGTTTAAGTCTGCTGGTATCAGACGACTTACAGTTACAGGGGAAATAATAAACAATTTTAATTAAATAGTTAATCATATCCCTAAAATGATTGGACCATGGTCACTGAAAATATGTATGCAGGGGTAAATTGACCCATGGGGTACCATTGGAGAGGTGCCGACAGTGCTGTTGACCATAAAGGGGAACTTAAAAGTTTTATTAAATATCATATAATTATAAGCAATAAATAAAATCAGCTTAGACGATATGTAGGAAAATTTGTATACATGGGTCACCTGACCAGGGGAATATCATGAGATAGGCACCTTTGACCTCAGATGACATAAACAGGGACTAATAAATTATATTAACATAGATGATCAACGAAGCGTGTTTATTATCAGCTCAAACCCCAGCTAGTGTTTTCTAAAGTTGTAAATTCCACAGTGTTAGGCCAGAGCGATTTGAAAAAAAGACAGAGTTCGTATGAAACATCCAAGAACATGACAATTTTTAAATATTTTAATAATGGCTGTGCTGGTGCTTACAAAATGACAGGAATTGATATCTCAGATATGGTCGGATTGTTACAAATAATACAGCCTTTAATAACATATATTACAATATACAGCACCGGTTCATGTTTTTGAATGTTTTATACATATAATGGCTTTTCCTCGATTTGTTCAGATAAACCAAAGATCATGAAAATAACAACAAGATAAGTTGAACGTATTAAACACTACTTTTTCAAATATTGACATTTGTTTGCATACCAGCATCATAGAAAGCAGGACCCACCAGCATCATAGCAAATTAGCAGGACTACTTAACCACTAACCAGAGGTGAGATTGTAGTTATATTTTGTATATGATTGGTCTCAAGTTACCATATATCCTAGGTACTTTTCTGTGTATCAATTTACACTCAATTAGCCAAAGCTTGGTTAAGCAAAAATATAAAACGGTCCACAAAAAAAAATACAAACCAGTCCCAGCTCAACAAAAATAGCCAATATGAGATCTATCAGAATGTATGAAGAATTAAAGATGTAACTAAGATAAAGAAATTTTATAATGTTGATCAAGCTGGTACGTAATTTAAAAGAGAGATAAAAGACTGTGACAAGAAATTTGAGCTTGGTGATTAGTACATTGGGGGGGGGGGGGGGGGCAATTAAATTGGGGCAGAGGTCTAAATTAGTAGCGGTGGGTTACCAGAATCATTACTATTTTGTTTTAGCCTGAACAGTGCACTGAAGCCCAAATAAAGTATATATATGAAAAAGGCATCCCATACATGCTACTGCTGTAGTACTTGTATTACACTTACGCTACCGGTAACACATGTCTGAGTTACTTATTGCCAAATTTGCCATTACACCGTAACCCCTCCATCCCCCACGCCACCATTCATTTTCAAACAGTTTACATTCAGTGACTCTAGTATAGGGATGTTGGTGTAGATATAGGGTTTTCATTGGCACCCCCACCCCCTGAACACTTTGGTAGACATTTTACAGATGGTACTTAAACATTTTCATACTTTTTGTCTTAATCTTAAAGGTACTCAATCCGAGTCCCCATATCAACAAGTTACAACTGAACAACATTTCTTCAAAATACGCTTTTGTTATCAGAATCGATCAATTACAACATAATAATGCTAACGGCTGTCAACTATGGTATAAAATTTCTCAAAATGTGTTATTTATCAACATGTTGTTCAACAAAATTTGGCCATATTACCACTTGATTTTTAGAGTTATCCATCTTCATCCACTGCTTCATCCGCAATATTGTCCAAGACCGTTGGTTTGACGAATATTTTCTGGGCCACAAATAATTACACATTTCGAGAAATAACAAATTTCAAAAATCGATATCTGATCAACCTGACCTTTGATGGGTGGGTTTCTCAACTCAATAAATCCCCAAAGAAATAGTCATCTGGGAGCATTAATTCGGATTATGCATCTTTAAAACAACAAATTTTACACTAAATTAAATACTGTTTGGAAATTCAAGCTATCAGTTTCAGATTCAGAACAGTTTCAACTACTTTCAGTATCTGAATCTGTTTTTGGTCTGAAATTTCCAAAGGTGTACTTGTGAGTTGTGTCAGGTACAAATTTCCAATTGTTGACATTGTTTACCAAAGTTGGAGATTAGACAGTCATTTAACGGTGTCACGGCACTCACCCACCCCACTTCACTTTTCAAAGACCGTGAAGTGATGAGAAGTCTTATTTAAAATTGAAAATCCTCACCAATGTTACTGTCACTGACTCACTCGTCGACTGAAATTGGCCATAAGTTGGCATAACATTAACAATGTGTCAAATTAATGTAAGTATCTAACTTTTATTTTATTTAATCATGGTTGGTCGAATACATATGCTCTAAATAGATCGTGATTTATAACCGATTGTTAATGTTATTGAACATTCAGTTATTTCAGTATTCAGCTTTTCAAGTTCAAATCGGCATCTTCAAAACTTTGTTGATATCCGCGCACCGTTAATGCTGGATAGCCTGCGACGAAAGACCATCCTGTTAGATTTGTGCGCATGCGTAAATCGGACCTTCCCCGGTTGGGGTTCCTTCTCACGCTTACCCATAAAGTTAGATTACGTTAACTCTCACCCTGCCGATGCATTTGACTGTGTCGCGTTAACTCATCACCGGCCGAGGTATCCGCAAATGACATTGGGCTATATATCTCGGAAACGGGTGTAGCTATCGACTTGAAATTTGGTATGTGAATGTATCTTGCCCCGGATACGAATTTTATCGGGTCGCCGAGCACGTGCGACACCAGCTTCGCGCATGCGCAGACCAGATCTAGGAAACGGGTGGAGCAATCGACTTGAAATTTGGTTTTTTTAATAGCCCGGACGAAGTCGGGTCACCTTCTAGTCTATACTATATATTTTGAGACTTCGTATATATATGTGTGTGTATATATGTGTGTACTTCATAGAATCCAAAACGCGTGTACAGATTGAGATCAAATTTCGTATGTAAGTGTAAAATCCCACCGACACCGCCGTAATCGTGTTTTCGAGAAGCTCTGAGCACCCTTTATCCACTCCCAGTCATCGAAATCAGCTCAAACGGCACGGCCGGGGTTAATAACGTCATTATATATATATATGAAGTCAGAGTCTCCAAAGTTGTACCGGAACAAACACGTGTTTACGTCGTCTTGGGGGTCCACGATGGGAGTCTGACTTCAATGCAATGTTATCGCTCGAAACACGTGTTTACTTCGTGTTGAGGTTCACGATGGGAGTCTGACAATTGTTATCGCTCGAAATAGTACATTAGGACGGGAACGGCTGGACAGATTGAGCTCAAACTTCCTATCTAAAGGTAAAATCCCACGTACGATGTCGTCCACGCGTTTTCCAGAAGCTCCGAGCACCCGTACTCCACTCCCAGTCATAAAAATCAGCTCAAACGGCACGGTCGGGGTTAATAACGTCATTATATATATATATATACGAAGTCAACGTTATTAGCATCTGCATTGAGTGCATTTCCTAGAACGCAACACGTGTTTTACGTCGTCTTGAGGTTCACGATGGGAGTCATTTCAATGCAATGTTATCGCTCGAAACACGTGTTTTACTTCGTGTTGAGGTTCACGATGGGAGTCTGACATTTCAATGCAATGTTATCGCTCGAAATATTATGCAGAAAGGCAGATCTCGGAAACGGGTGGAGCTATCGACCTGAAATTTGCTATGTGAATGTATCTTGCACCGGGTACAAATTTTATCGGGTCGCCGAGCCCATGCGACGCCCGTGCAGCGCATGCGCAGACGAGATCTCGGAAACGGGTGGAGCTATCGACTTGAAATTTGCTATGTGAATGTATCTTGGGCCGGGTACAAATTTGATCGGGTCGCCGAGCCCGTGCGACGCCAGCTTCGCGCATGCGCAGACCAGATCTCGGAAACGGGTGGAGCTACTGGGTACAATTTTTTCTTATTGAAACGCGTGGAGCTAAAAATAAAAAAAAAATATAAACAAATGTCACAATTAACTCATTGAAAAACAAAAAATGTCATGTTTCGGACAAGCCGCCGGTGGCGGGCTACCCTGCTAGTCTATCTATCTATCTATACTATATATTTTGAGACTTCGTATATATATGTGTGTGTATATATGTGTGTACTTCATAGAATCCAAAACGCGTGTACAGATTGAGATCAAATTTCGTATGTAAGTGTAAAATCCCACCGACACCGCCGTAATCGTGTTTTCGAGAAGCTCTGAGCACCCTTTATCCACTCCCAGTCATCGAAATCAGCTCAAACGGCACGGCCGGGGTTAATAACGTCATTATATATATATATGAAGTCAGAGTCTCCAAAGTTATACCGGAACAAACACGTGTTTACGTCGTCTTGGGGGTCCACGATGGGAGTCTGACTTCAATGCAATGTTATCGCTCGAAACACGTGTTTACTTCGTGTTGAGGTTCACGATGGGAGTCTGACAATTGTTATCGCTCGAAATAGTACATTAGGACGGGAACGGCTGGACAGATTGAGCTCAAACTTCCTATCTAAAGGTAAAATCCACGTACGATGTCGTCCACGCGTTTTCCAGAAGCTCCGAGCACCCGTACTCCACTCCCAGTCATAAAAATCAGCTCAAACGGCACGGCCGGGGTTAATAACGTCATTATATATATATATACGAAGTCAACGTTATTAGCATCTGCATTGAGTGCATTTCCTAGAACGCAACACGTGTTTTACGTCGTCTTGAGGTTCACGATGGGAGTCATTTCAATGCAATGTTATCGCTCGAAACACGTGTTTACTTCGTGTTGAGGTTCACGATGGGAGTCTGACATTTCAATGCAATGTTATCGCTCTCGGAAACGGGTGGAGCTATCGATCTGAAATTTGCTATGTGAATGTATCTTGCACCGGGTACAAATTTTATCGGATCGCCGAGCCCATGCGACGCCCGTGTAGCGCATGCGCAGACGAGATCTCGGAAACGGGTGGAGCTATCGACTTGAAATTTGCTATGTGAATGTATCTTGGGCCGGGTACAAATTTGATCGGGTCGCCGAGCCCGTGCGACGCCAGCTTCGCGCATGCGCAGACCAGATCTCGGAAACGGGTGGAGCTACCGGGTACAATTGTTTCTTATTGAAACGCGTGGAGCTAAACATTAAAAAAATATATAAACAAATGTCACAATTAACTCATTGAAAAACAAAAAATGTCATGTTTCGGACAAGCCGCCGGTGGCGGGCTATCCTGCTAGTACTATATATTTTGAGACTTCCGTATGTGTGTACTTCATAGAATCCAAAACGCGTGTACAGATTGAGATCAAATTTCGTATGTAAGTGTAAAATCCCACCGACACCGCCGTAATCGTGTTTTCGAGAAGCTCTGAGCACCCTTTATCCACTCCCAGTCATCGAAATCAGCTCAAACGGCACGGCCGGGGTTAATAACGTCATTATATATATATATGAAGTCAGAGTCTCCAAAGTTATACCGGAACAAACACGTGTGTACGTCGTCTTGGGGGTCCACGATGGGAGTCTGACTTCAATGCAATGTTATCGCTCGAAACACGTGTTTACTTCGTGTTGAGGTTCACGATGGGAGTCTGACAATTGTTATCGCTCGAAATAGTACATTAGGACGGGAACGGCTGGACAGATTGAGCTCAAACTTCCTATCTAAAGGTAAAATACCACGTACGATGTCGTCCACGCGTTTTCCAGAAGCTCCGAGCACCCGTACTCCACTCCCAGTCATAAAAATCAGATCAAACGGCACGGCCGGGGTTAATAACGTCATTATATATATATATACGAAGTCAACGTTATTAGCATCTGCATTGAGTGCATTTCCTAGAACGCAACACGTGTTTTACGTCGTCTTGAGGTTCACGATGGGAGTCATTTCAATGCAATGTTATCGCTCGAAACACGTGTTTTACTTCGTGTTGAGGTTCACGATGGGAGTCTGACATTTCAATGCAATGTTATCGCTCGAAATATTATGCAGAAAGGCAGATCTCGGAAACGGGTGGAGCTATCGACCTGAAATTTGCTATGTGAATGTATCTTGCACCGGGTACAAATTTTATCGGGTCGCCGAGCCCATGCGACGCCCGTGCAGCGCATGCGCAGACGAGATCTCGGAAACGGGTGGAGCTATCGACTTGAAATTTGCTATGTGAATGTATCTTGGGCCGGGTACAAATTTGATCGGGTCGCCGAGCCCGTGCGACGCCAGCTTCGCGCATGCGCAGACCAGATCTCGGAAACGGGTGGAGCTACTGGGTACAATTTTTTCTTATTGAAACGCGTGGAGCTAAAAATTAAAAAAAAATATAAACAAATGTCACAATTAACTCATTGAAAAACAAAAAATGTCATGTTTCGGACAAGCCGCCGGTGGCGGGCTACCCTGCTAGTACTATATATTTTGAGACTTCCGTATGTGTGTACTTCATAGAATCCAAAACGCGTGTACAGATTGAGATCAAATTTCGTATGTAAGTGTAAAATCCCACCGACACCGCCGTAATCGTGTTTTCGAGAAGCTCTGAGCACCCTTTATCCACTCCCAGTCATCGAAATCAGCTCAAACGGCACGGCCGGGGTTAATAACGTCATTATATATATATATGAAGTCAGAGTCTCCAAAGTTATACCGGAACAAACACGTGTGTACGTCGTCTTGGGGGTCCACGATGGGAGTCTGACTTCAATGCAATGTTATCGCTCGAAACACGTGTTTACTTCGTGTTGAGGTTCACGATGGGAGTCTGACAATTGTTATCGCTCGAAATAGTACATTTGGACGGGAACGGCTGGACAGATTGAGCTCAAACTTCCTATCTAAAGGTAAAATACCACGTACGATGTCGTCCACGCGTTTTCCAGAAGCTCCGAGCACCCGTACTCCACTCCCAGTCATAAAAATCAGATCAAACGGCACGGCCGGGGTTAATAACGTCATTATATATATATATACGAAGTCAACGTTATTAGCATCTGCATTGAGTGCATTTCCTAGAACGCAACACGTGTTTTACGTCGTCTTGAGGTTCACGATGGGAGTCATTTCAATGCAATGTTATCGCTCGAAACACGTGTTTTACTTCGTGTTGAGGTTCACGATGGGAGTCTGACATTTCAATGCAATGTTATCGCTCGAAATATTATGCAGAAAGGCAGATCTCGGAAACGGGTGGAGCTATCGACCTGAAATTTGCTATGTGAATGTATCTTGCACCGGGTACAAATTTTATCGGGTCGCCGAGCCCATGCGACGCCCGTGCAGCGCATGCGCAGACGAGATCTCGGAAACGGGTGGAGCTATCGACTTGAAATTTGCTATGTGAATGTATCTTGGGCCGGGTACAAATTTGATCGGGTCGCCGAGCCCGTGCGACGCCAGCTTCGCGCATGCGCAGACCAGATCTCGGAAACGGGTGGAGCTACTGGGTACAATTTTTTCTTATTGAAACGCGTGGAGCTAAAAATTAAAAAAAAATATAAACAAATGTCACAATTAACTCATTGAAAAACAAAAAATGTCATGTTTCGGACAAGCCGCCGGTGGCGGGCTACCCTGCTAGTCTATCTATACTATATATTTTGAGACTTCCGTATGTGTGTACTTCATAGAATCCAAAACGCGTGTACAGATTGAGATCAAATTTCGTATGTAAGTGTAAAATCCCACCGACACCGCCGTAATCGTGTTTTCGAGAAGCTCTGAGCACCCTTTATCCACTCCCAGTCATCGAAATCAGCTCAAACGGCACGGCCGGGGTTAATAACGTCATTATATATATATATGAAGTCAGAGTCTCCAAAGTTATACCGGAACAAACACGTGTTTACGTCGTCTTGGGGGGTCCACGATGGGAGTCTGACTTCAATGCAATGTTATCGCTCGAAACACGTGTTTACTTCGTGTTGAGGTTCACGATGGGAGTCTGACAATTGTTATCGCTCGAAATAGTACATTAGGACGGGAACGGCTGGACAGATTGAGCTCAAACTTCCTATCTAAAGGTAAAATATCACGTACGATGTCGTCCACGCGTTTTCCAGAAGCTCCGAGCACCCGTACTCCACTCCCAGTCATAAAAATCAGCTCAAACGGCACGGCCGGGGTTAATAACGTCATTATATATATATATACGAAGTCAACGTTATTAGCATCTGCATTGAGTGCATTTCCTAGAACGCAACACGTGTTTTACGTCGTCTTGAGGTTCACGATGGGAGTCATTTCAATGCAATGTTATCGCTCGAAACACGTGTTTACTTCGTGTTGAGGTTCACGATGGGAGTCTGACATTTCAATGCAATGTTATCGCTCGAAATATTATGCAGAAAGGCAGATCTCGGAAACGGGTGGAGCTATCGACCTGAAATTTGCTATGTGAATGTATCTTGCACCGGGTACAAATTTTATCGGGTCGCCGAGCCCATGCGACGCCCGTGCAGCGCATGCGCAGACGAGATCTCGGAAACGGGTGGAGCTATCGACTTGAAATTTGCTATGTGAATGTATCTTGGGCCGGGTACAAATTTGATCGGGTCGCCGAGCCCGTGCGACGCCAGCTTCGCGCATGCGCAGACCAGATCTCGGAAACGGGTGGAGCTACCGGGTACAATTTTTTCTTATTGAAACGCGTGGAGCTAAAAATAAAAAAAAAATATAAACAAATGTCACAATTAACTCATTGAAAAACAAAAAATGTCATGTTTCGGACAAGCCGCCGGTGGCGGGCTACCCTGCTAGTCTATCTATACTATATATTTTGAGACTTCGTATATATGTGTGTATATATGTGTGTGTGTACTTCATAGAATCCAAAACGCGTGTACAGATTGAGATCAAATTTCGTATGTAAGTGTAAAATCCCACCGACACCGCCGTAGTCGGGTTTACGAGAAGCCCTGAGCACCCTTTATCCACTCCCAAATCACCGCAAAGGCACGGCGGGGGTTAATCAAGTGATTATTTAATGAGCGTTTGTTTTTTACGCATCGCTATAAAGAGCGTCTGTTTGCCATTCAACGTTATTTGCATCTGCAGAGAGATATACGGAACACACATTAAATTTAAAAAACATTTGTTTCTGACCAACCCTGCGAGCACGGATGGCTCGCTTTGTTTTTACAGTATATAGTTATATACCGAAATCATCCGAGATAATCACGAATATAGCATCAGATTTCTCCCCAGATATACCGTTATGAAGCTACTGGAATTATATTAATCTGCCAATCTACGGGAAATTCCAGGGAATGCCGATTGAGCTCAAACTTAAGTGCTTTCCTATTTTTAGAACGTAACACATGTTTACGTCGTGTTGGTGATTGAGGTTCACAACGGGGTTAATTGACTGTCCGCTCTTTGCGACGATGAGGTTCACGGCGGGGACTATTGACCAACACTCACAATTTCGTCTTTTGCATCAGATACCAACACCTCGACCGATCGGATATATGTGTGTATGTGTGTATATATGTGGGTACTTCATAGAATCGAAAACGCGTGTAGGAACGGGCATCCCCACGGCAATGTCGGCTTATAAGAAATCTTTACTACACATGAAAGCCGATGGAATTTACATTTTCTGATGTATACATTTTTTGTTACGGCTGAAAATCTTAGTCTATTTCCGAAACATTCATATAAACAAGCTCTAAACTTACACCCCTCGATTCCTGCTAACTCACGCAGCTATACACACTGCCCCAAACCGTGAACGCCAACGACATTGTTGTCGAGCAAATAGCCCCCAAGCCGTAAATATCAACAACAACGATATTACTAAATACACGTTTTCGGCAATGTGAGAGTTTTTGGGGAGCCGTGATGCCAACAACAACGGCCCGAAGCCCTGAATGCCAACAACAGATTCAATGCAATGTTATATATTATGCAGTCGAGATTTCACGACATTACGACGGGTACGGCAGACTCGAAATATTATGCAGACAGATTTCCCGACGGGAAGCGTTTGTTTTAAATTCAATGCAATGTTATCGTAGAGAGATTTCACGAAACAAAGAATGAGTTGTCTGTCGTTCCTACGAAGGGGGGATTTCTACGGGTAAATTTTTCCGCCAGAAACAAAAAATTAAATTTTAAAAACATTAAATTCATATTAAAAAATTAAAAACAAAAATAAATAAAAACAAAATAATTACAAAAATGTCATGTTTCTGAAACAAAGCCATGGGACGAAAACAATTTACAATTTAATTAACTTTTGTACTTGAATTGTTATTGGTCCATGGTGAGACCATAATTTCTCTTGATATAAAGGCAGAATTAACTCATTGATTGTCTCCTCACGTTTTCAATTCTGTATTCTGACCATTCAGTTCAATTAACGAATCAATCGTTAAAAAATGTATTTAAAAAATGTCACGTTTCTGACCAAGCACGCCAGTGGCGGGCTAACCTGCTAGTCTATACTATATATTTTGAGACTTCGTATATATGTGTGTGTGTGTGTACTTCATAGAATCCAAAACGCGTGTACAGATTGAGATCAAATTTCGTATGTAAGTGTAAAATCACACCGACACCGCCATAATCGTGTTTTCGAGAAGCTCTGAGCACCCTTTATCCACTCCCAGTCATCGAAATCAGCTCAAACGGCACGGCCGGGGTTAATAACGTCATTATATATATATATGAAGTCAGAGTCTCCAAAGTTATACCGGAACAAACACGTGTTTACGTCGTCTTGGGGGTCCACGATGGGAGTCTGACTTCAATGCAATGTTATCGCTCGAAACACGTGTTTACTTCGTGTTGAGGTTCACGATGGGAGTCTGACAATTGTTATCGCTCGAAATAGTACATTAGGACGGGAACGGCTGGACAGATTGAGCTCAAACTTTCTATCTAAAGGTAAAATAACACGTACGATGTCGTCCACGCGTTTTCCAGAAGCTCCGAGCACCCGTACTCCACTCCCAGTCATAAAAATCAGCTCAAACGGCACGGCCGGGGTTAATAACGTCATTATATATATATATACGAAGTCAACGTTATTAGCATCTGCATTGAGTGCATTTCCTAGAACGCAACACGTGTTTTACGTCGTCTTGAGGTTCACGATGGGAGTCATTTCAATGCAATGTTATCGCTCGAAACACGTGTTTACTTCGTGTTGAGGTTCACGATGGGAGTCTGACATTTCAATGCAATGTTATCGCTCGAAATATTATGCAGAAAGGCAGATCTCGGAAACGGGTGGAGCTATCGACCAGAAATTTGCTATGTGAATGTATCTTGCACCGGGTACAAATTTTATCGGGTCGTCGAGCCCATGCGACGCCCGTGCAGCGCATGCGCAGACGAGATCTCGGAAACGGGTCACGCCAGTGGCGGGCTAACCTGCTAGTACTATATATTTTGAGACTTCGTATATACATGTGTGTGTATATATGTGTGTACTTCATAGAATCCAAAACGCGTGTACAGATTGAGATCAAATTTCGTATGTAAGTGTAAAATCCCACCGACACCGCCGTAATCGTGTTTTCGAGAAGCTCTGAGCACCCTTTATCCACTCCCAGTCATCGAAATCAGCTCAAACGGCACGGCCGTGGTTAATAACGTCATTATAGCGCCCGCTCTCCCGCGGCGAAGCCGCGGAAGCGAAGCGACCAGGGTATACGTATGCGAATATGAGATATACTAATCGACTTTTTCGGCCAATCTAAACATAGATAAAATTACTTATAATAGGATAATTTATTCATAACTGAAGGGTCAGCGGGGTTCACAAAATTATTTTTGGCGACGGCCGCCATTTTGTATCGATTAGTTCCACCTCGCTACAGCAACAATTAGTGTGATTGATCAAGTGCCCAAGTGCAAATACAATTGCAAATATAAATATATTTTTTCGGCATATGTCAATTATACTCAATTATATAGGCATACCATGCTTCAAAGGCCAAAAAAATTACGATTGTAAATAAAACAAAACCATTATTAAAAAAAAACGTAGAATTGCATAAAAAAAATTGTTTACATTTTTTATAAAATTATTAAAAATATTTGGCCCCAAAGCCATTTCTCTATATCCAAATTAACATTTAGAGTTTGACTTCGATTTTCTAACGGTATTCTCTCCTAAAAGTTTGATGGAACATTCCCAAAGTTAAAAGCCAACAAACCGAACCTATTATCTCGATTTTTAAATCAGAATAAATAATATTGCAGAAAATGGAACGAACGAAAGGTACCGACTCGTAACATGAGGGAGGCAAATATAGTTCCAGTAATCTATGTATTTTTGGGTCATTAGATTCACTAGTTTCATAAGACCAAACAGTTATATGATTATAATAATTTAAAATGGATGTAATTTATTTGCATTTTCTACATTTCTATTTACAATGAGCGAATGAGGTTCAAATTTTGAATTTTAGATCAGTACGCACAAATAAGACAGAAAACAGAATCAACGAACGGCACCTGCTCGTCACATTGGATAGGAAAATGTAGTACCCAGTATTGTAGGTATTTGGGTCATTAGATTCACTATTTGCATAAAACAAAATAATTATATGTTTATAATTATCGGCAATGGATGTAATTTCTTTGCATATCCTGCATTTCTATTTACAGCAAGCGAATAAGGTTCAAATTTTGAATTTTAGATCACTGCGCATAAATAAAAAGGTCCGAACAGAAAATAAAAATTCATGAATGAATGCGCCATATATGGGCATACGCTATGACCATAAGTGGAATCGCTCGTGCGTTGACGTGTTACGTCACGTAGTTTCGTCGGCTAATTCCTTCGAGTTCGACGAGGCCCCCAGAGCCAAACTATCTATCTATCTATCAAACAACAACAACTATCTATCTATCTATCTGTTTATTCCAATCGAAGTTTGTGAGTATCTTTTACAGCAAAATCTTATCAAATTATGTAATTATGAGTTTCCAAAAATTAGATAATTCGAAGTTTGAATTAATCGCAGTATTCCCACGAACAGTGAAACACGGTACACCCGCTTCCGCAACTCACGCTAATGGGGTCGTTGTCGTAACGTTTTATACATAAATGCACACCGTGTGCATTTATGTACATAAATGCACACCAGTCTCAGTCGGCGCGAGATTGAAACGTTACCGTAAATAATTGCCGTCTGCTTCAATTCATAACTATTTTTCTTCCGAAGTTCTGATAAAGGCATTCTTTTATCACAATTATCGAAATTGCAATAAGATTGGTCATCGGTCGCATATTTTTCTTCGTATTAAACAGGGACGGAAAGAACTGCATGGTTAGGTCTATTGCCTATTGTTTGGTCGATGAACGGAAGAAAATAAACTTACAAAAAATATCAAAACGTGTGCATTTATGTAGAAAACACTACGACAATGACCCCTGTCACATGACACTACGCGAGACTGGTGTGCATCTATGTATAAAACATTACGACAACGACCCCATTAGCGCAACTCACTCACTCGAATCAGGGAACTTAAATAACGGGAAGGTTCACTTCCCATTGGTTCTATTGTAATGCGTACCGCCGCAGCGCCCTCTTGTGGTCGGTAGGTTAAACCGAGAAATGCGTCTATGGTCCAGTATGGATACACTATAGAATTCTATAGAGTTGCTCATTTCTCCCGTCCAAAAATCATTTTAAAACAGCATTTAAACCAAATGTTCCCTATTTTGTCAATATGTCCATAAACAATACGCATTGACCTACACTATATTGAACTTTCTGAGGAAAGTTACTACTAATGTCCAGTTAAAACGATGAAAAGCATCACCCAAATTCGCTGTCAATTTGTATACAACTGAACTTTTTTTGTTTGAATTTTTTTAGTACTATAATATATTATAACTACATGCGTATCTGAATTATAATATATGGCATTGACCAGTCATTTATAGAACTTAAATCAAAATTTAGCCAAAATTATGAAAATATATTTTTTTTAATTTTATGAACCGGCCATAGGGACATATTATAGGCCTACCAGTCAGTACCAGTACCATATTACCATTATTCATTACTAATAACTTTACTTGCAGTTCTACCATCCCAATTATCTTAAGTCCATTTACCAGGCTGGAAACTGGATAGATCAATCATGAACTAATATAATAGAGTATATATAACTAATATAGGCCTATTATTACTAGTAAGTCTATTATTAACCAAGTGCTACACTTCAAAGTCCAGCTGACACACTGGAAAAACTTTTACATATCTCATGTCATTAAATTGACTCAAAAATAATTCCTCAAAATGATCTAGGTCTAGTCAGGCATTGCTCACAATGATACCATTTTAGATTATACAACATTTTATTCAATGCACATGTATGAAGATCAGAAAACCCAATTATTTTTAAGCATTTATATCTCAATTACGCTTAAGCGTATTTCAAATATGTAGGAGGCGTAATTCATATTTAATATCTTATTAATATTACGCATAAGTGTAATTCAGATTTCCATTACACTTAAGCCTAATGGATTTATAGATTTACCGTACACTATAAGTGCAAATGAATTGCACTTCTTGACTTAACCATAATTAAATTAGATTAAGTTACCACCCCCGTGTATTTTTTTTATTTATATATTATTTTTATATAAAATAATATAATAAAATTTAAAACAAAATTCCCTGATTCCTGTGATGGAATCGCGCATGTTGATTATCATTACTGAAAATTTGAATTTTGTCTCCCATAACTCCCATTTTGCATTTTGATAAAAAATTTTACTATGAATACATGTACCGGTGCAATAGCATTACATTAAATTAAATAAGTATATTGTAAATGATGAAATACTCCCAAATGACAGATGTCAATCTACACTTATTAAGCATACCATTATTTGAAGGGTAATTAATGCCCAATATGTCATTATATGATATATATCAATGAATTTATAGTGAAAGACTAATAGTACATACATAAACTAGAACAAAATGCTATAAAAAAAAACTTGATCAATACATTTTCAGGCCTGGCAATATGGCGCGAGCGATTTTATCGCTCGCGCGTCGTCCGCGCAATTTCAATTTGGCGTGGGCGATATATCGCTCGCGCAACATTCACTACCCAACATACTTTTGCAGTCGTAATTTTGATGAGTTATCCGTTTGAAAACATATAAGGCAACGCGACATCGCATCTTTGAAGCAGGAGACACATGCTATGTTAACAGTCGGCTACCACCGGTATATCTAATTAGGCCAAACCATGCTACACACCCGTCACCAGTGACAGACTGACGATTACATGACCTAACTGTGAACGTGCAGTGCTTCCCACAAATCATACCTTACCTACAAGGAAGTTTGATGAGCGCTGTTGACAGCGATGGGTGGGGCTACGAAAGAATCCGCCAATCGCGCAACAGTGCTCGCTGACATGTAAACAAATGAGGTGAATGAAGTGACGAAAACAAAGAATAAATATCGCGATATCGTGCTATTAATTACATGAAATGAGTGATTTATACATAGCACGGATGGGTTATGAGATGATACAAACATAGAAGTGATTTAATTTATGATATGTACGGAATAATGTATGTTTTGACGCGATAGAAGTGGACGAAATTTCACAAATGTACGGAAGCCGCGAATGTACCGATGGATTTATATAGATAAAAGTATGGAACAAATAAATGCATGATATGATTGATTCTGGTTAGGTAACTTGGTCACTCAGGTATAAAGGAACAAACACAAACATTATATCATGTACATGTATGTACAATATATGCATGGCATAATGATTGATTCTGGTTAACTTACAATAATATCTTACCATGATGTCACCTCATACATGTATTATACAGTATAACAGCATGCAATATATGATATAAATATATTATAATGATTGATTGATTCTGGTTAACCATTAGGTCACTTGGATCAGGCATAAAGGAACAAACACAACAATACCATATATGCAAGACATGGTATAACATTTATAAAAGTACTTTTAAACATTAATAAGTTATACAACATTCATTGATAATTTCTCAATTAATATATGATTATAAATTAATTAAATTTAAATATTATCACTTACCCAGCCCTGGGAATTAAGGAAAATTTGCCTAGGCAATATTTTTTCCTAGGTGAAAGAAATCGGCCTAGGCAAAAACAGATTTTACCTAGGCAATTTTGCAACAATATTGCCATCTCAAACCAATATGATTCAATAATAACCTGAAATGCTTAGTTATTTTGGAGAACATTTCCAGGCCACTACTCATCAAATATATACATTCCACAAATCATCTCCAAAACTAGTGCCCTTATGGGTAGCTAGTTAATGGCCCAGTGCCATGGAAACAATTTTAGGACAATATATGTAAAGAGTTATTTAAGGAAGTCATTTTGACTAAAGAGGTTCTATTTCTGATAGACACAAATCAATTTTAGTAACCCAATGAACTTGTTTTACCTAAGCAATATAATTGCCTAGGCAAACTGATTTTGCCTCTGCTTTTACCTAGGCATTGCCTATTGCCTAGGCTAATTCCCAGGGCTGCTTACCACATAATAAGTTTTATACCATAATTGGCTATGCTACTGTGTGTATAACACCTGTTTTGTAAATTTCATCTTTTCACCCTACTGTGGGTATAACGATTCCTACTATTGGTATAAATTTATACTGTTGTGTAAATGTTTCAACGGCACTTTATGTGTTAAAAGTTTATACCCATAGTAGAACGACCCGTCATTTGACCTCTGGTGACCTCGCTGTCGAAATTTAGCCCAATTTTTCGTCACGCCCGCTTCGCGAAGTAAATACACAATTTTTCCGACTCAAAACACACTGAAATGCGATAAGTGGTCTAAACACACAGATATATACTATCCAATTCCATTTACTGGGTTTACTTGTCAAAAAATGACACATTAAAGTTAGTTTAAAGATGTGTTATGCTAGGTGCATGCACCGACAAAGTAAACGTTTTATACAGGTCGGCGATAGCTGTTGAATATGTAAACAAAACAAACGCACGTGTTCGTCTGCCTTTCCGTGTTTAAAGCGAACGACGGCTTACATTTTGACTACAACGTATAGATTGTTAATGGTATCTGCAATGTGGGAAATCTGAATGTGTGTTCACATCAGCTGACTGATGCCCAAGAAAGTGGCGGACCACCGAATTTCCTAGAAATATGTATTACTACGCGTGACCCACATTCATGATGGCTTAACATATTTGGGTCACTCGGTGCACATACATGTTAACAGTCACAACAGAGTATCTCAGTAGCAACACATTTACGAAGCGACCGAAGAATAATAATTATGGTATAAACAAAATACACCCATAGTAGCCGAGAATAACAAATTTTCACCACTCGTGGAATTGTGGTTTTAACCACTCGCCAAAGGCTAGTGGTTAAAACCACAATACCACTCGTGGTGAAAATTTGTTATTCTCGGCTACTATGGGTGTATTCTATATATATGCAATACCGGTATGACATATGTCAGTTTACTGGTATTTTCATATGTTACAACATAAATACCCCATAAAACAGAAATTGCCCCTGCAAAAATATTTTAGCCCCTGCAAAGTATTTTGGCGAGGGCGAATTTAGCACCTGCTGATTTTTCATAAGGCCAGCACTGCATTTTTACAAATGTCAAATTAAGTGGATTCCAATTAGGACCCATGCTGGGAAGCCAAATTGACATTTAATAAATAATTGAGCTTAAGCACAATAAGGAATCTTCTTATTGCGCTTAAGCGCAATTAGATCTTCCCTTATTGCGCTTAAGCGCAATTAGCTCTTTTTGCGCTTAAGCGCAATAAGAATATTCCTTATTGCGCTTAAGCGCAATAAGACTATTAGCGCAATAAGGAAATTCCTTATTGCGAAGCGCAATAAGAGATTCCTTGCGCAATAAGAGATTCCTTAAGGGATTCCTTATTGCGCTTAAGCTCAATTATTTATTAAATGTCAATTTGGCTTCCCATACCATGCATGCCATGATAGAGCAATCATTTAAAATATTTTACATATAATAAGAGAAATTGCTGCACAACAGATCAACAGTTAATCAACTTAATCATTAATGTGTCATATGAATTAATATGTTGTGCAAATATCAAGGTGTGAGGTGGGTGAATATATACTGACTGAGTTACAAGATATCAAATATGACATTTCCTATTAATGCGATGCCCATGTAACAATGACAAATTTGACCATACCGGTAGGCTGTACTGCATGAAAGAATCAACATATTTGGGGGGGGGGGGGGGGGGACATGTTCTCCAGCTGAGAATATCACCATATAATTTGACATGGCCAAATTTTCTGATTGGACAATTGAACACATAACTTTAGAAATGCTCTATTGCAACTGCATGCAGATAATATGAATTGTGCTGATTTGGGGGGGGGGGGGGACACTACCATGTAAAAGTGGAAGATTCAGGTTGAATAAATACAAATGGAGTGCCCATCTGAATTTGATGACATTTTTTTGAGGTACAAAAATGTCTGTAACTCAAACAATAATTAGCCTATTAACTAAACTGAAAAAAAAAGGTTTTCAGATTTGTGATCCCAATATATGAGTTCTACAAATAAGATAAAAAGTGAAAGGACGAATTTGAAATTTCCATGTACTAAACCAATAGTCACAGTACCACATATGCAGGCACACTGCGCCCACACACACGCTGACACAGACTGCAGACAAATTTAAAGACAACGTAAAAATGTAAACAAAAATAAAAGTTAAAAACATTCTTTAAAAGTTGCAACAAAACAAAAATAACAACTGTAGTACGCAAGGATTGAATATAAACGACGTATTTTCTCAGTTATAAAAGTGGCTGTGTAGTTTTCCTTGCTTTTGGTTGAGAATGTTGACCAAAAACGATGTACCAGTATTTCCATTCAGTCGTATTCGTCGGAATTTGACACTGACAGACCGATTAAAATAAATCAGAATAAAGTCAACAACCGTTATTAAAATGAAATAAACGTAACAATCACCAAGAGTAATACTCGGTGAATATATAGATCACTTCAGTTTACCTCTACAGGCTCTAGGTGGCCGGTGAGTTATTTGATACAAAAAACATTCATTCGATTTCTGTATTCCTCGTGTATTTACCATTTCAAATACGGCGCCTGTCCTACCAGGAGGATCGATAACTCTACCAAGACGATTACACAAATATGATTGGGTGAGCCATCCTGTTATTTATGATCCTTGCTCGAATCACTGACCTCCGAGTCTTTGACTTTGACGATGGACTCATGAGTCACTCGTCTTTACAACTTCAAGACAATGATTGAATTGGTGGCCTAATGTATATCATATGCGATGGCTGGTACCACAATCTTAATTCTAATTATTGCAACTATGGATTGGGAACCAATTTTCTAATGGATATGACTTACTAGTATGAGCAGATCATCAATATCGCTTCATCATCATCATGGCTGATTCATCAGTGTTCATGCTGCCATCGAAATTAGGAAAAGTGACCCAGCGAATATTAATTTCCGAATCCAAATTGAATTTTGAGGCTGACATCAAGTTTCAGTTTCACAGCATATTTTCATTATGATATATTTGACGTTGCGTTGAATTTTTTTTATTATTATATTAATAATAATATTTAATTAATAATATTATAATATAAGTAATCACTGTAAATTGTAATGCGCATAGTGACAGTCTATCACTATCAGACTCTATGCGAATATACTTGTCAGGTCGGGCACAGGTGCCAAATGAGCTAAATAGCTCATTTCAAATGAGCTATTTAGCTCATTTGGCACCTGTGCCCGACCTGACAAATTTAGCTCAATTTAGCTACATGACTCATGAGCTCAAATGACATTTGAGCTCATGTAGCTAAATTGAGCTAAATTTGTAATGGGATTTATGTCTGTCTCTTCAGTTCAAATTTCAATGCCTACCTCGAAATCATGTGAACATGTGCGTTGTTGATTATTGTGCTTGGGGACCCAGGCGGGACAACTAAACTATTATTGACCGTACCTTGAATTTGAAAATTATCTCCATATTGGAGGGGGGTATGTGTTCGTGTTTATCCTCCATGCATGTAAGATGGCTCAAATGAATGGTGTTCTCAATAATGTCGCTATTTGACACGCTCTTTCTTATTGTTTTTTTCGGGAGATGGACTGTGTCGATTTCATTTTGTCAATATTAATAAAAATAAGTTAGATATATAGCCTGTCGACACAGACAAGATTGAAAAAGTTTTTAATAGCGTCATTTATTTGTGTGTGAGCGGGATTTCATGCAACAAACAACGGGGGGAATGGGTCCGTGGGACAGACCCGCAGCCGGCCTGGCGGAAACCCCTGCGTACTGTCTACTGACTTCCGTTACTTGCTCGTTGCTATATAAATTATAATATATACATGTAATGATGTATAAACAAACCAGCGGCGTCACTTAGCCTTATGTCGAAATTTGGCAGTCAGTACATTCGCCCTGAATACATGTACTTTCAGAAATCACACATCACCCCTTATAGTTCGTGGACCCAACTACATGTAATATATTAACAGAGCTACCGGTAGACGCTCTCGATTAGTTGGTGGACCCAACTAATCAAACAGAGCTAGACACCCATATACTATTACTAACTCTATATCTATTACTATTCGAGGTGGCAATTTTTTGTCTTTTAATTTTTAACGATATTAAAGATTAATAGCGATGCTATTTAGGGACTATATTTTATCCAGCACATTATATTTCAATCCGCTAGTGGCCAGGCTTCGATTTCATGTTTTAAATTTTTATAGCATTTTGCAGTCTTGGCTTGTTGGGGCTTGACTTTCTCCATGAGGACATGGAGAAAGTTTTATTCTGCGCCCATTCGGTTAGTGGATAGATTTTGTATAGCATTCCTTACCAATACAGGGGGGGGGGGTGTGAACAAAAAATTTCTGGCACGTATGCAATTCATATACAGCTGACCCCCCCCTACCAATACATGTTTTTTGTCCCCCAAATTTTTTTTTCAGGAGTCTATTAAAATAGCCAGTGTCCGTCCGTGCATCCGCAAATGGTTTCATGATGATATTTAACTTTCATTTCGGTCAATAGATCAAAAGCATACCGTACATGTACAGGTCAAGTTCAAATATGGGTTTGCTCCACCCATTTTCGCGAGAGTTATGGCCCTTTTTCGACTTAGAATCCTGTCAATTTTTGTATGATAGTTTATCCACCATTTCAGGGGGCACTGGTTGGATTGTTCTGAAATTTAGTATCGGATTTTAGGGTCCTTGTTAGTTTTTTTTAGAAAAGCTGACGCCCCCAAATTGGCCCCAAATGAAGCTACTTTTTCTGGGCACACTCTGGCTGGATGGCCTTTTATTTAATATATTAAATTGGTTGTCATTATAGCGCTAATTGCATCGCAAGGGGGGGGGGTGGTGGATGTAAATTTTTATGTGCATTTCTGAACAAATACACCCATATATTATAAGAAAATAGAAAACATTCAGAATAGCAAACCTTCGGAATACCCAAAAAATCACTTTCTTTTATTGATAAATGCTTTTCCTTTCTTTCAGTGTTATTTACTAAGATGCTGTGCTTATCATATCATTGAGACCAACACTTGTTGATAAAGGTGAGTTTTAATTTACACTATACATGTAGGGCTGCAACGATATGCCCACGTTTCGATATTCATTATGATTTTTGCAACTACATGTATACAATACGTATCACGATACTTTCCAGACTGAAAATTGGACCAGTTTACAACTTTTGTCTGCTTTGCATATTGTTTTGGTGTTGTCGACATTCCTAACACCGTTTTTCTCAATAGCAC